>CM061349.1:85523688-86746546 GCA_030867105.1 Liasis olivaceus
TGGCACGAGTATGGGGGTGGGTTGGTACTACGGCCCGGGGCTAATGTCGCTGGGTGGGCAACTGTCTGCCCAAGGCCTGCACTTGCCCTGCTACTCAGGGGATCCCCTGGAGAAAAAGTAGCAGGGGCAGGAGCAACTTACTGGAGTGACTTGCGACCTCCTGCCCCCATTGACTTTTCTTGTGGGAGGCTGGCAGGGAAGGTCGCAAATGGTGATCATGTCACTGCAGGATGCTGCAACCATTGTAAGTGCAAGTCAGTTGCCAAGTGCCCAAATCATGATCACATCTTATGACCGGTCCACAAAGTTGTGGCCATTGTGGACTGGTCATAAGTCCCCTTCATTCTTGGACACTACGACAGCCACAACTTTGTGGACCAGTCATAAGTCCCCTTCATTCAGTCCCATGATAACTTTGAACAGTTGCTGAATGAGTGGTCGTAACTCAAGGACTACCTGTAAAGTCCACAATGTCTCAATAGTTTTTTAAAAAGTGTTCAAGGGGAAGCAATTTTGCAAACTAGATGCCAAAATGAAGCAGATACCTGTTATCTGATGTCCCAAAACAGTTGAACCTCAAACAGAACATTGAATACTGCCTGAAATAGCAAGCAGTTTGCTCATATTGGAAACAGATTGTCCCTAACAAAGTGAACATGTCATGCAAGACTTTGAAACCTAAGATCACTTTTAAACTGAGCCCAGAAATAAGCAGCCAGTGTAAAGAAATTGAAGGATTATGGTTTTAGTTTTGCTCCTTCTGTTTCTTTTAAGATTTTGTCATTAGCTACATCATATCACTTTCAGTTGTTAAATATTAATAAAATCTGGTATTTTTTATGCTCTTTTGATTCTATCCATCTTTTTGTTCATTCTTCTACTTTGTTTGGTAGTTGATTGTAACTAATGGTTACATAAACTTCCCTGAGCTCACCTTGAACATCTTGTTTAAATTTTGCATTCTGCCACCCACTTTCTTTGTTTGCATGCAGAAATGATCCAATCATGTTTCTTTACTTTTGATTTCTCCCAACTGACTAATTTTTTCTTTTCACATTCTGTTTAAGACTCTGCCACTTTGTTTCAAATACATTCATGCTCTTCCTGCTTATCTGTTTTTTCTTCATCTTCATCTTTTTGTTCTTCTATTTTTGTTGTTCTTTGTGACTCGTAGAGCCCAATTAGCCCATCATGAGAATGGACCAGCACCTTTGGAGGATACGAATAGACAATGTTACCCTTGATTAAACCTTTACTCACTGTCAAAATGACCTCTGGGGATGTTTTTCTGCTGAAATAACTTTTCCATGTTATGTCACCTTAAGCACTCCTGTGTGTTTCAGTTCTTTCAGTCTAGCCTTCAGTCTAACTCTCAGAAGTAGTTCACTGGGTACTTTGGAGAGGTAAGAATTCTCCCTCACCAATAGAGGTGAATATGTGTAGCTCAGGGTTGAACTTTGGAGTCCTTGGGGTTTTCTGAGCTACTATTCAAAAGAGACAAAAGACCAGAAGATTGCCTCTCCCCCAATCATCACCCAGATAAGCAAAGGTTACCACCAAGCACATAATCAAGCAGTAAACAGATGCTAATCAAGGAACTACCAGAGGAGCAAAACAAACAACCAAAAAGCCCCACCCCCACCAGCACTGGCAAAGCATGCCACAGTATATAAATAGAGAGCAAATCCCATCCGATTTTAGCACTGAAGATGTTACCTAGCCAGGTAATGAAACGTTTGCAAGAAAAGAACCAAGCTCAGAGAACCCCAAGGACTCCACAATTCTCCTTCAACTGAGTCATGGTTGTAACAACCAGGAGTAACAACAACATGGTTATAATATTTGCCTAGCAAAAGAAGGTCACTACTTTGAAATTTGGCAGAAATTATTATTATTGTTGCTGTTATTGTTATTTCCCCAAGCTACCTACTTTGCCTTGTGCTTTTTTAAAAAGTTCTAATTAAGTTCATCAGTGTGTTTTATCGTATTTCCAGTAACCTGAGGTTGTACCCCTGTCTTCCAAAAAGCCTATAGGTTTTGGGCTATTTGGGAGCTGAGGGTGACTGGAAAAATGATAAAATGGTATACCACTGACCCTTTTTTTTAAAAGATAGTTCAGGGAAAAGTAGAAAGCTCAGGAAAAATATTGATTTAAAAAGCATAACCAGAAATCATCTATTGATAAGGCAAAAGTTATAGCCATCGTGCTAGCACAGCATTCATGGGAAAGATAGCACTAAAGCACACTAGAGACCAACAATGCAGCAGCAAAGGAATTTTTGTTTTAAAGCTTGTTGTTGTGCCTGCATGTATGCCCATTCGATGCTTTAAGAAATATAAATATTGTGCATGCATGTGTGTGTCCATACGTATAGTATGGAGTATATTTCTAGTAAGACCCACGCATAGGAAGGAAAGCAATTCCTTTCCTGGAACAAGAAGGAGTGTTTCTAAAGTATCTCAGTCCAGACAGGATTTTCTGGAACTCTTCAAGCACAGAAGAGAAGCAGCTAAGGGTGCAGTGAAGATATCTCCTTAATCACTCCCCCCTTATCAAATTCATTCTACTGTATGTTTCAGCTTTATAAACTATCCAGATGCATTGGTTTATTTCATTTCATTTTATTTATTTTTTTAAAATTATTTTATCTTCCTTCCTTCCTTCCTTCCTTCCTTCCTTCCTTCCTTCCTTCCTTCCTTCCTTCCTTCCTTCCTTCCTTCCATGCCTTCGGGACTCCTGGTGACTGCCTGGACTAGTCCCTGCAGTTTTCTTGGCAAGGTTTTTTGGAAGAGGTTTGCCATTACCTCCTTCCCAGGGCTGAGGAAGAGTGACTGGCCCAGGATCACTCATCTGGCTTCATGCCTAAGGCAGGACTAGAACTCATGGTCTCCAGGTTTCTAGCCTGATGTCTTAACTGCTATACCAAACTGACTTTTGCGCTGGTTTATATCTCCCATTGTTTCCAGCCAGTAATCATGGCAGGGCAGGTTCCTGGGAAAGTTGTGGTCCAATACATCTAAGGGAGTACCTGGCTGAAGAAGTCTGTTCTATTAGACATTCATGCATTTATTTTCCTTGTTGCTATCTCTGAGCTTTTTAACGCATACTAAGCATTATATCGATTATTTTCTCTCTCTCTCTCTTGTTTTTAATCCACTTTCAATTGTGACTGATTCTATGGAGACTACCTAGACGACTCTCTGCAGTTTTCCTGGCAAGGTTTTTTCGGAAGTGGTTTGCCATTCCCTCCTTCCTAGGGCGGAGCCCAACTGGCAGTCTCAGGAAATCTCTTCCATTGTGTTGCATCCAGCAACTGGCAACCGATTCCCATTTTCCCGTGCAAGGTTCCGCCAGTGTTTTTTCTCCCACTGGGGTGAGAGTACCTATTTATCTACTCACTTACACTTTCAAGCTGCTAGCTGGGCAGGAGCTAAGGGCTCGAGATGGGAGCTCACCCCACTGCAGGGAGCTTGGGCTTGAACCACTGAAGTGTCAACCATTTCTGGCCGGCAACTTCCAGCGTCATTAAGCCGCTGTGCCACCACGTCCCTCACTCTATCTCTTTATTACTATGATTTTCAGTACAGTGTCTCAGTACCTCAGTTATTCTTTAACAGATTCAGGGGTAGGTAGAATCCCTTGTGACACATATTTCCTGTCTTACTAGTCTCCTTTTTGGTCATTTCCTGAAACTTTTCTGCAAATGTGGTACAAATAGAAACTTTTGAGACTATCTAGTTATTTCTTTGTATTTTCTTCTGGATTTAGAATAAACCTGGTTGGATCTTACCTCTCAGAGAACGATTGATACATATTTTGAAGTCCATTTTTCAGCTGTTAATATTTGGTCCTATCTCCTTTGCCTTGGCCATGTTCAATATAGAAGCTGTGAGAGGAAAATTTTAGTAGCCTTCTGTATGTTTTAATGTTAGTTTTGATTGCATTTAATAAAGCCAAGTTAGCTTCTTGTGACCTGTAGGGCAATGACAGGAAAAGTCAAATGCAAGACTAAGCAACTTGCTGATGGGAAAAGATGTGACAGGGACGAATAGAACAGGAAAGTATGGTAAAATTAGCACCAAGGAAGTTATGGTTCAGTTGCTAAACCTAGGAGTCATGTCTGTGGTTTGTGGTTTTAAAGGATAAAAAGGATTGCAATTTGGGGGTCTGCACCCACTTGGTCAAGCTGTCTACCTGACAGCTCGGTCAAGTCGGTCACCGTATTGCAATGTGAATCTAAGTGGGTGGTCCGCATTGCGGTGTGAATCCAAGTGATTACCTTGTATGCTATTGGTTGAATTTTACTTGCTTGTTGAACTAACATTTAATAAAGCTTTTAGAACTTTGAAGTAATTTGTTTTATGGTGTGTCTGCCTCCCGTGTTTAACGTGGTTTTTTCCCTGACAAAGCACTCTTGATTCAGGCAGCGGTGAAGTCAAGACCTAGAGAACTTTATTGATGCAATCAAAGTGTTGGTCTTGCCAATGACGGACATAAATTACTACCTGGTAATCTCCCATTGACACTCCCTTAGATCCCCAAAGTTTAAAACAGTATATGTCCTAAGCTCTGTCTTTGCAGCAGATGAGATAATTGTGCATCAAATTGTGCATAAAAGACGATGCTGTTAAAGTGCTGCACTCAATATGCCAGCAAGTTTGGAAAACGCAACAGTGGCCACGGGATTGGAAAAGGTCAGTTTACGTTCCAATTCCAAAGAAGGGCAATGCCAAAGAATGCTCAAACTATCGCACAATTGCACTCATTTCACATGCTAGCAAGGTTATGCTCAAAATCCTACAAGCTAGGCTTCAGCAGTACGTGAACTGAGAACTACCGGATGTACAAGCTGGGTTTTGAAGAGGCAGAGGAACTAGAGATCAAATTGCCAACATTCGCTGGATCATGGAGAAAGCACAAGAATTCCAGAAAAGCATCTACTTCTGCTTCATTGACTATGCAAAAGCCTTTGATTGTGTGGATCACAACAAACTGTGGCAAATTCTGAAAGAGATGGGGATACCAGACCACCTTACCTGTCTCCTGAGAAATCTGTATGCGGGCCAAGAAGCAACAGTTAGAACCGGTCATGGAACAACCGATTGGTTCAAAATAGGGAAAGGAGTACAACAAGGCTGTATACTGTCACCCTGCTTATTTAACCTATATGCAGAGTACATCATGAGAAATGCCAGGCTGGAAGAATCACAAGCCGGAATTAAGATTGCAGGGAGAAACATCAATAACCTCAGATATGCAGATGATACCACCCTAATGGCAGAAAGTGAAGAAGAACTAAAGAGCCTCTTGATGAGGGTGAAAGAGGAGAGTGCGAAAGCTGGCTTGAAACTCAACATTAAAAAAACTAAGATCATGGCATCTGGACCCATCAATCCCTGGCAAATAGAAGGGGTAGAAATGGAAGCAGTAACAGACTTCATTTATTTGGGCTCCAAGATCACTGCAGACGGAGACTGTAGCCATGAAATTAAAAGACACTTGCTCCTTGGGAGGAAAGCTATGGCAAACCTAGATAGCATATTAAAAAGCAGAGATGTCACCTTGCCGACAAAGATCCTCATAGTCAAAGCTATGGTTTTTCCAGTAGTAATGTATGGCTGTGAGAGCTGGACCATAAAGAAGGCTGAATGCCGAAGAATTGATGCCTTTGAACTGTGGTGCTGGAGAAGACTCTTAAGAGTCCCCTGGACTGCTAGGAGGTCAAACCAGTCAATCTTAAAGGAAATCAACTCTGATTGCTCATTGGAAGGGTTGATAATGAAGCTCAAGCTCAGATACTTTGGTCACCTAATGCGAAGAGAGGACTCTTTGGAAAAGACCCTGATGCTGGGAAAGATGGAAGGCAAAAGGAGAAGAGGACGGCAGAGGATGAGATGGCTAGATAGCATCACTGAAGCAATGAGCATGAAATTGAGCAAACTCAGGGAGGCAGTGAAAGATAGGAAGGCCTGGCGCAATATGGTTCATGGGGTCACGAAGAGTCGGACATGACTTAACGACTGAACAACAACAACAACAACATAAAAAAGTCTTTGGAGGAAATCTCTTCAGGAATGGGATGCTGGTTTACCAGCTGTCTATCTTCTGAATCATCTTGCTAAGCTAGGAAGAGTTCCTACCTGCATTGCTTTAAATGAAACCTCCGGACATATCAACACATCCAGTATGGACACTCAGGGGCACAGAGGGGCAGAAAGAGAGAGGAAGATTCACTTTTCTTGAAAATAACTATACCTAGAAAGAGGGGAAGCCTGCAGTTGGAATTGAAGAAAAGTCTTGTGAAAAGACATATACAAAAAATAGGGTAAGATTTTGTAATATTTCAATATATGTTTTCAATAAATATGAGTGGTAAAACTTTCAGCAGGCTGTATCATTTCAGGCTGCAGTGAGTGATAGATGACAGGTAGTTTGCAGTAGGGAATTCCATGATGAAAAAAAAGTCTTGCATTAAAAAGTAAGAGCATTGGCTGTATTCTTTCCTTGTTATTTTTGTCAGTGTGGGAAGTAAAAAAGGAAGAACAGGGAGAATATAACTTTTCCTTTTTAGCCTAAAATGGTACAACGCAGAAAAGTCTATTGGAGTTGATTTTACTGAATGTATAAACAGCTGTAGGCCTGGTCAATAACTGTTGTACTCCAGAATTGAGTGTTTTGCTTTTGTGTTGTCTAATGTTACTGACATGCTGGTTAAAGCATTGCCATCCTCATGGCTTTACCCTATTTTGCATTTACTGTTCTTAATTCAATTTTTTTTATTGGAGTAATTGTGAAAAATATGAACATGATTGGTTGGAACCAAACTTACTCTTATAGGTACATTACTGTAAATGCCATATTTATGGCAAATTAATTTAATTCTGGGGTCTTTTCACTTAGCCAACTTTGGCTGAACACTAAAAGGTTAGCAGTGTCATATCTGGTTAGTACTTAGTTTGGGGAGATCACCAAGAAATACCATGCTGTAAGTCAAACTGGAAAGTTGAAAAAATATCCCAGAAAAAAAAAAAGCTTCTACATTATTGCCAAGGAACTTATATGAACATGTCTGTTAAGTCACCAGGAGGTGAGCTGAACTGAAAGAGATCTCATTTTAAATATAATCAGGCAAAGACAATGGCATCTAAAGATCTACACACCAATGGCAAGAATAAACCAAGTCCTGCAGGAGGGAGCAATAACAGGGGCATTCACCTTCTGCCTGTACCAGATTGACTGGTATTTTGCAAATTAGAATGTGCACACACACACACACACACACACACACACACACAGAAGTTCCTTAGATCAATTAATAGAAAAAGATCAATTACAAATAACATTAGAAACGTTTTTAAAATAACACCTCTGACCCATTTTGCTCCCAGTCGGTTGTGAGGGGAGTAGAGTGCCTTAAAAGCAAGTGTGGTACAGTGTAGAATTAGGCTAAGACCTCAAAAACCCAGGGTCAGGTCCACCCTCAGCCATGGAAACTCACTGGCTTATTATCTCTCAGACTAACCTATCTCACAGGGTTGTCACAGCAGGGATAAAGTTGGAAGAGGCAGATCTATGCAGATTGTCTTTTGCTCCTGGATAAAAGGAGGGATAGAATCAAATGAACTGTGGATTTAATATGCATGGAACATTTCCTTCAATTCTGTACTCCAGTTCTTCATTCAAAATGTGTGGAAAGAAGCTACAATTTTTGCATGTTAAGAGAAACCACCATGGATTTTCTCAGAGATGGTGTTTATTGCTTTTTTTTTTTTTTTAGCTCTTTGTTTTTAAGACTTCTGTGCCAAGGACTCATGGACTGAATTTGGACTAGCTGTTGATTGCAGTTCTTCAGCCATAAAACAGGCTTGATAGCCTCTTAATCCACGTTCCTCAGTGTGGGGTCTTCTGTATGTTTTGGACTTCTACTCTCTCTCATAATTCCTTGTCCATGCTGACTGGGGATTAGAAGAGTTGAATTTCAACAATTCAGGAGGGCAGTAGGGTCTGTAAGCTACTCTACATTATACAGTATAAACAAACATACTTTATTGATGTGAAATACAGGCATTGATGTCTCAATATTTTTCTTATCTAGAACTTCTGGTTGCATGAACTGTTAGGTGCTAATTTCTAACCGAATCATTTGAATCTGGACTGTAATGTTGACAGCAGCAGATTCCTCTTCTAGACCTCCCTGTCTATCCACAACAGTGTTTCTGTTTTTAAGTGTGAAATATTTGCCTGAAATTATATGAAGAATTTTGGGGAGATTGTTTTGGACAAGCATCTACAAAGATGAGAAATATGTAATCATGAATTTTTATTTGAAAGGCAAGAATATGACACATATCTTAGAAATCATTTAGATCTACAGAAAACACTTCATATTGCTCATGGCAGCAGACTTTTCAGAAAATGATGGTGCATGCTTTCTGTGAGAGAATTATCAGGGATTTTTTTTCAACTACGCACATCAGTGCAGTATTAATTTGGGGAAAAGGATTGTGTCAAACTTCCTAAAGCACAGATTAATTAAATTCAGTAATAGCAATCCCTTGATACAGAGAGAAAAAATTGTTCACAGTTTACTGATGGAAATAAGATTCTTTTTAAGGCATCAATTTTTTTTTTCCTGATGCAATTGTAAAGCTAGATAAAAACAAATGATAGGATAAAAGAAGGATTTTATTATTGTGGCTAGTTTGGGGCTTCTGCCCAGGGACCTCTACAAGCAATGCTATCCGTTCTGGGATGAATCAGTATCATTAGGAAGAATATTACAGAAAGCCAAATTTAGCATTATTCTTGTTTGTGTTTATGGAAAATAGATTTCTGAAAGAAGTAGTAAGTGGAACTACCTAGAATCGTATGTGCTTATGTGCTTGTTTGTATAAGGAAGCTAAATTCTAGATAAATTTAAACAAAAGCCACAGAGGGGGTGAATGGATATTAATGAGAGCTACTCTCCCACCTCATCTAATCAGCCACAGGAGGGTGACAGACTGAGCTGTGTGTCCAGTCTATGGATAACTAAGTTATCCACAAGCATATTCACTGGAGAAATGTGAAACTATTCATAATATTTACTTTCAACCAATTGCTATTATTAGTGACACTTAACAATATGGTAAACAATAAAACTGTGAGAAACACATTGGGCTGATGTCAGATCTTAGAGGTGACATTTTTCACTGGAGCTACTGCCTTGCTGAAACATCACCAAAGCTATATTTAGAACAGAACTGAGAAGGGGTAGAAAGAACGCATTTGAAATCCCAAGTAACTGGTGAATTTGCTTATTTTATGGCTGTTTCACATGCTTCATAACCCTGGAATAATCAAGATATATTGGAAGAGGATTGTTGACTAGTGACTCAACAACTAAGGGTGCTATGAAGAATTTTATAAGTATCTATTTTGAAAGAATCCCAGTCTTCATAAGCCTCCAAATCATAGCTTGGTTTTAACCTCAATTTAAGAAGAACTCCTAAATTCCTTCTCTCCTCCACTGGAAGACCTTCCTGCACCCAACGAAATCTCCCTTCCAATTTCATACTCAATATCTTCTTCCTTCTTTTACTAATCAGGCTACGGTAGGAGCATTGGTCTGTCATCCTGGTGCCATCGCAATAGTAGTAAAAGCAGATGGAGTAGGTTGTATGAGACAGATTTGTTTCACTTCCCAAGTTTAGACAGGTCTGGTAGACTCTGGACTTAAAGCCAGCCCAAGGTATACTACCACTGATTTTTTTTTTTTTACATTAAAGGCAGAGACAAGTGACTATATGAAGAAAAATAAACACTGTACCATGAGCTACTGTTTATTTTTATTATATCCATCCGTCCATAATTGATTGATTGATTGATTTTATGCCACTATATCTATCGAAATCATATAAAGGAAAGCTTTAAAGGTAAAACAGTGTCAAACATAAAACAATGGCTGGGTTTCCATATGCAGCCCCATTACTTTCAAGCCATTAAATATTCAAGTCAAGGTGGCATTAGAACCATGTATTAATTCCTTTCCACAAAAATAATAGCTATGGTAGTTTGATAAGCCATTCTTCATCACTCCTCTGTCTTAGGAAGTTCACTATTGTTCCTTATTTCTCACTTGCTAACTGTCAATGACCTGCCAGATCAACTACAGATCCAGCTAATTACTGAAATCATGGAATAACAGACAATAAAAGCTTGTCTTGAAACTGATTTTGAAATAACCCAAATTCTGACCAGATATAACAATTGGTTTATCTTATCTTTTGAGAAATTTATCTTTTAAGGAGGCTGTCATGTACCAAAAGATGTACTCAAAAAGAGGAATAGATGCCATTATATTAAAGAAGCATAGTTGTTCATGATTAGCTAAGCTGCATGGAACTGTAAAATCACCACTGACAGACTCATTAATCTTACTAATCTATTATTTGTTCTAATCAATAAGTAAGAATAAGTGCTACTGACCAAGTTTAAACATAATGTTAAGCCAGTTAGTCCAAATTTTATAAGTGAGCATAACAATTCGGATCTGCCTGCTTTTCCTTAGAAATTCTCTTCCATGTATTAATATGAGTAGGGTTCATATTATATAGTTGTAGAAATAGGAAATCATGTCAGCATGTAACACTTTGACACAGAGTTGATTCTTGGAAGCAAGAAAATACTTTCCAGTAAAATAATTCACATTAAATAGGGATAATATGTGCCAGTAGAACATTGCAAATTTCCAGGGAAGATCCTTCAGCAAAAAATAAAATGGAACCTTAACCCTATTTTAAAGCAATCAAAACGGGTCTTAGTACTTTTTGTAGAAGAAGCCATTGTACCACAATGTTTCATATTATAATGCAAACTCTACCCCTTGTATATTTTGTACAATATCATGATGCAAGTACAAAATGGCAGATCACATTTCATCATTTTGGCCTCATTGTGGCTATATGTAGGTGGTAATCAGCGATATCCTATAAAGAGTAAATCCAATGCTCCCTTTTTTTTTCCGGATCTCACCTGCTGATGTTTGTGAACTTTAGGGTAGAAGGCAGGAGGCATGACAATGAGGCCAATTTCCCCAAATTAAGATCAGTGAAGAAGCAAAGACCAGGAGATAGACATTCTGCTAGAAGCAAAGACATGGGGCAAAAGAAAAATCTTGGAATCAGATTTCTTAGATCGGGTCCCAGCACACTATCTCCGGAGTCCAGCTGACATGTTGAAGGTGTGTCAACATTTCCCTTCTACTCAACTAGCACTTCATCTATTCTCTAGACTTCTCAAATATAACAGATAACTAATATCTCCAGTACCATGGATGCAATCTGTCTGGCTCTGAAAACTTGAATTAATTCAAGCTCAGTAAGGGTTTCCTCTTTATTTTGCGATCAGACTCAAACAAGAATCCTTCCTTCAACCAAAGGAATACATATCTTCTTCTCAGAGAGCACTGAGCCAAAATGGGAGCTAAAAAGTTCTGATTTTGTCATGTGTTACACTTTCTTCACAGGGCAGCTGGCATACTTTTTTTTTTTTTCCATTCTTTTATTTTGAACATATCTGAGGAAGCCATGATATGCTTAAAGGCCTACTTGATCCAGCATTTTGTTTCCTATAGCAGTCAAGCAGAGTTCCATGGGGAAATCTTCAAAGAAACATGGGAGCCAGCTCTTCATAACAAGTATTCAGGAATGTTGTTTCTGTTTCTTGAGATAAAATAGTGCCAACCTGGCTAACAGTCAGTTAAAATTTGATGGAACATCAATAAAAGGTTTTTAGATATTGTAGTAAGACTGGGTGTATATACTGATGTGAAGAGTACATAATCTGTTGTGTCTACTCACAATTTAAGTCGAAGGAAGATTAAGCACATGATTCATGCATGTACTGTAAATGATCTTACAGAGCAGTTGCTACAGAGCCAAGTTTAAGGCATTTGTAATATCACGCAAAGTCGTCCCTAGTTGAGGACCTAGATATTTGACAGACCACCTGCTCCCCTACTGTCAGCTAAGATATACTCAGAGCACTCTTTTTAGCTTTCTGCATGTACAGGGAATTCACTATGGGAAAACCCAAGAGAGAGCATTCTTGATATAAGCAGACTCCATTGAGAATTCCCTCTGTGCTCACTTATGATTGATGCCAAGCCTTTTAAGCTTTTGAGCTTCTGGCACCAGCTGAGTGAACCTGTTTACCTATGTTTTCAGTTAAATCATTACTTTGGTATCTTTGTGATCTTATCTGGTCTTAACCCAAGCTTTAGAGTTTTAGAGTTTATGTAAACTTTATTAATATTTTTAGAGTTGATATTGATGGGGAGGGAGTTAAATTATTTTTAACTTATGGGAAATGGTTTGGTTTTAGTGATAAACTCAGCTTTGGGATTTCTTTCAGTGATCATTTGACATAGATAAAAACAAATAAATAAAAAATTCCAATCTGTCCTATGTGCTGTCTTCCCAGTGACAAGAACATTTTCCCAACTTGCCAAATGTCTCATGAAGAAGATGGCATAGGAATACCCTTTTTTTCTTTTTTCTATGTAAACTCTGCTCATTACAAGTCACTTGTATGATGAGCTTGTAGAAATATGAATTTGATGCAGGAACATTGCCCACATTGGGGGGAGATGGGAGTATAATGCATGTGCGGAGGATAATAGACAAGAATAAGCCAAACCAGTGCCAACTTCTACATGAAATGCCAAACAGCTCAGTGATAGACTTGTGGGTGATAGTGATGTTGGTCAAGAGTTCCCAGCATCACTACATTCCTCCAGTCCACCAAACAGCCATTTGGCCAATGGGAAGAAGCATAGTTTACTCAAGGAAAACATCATATTGGAATAGTTATATCCAAATGCCATGCTCCCTAAGAAAGTTTCCGTCCTCCAAATCTGCTAAACTGCTGCTGTATCTTGTTGGTGATCATATATTGCTAAATTATCAAAAATACATACACTGTAGAAATGTTGGGAAGTACAGTTCAGCAACATCTGGAGTGCTACAGGTTATTGCAAACTGAAGTTGGGGAAATGTAGGCAAATGTGCCTATGTTGCAATATCATTAACTCAGTGATATTTCAATATAGGTAACCATGACTAAACTTTATGTAGACAGAATATTGAAGAGAGAAAACTACATAATGATACCATTTTTAGCAGAAGATATATGTCTTTTATTCTACATGGAACATTTTAATAGTCTTTATCCTATGTCCAAGAGAATTATGTTTGTTTATACACACACACACACACACACACTACTTGGTGTCTTTTTCTACTGGGATCAATGACAGTGAAAGAAAAAAACCCTTTCAAACATTCACCTATAATTTTATGAAATGCCACAGCTTCTTTCAATGCATAAATGACATTAAAAGAAACGAAAAAAAACCCATGATCCTATGTATCAAATACTTAACAGGCACATTATGTGTTCCTTTAGAAAGAAAGTTCTTCGTGAGAGTTTAATAAATGAGTCATGCTTGATGGATTTTCAAATTCATTCACATCTCAGATGATCCTGTGGATTTCATAACTAAAAAAATGTTTATGAAATGACCAGAATTGCCTTTCTTTATGGTTTTTAAAACTTTGAGTGTGATTTTCCAGTGATTCTGCATTCAATAATACATTCATGCCAATAGCTATTTGGTTTCTAAACAATAACCATTGTCATGGTAACGAGATGGTGCTGGAAAACAAAATGGTCCCTTGCACAACATTAATTATGCAAAACCAAATTCTGAAGGAGGGCTGTACAGTTGTACAGGTTCCTTGCTTTGCATACCAAATCAGAGGCCTAATAACCAAGCATTACAGACTTCAATTATTGATATTGCAAGGGCCAAGTCTGAATGAAAGAGAATGATGCATCTTAAAACCCTGTGTGCCTGTGACTGTTTTTGTAATAATACACATTGACATATACAAAAAGCTTTTCTACTTAATGAGTGACTAAGTTCCCTTAAAGGTCATCAATGACTGCTGGTAGTACTTCTTAAAATGTGGATTTTTAATATAAATTTTAATTTTTTAAAAAATATATTTTTAAAAACTTTTCTCCCTACAGAATCCAGATAATGAGCTCTGAAAGACCAGAACCTGGCCTTTTTATAATTTTGCAAAATACTTATCCTACTGGAGGTACATGACAAAGAGAAAAGTGGAGATTGAAGCATTTCTCTTCTATGCTATTCATTGCCTTTCAAACCTTTCAAAATAATAAAAAAGGAAGGTAACACGCATGGCCATTTATTACCTGTGGAAAATGGAAAAGAGGAAAAACAAGGATGGAAACATGGTAATCTCAGGTGAGATTTTAAATATATGGCGTCACTATGGCAACACATTAAATAAATGAGTTTTTTGGAAATGTCAGGTGTATGTGACCTTGGTGATGGATTTAGATTGTCTAATAATGTCATAGATTTTTTGAATCAGGGGTAACTACAATAAGAGCAGTTTGTTTTTTAAAAAAACAGAATAAGCAGAATTGGTTTAATGCATGTTTTTGTTTATACATATTTTAATGTGTGTTTATTTTTTTTTGAATAACTTCTCTTCTTTACAACAAACTGTAAAAATGAGGGTGAAACAACAGTAAATAATATTATAGCTCTGAAAGCAAAATAAAAACCTGTAACATCCTGGGCTCATAGGATCTAGGCTAGACTTTAATGTTTTCCTTGCTGAATCCAGGGCACTTCTGTTTGGACTCCAAAAGGAGACCACAGAAGTAGTTGTTTTAGAGAAATGATAGTAAATCAGGGCTGCCCTTAACTTGCACTGAATTCACTGTGTGATTTCATAAATATTACTCTTTTTTAGTTCCTGATACCAAACTCAGAAAAAAAGATTAGCATCATGGGGAAAAGAATCCAAAATCTTTTCTGAAATCTATAATAGTCACTGCATACTTTATCATCCTATGAAAGTCATTAGGATTGCTCTTTAACAGCAATTAGTAGTCTAGCCAGCAGTGTCCACAGAGAGTGTCCAAAGAGGGAAGATGGTGCCCTGGCTGTGCAATTGAAGCTCTGCCCCTTTTCTGCATACATTAATATCACCTGGCTACAAAGGAGAGCAGCTTTCTCTCTTTTGACCCTCCCATGCTGACTCTACCTAGCTGGATTTTGAACAAATGCCATTTCTGGGTATTTCTGAAAGGCAGTTTCTGTAAAGTCTTGACCTCTCAGCAGCTTTTGATACCATTGACCATGGTATCCTTTTGGGTCGACTTAGGGAGTTAGGAGTGAGTGGCACAGTTTTGCTCTGATTCTCTTCCTTCCTCCAAGGTTGATCCCAATCAGTGTTGACTGGGAGTGAGAGGTCCAGCCTGTGGACCCTCCTTTGTGGGGTGCCACAGGGTTTGGTACTCTCTCCGCTCCTTCTTAACATCTACATGAAACCACTGGGTGAGATCATCTACCACCATGGGATGAGGTACCACCAATATGCAGATGATACCCAGTTATACATCTCCATCCCAGGTGACATGAGTGATGCTGTGACCACCCTTTCGCAGTGCCTGGAGGCTATGGGGGTCTGGATGGGGTGCAACAGGCTTCAGCTGAACCCTGGTAAGGCAGAGTGGCTATGGATTGGAAGCCCCTTTGTATCCGAGGATTTACTATCCTTGGTTTTGGAAGGAGTTGCACTGCCCCAGATGGACCTGGTGCATAATCTGGGGGTCCTCCTGGACTCACAACTCCTACTCAAGGAGCAGGTGGCAGTTGTGGCCAAGGGGGCCTTTGCCCAACTCCATGTGGTACGCCAGTTACCTCCTGGATCAGGAGGCTTTCTGGTCAGTCACTCATGCCCTGGTCATCTCTTGGCTAGACTATTGCAATGTGTTCTACATGGTGCTACCCTTGAAGAGTATCCAGAAGCTACAGCTGGTTCAAAATGTGGCTGCGAGGAAATTCTTGGGTGCCCCAAGAACGGCATGTATAACACCTTTACTGTGAGAGCTGCATTGGGTCCCAGTTTGCTTCCGGGTCCAATTCAAGGTGTTGGTTATCACCTTTAAAGCCCTACATGGCATGGATCCAGGTTACCTGAGGCACCATCTCATCCCCATCACATCAACCCCGTCCCACCTGGCCAGGCAGAGAGGGTATGTTGTGGACCAGGTCAGTGAGAGAATGTTGGCTGGCAGGGCCCAGGAGGAGAGCCTTCTCTGCCATTGCCCCTGCCCTCTGGAATATTCTCCCCCCAGAGATGTGGCAGGCCCCTACCCTCCTGGCCTTCCAGAAAGGATTAAAGACCTGGCTCTGCCAGCTTGCATGGGGTGACAAGAATCTTACCCAATCCTGAGAGTGGCTGGCACCTTGATGATGCTCCCTGAGTTACTGCCAGTTTTAACATCTACCCTTGGATTATATCTATTTTCTATTTATTTAGGATTATTTTATATTGTGATTTTAATTGATTTTAACCACTTTGTAAACTGCCCAGAGTCATTTTAATAAGATGGGCGGTGACAAATTTGATAGATAGATAGATAGATAGATAGATAGATAGATAGATAGATAGATATAAACAAACTGTGGTCCAGAATTCTCTAACCAGGAAATAACTGGTGGCAAGTGCTACTTGGTCCTGTTTGGGGCTCATGAGCACCTTGCACTGCTTCTTGCTAGCTGATCATCTTTCCCGAACCATTCTTTATTTGTGAAAAACTAACAATGTACAGTAATCCATTTTCCATGACAGTTTTCTTGCCTTGAGAAAGAGGCTTCATTTTTTCCCACCTCATCCTTACCCCATTTTTTTAAAGATTTGTTGTTGTTTTATGGCTTCAGATCTTTCCCTTGTTTGGCAGCTTCCTTTGCTTGAGAGAGCTCCTCCTGAAGTCTTTGCTTGGGATCTAATTATGGCATCCAAAGCCAGAGAGGCTATAGACCACTCGAGAAATGCTTGTATAGCTCACTCCCCTTTTTGCCATCTTATAATTCAGGCAACAGAAATGACATGATGATAATTTCACTATTTCTCTCAAATTGAGGATAGTTGGGGATGGGGAAAAAGGAAAAGCACTTTCCTGTTTATAATAGCTTTGCCAGTTGACTCTGCAGGAGTCTGTATGAACCATGATCTAAGTAAAAGCTCTAGCATCCTGGGGAATGCTATCTGAGTCTTCTTGTCTGTTCACAGATGATTAAAGCTTGGTGTGGCTTACTTTCCCTTTTGGTAAAGGAGATGGCATTACCCAGGATGGCAGGACTTTAAAACTAGCTAATAGCATTATTTTCCTTTGCTTGACAATTGAGGTGCTTGGATCTCACCAAAAGTTGTGGCATGAGTCACTGCAAACATTTGTCTTGCAGAAAGTTGCAGCATGAGTCACAATGAAGTTATGTTCCTGTAGCATTTAACTTTACTATTGTGCATCTCTGATGAATGATTGATCTGGGAAAGTGATAAACAAGTAATCCTCACAAAAGTATGCTGAAGATTGGACCACTGATTTTTGCAATGAGCATTGGAGTAGAAACCTTCATAAGCAGATGAACCTATTTCTGGAGGATATTGGAGTCCAGAGAAAGAAATTGGGTTAGGGATTTGCCTCAGCCCTCCACAGTATCTATCACAATAGTCTTAAAAACTCCCACTTGTTAAGAATGCTATGGACACAATCCTTGAGGCCACAGAAGAAATTGAAGAAAATTATTTACCCTGTTCCTGTTTCCAGAGCCAAACGAACTTGGATGAATGTAGTTCTGGAATTTTAGCTTGATGTCTGAAAGCACTATGCTGAAATATGGGAATAGAGTCTTGTGGAAGACAGTACAAACATGCAGTATAAATGATGCAAACCACTCAAAATAGCATTTGAAAAGTATGTGCATCTGGTTTTGTATCAACCATTTCTGGAAAAAAAAAATCAGCTAGAAAAAGGACACATGAAACTTCAAGTGCATGAGTTATGAGCACAATAGTTCTTCACAATATCCTTTCAATCTCATTGTTTTTTCAAGTAGATTCACTTGTTCCCCCATGGCTGGCTGGCTGGCTGTTACATCTGCCCAAGAATGGGTTCTGATCAGGTCCTTGCAACAAGATATTATGGGTAAGAGATAGATGCCATAGTAGCATAGGGAGCCAATCACAATTTCCTCTTTGAAGATCCTCTCAACACATTGAGGCTGGGAAACAAGGGAGACAAGTGTGAAGATAGATAGGCATGGGGGTCTATAGTGATCGAGCATGGTCTGCCATTGATATGCAACTCTTCCTTCTCCAGCATCTAGTGGGGGCTGCTTCACTCTACCAGAAGTCAGAGCTGCTGGTGCCACTGAGGCCCCAATATATACTAACTGCACGGAAAATTAATTATATCGCCTTCATACGTAATACTTAGGGAAAGTAGCTTTTTCTTCTAAATGAAAATTTGATAGAGATTTTGCTGCCAGTTAAAAATGCTCCCCAGTTTTACTTTAGTTCTGAGCCAAATCCATTCAAGGCAGAAAAGCTTACCTCTGTCTTAATTTTTCCACTGCCCTAGATTGTTCCAAAGCGTTAATGGCCAGGTGATACAGTTATAATGGGAACTAAATGCCAGAATTAGATTCTACTTCCTGTAGAGAGTAGTAGGCCTCTCGGTTGAAGTAAATGAAGAGAACCTGATGGCTACTATTTCCAATGTTCTTTTATAGAAAAGAATGTATTAAAAGGAGACTGCTCAGATCAGTTAGAACAGTGTTTCTCAACCTTGGCAACTTTAAGATGTGTGGACTTCAACTCCCAGAATTCCTCAGCCAGCATGCTGGCTGGGGAACTCTGGGAGTTGAAGTCCACACAACTTAAAGTTGCCAAGGTTGAGAAATGCTGGGTTAGAATATAAAGCAGTAACAGCCTGTTTGAGATTACAGCCATGGGAAGGAATTGTTTAAGACTTTTATTTCAACTTTCTGGGTTACCAGTGTACAATGTATTATGCCTAGATTAGAGTATGAATTGCAGAGGCTTTGATAACTAAGATCTTACTTTTAGTGTATAACTAGGGTGAGCATATTGGTGCTGCAGAAATCTGGACAGCACTAGACAGCAGCAAGTAAGAACTCTGTGTATCTCCTTCCTGCCATTCAGCAGCCATCCAGAATTTTGCAGCCCAGACTCTTGTTCACCATCACATCATTTGGCTTTCCAGTTTAATTTTATTCTACAGCCTTTGACATGTTTTCCATATTTGCTTCCTGGAAAATAATATTAACAAACAAATGTGTCATGCTGACCTACATGCAGCAAATTGTTAGGTTAAGACTAAAGAAAAAGACAAAAAGGGGGAAAGATTGATTATTGCTTTGGACTACTAGAAAGCAGTGAAAATATAAAAAGATGAAATATACTTGGTAACCTTTTTAAAAAATGGACCAACGTTAGGCTTTTCAAAGGCATCAAGGGGATTATCCTATAATGTTGCTTTAAAAACTTCACTGGTTGAAGTTTGTAGTGAGGATGGTGGTAAACTGCATTGCAGGTGATCAGGAAAGATTGATGTCAGAGTCAAATTCAGAATCATTTGTAGGCAAGATAACTCAGGTTAGAGGAGAGGTTCAAATAATTGCTCAGCCATAAAAACCTGTCCAGTTAATCTTGATTTGTCTTTGTATCTCCTAATGTATCACACTGAATTTTTTTTTAAATTAAGGAGTGCAAAATTCAAAAGTGGATTCAGAATAGCTCTATAGACCATAAACTATGAGTATTTATTCCATGCCATCACTGCATATCTACAAGTGCCACCTACTCCATAGATGCTGGGTGGTTTATACACTGCATACAGTGAAATTTATACCCCTTGTGAGGCTATGTTCTAGTAAGTAAGCAAGCACTTTTTGTTTCATTTTGGGTGAGGTACACAATATAAAGGAGAAGCCATTTACTGAGGATGGATTTGAATTCTAAGCGGGGTAACACTATTCATCTTCTAAAAGTAGCAGAATTGTTCATATTACTGTTATGATTATTATTGTTATGCGCAAGAGAATCCTTATAACGAGATCCTGAAAAACTGCTAACTACTCTTCTGAGCTGTCATGGGATAAGAAGACCTGTTATTTTTTGGATTGTTAAAATAGTTAAAAAAGGGAAAGAATAGAAAGGGGCTGTTTTCTCAATGGAGTATATAAGAAGTAAATCAAGAACTATGCTGGGACCATGGTTTTTAACTTGTTTATAAATAATCTTGACTTTGAGGTAAGCAGTGAGCTGGCCAAGTCTGCAGGTGACCTCCAAAGGGGATTTTAAAAACAAGATGGGTAAATGGTCAACCAGTTGGCAAATGCAGATCAATTTAAGTAAGTATAAAGTGACATAAACATTGAAGCAACCCCTAGCCCAGACCCCATGTCACTTATACACTGATTGGTCTGAGATATCTGTAACTAACCAGGGAAAAGTTGTTGGGATCATATTGAATAGCTCATCAAAGATGTCATCCTAATGTGCAGCATCTGTGAAAAAGGTAAATTCCAAGCTAGGGATCATTAGGAAAAAGGCTGAAAATAAAACTGCCAATTATAATGCCTTTATGCAAATCTATGGTATGTCTGTATCTAGAATACAGTGTATTGTTATGGTTGGTTCAATTGAAAAGCAATATGCTAGGGCTAGGGGAAAAAACCCAAAATGACAGGGGGCTAGAACACCTGCCTTATGAAAAAAGGCTAGAATAATAATGAGGCTGTTTATCATGCAAAAAGAGTGAATGAGGGAGACTTGAATGAAGTATACAATGTCATGTATGATGTAGAAAAGGTGGACAGTTTTTCTCCCTCGGACAAAAGAGGACCAAGGGTCATTGCATGAAACTGCAACTGGGAGGAAATTTATAATAGACAAAAGAAATTACCGTATTCTTCCGACAATAAGATGCCCCCATGTACAAGACGACCCCCATTTTTCCAACCCCAAATTAAGAAATCAATATTTTAAAGATAGTGCAGAACACATTTTTATTTAGTAATTAGGTAACATTGACCTGATACAATCGGTGGGAGGAGGTCCAAACCGTCTCTCTGCAGCTCTATTTCCAGGCTCTCTTGCATAACTGATTACATTCAGTCACAAGTGAAACCGCCGATAGCTTCTCTCTGCAAACAGACTTCCTCTAATTGGTTTGTTCAGCATCAGCTGACATCAGTTACATCAGGCTCGTGATTGGAGGAAGTCTGTTTGGGAGACAAGCTATTTCACTCGTGATTGGAGGCTAGCAATAGGAGGAAGCCTGCCTGCAGAAACAAAGTATGGGCAGTTTTGCAACCACGCGATTTTCGGCTGACTTCCTTGAATAAGACGCCCTTCAATTTTTAGGGTAAGGATTTTAGAAAAAAGTATCATCTTATAGTCGGAAAAATACGGTACTTCTTGACTCAGCACATAATTAACTTGTGAAAATCATTGCTACAATACATGGTGATGGCCACTAACTTGAATGGCTTTAAATATAAGAGGGCAGATCTGTCAAAGGCTGTTAGTTTTTAGATTCCATGTTACCTCCAGCAGGCCTCTATATACCAGCTGCAAGGGAACAAACGTAGGAGAGAGGTATGTCTCGAGTTCCTGCTTGAGAGTATTACTGAGACATCTGGTTGGCCACTCTGAGAAATAAAGTGCTGGGCTCAGACAGGTCTTGGCCTGATCCATACTTATATTCTTGAACCTAACTCTTTCCATCTGTAGAATGTTCAGAGTAACAACATTAAAAAAAAAAAATCAGAAATACAAAGATGAAAAAAGCTAAAATAAAACAAAACCACATTAAAGTATAAACAAATGTTAAAACATTCAAAATATGTGATTTTGAAGTGATTACCCAAGGATTTTGAATGTTTTTAACACTTGTTTATACTTTAATGTGGTTTTGTTTTATTTTAGCTTTTTTTCATCTTTGTATTTCTGAACTCTTCATTTTTTTTAAATGTTGCAATTTAGTTGCAATCCTGTCCAATGACAGGCAGCTTTTTTTTTCTCTTGTAAACTATACTCAATATGCAGGTCATTTTCTTTTCCTGAATGAAATATTGCATTAAATATTTTATTTTTTTCAGTGGAAAAATACATTTCCACTGGCATCACCTTGTGGAGGGACAGAATCATTTTGTGGTGATACCTGATAACCATCAATAAAATCCATTAATAGAAAGAAGTGCAGATCATTTATTAAGTAAATTTAATTAACTTTAAATATGCATTAATTTTAAAATATCAGACTGAAAGACGAAAACACAGAGGACAGGAGGGGGAAACGGATAGAATATATACCCTTTTTTCTTCTATGAGCCGATAAGGTATTGTTTTGCTCTGAGTTATATTATTAAGGGGCAGAGCATCTACATGTCATTACAAACTGTGACTGCTTCCTTGATGGGGAATGAGAGTTTTTACTTCCTTTGCCACAACTGTATTTTTTTTAATATACCCTTATCAACTCTTAATTTGTTTAGTGTTGTTTGTTGTGTCAGTAAAAATGTGCACCTGTTTATTCTGGCACCAGGAACAGTTACATTTCTGTTCTACATAAATATTCCCACCTGTTTTACTTACTAAGTAATAAACATCCAATTCACTAGTTGTGGGTAATTAGCCATCCAGCTTAATCAGAAAGAGGTATTTTTCTCAGGACATCTGTAAACAAGGTTTCATATTGCCAGCAGATCTTTATTAGGAATGTTGTTAAGACATACGTTCAAAAGGGAACACAAAGATGGAATGGTGTGTGTGTGTGTGTGTGAAGCATAGGAGAAGGCATTTGTAATTGACGTACAAAGTGAGCTATGGAGCCATAAGCCATCCTGAGGGACTGCAATGATATCCTGGTAACCATGAGAGCAAAACCCATGTGGACTATAGTGACGAAAGATGATCACTTAATATGCATTGTTCTCTTCTGATATATTTTTTAAAAATATACTGAATAGCCCATATGACATTTCAAGAAGAATATCAACCCTGTTCACTAAATGATGATGTAAAACATTTATGCTTCATGAGACAGAAAATAGCACAAGCTGCTTCTTTTCGCTGAAGCCAGGCACAGGATTCATTATTTTTCATTCCTAGCAAGTGGGCAGTGTCAGACCATGGACAAATATGAACTTATCACAGGTTCCTGTAGAAAGAGGGGAGTTGGTCTTTGCTTTCCCAAAGACTTCGTCTGATAGGCAGTCTTTTATTGGTGCATAAGCGATGCTGAACCATCAGTCTAACAGAGTTATCTTAGACTTTCTAGTGTGGACTTCCAGGGTTGGAGACATCAAAGAAAACAAATTCATATCACTAGAGTAGAAGGAAGGGAAGGAGGAATGTACTCTTCTATTCCTCTTTCTTCCAGGGATTGAGACTGAATTTCTACCCCTATCAAGAAATAATTTTCTTTTTATATCAACTGCATGGCTGGCTAGGGAGTTGGAAGACCATTGAAGCCTGTGGTTCCATGAGCATTCCATGAATTGTTCATGGCACTTTTCAGAGCTATACCTATTCTCACAAGGCAAGAAAGAAGCCTTTGAGGACAGGCCTTGCAAAGTACATTGTCACTGTCTGATCTCAGAGAAGGAAAATTCCAAAAGATCACATGGTCCTCCAAGGACTGCAGTATAAGGGTTGTCTCTTACAATTATGCTGAGAATTAGTCATCCAGCTGTTGTATACCACCAGCTTTCTGCCATCTTCCTCAACCCACTGCACCTGCCTTGCTTGCCTGTTCACTCACAAGCTTACTTTGTACCACTTGTTTTTACCTGTTGGTGACAATGCAGCTTTTTCTTTCTCTGGCCATTCCTTTACCTCTCCTCACTCACTTGCATTGCCCACCTCCCAACATTGGCTTGTTCTCTGAGAGCCTACTTTGTACTCACCATATATTTTTAGTTGGCCCCAGCCCACTCTGCAACCACTTCTGCCATCTCTATTCTTCTGTTGCCACAGTCACCTCCATAGCTATTGTATCATTTACTTTTTTTGAAATAAAATATTCCAGTAAGCATAAGGAACAAACAGCAGACCTAATCAGATGCTACCTTTCAGAGCATGAAGCTAATGAGGACCCTGGAACAGCAAGAAATTAGGCTTACTGAGGCTCCAATACCCTCACTGTTCATCTACAAAGGAAGCATGAATTCAGGTGCCAGCAAATTATGTTTCCATGATTTTTTTTTCTTCTTTTTTAAATGGTGTGCTTCAGCAATAGCCTTGTTTGATTGGCAAGCACAGGATGATATCATTGCCACTGATACCTAAAGGCCATCTGAGGACCCTTCTCAACTGCAGACCCTGGACCAAGACACTCCCCCATCCCAGTCTCACTCTGAGTACATCACTGATTTTTCTCCTTGAGCACCTCAGAAGAGCTCTGGAAGCCAGCTTTAATAAATATGCCTTATAGTCATTTTTGGCTCTTGTTATTGTTGTTTCCTTGATTCTGCTCATAATAATAAGCCAGAAACTGGAGCTTGTCTTCTACTGTTTACATTTTTTTTCATATTTATGGTACAAAAAGTGTGGGAAGCCAGAAATAAATGCATCCATAGCTCTCTCTTGCTTTCTCACTCCTTCCTTTTCCTTCCTTCGTTCCTTCATTCCTTCGTTCCTTCCATCCATCCATCATCATCCTCTATCTGCCATAATTTTGACCAAGGGATTCATTTGTTTCCAGAAGAATTACAATAAATTCAAATCAGATATTCCTGTACACAGATGGTCTCTACACCAGGATTGGCCTAACATAAAATAGCAAGGAGTTCATCCAAGATAAAAATGGGGAAGGAAAGAGCAAAAGGAAACAAATAGAAAAAGAAGGAAATGGGGTGGCAGATTGAAGCCTCCACTGACATCATGAACATACAAAAATATGCCACTTCACCCTTGAAGCATTTAGTGAGACGGATTCAAGGAAACTGCCAAGCAGCTTGCTTTGCAGAGCTTTTCTCAGCAGCTCCATCTGTTAATGAGGAAGAGAAAGGTCTGGCTGCATGAACTCCAAGAACCTGATGACACAGGGACTGTTCAGATGGCATGGAGATGGCTTGGAACTAAAGGAAAGGCAACAGAATCAGTCCAGGAATATTGGTTGAAAGGGAAAAAAATCTGGAGACTTCATGTTAATTTGAACAAATAAAGCAGCATGGAAGCAGACATTTTTGTTAAGATATTATGACAAGGCATTATCAATATTGGCTATGAACATGAGGAATCGAGTCACCTTTAGTCAGTTCAGTAGTGCAGTTAAGTCTTGGTAGATAGGAACTAAATAAAACATTCTCATTGATGAAAAACTGGAGTCTATGCACTTCATGCCAGTTTAAACACCTCTGGTTATATCCACAATGAAAAACTTGTTGAATATCTCTGTAAATAGTTCACTTTAAAGCCATGGCATTTTAACAATAGGAAGAGCTGGAAGCTTAGAGGTTTGGGATTATCTTTTCTGCCCATTCAGATACTATGAACCTTGAGTGTTTGTGTGAATATTGTGGCCACTCCCTGTCCCCTGCCAATGTTACTCTAAGCATACCATCTAATCTGCAGGCATTCACATGTTCAGTGTAAATGTCTGCAGGAGAGAAGCAATGTTGACTTCCATATAATGTCTGGATGATGCAGAAGTCAACATGAATAGAGTTATGGGCATCTGCAGCTCCAGCTGCTTTTGTCAAAATGGTGAAAACAGCATTGTACCACAAGTGCTGCCTCTTTTGGATGTGCATAGGATGTCACAATGCACATACAAAAGGGGATGGCCTTACATCATGATGGCATAATGTTGCTTTTGTTGACTGACTGATTTGACCCTCTCCCCCCCCACTGACATATACAGCCACCACCTACAGCTGTGCATGCATAGGCTCTCTTCCTGAAGACATTTATAAAGGATGTGTGAATGATGCAGGGAAGCCAATGTCCTCTGAGTGAATCAGTGGGATGGAACTTATTTAGAGCATCTGTGAAGCAGCTACTCCATTTTAGATGAAGCCTGGATGGGGCTTTCCTACTAACTGATTCTCGAAACCTGTGAGTGTGTACATGTATAAGATCTTGCTCTCTTTCAACATGATCTGTTAGCAGAACCATTGTCTGCCCAACTGAGAAGCAGAAAATAATTAAGCAATCAGTAATTCCAACTATCTGTTATGATATTGTAAAGTCCAAAACATGAGTTTGCAACTGGGGGTAAGGAAAATATTGCACACTTCTCATTCGTCATCCAACTTGTGCATTTTGCATTTGGGTATGTGCCTTTATACTTTTCCTATGAAGGGCTTTGACCCAGAAGAAAATGTTAACTGAGATCCAAATGTGGTGAAGAATTGCATCACTGCAGAATTCCCCCTCTCATGCTGTCACCATGTACCTCTCTGCGCATGCCTCTCCATCCTGCTTCCTCCGTGTTTCCATGTGTCTCATAAGAAATTAGATCAATAAGCAGCTTCATCCAAAATTGTTCTTGGTATCCCTTTGAAACCTTGGAGTATCCTTAAAGCATCAAGGCCTACCTTGAGTGGCCAGGACCAAACACTTCAGCTTTTTTAAAGAAATCAAACAAATAAGGCCAATTTTCCTATTCAGGAGGGCTTGGGGGCAAAAGAGATTCCTGGTGACTTTGTTATGAGAAGACAAGCTACCTTAGAAGGCAAAGAGGAGGACTGAGAATGAAAGTGAAAGACAATGAAGGGGGTAGGGTGGGGAAGCTTAAAGCTTTGTTGTACAAAGTACCACTTAGTATAACATTGTCAGAAATTGGAAATGGGAGGGGATAAGATTTCTGTCAAACTGGGATTTTAGATTACCCTAGCTCTTCACTTTCACATTAAAATCCTGTCATATCTGAATATATGTAACTCCTCTGTTATATGTAAGTCAGTGAACATCACTATATTTTAACATGAAGAAGATTCTTAAAGTCAGTTATTAAAAAAACTAGAAGGAACAGATGTACCATAGTTGGGAATTATCTCAGTTAATTAGAAGTCAGCAAAGATGGCTACCTGGAACCTTGTCCTTTAATATATACAATTGTATTATTAAAACTGTTTTTCACTATTTCTTTTCTCTTGGGGTCCAAGCAAAATAAATTCTGAATTCTATCCTAGCAGAAAGCTTGAACAGCTATGTTATATCAAAAATAATTTTCCCTTCCATAGTACTGAAGTTCTTTCATGCTGCATGTTACCATTCTAACAATGTGGCATGTCACTTAAAGTAAAGATATCAAATCATTATGGTTATTCAAGTTCAAGTCAACCATGAAAAAATATCCATCAAAGATAATTTAAAGTTGCTGTAATAAAACTATTCAGTGTAATAACTAATCTTTCTCTCCATTAAGCTCTGCCAAGTTCTATTTGAAGGCATATTGTCACAGTGAATATATACAACTATCATGAAAATTGACAGAAATCTTGGATCTTCCTTAATATGAAAACACATGAGGTATGTATATATGTGTGTGTGTGTGTGTGTGTGTGTGTGTGTTTTCCAGGGCTTCATAGTCTTTTACAGTAGATAACTATATTTGAAAGACATCCTAGACTTTGGAGTTTGATAAGAGTGTCAGTCCCCTTCCTGCAATAGGCAATGGTTGTCCTGTGGATACTGGGTTTGGGGACTTGCTGCATTATTTTTATGTCATTTTTGTATTATTTGTAAGCTTAGAGCCTTTTCCAAATTGAACCACATATAAATTGCAGAAATAAATAATTAATAAATAAACATTAAGCCATTTTCTCTTTTGTCTGACTCCCCTCTTTGTGTCTCTATCTGTTGCAAATCTGCTGTTTCCCACTTTCTGTTAAGCAGCATTTTTACAGAGCCACTCCTGTAAGTAAAGTGCCATGCCGGGTGGGGGGGGGTGGGGGGGGGGGTGGGGAGGGATACACAGCCATTAAAAGAACATTAATGCTCTTCTGTTTACATTCTTCCCTAATCAGGCAAAATTATTACAAAAACATTTCACAAATAATCAGGGAGCAAGTCACTTAACACTTGCATCAAACAAAAGGTACATGTTCAGTTTCTATAAACTGGCAAACTTATTTTTTTCCTCTTTTTTGCCCATATTTGAAGCACAAAAAGCCAGTTCTTAGTTTTTTTCTTATTCATAACTAGACTTATCAAAGTTGCATATGTACCTGGAATGACTAAGTCAATTAAGCAAGGAGTTGATGCATCTTCACTCTATTTCATCTTTTGCAAATTGTAACTGTCAAGGGGTCTGATTTGTATCGGGACCCTAATATGAGAAAAAATACATTTCCTCAAGGACATCTCTCTTATACTTGCTCCCTTGCCCCATAAGTTAGCTTACCGTCTTAGAGACCCTTAATGCAGTTTTCATTCGAAAAATGATGTGAGGAGTAAACAAGCAAGCTAGCTTGGTCCCAAACTAGCCTATAGATACAAGATCCCTCATAATTCAGAAATACAATGGTAAGGGAAGATCTAAAAAGCAGCATAAAATAATCTATGAAAGAAAAGAAAAGAAGAAAAGAAAAGTTTTTTAATAAAATCAAACCTTATTGCATATTATTTATTGTTATGTTCTCATAACTGCTAGACAAAATTTGGCTACATTATGGACAACAATGGCTCTACCTTGCTAGGGGAAAGGAAATATATCAGTCATGATCTCTACCTGGCAGTTCTTTTATGAGGGGTTTAACTAACATGGTATGTAAATTCCTATAATGCCTATAGTCTTGCTAGAGCAAATGCTCTGCAATGTCTACAATTGATTGGGGATTGGAAGTGGTCAGCTGGCACTGTAGTGAAGGCAAACCTCCAAGACTTATATTGTCTTGGTGGCATACTAATATCTCATTGCCATCCTGTGTCTAAAATTCTTTCCTTCAGTACTTTTTTGCTTGGTCATATCCCATCCTCTGTAATGTCTCACAAGAGAAGCCATAGAGAGCCCATTTTTCTCTAATAGGGATCTTCATGAGGATTGGAAACTATCCTTGATTATCAGAGAAGTCAGCCCTGTTGGGATAAACCATAATTTCAGACAGTAATTAAAAATAACAATCCAGATTCAGGCCTCTCTCCTTGTAATTCCCAGTTCTATTCTTAAAGTTTTGCTGGACATACATTGAGGAACTTACATACAGTAATTGCACTTAAAAACTTTGTGCCCTCTCTGCTGTAGCTAAATTAGAGTAAGGTCCTAATTGTGCACCATACAATAGCTGTGCCATTATTTTGGCCTCATATAATGACCATCTTTAGAGAAACAAAAAGACGAAATAGCCACAGAACTTTTCTGGGTGATGGGGGATTCCGGGCTGGAAGGAGATTTCCAAATAGTTAAAACATTTAGCTTGTTCTGCTTTGTTGTCATTAATAGATCAACTATTAACTCCAGGTTTTTAGCAAACATCATGATGTTTGTTTTTGATGGCTTATTTGCAATTTTTCAACTTTGCAGTATTGTTTAGGGGAAGGTGAGAGCTGAAGTAGGGAGGGTTAGAGGGCAAAGTGGAAAGTGTTATGTCACATATATGGCCCTTGCTGGGAATGTTTCTCCTGGGTTTGAGATAAGAGTTTTTAGGGGGTTCCTCATTTCCCATCCTTATATATAAATAATTTGCCTCAAAATGGTGGGAAAAGGAGCTTCTAAGTATAGCAAAAGTGTGCCTATTCCTGTAGTATTACTTTCTCTTTCTAGCAGAAATGGCCAGCTACTCGGAAAGCTTACAGGAAAGGGGACTTGCCTGTTTCTCATCATTATCTGGTAATCTACAAAGGGTCTTGATCCTTCCTTCCTTCCTTCCTTCCTTCCTTCCTTCCTTCCTTCCTTCCTCCCTCCCTCCCTCCCTCCCTCCCTCCCTCCCTCCCTCCTTCCTTCCTTCCTTCCTTCCTTCCTTCCTTCCTTCCTTCCTTCCTTCCCTCAATTTACAGTATATAGCCACCCATCTCAGACCAGTGACTTTGGGCAGCTAACAACAATAAAAACAATCAACATTAAAAAGAGTACAAAAATTAAATATAATAGAAATGCAGCCAAGAGATCTTTAAAAATTCTCAGTATCAACATAACCATGAAATGGGGCCCTTCACACACACAGGGCCCCAGGCCCAAGCATAAAGCCAGGTCTTCAAGGCCTTTGAAAAGCCAAAAGGGTCGGGGCCATCCTAATCTCAGCAGGGAGGATGTTCCAGAGGGCAGGAGCCACAGCAGAAAAGGCACGTCTCCTGGTCCCCGCCAGCCAACGTTCCTTGGCTGATGTGACCCGGAGCATGCCCAACCTGCTGGATCAGATTGGATGGGTAGAAACAACTGGGAAAAGATGATCCCTAAGGTAACCCGGTCCCAAGCCATGAAGGGCCTTATACATGACAACCAGCACCTTGATTTGCACCCAGAAACACACCGGCAACCAGGACAGCTCCCAAAGCAGTGGTGTTACATGTGCCAAGTAGCCGACACTATTTACAACCCAGGCAGCTGCATTCTGTACCAGCTGAAGCTTCTGAATGCCCTTCAAGGGCAGCCCCAAGTACAGCGCGTTGCAATAGTCCAAACAAGAGGTCACAAGGGCATGAGTGACAGTGAATAGAGCCTCCTGGTCCAGGAATGGGCACAACTGATGCACAACCCAAAGGTGTGCAAAGACCCTCTTAGCCACGGCTGCCACCTGCTCTTCCAGCAGGAGCCATGAGTCCAAGAGGACCCCCAGATTGCACACCAGGTCTGTTGGGGGCAGAACCACCCCATCCAGAACCAAAGATGGAAGAACTTTGGTACTGGAAGGGCCAAACACCCAAAGCCACTCAGTCTTGCTTGGGTTGAGCTGCGCCCCATCCAGGTCCCTCTGCCTCCAGATACTGAGATAGGACATCCATGGCATCACTCAGACAGCCCAAGGAAGAGATATAAAGCTGGGTATCATCAGCATACTGATGATACCTCACTCCGAACTGTCAGATCACCTCACCCAGTGCCTCATGTAGATGTTAAATAAGAGGGGTGAGAGAACCAACCCCTGTGGCACCCCACACAGTAGGGGCCATGGACTGGACCTCTCCCCTCCTATCAACAATGACTGGAACCAACCCCAGAGGAAGGAGGAGAACCAGCACAACACAGTGCCACCCACCCCCAACTCCTGAAGCCGGTCCAGAAGGATACCATGATTGATGGTATCAAAGGCCGCTGAGAGGTCAAGAAGAGCAAGGAGGGAAGCACTGCCCCCATCCCGCTTCCGCTAGAGGTCATCCAAGAGTGCGATCAATGCCGTCTCAGTCCTATATCCTGGCCTGAATCCTGACTGAAAGATAAGATAATCCAGATCCAGATAATGTGCTTCATCCAGAGCCCTTTGAAGCTGCTGTGTGACCACTTTCTCAACAACTTTCCCTAAAAAGGGGAGGTTGGACACTGGACAAAAACTATCCAAATTAGTTGGGTCGAGTGATGGCCCCTTGAGGAGGAGGTGAACCACTGCCTCCTTGAGAGCCAGCGGGATCACCCCCTCCCTCAAAGAGGAATTAACCACTGACCAGACCCAATCTTTAGCTTTTAACTGTACTGTATTTATGGCTGTTAGACTTTGTGTAGTCATTAAGATGCTGAACTAGAAACGGGGAGAGTTCTAGTCTTCCTGTAGGCATGTAAGCCAGCCATCACTTTCTCTTAGCCCAACCCAATTCACAGGGTTGTTGTTGTGGGAAAAATAGGAGGTGAGAGGATTATGCATGCAACCCTGAGTTGTACAAAATAAGGGTGGGATATAGGTATCATCACCATCACTATCACCATCGTCATCATCATTTTCTCTTCTGAAGAATGCTCACCAAATCCTGGTACTTTACAGTCAATTCAAACTTCATTCCAAAACATAAGTATTGTCCAAATACCACCTTGATATATCTGTAGTCCTGAGCAAAACTGCTTTTGTAAACTAAATGTTGTGAGATGAAATAATTCTAATTTTTTCACTGTTTTGACAACAGTATAGTTATAGTTCCTTAAGTTCTAATAATTTGGGGAACAACTTTTGCTGATTTATTCCATAATCTCTGTTTTTTGCTTATCCCAATATTTTACAAATTTTCTGATTTCTTTTGGGCAACTCTGCTGTTACTTAGTGTTGCCACATCTATAAGTAAAACTTGCTTTTCTTCAACTAGTGTGATGCCTGGCATGTGGCATTCTGGATGTCAGGTTTCACCTGAATTTAGAAGTCCCTGAATTCAAAATTTACATAATTGTTCTGGATCACTTTTTCAACTTTATGATCATATCAATATTTTAGGGCATCAAATCCAAACTATGTACATAAATTCCAACATACCATTTCTACCACATGATTATGTCTTGTCTTATGATCTGTCTGGGCCATTTTGTTATAGCCCGCCTTTACGTGGGTGATAGTCTTGCCGTTCTCCTTGCCTAACCTACATTTCTAAGATTATTTAAATGTGTATGCTGCTAAACCATTCTGACTCCTGGTGGCTACAACAAAATAAAGTGCAAGAAAACATCAATGATGATGATGATGATGATGATGATGATGATGATGATGATAACACATCCACAGTAAGAAAAGATGAAGAAATAAATTTAACTCTCTACTTTAACCCAAAACAGCTCCTAAATAAACAGAAAGGTAATAAATGAACATAAAACAAAATGGAGCTCAATTTTATTTTCTTTCCATCTAAAATCAATGCTGAGAACACCAAAATGGGTCTACTCTCCATTAATCATACTTTCACCTATTCATTCCTTACTTGAGGAAAGGAATTCATGACAATGGAGGTATTCTACCTAATATTTTTTTTCTTTTCTTACTTTGCTTTAGGGTTGTACCCGCACAGTGGGAAAAGAAAGTTAGGCAGCATTCAGTTGCTTCCATCACCAAAGTCAGGGAACGAAAGAGTAGAAATACATGAAAATTATGTAATGAAGGAAGCCTTAACAGCAATGAACAGTATAAATCTGCACTTTTTTCTTTTCTACTGAAGCCATTTGCCACTAGCTAATAAGTGATGCTAATGAAATGTGTAAGCTAAAGAGTCCATTGTGAGAAGTTTTATATTCATACTGATGGTGTGCAATTCTAACCCCAGTTTATGCCAACATCATTTGTGCAGGAATTCTTCAGAAACATATGATTAACCCTTGAGTTCCATTTTTGAGATTAGTATTCTGCACACTGCAATCACAGAAAGGCTACCTTAGAAATAAATTCCATCCAATTTAATGGTGCTTAGACCTGTATAAAGTGCTCTAAGAAACAATGTGATTCACTTCATAAAGGGGTGACCTAATTCTCCTCCACAAGGTGCTTTGAGCTCCTCCAACCCCTGACTTCAATCTTCAAATCTCAAGTTGCCAGATGTTATTATTATCCTCTCTCCCAGAATGGAAATCTCTGCATCTTAAGGAACTAAATGAGTACTTGATCTTGACCATAAAGGGGAGTAGAAGATTTATCCATTCCTCCTTGGATAAAAAAGGACTTTTGGTTTGAACTATTTGGGCTAATACAGGCCATGTTTGCTTACCATTATATTTGCTCAGACAATTTACACTGCAGTTCTAATGAAAGAAAATTTTAAAATCAAAAGCTTCACAAGTCTCATTTCAGTAGGGCCGATTGTACAGAACTCACTAGGCAGTTATTTCATAATAACAGCCAAACTTTATCACAAAACTATGTTATCCCCACAACTTCATCTCGCAGCTGCTTAAGACAAAGTTCTCAAACTGGTTATCTTCACACAATTATTTTTTTCTTATGCCTAAAATCAGTGGTAATATTCTAGGCATCTGAATAATTGCATCTGTGTCAATGTGTTCTACAATTTCCTTCTTGAAAGAGCAATTATAATTGACAATTTGGCAAAGTATAGTAGGAGATAATGAGTTGTGAGCACAGATTGTAAGGATTTGGACATGGAATTTCATCTCAAAATAAGTTTCTACAGAAAGGGCCAGAAGTTGCTTTCAGTTTTACAGGCACAATCATATGTAAGAATGCTTGAATAATTTTCGCTCTGCATGAAATACAAGCAGTATGAAATTTGAAATATGAAATACATCTCATATTGATGTATGGACAAATCTAATTGTTCATCAGATTTTGCATTTCTCTGAATGTTGCAACATAGTTTTAAGAAGCTAAGACAAAGACACACACACATATACACACAAAAATATCTTTGAGGGGGAAAAAAATCACATTTAATGTTTATTTGGAAACTTTCTTTTTAAAAAAGAGAAAACGCTTGAAAGGAATTTGGAAATTGAACCTTTGTTAAATATGTATATTTATATAAAATTATATATATATATATGTATTTTATGAAGAATGCATATCATATAGAGAGGCAGCTTCTGCCCCCCTCCTCCGAAAATGATGTACAAATGGGATAAATGGATTTATGAATAAAATCAGGGGACATTGGCAAGGAGTGTACTGAATGAAGCTGCTGATATAATTCACAGCCCATCAACCTTATCTAATCTCTATACTTAAGTTTAATATATCAAGACTTATTCTCCTTCTCTCTCTCTCTCTCTCTCTCTCTCTCTCTCTCTCTCTCTCTCTCTCTTAATCTGTTCAGTTGTGTCTGGTTCTCCGAGACTGCCTGGACAAGTCCCTGCAGTTTTCTTGCCAAGATTTTTCAGAAGAGATTTGCCATTGCCTCCTTCCAGCGGCTGAGATCTGGGCTGAGGTCACCCAGCTGGCTTTGTGCCTAAGGCAGGACTAGAACTCACAGTCTCCCAGTTTCTAGCCTGATGCCTTAACCACTATGCCAAACTGGCTTTCTATTCTCTGATTAATGATGTATATTACTGAGACTTTTTAGTAAGAAGCAGAATCTAAATAATTAAAAAAGGGTTGATGGAAGCAAGTTGCACAGTTAAATGTGCAACCTGCTTCTCTTAGATTTGAGGAAATAGGAAATGTGACAAGCTCTCCCAGGAAACCAGTGGCTTATAAGAGAAATTAGACTCAGTCATTTGGGGGGGGGGGGGGGGGGAGGTTATAATATCCCAGTGCACTAAAGCTGGTACCCACTGGCTCAGTAATGTTCTTCCTAATGGCTCACTACAATGAATAAAGAGGAAGTAAAGAGAAGGGGAAGCTGTAACACTCATCTTGCCTCTAGTCATGTATGTGACCATTTAACACTAATGATTTGGATAGAGTAGAAATGTGCCTTTGACTGTCTCAATAGTGCATACCATGTGCTAGAAGAAAATGGGATAAGATCAGAAATGACATGGGCAAAGAGAGAGGAAAAGGGAACTATTAGGAGACGAACTGACAGGGAAAGTCATCTGTGCGTATTGTAGTATTTTTACTGTAGCAGTTAGCAATACTAAAACAAAACACAACCAAAACAATATACTCAGTATCCCTTTGGGATAATCCCTCATAATGTCAGCACTATATCAGCATGTGCGCTAAGTATGTGTGCCTGGGATGATAATTGTGCCCTGAGAGGATGAATAAGATCATTAACAGCTATACTTGCCTTAAATAAATTCAACACTAAATGCATGAAATGTTCTCACTAAAAACAGAACGGTAGTGTTAAAAATAAACCCATGCTACTTCCTGTCTGCTAAATGATTCAAGAGGATTGCTTCCCAAAGTTTTATTTGTACCTCAACAGTACTTCCACAGGAAGAAACTGTCCCACCAGATAAGCAGTTTGTAGGAGTCCTAAGGATGCATGAAGCCGTGGCCTAGGCAGACTGCAACCATCACAATGGAAAAACAGAAGGGAAAGTGTAGGGCCTAAAGAAGTCTCAGCAGAAGTGTCAAGAGGCAAAGAGTTAGATATTCAGTTCCTGTAGTTGCTGTGGGGTCTTGGGAACTCAGAATAAAATATTTTCTTTTTGCTGACAAGTGTGTCCACACCCAGAGCTCTGTTTTGTCAGTAACATGTTCATCAGCAGGATCACAAATAGATACATTGAAATGCTTTTGCTCCCTCCTGACTGAGAATTCCTGTACCAAACTTTCAAGTTCTATCTTCTTAGTAAATAAAAATGTTACATTAATGCAATCCCTTTAAAAAAAAAAAACTGCTTGCTTGGATTTGCTCAGGACGCATTATCCAACCTTCTTCATAAAGTACAATTTGTGAGGATTTTTATTCATTTTGAGTTTGTACCAATGTTGTTATTTTGTTTATGCTTCAGTTTTCTGTCCCTTCATCTTTCCTGATTATTTATTCATTTTATTTTATTTGAAGCATGCTAGTTATTGTGGAGTGAACCTTTGTTTCTATCCCTCTGACATGGGCCAGATTTCTTTCATAGAGGCAATATAATCTGCCGGCCGTGAAAGCCTTCGACAATACATAATCTAATTTGTTTTAAAAATAAAATTTACAGACATATAATTAGAAATCCCTCTGTATTTGGTAAGATTCATTGCCTACTGAACAATACAGCATTTCCCTTCACTTGTGAACTGTCTAAACATGTCCCAATTTTTAAACCAATCAGAATTTAAATCAGTTTTCTCCTATGTGACCCCCCTCCAGCCAGCAGCCTCTACAACAAATCACAATAATATCAATATGACAATATGTGCATGGTAACATCCTCCAGCAAATGCCACAATTATGTACTTGCATCCCAAAATTTGATAGAACTATGTAAGTTGTGGCATTTGCATGATCACATTGTCATGTATATTTTACCACCTCCCCATGGCCTCCATAGGGGCCCATGCTGCCAGCTCTGTTCACTTTAATTTCCAGAATTATCAGCAATGGACAATAGCTTTACTTTGTGGAGAGCCAGGAGGGCGGCCGGCACAACAGCCAGTTTGGTGTAGTGGTTAAGGCATCAGGAGACCATGAGTTCTAGTCCTGCCTTAGGTACAAAGCCAGCTGGGTGACCTTGGGCCAGCACAGAATAAATGGCATTTGTAGCTTTTCTACTTCCTGATTCTTAAATGCAATTAACATGGGGGCAGGTCTAAAAGTGTTAGCATGGCATCTATTAATTCATGAGGAGAAATTTAATCTTCTCAAATCAGGATTTCTGTTTCTACTGATCCAGGTTTGTGTGCTACTTCTTGAATATAAATTCAAGAGAGTTGAACTGAACTCCCAGTTGTGTTGACAGGGCCAGTACAGAAGTGATGTGTTCTATTAACTCAAGAAAGAGCAAGGACTTGTGGCTGGCCACCGTAAAGAAGTTGAGGGAAGAAAGTGAATGAAATCCCCAATCAGTGTTAGTTTGGCTGCTCCAAAATAGCCCTGTTAGGCTGACAGTTTAATGAGGTGATAAAATTAATTTCAGTGTTCATACCACTTAACTTCCCCAGTTTTCACATATATGGTAGTGAAGCTGCAGCATTGTGCATTCTCTATAACAATGGCAGAAACAGGAAAAAAGTCATTAAATCTGCAAAGTGCTTCAAAAGACTTCAAAGTGCTTTGAAACCATTTGATTTAATCTATCTCACTGAAGTGGATCTCTTTAATTCCCAAAGCGTCAGTGGAATGATTCCATCAGAGGTCACTGAGTCAAAGCAACCTCTGAAAATCTGCACAGCCTTATTTTCTGGACAATTTTGTTGATACCCACAATGGATCAAAATCTCTGTGTCCATAAGTGATTGGATGAGAAAATGAATATTTATTTACTTATTTATTTATGAGACTTATATGACCACCCATCTTATGTGCCACAACTCTGGGCAACTCACACCAACAGTGATAAAAGCATAAGATCAGCATTCCCCCCCTCCCCCCAAAAAACCACCCAACTCCCAGAGCCATAAAACAACACTGTCCAATACACAAACAGTCACAATCCCTGGGTTCAAACCCCATCCTATCCCAGTGCTTGGAGGAAAAGCCAGCTTTTTATGGCCTTTTGGAAGGCTAAAAGGGTGGGGGAGGGTGTTCCATAGTGTGGCATTAATAGTCCTTTGTTGAGTCAAACATTTAAAGGCATATCTCCGTATGCCCCAAACAGGGCTTGAGCTGCTACTGAGAAGGCGTGTGTGCTTCTCAGGTACTGCTAGATGCCAACATTTAAGAGAAGGGACCTGGAGCATATTCACTGTTTACAACCTCACAGAGAAGCAGTCCTGTAGACAGACTGGCCTCATGCCAGTCAGGGCTTTACAGGTGATAACCACCACCTTGAATTGTACCTTTAATGAATGACTTATCTTCTGAAGACATTATCATAGGAACAAAGAGGTTGAGTAGAAAAGGAGGTAGAAAAAATTGAACTAGGACTAACATTTCTGGGCTGACAAAACCCTGACAGCCCTAGATAGCAGCAATTTCCATGTGCCTTTGCTAGCCTGGGTTTCTGTAACTCAGAAATGGTAGTGCTAATTGAAATTGCATAAAATCTAAGTATAATCCGAGTCACCAGATTGCTGAACTTTTGCTTCATGCATCATTTTGCTGAACTTACTATACTGTATGTAGTACTTGATAGTTTGATTATCATTATATTTGTAACCTGCACAATAGCTGAGGAAATGGTTTGTATGACAAAGCTACCACTTTTTAAATTATTTTCAGTACATTGCAATAGGCAAATGGGAAGTCAAGCATGTGAATGAGCAAAAATTATCGAACCTAATTACTTTCAGTGTTTTGATTTAAGATTTTTAAAACTTCAAACAAAGTTTCTTTGACAATTTATTAAAACACCACCCTAAAAATAATGGGGAAAAAAATAGGAAGATGTTTTAACCCCAAAAGGGCATCCCCTTTTGCTGAAGTTTAAAACTGGGCTGCAGTGTCATTTGTATACATATTTTCATACTCTCAAATATCTTTTGATATATACAGGAACTTATACTTTATGACTTTTGCAACTGTAGTATGAATCATAAATATTTTCCTGCTTGTAACTATCTTTTGATCAATCCAAGAATACCTGAGAATTGTGTATCTTGTAAATCAGAAACTGTAAGTCATGCAGAATTGGTAACATTTATAGTTTTAAGAGCCACCTTTTCCAAACTCTATTCAATTAACCTGAAATATTGGTATTTTTGGAACTCATATGCAGGTTTTTATTGATATAAGACATTGTAAGTAACAGAACAGATGTTCAGTGACTTAATGGCAATATGAAAATTAAAAAAAAAATCTTTTAAAAAGTTTCATTTTATTACATCTATTACATTAGATTTCTTCCTGCTTTTCCTTTGGGAACTCAAGGCAGTGTATATAGTGCAGCCCCTTTCATTTCAACCTCCTAACCACCCATCAATCAATCAATCAATCAATCAACCACCTCAAGACAGGGGTGAAAGTTAGTGACTAGTTCAAACTCACCACATCATCTCTCTGGATGAATGAGGACTTGACCCACAGTACCTTATCCATTTTACTACATTGGCTACAGAAATAATTACTAAGCAAGTTAAGCTATTTCCTTAATGATAAAGTCCAAAGTAGTAAAGATGATACCATTTATCTACACTGCTGTATTTCATCTTTATCAGGAACATCAGTACTGCTTTAAAGAACCCAGCCACTTAATTATCTCCAAGTAAATGTGTTTCTATAACAAATGCAGATAGGAAGAGCAACAATAGTGTTGTTGTTGTTGTTTAGTCGTTAAGTCGTGTCCGACTCTTCGTGACCCCATGAACCATATTGCGCCAGGCCTTCCTATCTTTCACTGCCTCCCTGAGTTTGCTCAATTTCATGCTCATTGCTTCAGTGATGCTATCTAGCCATCTCATCCTCTGCCGTCCTCTTCTCCTTTTGCCTTCCACCTTTCCCAGCATCAGGGTCTTTTCCAAAGAGTCCTCTCTTCGCATTAGGTGACCAAAGTATCTGAGCTTGAGCTTCATTATCAATCCTTCCAATGAGCAATCAGAGTTGATTTCCTTTAAGATTGACTGGTTTGACCTCCTAGCAGTCCAGGGGACTCTTAAGAGTCTTCTCCAGCACCACAGTTCAAAGGCATCAATTCTTCGGTGTTCAGCCTTCTTTATGGTCCAGCTCTCACAGCCATACATTACTACTGAAAAAACCATAGCTTTGACTATGCGGATCTTTGTCGGCAAGGTGACGTCTCTGCTTTTTAATATGCTATCTAGGTTTGCCATAGCTTTCCTCCCAAGGAGCAAGCATCTTTTAATTTCATGGCTGCAGTCTTCGTCTGCGGTGATCTTGGAGCCCAAATAAATGAAGTCTGTTACTGCTTCCATTTCTACCCCTTCTATTTGCCAGGGATTGATGGGTCCAGATGCCATGATCTTAGTTTTTTTAATGTTGAGTTTCAAGCCAGCTTTCGCACTCTCCTCTTTCACCCTCATCAAGAGGCTCTTTAGTTCTTCTTCACTTTCTGCCATTAGGGTGGTATCGTCTGCATATCTGAGGTTATTGATGTTTCTCCCTGCAATCTTAATTCCGGCTTGTGATTCTTCCAGCCTGGCATTTCTCATGATGTACTCTGCATATAGGTTAAATAAGCAGGGTGACAGTATACAGCCTTGTCGTACTCCTTTCCCTATTTTGAACCAATCGGTTGTTCCATGACCGGTTCTAACTGTTGCTTCTTGGCCCGCATACAGATTTCTCAGGAGACAGGTAAGGTGGTCTGGTATCCCCATCTCTTTCAGAATTTGCCACAGTTTGTTGTGATCCACACAATCAAAGGCTTTTGCATAGTCAATGAAGCAGAAGTAGATGCTTTTCTGGAACTCTCGTGCTTTCTCCATGATCCAGCGAATGTTGGCAATTTGATCTCTAGTTCCTCTGCCTCTTCGAAACCCAGCTTGTACATCCGGTAGTTCTCGGTTCACGTACTGCTGAAGCCTAGCTTGTAGGATTTTGAGCATAACTTTGCTAGCATGTGAAATGAGTGCAATTGTGCGATAGTTTGAGCATTCTTTGGCATTGCCCTTCTTTGGAATTGGAACGTAAACTGACCTTTTCCAATCCCATGGCCACTGTTGTGTTTTCCAAACTTGCTGGCGTATTGAGTGCAGCACTTTAACAGCTTCGTCTTTTAGTATTTTAAATAACTCAGCTGGAATACTGTCATCTCCACTAGCTTTGTTGTTAGCAATGCTTCCTAAGGCCCACTTGACTTCACTCTCTAGGATGTCTGGCTCAGGGTCAGTGACCACACCAGCATGGACATCAGGGACATTAAGATCTGTCTTGTATAGTTCTTCTGTGTATTCTTGCCACCTCTTCTTAATCTCTTCTGCTTCTGTTAGGTCCCTGCCTTTTTTGTCCTTTATCATGCCCATCTTTGCACTAAACGTTCCTTTGATATCTCCAATTTTCTTGAAGAGATCTCTAGTCTTCCCCATTCTATTGTTTTCTTCAATTTCTTTTCATTGTTCATTTAAGAAGGCCTTCTTATCTCTCCTTGCTATTCTCTGGAAATCTGCATTCAGTTGCTTATATCTTTCCCTTTCACCCTTGCTTTTCACATTCCCTCTTTCCACAGCTATTTGTAAAGCCTCATCAGACAGCCATTTTGCTTTCTTGCATTTCTTTTTCTTTGGGATGGTTTTAGTTGCTGCCTCTTGTACAATGTTACAGACCTCCGCCCATAGTTCTTCAGGCACTCTGTCTACCAAATCTAATCCTCTAAATCTATTCATCACCTTCACTGTGTACTCACATGGAATATGATCTAAGTCATACCTGAGTGGTCTAGTGGTTTTCCCTACATTCTTCGATTTAAGCCTAAATTTTGCAGTAAGAAGCTCATGATCTGAGCCACAGTCAGCTCCTGGTCTTGTTTTTGCCGTCTGTATAGAGCTTCTCCATCTTTGGCTGCAAAGTATGTAATCGATCTGGTTTCGGTATTGACCATCTGGTGATGTCCATGTGTAGAGTCGTCTCTTGTGTTGTTGGAAAAGAGTGTTTGCTATGACTAGCTTGTTCTCTTGACAGAACTCTATTAGCCTTTGCCCTGCTTCATTTTGTACTCCAAGGCCAAACTTGCCTGTTATTCCGATTACTCCTTGACTTCCTACTTTAGCATTCCAATCCCCTATGATGAAAAGGACATCTTTTTTTGGTGCTAGTTCTAGAAGGTGTTGTAGGTCTTCATAGAACTGGTCAACTTCAGCTTCTTCGGCATCAGTGGTTGGGGCATAGACTTGGATTACCGTGATGTTGAATGATTTTCCTTGGATACGCACCGAGATCCTTCTGTCGTTTCTGAGGTTGTACCCCATTACTGCCTTTCCCACTCTCTTATTGACTATGAGTGCAACTCCATTTCTTCTAAGGGTTTCTTGCCCCCAGTAGTAGATATAGTGGTCACCTGAATTAAATTCACCCATTCCCGTCCATTTCAATTCGCTGATTCCCAAGATGTCGACGTTCAATCTTGTCATCTCATGTTTGACCACATCCAGCTTGCCTTGGTTCATGGATCTTACATTCCACGTACCTATACAATATTGTTCTTTACAGCATCGGACCTTCTTTTCGCTTCCAGATACATCCACAGCTGAACGTCCTTTCGGCTTTGGCCCAGCCGCTTCACTCTTTCTGGAGCTACTTGGAATTGCCCTCCGCTCTTCCCCAGTAGCATATTGGACACCTTCCGACCTGAGGGGCTCATCTTCCGGCGTCATATCTTTTAGCCTTTTAGCATTGTCCATGGGGTTTTCTTGGCAAGGATACTGGAGTGGGTTGCCATTTCCTTCTCCAGTGGACCACATTTTGTCAGAACTCTCTGTCATGACCTGTCCGTCTTGGGTGGCCCTGCACGGTATAGCTCATGGCTTCACTGAGTTACACAAGCCCCTTCGCCACGACAAGGCAGTGATCCATGAAGGGGCAACAATAGTGGCAAGTAGCTATTTGAAACTGCCATGCATCTGTGCAGTACGCAAGGAGTATAACCGGATCCCGATGACTAGAAGCAGTCTTACACATGGTAACATAATTGTAAAAAAGTGATAAATTGCTTTAGATCAGGGTCTCATGGAATGAAGAGGCAGTTCAGGGATTTTTCAGGACTCTAAATATGTATATAATAGATAAAACTAATATGACTTAATCAGCACCTGCTTTCACAAAACAAATGAAGAAAAATTAGAATTAGAAAAATTAACTTGGAACTCTCTAGTTGTATTTGACATTAAAGCATACTGTACGTGGGCATTTTTAACTCCTGTGATAAACTGAAGAGAAGGAAGGAAGGAAGGAAGGAAAGAAGGAGGGAAAAGAAAAACAATTAAAATGTAAACAGTGGAGTATATGTTAATAACAACCAACATTGCTGTGAAATTTGATTCCTTTGTTTGTTGTTGTAGTTTGTTGTTTGTTTCAACTATCTGAAGGGAATATATATATCAGTTCAAACTGTAGGTGGAACTTCTTAGGTTATCTGGGATCCTTCTTCATGAAGGTGGGCAAGGAACCCACGGCCATGCTCTTGACCACTGGTGTCAAGCTTCTAACAGCCCAATACTCCCCAAACCAAGATCCTCCTAGAGGTTACTCAAAATGGATTTATTAAAAAGAGAAAAAGGATTAGTTATATAAATCTCAACAATTTAATATTTTCATTTTTAGGATCCAATTTATCTCTGATTTTCCTAGGGTGAAGCTTTCTTCATTCTTTTGATAACAATTGTTTTATGAAAAGGAGAGCTAGCTACTCATTTCCCATATAATGAAAATATGTAGTTGTTCTAATCATGCAGTATTTTCCAAACACCCTCCATTGAGAAAACAGTTGCTCATGTTGGTTGTGTTTGATGGTATGTATCTAGAAGGCCACAATTTGCTCATCTCTGTTTTAAGGGAACCACACTTTTCCATTATTAATTAATTAGCTTGTACTATCTCTCAAGACTAATAGGATGATCAAGCTCTCAGGTTTATCACAACTGTTATCAAAAACAAAACATAACAAAAATCTTTAAAAAATAGCCCTGCTTCAGGGGAAGGTGTAAGATAAAATAAAATATTCCTGACCTTACTCCTGTAAGAGGCCAGGATCATATGTCCTTTCATCTTATATGCTGATGGGCTGGAAAAGGTGCATGTTTATTGGAATATAACAAGAACACCTTAATGAATTCCAAGATTTGTAAATAGTTGACTATTATAGAATGCTAAGTTGGTAACAATTTTTTAAAAAAATCTTCAGAGACTTTGAAGCCTTATCAATCTTATAAGCATAGAAAAGGAACAAATATCATAAACAATAGTAATGTTCATGAAATATTTTCCCCTGCGTTATCAAGAAATGATAGCTTCTCATCAAATTATGATTTCCCTTCTCTATCTTTCATGTTCAGAAGCCATCAACCATACCCACTGTTCCATAAGGATAGCAGAAGATACTCAGTGAAAACCAAATAAAATAAACCCAAGGAACGCATGAAGTTCATGAATAGTAACAATACAATTAGATAAATATTTTCTTAATGGGAAATACTGACAGGTATATGGAAGGAGATCCCCAGATTTTGTTTGCCTTGGTTTATTTATTTCATAGTTTGCACCTCCTTCTCTCTCATCATCCACTTTTTCATCACACATCACTGTTTTGTGATGCGTATGCTCAGCTAAACTTCATGCATATGTATCACCATATGCTTCACACATCATATGCTTCCTCATCTACATTTACAAGTTCAACATCAATACCCTCTTTCCCTTGCAGTTACAAACACTTGGTTTGTTCATTTCACACATCTCAACATGCTTGTAGAGAATATGATACCGTCTTTACAATTCAGAAGAGAATGTTGAATCGCTCTAGAACTAGTGGAAGAAAACAGAAGTTTGCTACCTTACAGACCAAATCTTCCACAAGTCTCATCATTGATGGCAGAATTATTAGCTGAATTGATAGCAATGCCAACAGTAGTAAACTGAAAGTAAACTGAGAGTCATGCCAGTAATAGTAGCTACCAGTCTGGAGAAGCTATATTCATATTGTGTTTGCTTCCTTTATCCAAGATCAAAATAAGGCATGTGAGAATATCCTCCCCAAACTTTCCATGCTTTTTGCGAGTGGCAGAATAAAGGGAATGGATACTTCAGTAAATATTTTTAGGGATAAGAAAAGGCATTCAGTTTAGTTAATATGCAATAAAACCATCCTATGAGGTTATTATGTCAAATGAAACATGATGGATGAAATGAAGCAATGGGCTAAAAGAAGGAAACTTGGAAGAGAAATTGCAAATTTCTTTCTTCCCTTTTCCAATAATAAAGGTCAATCACAGTTGCCCAAATTCTCTAACCTATTAATTAACTTTGTAATATTGCTTAATATTTTCAAGAAGACTGATAGTTTCCAAAAAGTTTAGGAGGATCTCTGAAAAAATTTTTTTTTCTGGAATATATTCATTAGAAGTATTGGCTTAGTCCAATTTCTGTTATTTCTGACTTTTTAATGTCATTGTCCCATAATTATAAAGGAATGATTTCACTTGTTTCTGAATATTTATAGTTCTTTTCTTTTCTTTTCTTTTCTTTTCACTTTTCTTTTTTCTTTTCTTTTTTTCTTTAGGAAATATCTACAGATCTGGCTATAGTTCTTTTTTTTGTTGTTTAGAAAGAAGTTTATTAAGTTTCAGTGAGATGTAGAATATAAAAAGATCAATGAGAAAAAAAATAGCAAAACAGAAAAAAATACAGAAAGGAAAAAGTAACTTCTGACTTTCTTTGGTACAGGTATAAATATAAAATACATTCACCTCTTACTCTAATATTTTAAAATTACATAACAAATCTATCTCTTATTCTAATATTTTAAAAGTTACAGAATAAATCTAGATCAATGAGAATGTATAAAAAAGATTAATACAAAGTATTTCTATAGTAGCAAAATAGCTACAGTTCTTTTAAGGGTGACTCATGCTGGCTGTTTTTAGAAAAATCAACATTCAACTGAATTCATGGTCCTGATAGAGAATCACAGCATCACACCTGGGTTACTGTGGTGATTTTGATGAATTTGCAAACTTTCACAAACAAGAACATTGTGGTATAATTGTTTTAAACAGAAAGTTGATCAGAGAAATGTTAAATTAACTTTAGGATTCCCTTCTAATATGATAGTTAGAGATCTGAAACCAACTTCCTAATATAGTGGAGCAAATCAGTTCAAACAATAATATAATTTTTCTTGTTCTTGTTACTATATTATCTTTACTAACCCTATATCTGACAACCCTTAAGAATCTAAAGTTGCGTTTTAATCGTTTTATTCAGTCTAGCAGATTGGGAAGCAGGCATGTAATCATGTGCCATTTGACCATAGTTTGCAATTCAACCTACGTTTGCAGCACCACCAATTCAACAGAAATTGGGGGTTTGCATGTTGTGATATATGCAATGCAAAGTGAATGCACAGTGAATGAATTTGATACACCATTTTTCTGGCAGAACTACATATCCCAAATAATATTGTGTGCTCAGAACTTGGCCCTTATGCAGTAAAGTCATTGAGAAAGTTTTCTGGAGAAGAAAAATGTAGCACTTCTTGTCCATTTAGGTTAATTTTTGTTCATATCTATGGGGCAATAGAACTTGGTTCTTAACCATGTAGCTGCTTTCAAAATACTGGTTTGCATGCAGGCATCTGCTTGAGGATATTTGTAAAATATAGGACACTTTTTTAAAAATTACCTTTTATTGAAGAAGTTTTTTACAAGGTAAAACCAATACAAATTTAAAGAAAAAAGAAAGTAAAGCAAAAGCAAAGTAAAGCAAAAGCAAAGTAAATATAAAAAAATGAAAGAAGAAAAAGAAAAAAAGGTATAAAGAAATGGCTTCTGATACTCTTTACAGCAGTTATAGATGCATTTATATTTTATCCTCTCTCTCAAAGGTTATATCATGGCTCTTTTCTTTCCATATTCTACCCTTTCTAATCAACAAACCCATAAATACATGTTCATTTTTTCCTGTTTTCAGCAAAAAGTCCATAAAGGGTGTCCAGTCACTCATAAATGAAGTTATTGTCTTTTCTCTAGTCAAACAAGTCAATTTTGCCATCTCTGCTAGTTCTGTCATCTTCACCAACCATTCCTCCATTGTGGGTATTTCAGAGTCTTTCCATCTTTGTGCATACAATAATCTCGCTGCAGTTACCATGTATAAAATGTATACATCTCCCCTATTGTAGGGGAGATGGGTGGGAGAGAAATTCCATAAATAAATAAATAAATAAATAAAAACAATCATCCATAAGTCTTTTCTAGTTGTCTATCCATTAATTCCAGCAAGAAAAGTTCTGGTTTCAGTTGAATATTAACCTTTAGAATTCTTTATATCACTGTGTGTATTTGAACCCAGAAATTTCTAGCTTGTTTACAAGTCTGCTAAGTATGATAAAATGACCCTTTTTGTTTTCCATATTCCCAGAATAAATTTGAAGTACCTTCATACATTCTAGAAAGTTTTTCTGGTGTCATATACCAATGGTACAAAACATAGGATACTTTCATATAACCCCTCATCAAAAACATCAGGTCAACATGAGAGTAGAAAAGTGAAATGAAGAGGACTTTGTTGACAGATTTCCTTACAGGAAAAATAAGGTAACTGAAATAAAAATATTTTTAAGCAGCTGTCATGTACAACTACCTGGTGGGTGGGGGGCATAGTTTCTAGAGTTATTGGGATGATGGCATTCCTAGGAAGGAAGAGAACACAACCAATGTTTATGCATTATGAAAAGCTTACAAGCCCACACACAACATCATCTTCAGATGTTATGTTTCTGGTTTTTAGCTATTAACCTTTGTTGGAGCTGCACCTCACTTGGACACCATCCTTTCAAGCTACCTAAATATCAAAGGAAGAAACCTTGTATTTGATTCTTTTTTATTGAGAAGGACTCTAACTATACAGTTCTATATTTTCACCTGACATTTATCTGTAACTACATTATGGCTGTTGAGATAAATGTCAAATGAAAGGTTCCTTGTTTGACATTTTTAACAGATTGCCTAATAGTATTGAAGTGGAATAAAGAACTCTAGATGTACAGGGCACTTAAGAGAGTTTATCAGCCTATCTGGATAAAATAAGCAGGTAAGAATCTATGGTTAAGGACATACTATTAAGTTTAGAAATACACTCCATGGCACAAATATTATAATCATTGCAGGTTGGCAGAAGCTTGCGAGAGATGCATATGTGGAAAATGTCTGTTTATATCACCTCAACAATGGCTGGATAATGCTAGAAGGCACTTTCAATCATTGACCATAGACTCAAAGGCTTGATCTCCTTCAAGACAAGCAAAGACTTGCACATACATTCCTATTTGTGAAAAAGGTATAGGTAAATTAATTTGCAATGGCTTTAGTTTGCAGCTCAGGATACAAAATTTAGTATTCAATAGAAGTAGGGTATTTGAATTAAGCTATATCTGCATTTGAACTATTATTCCAGTCTGCATTCTTATATAAATCCAATTATCCATACACACAAATAATTCCTGATTTATCATGTTGAATTGAGGCAACTTCACTATTACTGAGGAGCACAATGCGGTAAAAGAGAGAAACTTATATGGTTGTCAAAGCAAAAGGAAATATGTCCACTTTCCCTTAGCTTAAACACTTTCATCCTTTCAAATAGAAATGAACACTACAGTATATTTGGAATAAAACCTAAATCCAGAACCCAAACTGACTTATTTGGAAAGATGAGGGTTGGGGGTGAGGAAGAACAATTCTAAGTATAGTAAACTGAACCCAAAGCTTCATTAGTGGTTTCTTGATAAATTGTATTTATTTTTGTGTTTTCAAGTCAGTGTTGACTCCTGGTAACTGCCTGGACAAGTCCCTGTAGTTTTCTTGGAAAGATTTCAGAAGTTGTTTGCCATTGCCTCCTTCCTAGGGCTGGGAGAGAGTGACAGCCCAAGGTCACCCAGCTGGCTTTGTGCCTAACACAGGACTAAAACTCACTGAGTCCCTGTTTCTAGTCTGGTGACTTAACCACTACACCAAATTAGCTTTTTTTTATTGATAAATAAAACACAGATAGGTAAGTAAAATAAGTAAGTAAAGTTGCCTTCAGTCAAGTTAATCTTTTGGCAACTTGTATGGACCCAAACTCAAGGTGGGATGTGGGAGGAGAAACAGGGCTGTATCAAGCTTTGAATGGGTAATTTGATTTGACAAAGCTTTGATTGCATCACCCCACTGAAGCAGATTGGTGAAACAAAGCAGGGGCTTGCTTTAAGGAACAAACCCAATCACATGAAGTAAAGGGTGTTTCAAAGCCTTCCTAAGTGTTTTGCAAATCTGATGATGATTCAGTGGCCAGCCAATGAGATTTATCACTTCATGAAGCTCTCTGCCCATTGGAGCTATTTTGTGGTAGAAAGACTAGCATTTCTTTAGGCTCGACTCACTTTCTCAGCTTTCAAATTCTTTAATATGACCAGCATAAGCTGTTACTCAATTGGTAAGTCATAAGGCTGGTCTTACTTTTAAATTCTGCATAATATGGCAAGTTTAAGTTTCTTGGCAACAATGAATTGGTCCCATATTATTACTTACAGGTGCTGGCCCAAACTTTTACAACTGGGGTGGAAAGTTTATAAGTATCACTTTCACTGTGACTTGTCTATCTTTATGGCATTTTATCTCATTCAGCCACCCTGCTTCTATTGCCTCAACTAACAAAAAGAATTGCCAACAAGCCACAACCCTGACATGACCAATTCCATCAGTAATGAAGAGATCTTTCTGGGGGAAGCCAAGCTTGCCACACAATTATGCAAGGATCCTGGCATTCCAAAGAACCCAGCAAAATTACATCATGTGCAAGGGGCAAGCTGGATTTTATGTTTTTGAGTCACACCCAGAAGAAATCAAGCTGGGTGAGTATTAAACTGTGCAGCTTGGCACCTCATCAAGACCTGATTTAATAGGGTCCTTCTTGAATAGGGCCAAGCCTTTATTTATTTTATTTTTTATTTTTATTTATTATCAAACTTTATGGTACCTCAGAAAACCCAGGGATGGGAAGAAGTAAAGCATAAGACTATGGCATCTCAGAAAAACAAGTGAAAAAGTAAGAATTTATATTTTAGAAGAGTTGAAGACTTTGGAATTTTAACCTGGAATAGGTATTACATTGGTTCAGCCAACAACTCTGTAAGTTTTTTTTCCAGATGTTAGGCAAATTGGAGACTTCTGTATTGTGGTTTCCTCATCCTTGCTATCATGCCCTACAAGAGGTACAAGGGAATAGTTTAATAATTTATTTATTATTAAAACCTTGAAGCTATCTAGCTAAAACTTGTCAGTATTAATATCTTCTAAACTAAAGTAAACTAAACTAAAACCAATCATGTTTTCTGCAGAAGAATGAAGTAGCTTGTTTGAGACATTTTGAAACTTCCTCATTAAAGCCTATGAACAAAACTTGTTTTGATCTGAATCTTGAATCTCCAATCAGTTCAAACTGGATTGGGTTGCCATCAAATGCTGAATGACAATTGGATCGTGTCATTTTTGAATCTCAACTCAAATTCATATATCAAAACTGATTTGTACAAGATTAGCAGCATGTTCTTTGTTTGCTAAAAACTCTTCATCCCTCTGTGGAAAGCTAATATAATATATTGGAGGGGCTGCTCCAGTACTTAGGATTCATTGCGATTTGTCTCAGGAACAGCAAAATAAAAAAAAAAAAGTTTTGGTAAAGTTTGTGGTTTCTCAGCAGCTATAACTCTGGATGCTTCTTTGGATAATACTGTTGCTGTGAATGCCAACAATTATTCTATCTCTGTTGCTGGATGTTCCACATTATATGTTTTATGTCTGCGATTTCCTCTTCTCTCAAAGTCTTCTGACACTGGTGCCGAATGGGCAAAGAATACTTTAGACCGTCTTTTGTTCACTATGTGACATGAAATACCACAAGTTTTTTTTTCCCCTGTGAATATGTTTTTGATATGTGCCATTTGCAGAGAAGTTACACTTTCAAAAAGCAGTACATAAATAAATAATGAGAAAAGTAAAACAATTTTACTCCTTTTTCCCAAAAGCTGAAATTCTACCTTACCCCTGAAAATCTGCAGGTTTCTTAGTAGGTATATCTCTGTACTATATGTTATTCTCAATATACAGTAATCTCTCCAAATTGTCACAGATGCAAATGGTAATATATAGGATCTGGTTGTAAAATATGAGGCCTCAGCAAATATACTCTGACTGGAGCTTATGAATCTAAAATGAACTAAATCTATTTGAGTTTTCACATCAAGATTCAAGGAGAAATTGATTCACTATAAAGCACTTTGAGATTTGAGTAAAAAGATTTCCCATAGACTGTTTTATTTTTTTGACAGAGTGGGACTAAGGTAGCAGTGATGGTAAATCTTTAGAAGATATGAATCCTGCCCAATATCAACTGGATACTGTCAAAGATTTAATTATAATACATGTTTTTAATGTACTGTGTACTTGTTCCTGTTAAAAGCTGAGATAGCAAAGATGAAAAGGGGAGAGCAGAGCAGTCTCAAGCAAAAATCTAAGTTGTGCTGAAGCAAAATACAGATACAGTGTCCAACATAAAAACGAACACTTTCAAAACCTGTTTAAAAATTAAGCACTTGTTTTTCTCAGATGCCAGGGCGACATGGTACCAAAGAATGACCCCTGAGTTGCCTTTGTTTTGTGTTGTTTTGCTTCTATTAATTGAATACAAAAAACAAACAGAAGGAAAAATAACCAATACACAACATTTTAAAGGAAGAAAAGGAGGGGGAAAAAAGAAAGAAACCTAAAAAATTCAAAGGTATGGAAACATACAGGTGATATATTCACGGATATATATAATAGTTCTACAAAAGCATGGTACCCATATTGCATTATAATAATCATGGCTAATTTATATCTATAAGTGATTCATTTGCAACTTGTTCAACTCTGCAGAACACCACATGTTGGGACCATATATCTTTCTGTTCAGTGCTGAAGAATAAGTCTTTTAGCTACAGTATACATAGGTCATAGAGAATCCACTTTCTTTGACAGAAGTCAAATTCTATGCAATAGGAATATATCAAATCAAATCTTTATTAAGGTCAACGACCAGCATAAATAGGAAAATATATTTCAGAAGAATGTGAACACCTGAGCATATTAAATCTTGCCTGAAAGTTGAGTTAATACATGTCATAGCATGCTATCCAAAGGGAACAATTATAGAACACCGTAGAAACAAATGAAATATTAATCTCATTGCCATTTCCCACAACATGACAATGTAGTCAACGCATTTCTAGATAAACATACTGAGTTACCTTTGAAGGGTGTTGTGCTTTGTTGTTTCAGAAGCCCCAGAACTTTGGCAGAGCTGGTTAAGAAGCTTGTTCCCTTCTGGAAAAAAACCCTCTCTTCACTAGTTTCAGTAGGATGCCATTGAGAAAGCTATCCTGAGTGACTCAGGAGAATGATTTACCCATTCACCTAGGTAAATTGATTTACCCGTGTGGGGTGGTATAGCCGTACTGCTTCTCTTCACTAGATTTTATGGAAGACAGGAAGGTTGGAGTTTGCAAAAGACCTTTAGAGATTACTAAGAGATTCAGAGTCACCTGATTTGATTTGCCACTTCAAAGTAAGTCTTTCTTAGATTGACAAATCTGTCTTAATGGGGTGATTTGCTCAAAGCTTCACTCTTCTGAAACACTCCTTCAAAGCTTTACACACCCCATAAATTAGAGCAGGTGCAGTTCATTCATAGAAACAACACAAATATAGAGCAGAAGAGGGCACATAGGAGGGCGGCCATGGCAGGAAAAGGTAGAAAGGGCTTGTTTAATACTGTAGAGCTTTCTGGTAAAATTCATGCATGTGTATGTATGTGTGTGTATACACACACACTGTAGTTTTGAAAACAAACAAGACAAAAGCTGATTGAAGCCTTATATTTCAAAAGTAATTCAATGAAGATTCTTGCTCTTGAAATAATCATTTCAAAGCTGAATCACATAACAGACTTGAGATAGACTAAACTCCTACTGCTGACATTTGTAGATGGTTCATGAGCAAGAGTTTCACCCATCACGAATCTTCAGTTATATTGGCTTATTGTTACACCATTTCAGCTGGTTGTTAACAGGATATTTAATTCACTAGGAAGAAGTGTGTGCTGTGGGCATAAACTACATCATTATGGTGTCTGCTTCACCTCAGAACTGACAGAACCATTTTGTGCTGAATTATGAACCAAATTGAGGCAACTTTAATACCATAGATAAAATTACTGAACCTGCATATTGGTCCTGCCAAGGCCACAGACCAAACCTGTTGCACCCTGCAGGGTTTTTTGACCTTGTGAGAAGAAGAGATCCACAGCTAATTGCATCTAGGGGATGCTGAGAAGGCCATCATATACCGTAGATTCAAAAATCTGTGGGAGGTTGCCTGAAATAAATATGTGTTGCAAAGAATCTTCCTTTAAAAAATAACTCAAGATGGGCAAAGAGAAAGGAAATTCAAAGTTGGGGTTATCCATGTTTCCTTACAATGTGCAAAGCAATCCTCAGAACCAAAATGTTAGGAAAACTTTCAAAATGTTTGAAATGTTTCTGATTTTTGCCATTACAGCTTAAAAGAGAGTAGCATAGGAACCAATTTTATATTCCTATGTTTATTTTCTGGCCTGCCTAATTTCTGAGTTTTGCCTTGGGGAATTAAGCATTCCAGTCTAAGCCAATATAAGTCATCTTTATTTTGATTCCTCTGTAAGCATGGCTCAATAATGAGCTGAAATTGTGGCTGTACGGTTAAATTTGTTTGACACTAGATATGTTTACCTACCTGGAGTACAAACATTTGGAAACAGGATGCAATACAGTAGGTGATAGTATAAATTGCAGCTCCTGATTTTTCTATTCATATTAAAGATGTTCCATTCCCAGCATTGGCTCTGTCACTAGAGTCAACAATGCCTCAGGCAACAGATGCTGAGAACAAGCAGGAAATGTTCCTCTAACCTAACTTGTGGTTTTCAGGGGCAGTGGTAGGTACTATCCTATAACTGATACTGAAATAAGGTGCTGGTTAAGCTTTTGTACATAAAATATACAAGAAGCCTGCCCTATGTTTCATACAATTAAATATTTTACAAAAGTCACTTTCCTTTTTCATGACTGGGTTTCAGTGTTAAAATCTGCTACCTAAACTATGGCCAGTTATTCTAGAAGAGATAAACATATGCTTGATTTCTGCCACTTCTTGACTGCTCCACAGATTAACAAAAAGCTAGATAGCAGGGAGTTGTTTTCTAGGGTAGGTTTCTTCTCATATGCCAGTTTTCTTAGTATCAGGTCCCCCTGCCCCCCAATCATTTGAACTTCATGCACTGTCCAGGTTTTCCAAGATTAAAAATATGTTTATATCAATCCATGATCTATGTAATCTCTCTTGGATGGTTAAATCTTCATTTATGTGTGGTAGCCAAATGTCTCTCTATGACAAGAGAACTTCCCAAAAAAACAAGATGTTCCATTATCTTGGTTTTATATTTCTTTTGCATTTTTTCAATTTTGAATGAACTGTAAGATGAAAAGAAAAAAATGCTGACTTATTTCACACTTGCTAGCATTATGTGTAAGATATAAAATATAGAACAGTAGTTGTTATCATGAGGAAAGTTATTATAGCATTAAAGCTTCCTCTCTGGGGAGTAGCATTGTACTGGTAGCTGAGTTTGAATGGTATAAAATATGTACAAGTTCACAATTATGGCTATAATTAGTATGGAAATTGCCCAAGTTTTGCTTTCATAATGCTAGCTGGCCAGGAAAGAATGAGCTGTGATATTTCCTTGATGCATACTATAGGAAGAGGAGGAGCTGTAATCCTCATTAGTGAAATACATTAGCACATTATTTTACACCCACAAACAGAAGTGGCCTCATTACGTAAAAGAAATAAAAGACCCATCCAACTACTCCTGAATGAAACTGTAATTTAATCTAATCACAGCAGTTCTATTTTAGATTACTTTAATTGCAGTTTGTAAAACAAACACAGATGGATGCAGATTATGCTTGCTATTTCATATTATTTCTAAATTAACACTGATTGAATTATAGTACTAATAAAAGTGAATATTTGGGGATTCATTCATAGGAGTGCTAGAATAATCAGCTGCTTCAAAGGAAATGCCGAGGAAAATTTGAACCTGCTGAAGATGTTAATTAATGCTTTTAAGCAACTCTTAAAGGAATGGCACATTTTTTTTCACACTTATGCAGAAGTTTGAAAAGAGACACGGATGTTTTAATGAACAGCGGAAAAGAGCTTTGCTTGTGTTTGCATGAGGTATGAAGCAATTCTCCCTAATCATTTTCAAGGCATACCCAGCCTAAATAAATACACATCCTGTTTTCATATGGTGCAACATATCCTATAACACTTTGTTTTTTTAAAAAACCCTACTTTATTTCTGTTTTGAGAAAGGGTGAATATGGAAATTTATTTTTCTGTTGGTTTATGCTGAAGATCAGGATAATTATATATACACAATGACAGTATTGATTACACTGTTCTGAAATGTGAAACCGAGATGTCAGTTCTGCAGTCAATCTTTCTTTTTTTAAAAAGGGTATCAAAGATATTCATTAATTTTATTAATATTCCAGAATCTAAAGTGCAACCTCATAGGTAAACCTCACTGTATTCAATGGAATATTCCTAGATATACATTCATATGTTAACAATTTTTTTGATATTTCTGAAAGCCATGATGCTTCACACGGCACTTAGTTATTTAGCTACGTAAGTTGGAATCCTTAACTTGGCAATTGATTGAACCGTGGCTTCTCTTTTTATTGATAAGAAAGTAAATATATATCTTGAATTGCTTGGTCTAACAATTCTTGAAATATTTGAGTAGTTGTTTGACTATTGGTCTGAACATACCTGTACAGGGTATGCCAAAAGGCAGGCCCCATAGACATGTTATTATAGAAATGACATAAATGTTCAAATTGGATGCCATTTTCTTCTAAGCACTTCCTTACTTGTTTGGCACATGACCTTTGAACATTCCTAAGTACAGTAATATTTCCTCTGGGATGGGGGGGAAACCTGCATAATATATTGTGATTGGCCTACGGGGCCTGAATTTTGGTACACCTGTATATTTACAGAAATAACTTCAACTTATCAAAGAAGGAAAAAAAGTTTACTCAGAATCAGAAAAAAATTAATAATCTACTGCTCTTTAGCTATAACTGATGTGAAACATAACTCTGATGCTCCGCAGCTTATTGTAGGAGCATTGAGTGTATATATGCAATAATACAGTATCTCCAATCTCTTCATTCCTTATATCTGATAAGAAATCATTTTAATTCTAATGTGAAATCAAATTTTCTGTAAGATAGAATGCTATCTTTTGCATTATTTTGATCATATTCCATGCAGGATGTCATTGCCTAACGATGAAATAGACTTGGTACAAAAAGATATGGCATGGCCTATCACATTCTCAGGTACGTATGTAATTCCAAAATATAGACTAGGAATTGCTAGCCAAAAGCAAACTATTGCCAGCCATATTAGGTACACCACACGAGGAAATCAACTCCACAAAACTACTTTTATTGAGATTGACTAGAGGAACAGAATCTTGTAAGTCTGATTGCTTTGTACTTCTTTCCCTTTCTTGTATTTCGATGAATTAGAGAGGTGCCTGCCTTGGTTGTTTCTGAACGTTATTTCGTTATTCTGGATTTAAAAATGCTTCGGCCCCTTTTGCCTAGAGACTGGAGCCTGCATATTTCCATCAAGGTCAACTTCCTTACTTCCTATAACTATATTTGATACCTGACTAAGCCCTTCCATTTGTATATTTTTGTGTCAGGGTAAGGTGATATGCAACATGCAATGTAATACTTGTGTTCATACAAGGAGACCTCACCCAACATTATTGAGATACATGTTTTAATTTGCTTAGGATAACTAATGCTTCTAATTTGGCTGCTATTATTTTTATTATTATGGTTGGTCACATAGTCAGCCAGACGTTTAGACAGGATTTGGCATTTTGATCCTCCTATGCATCTTCTTCACTGTCCTTCAGATATTCTTCCAACGCCCTTTTTTCTTCTTCAACTGTCTGGTGTACTTGTAACATTCCACACCCACCTGTGCTCCTTGGTAAGTAGAGTTTGTCAATGTCACTGCGTGGATGAAGGGTGTGATTCATTTTCATTATGTTTCTGATCTTCCTATTCAGGACTTTTAGTTCAGCTTGAGTCCAGGCCACTATTCCAGCTGTATATCTAATGACTGGAATTGCCCAGGTGTTAATCACCTTGATGGTATTTCCACCACTGAGTTTGATCTTCTTCACTCTTCTGATGTATTCACTACTAACCTTCTTCTTGATTTCAATGTGCTTGATGTTGTCAGCCTAAAGGATGCCCAGGTATTTGTAGTGACTGTCTTCATCCAGACTCTTGATGTTATTTCCATTGGGCATCTTGATTCCTTCAGTTTTCACTATTTTTCCCCTGTTGATGGTAAGGGTGGCACATTTGTCTACTCCAAACTCCACTGCAATATGTTGACTGTATATCTGAACAGTGTTGAGCAGCGATTATATTTCAGGTGGTATTTTTCCATACAGCTTCAGATCGTCCATGTAAAGGAGGTGGGATAACCTGGCAGATGTTTTTGATGTTTGATAGCCATGTTCTGACTTGTTCAGTATTGTTGACAGAGGAATCAGTGCAATGACAAACAGTAGTGGTGATACTGAGACTTTTGAAAGATTCCTCTCTTGAAGTTAACCTCTCCCAGTCTATCATCATTGACCAGCAACTGTGTCTTCCATTTTGCCATTGATCTTTGCACAAAGCTTCTGATTTTTCTACTGACTCCTGTTATTTCTAGGCATTTGATTATCCAGTCATGTGGCAGGGAGTCGAATGCCTTCTTGTAATCAATCCAAACTATATTCAAGTTGGTCTTCCTTCTCTTACACTTTTCCAAAATCATCTTTTCAATTAGAAGCTGATCTTTTGTCCCTCTGCTGTTTGGGCGGTTTCCTTTCTACTCAGGTGGAAAGAGCTTGTTTTCAACTAGGACCTGCTGGATTGCATCAGCCACCATACTAGTTAGCAATCTGAAAGTTACTGGCAAGCAGGTATTTGGCCTGTAGTTGCCTGGTGCTGCCCCTTTTGCTGGATCTTTCATTATCAGGTAGGTTTTGCCAGATGTTAACCAATCTTCAGTTTCACCTTTTTGCAGTCTGTTGTTAAACCGTGTGGCAATGAGTGGGTGCATACCAGTCAGATGTTTCAACCAAAAACCATGCAGTTCATCTTCACCTGGTGCTGACAATTCCTTGTCCTTTTCTCCACCATTTCTGCTGTTATTACAAGTTCTTCCATTTCAGCTTTTTTTTAATTCTTATCTACCTCCTTTATTCAAGCTGCATTCTTGTATTTCTTTGGGTTGTCCCATAGCTGCACTCAGAACTGCACTGTTTCTTCTTTGTCAGGTGTTGACTGGTTCATTGCAGTCTCTCCATTGATGGATTGGTAGAAATGTTCCTGATTCAACTGAAGTTGGAGATTCTGTCTGTAATGTGCAATTTGAGCTTCGTATCTGCTGATCTTCTTGGCTATGGCTGTTATTTGCTGCTTTATTATCTCCAGTGCTTCCTTGATCTTCCTTGTTTCTAGGTGATATTTCTTGATCAGGTATTCTTTGGTCTTTTTGTTGTTCAGTTTCTTTTCTTTCATCTGTTCTCACTTGCTTGCATCTGATCTTAGAATGCTGATCTTATTTTCCAACCTGATCTTCCATTTTGGTGGTGCACTGTTTGGCTTTTTTTCTTGTTTGTTGACTTTGCATCCAAGGTATTCAATTATAACTGCAGCCATGCTGTACATCAGTTGGTTTGTGTCTTGCAGTTAGCTGGTGCTTATATTTGATATTACAGTATTGGCCTTGTTTAATACTTGTGGTAGCTGTTTCTTTGTACAGCTAAGGGTCTTGTTGTTATTATTTATTTGTTTGTTTATTTTCTTTGGCCATTGACCTACCAAACTCAGTGGGCATCCTCTGAAACATTCTTCAGTATTCTTACCATCTAGGTGAGAAGAATCATTCTTCTCATTCTTCATCAAGAAGAACAATTTTGGCCATTCTTGGGAGAGTCATTTCCATTAATGTTATATTATTCTACCACCAAGCAAATGTTATTGATGCTATGGTATATACCTTCCTTTCGTATTGATTTTGAACTCTCAGACTAGACAGCTAGAGAAGTTAATTTATTTCAACCTCCTACAGAAGCCTCAAGATATGTTCCCATGTATAGTAGTAACTTTGTACTACAGTGGTTTATTGACAACTGACCACTAGAAGATATTATATGACCAGTTTCATTCTTGTGGAACTCACCTGGCATAGGTGTTCAGTCTTATATATTGTATATTCAATAAATTGAACATTCAGTAGTGAGATAATATATAAATGGTATAACCTTTTCATTTTCCATGGCATTTCAACATGTGATATAAATCAGACTTATTTTTTTTCCTACTCCTCTGAGTGCTATTGGATTACTTTAAATTCTGTATCTGCTATTGTAATATCATACAGCTTCATTAGTTTACCATTTTCTTTAATGTATGCTGCCCTAAAAGTCCTTCCTGAAATGTAATACAGTCATTCTCAGAATTAATAACTGTTCATGGCCACTTTATCATGTTGTAACAGTTGTTAGTTGCCCTTAGGACTCTTACTGGGAAGAGTGGTGAAATTAAATAATTAATAACTAAATAAACCTTTTAATTCCTATTAGTTGGCCAATCAAGTAAGCATTAGGAAGCTTGACTGGGCACCCATCTCTAGAGAAGAGCCTGAATGTCTTTACAATGGTTCAATTCAATTATTGGCATTTTATGTTCATTTATACTGTCTGATTTAATCTGTGGTTTATGTATCCTGTCATACTGATGTTATAATTGAACCTTTACAAATGACATTCATTAGTAATGGGGCAGAATTTATCAGTAGGAATTTAGAGAGGCATATTTATCAGGAAAGCTATCAGATGGCTATTCAAAAGGGAAGTCATTTAAGGCCAAATCAGAAGATATGGGGACAGACCTTAGTAACTTTTAGCAGCTAGCAGCCTCTTAGATTTTCAGGCTTCATAATTTAAGGTAGTCCTTGGTTTATGATGGTAATTGGGACCAGAATTTCCCTTGCTAAGCAACACAGTTGTAAAGTGCGATGTCACGTGACCACATTGCTTAGCAACAGCAATAACAGCAGTCCCCATTGCCATTATTAAGCAAGGTTCATGGGTTGCTAAGCAAGACCTCCTCACAACTTACTGCCAGCTTCTAACAAGCAGTCAGTGGGGAAGCTGGCAGGAAGTTGCACATCCCAGCCTGCTTGCTCACAGGCAGGCAGGTAAGTGGCTGCTGCTGGGTGAGTGGGGTGTGCAGGTGGCTGGTGCAGAGCAGCGTGAGCATGGCAGGGTTGGGGATGGCTGCTGCAGGGCATGGGAGGGCACATAAGGGTGTGCAAGAAGCCAGCGGGGTGTGGTATGAGGCAGTGGAGATGGGAGTGGCTACTGCAGGGTGCAGGAAGGCACACAAGTGTGCGCGAGGGGCCAGCACAGCATGGCACAAGTGTGGTGGGGCTTGGGGTTGGCTGCTACAGGATGGGGGAAGGTGTGCGAGGGTGCACGAGGGTGCACAAGGGGCCAGTGTGGCACAAGCATAGTGGGGCTGGGGGTGCTGCTGCAGGGTGTGGGAGGGCATGTGAGGGTGCTCAAGGGGCCAGTGCAATGCAAGCCCAGCATGTTGGGGGTTGCTGCTCCCAGATGTGGGAGAGTTACCAGAGTGACTTGCAACCTTCCCTACTGGCTTCACCATTGGCTTTGCAATCAGTGGCCATGGCTATCACATGACTGTGGGGTGCTGCAACTGTCATAAGTGCAAGCCAGTTGCCAAGTACCCAGATCACAATCATGTGACTGCAGGGATCCTGGGTCAGCCAGAACTTTGAGGATTGATCATAGCCACCACTTGTTCAGCACTGTTGTAACTTCAAACGGTCACTGAATGAGTGGCTGTTAACCACGGACTACCTGTATTTGCATCTAAGCAGCTGTTGCTCAATCAGATACACTTATATGTTTTTATGAACAATATTTAAGAGATTCAAATATATCCGATAATTTGCTTATTTGTAATCATTCTGTTTATCACATTATCCTCCCATGTACCTTGGAAAGAAAAATAGAGTTTGGCTGGTTGGAAATAGATGCTATGTGAAATTTTGAAGACATCCACGAATGTCTCCATTCATGAGTTTCCTTACTAAGTTTTACTTCCCAAGTAATTGGACAATATCCATTTACATAAAACCAGGCTCACCTCTGCCTCATGTATTCGTGCCTCATTTCCTCACTTAATGCCTTTTCATTCCTGTTATTTATTTTCTTTAATATTACATTTCCAGTATACGGCAGTATGAGTCATTCTCATTGCCATCCCTAGCAGCACCCTCCAAGGGCTGTGAAACAGTAAGAAGATTTAAAAAGCTTTTCCATCCAGTCAGAGGAGCTAACCTTTATTATAATGGCATTTGGTTTGCAACAAGACTCCATTCAGTAAAGAATTATTTATAATAAGATTTCAAAAAGTATCCTGCTAGTTCCGAGATGAGGAACTGGATGCCGAACACGAATGCTCAGCAGTTACAGCAAGCATGGCCAATAGTCAAGGATACTGGGGGCTGTAGTTCAGGAACTTCTGCGGAGGGAGGCATTCTCCTTATTCTCAATCTTCTAAAACACTCTACAAATGCAAGTGAATGTAAAACACAGTCCCATTTGCAAATTTTCCAAGAGCCATGCATGGCATGAAAACTGATTGCAAGTTGGAGGCCAGTTCATTTGCACAGGAAGAAACAAAGGTAATGTCCCACCTTCTTAAATGGTTATACCTATCTTTGCTGATTTATTTTCTTTCTGTCTCAACTTTGATTATTCTTGATTTCTGCTCAGATTGCAACAAATCATATATCTATTAGAAACTGACTCGCCTCATCTTTAATCCGAGAGCCTTTATAGGAATTTAGAGCCGTCATACTTCTGCTCCAGCTTACACATTTCTTGCTCATGGGTCAAACAATGCTAACACTACAAACATAATTTGCACCCTAACCTAAGATGTTGCCATCTTGTGGGACCTAGGAAGCATCCCGCCCCCCAGAGATAAGGACAGTGCTCTCTCTCCTGTAGTTTCAGAAACTTTGAAAGCCTGGCTTTGGTCTCAGGCCTGGGGTTGATGTTTGTTATTTGTTTAATGGCCCTTGTTCTGTTTTGTGCATTTTGTTACTAGAGCATGTTAGTCCAGCCTGCCTGTTGATTTCATATTTTTAGTTGCTCATATGTCTCTTTTAGTTTTGTGCACCACCGAGTCCACTGGAGATGGGTGGCCAATAAAAATAAATAAATAAACAAACAAACAAACAAATAAGCCAAGCCTATAATAATGTGTGTGGGCCAATAACTCCACCACTGCTTTTTAGCTTCCACATCAGACAATAGACTAGCTAAACATTCTTGTCGTAGTAACTTAGGCATGATGACATCCTGTCTGAGGTGCTTCTAAGTACCGTATTTTTCCGTCAATAAGACACCCCCATGTACAGGACAACCCCCACTTCTCCAACCCAAAATTAAGAAATCAATATTTTAAAGATAGTGCAGAACACATTTTTATTTAGTAATTAGGTAACATTTACCTGATACACTCAGTGGGAGGAGGTCCAAACCGTCTCTCTGCAGCTCTATTTCTGTGCTCTTTTGCATAACTGATTATATTCAATCAGGAGTGAAACTGCCGATAGCTTGTCTCTGCAAACAGACTCCCTCCAGTTGGTTTGTTCAGCATCAGCTGACATCAGTTACATAAGGCTCATGATTGGAGGAAGCCTGGTTGCAAAGTCAAGCTATTTCACTTGTGATTGGAGGCTAGCAATAGGAGGAAGCCTGTTTGCAGAGACAAAGTGTGGGCAGTTTTGCAACCGCGTGGTTCTCTCCTCGGCTTACTTCCTTGCATAAGATGCTCTTCAATTTTTAGGGTAAGGATTTTAGAAAAAAGTATCATTTTATAGTCGGAAAAATACGGTATATGTTTCTATTCCTAGAAGTATTAGATTTACTTGAAGAGGAACAGAAAAGCCAGAAGGATTCTCCTTGCAAAAGCAGAACAGCTTTGCACTCAAAATGAAAATAAATAAATAAATACATACATACATACTACTGTAATGACCATGAGAATGGAAGGTTTGGAGATCAAGTCCTTAGCTATGCCTGTTTCATAATCACTTAGTTGATGTATAGCCCATTGTCATCATATTATACTTCTTTCTGCTTATTGCTAAACGCTCAATAAATTATTCTAAAATCTTAACTTCTTATGTAATATTGATAATTTTTATATTAAATGATTCTGTCTTAATGTTTCCATCAGAAAAAAAACAGGTTGCAGCATTTTATCTTCATTTAAGGCTGTAGCTGTGACCAGCTATTCTCTATTAATTGTGTACTTTTGCACTTTTTTTTTTTAATAAGTGGCTGTGGAAAAAGTTCTGTTTGCACATCAGCACACACAAGCCAGGCCTGACATACTATAGCCATTCACAGCATTTCCGACTTCAGCATCCACACAGCAGAAGCACAAAATAATGGGCTCTTGACATTCAAATGTGCAATGTTAGGATATTCCAGCCTTTGTCATATTACATCATGTTCTTTCCTGAGTCACTTTCCAAATGTGCGGTACTAAGTTAAAGTACAAAGTTAAAGTATTTCCATAAAGACATAACATAAGCAGGACAACCACTTTCTAACTCTCTGCCTTTACCACCTGTCCCAGAACTTTCTCATAGAGTGGGTGCTGAGCTCCTGTTGGTTTGTTTCAATTGTTATATTATATTTCTTATATTTCTGGACATGCATGGTTCTTCTTCCCTGTTTTATTGGGTTTTTTCCCCCTTTATTTTTTAAGTTGTAAATTGCCCAGAATCTGGAGTCAAGCAGCCTCTAAATATAAAGAAGCAAACAACTAAAGGTTTCAAAAGAGCAGATGCAGCTGTCACCGCCATCTCAGTGAAGGAGCAGCCTCATGTCAGTTACAACATGGGTATGGGAACTGATTGTCTGCACTTCTGTTCATACATTGACATCCTCCATGCCATGACTTCCTAACAGACTATATAGTACAAGAGGGTTGACAACTTCACATCACAATGTATGAAGGTTAGACATCACTCTGAGTTTGAAGCCGCCCTACCATAAACTTCTAATTGGATATTTTGTACCAAATTTGTCCTTTGTATGTACTGCAGTCTTCATCTTAGCTCTACTCTTTTCTGTTGCCTTTATTTGCTTATTTATTTATTTAATTACCTGCACTTGAAATAGCTGAACATTAAAATTTAAATTTAATATGCTTTGGTAGATATTTTTGTTTCCAAACTAATTTTTTGGAATAATAGAATATAAATATAAATACTAATGTCTGATGTTTTGACTGATATTCTATGATATTTTATAGAAGCGAACAAAAGAATTCCAGGCAATTGCTATCATTTTCTGTAAAGAACATTTCAACAATATCTCAAAATTCTTGTAGTGTCAAATTAGATACAGAGCAACTGAATTATTTATGTTATATCAAAAAAGTAATTTCTCAATGGAACATAATTTCTGCTTCTTCTGTGATTTATAAAAATATCCCTGGTGGCTCAGTTATTACTGTGTGCTAATAATACACTTTATTCCCATTTTGCCACTAAACTTTGAGATAGGAAAGTAAAACACTGTTGATTTCAAGATCAGATCCTTTATACAGTAACTAAATATTGCCTTTGAGATGAGATATATAATCTGTTCTGACACGGGAAGGAAAAACGAATGCTCACAAAGAAATACAGAGTAAGACTATGAATGCAAAATGTAGGAAGAATCTGTTTACATATAGCCTCTGCATGGGCCTAACCTGTAATCATTCCATGAATGGATCACTTTCTGACAACAGTGCTATCATTGCTATCAAGGTGACAGCTATCTAGCTTTGGCCTGTAGAAATGTAAAATTGTTCTGCCGTTATTTTGTCTACTACCAGCATTGATCATGCAAATTATAAATGAATGAATGGTGTTATATTGTTATGTGATGGTTCAGGACAAACACTATTGAAACAACAACAAAAAATTAGCTTTGTTGCTCTTATACAAGTTACTAATGTAATTTCACAGAGTACATGGAGATTATTTATTTATTCACTTACAACAATTTGTATGCCATCTATTTTCACCACTCTTTTAATAGATTACAACAACATGCCTTGCAAAATACTGCATTTCAAAGTATACTTAACATTGTTTTATTAATGAAAAAGGAATGCTAGCATTTTCATCCTGAATAAGCCAAAAATACAAAATGGGAGATGACAATTTATTATATAATTTTATGTATGTATGTATGTATGTATGCATATGTAGGTGTGGGTAGGTAGGTAGGTAGGTAGGTAGGTAGGTAGATAGATAGATAGATAGATAGATAGATAGATAGCGTCCATTCTTCTGCTAATATTGTTACATACTGTTAAACAGTTCGATTATTTTATTTTGAGTGCATGTTTAATATTGAAAACCATGTGGAGTCTGTTAAATCAGAGGGTTTAAATGAAGCTTCAATTATATTTTACAGGTAATTAAACTGAATGGATTCTATTACCATTACTATTGTTTTGTCCTAATAATTAGAAAAATACCTATATCTCATCCAATTCACATCCTATTCTGTTCAAGTCACAGAAGCATCTGCGTTGTGGTTTTCTTTCACTGATGGCAGTTTCCTTTTTATGGCAAACAGGTTATATCATTTCCAGAGCCAACCAGCTTTTTACATAATCACATGTAGAAGAGAATATATGTAGCTCAGAGATTATCTATGGAGTCCTTGGTGTTGTCTAAGCTTAGTTGTTTGCTTGCAGACATTTAATTACCTGACTAGGTAACGTTATCTGTGCTACTGAGTGTGGGGTTTGCTCCCTGTTTATATACAGTAGCTTGCCAGTGTTGGTGGGGGTGTGGTTTTCTCCTTGGGAGTTCCTTGATTAGGGCATTGTTTTCTGTTTGATTGTTTTTCTGGTCTTAATCCTGCTTATCTAGGTGTAGGTTGCTGGAGAGGAGGTGTTCTGATCTTTTTGTTTCTTTCTTAGCTTTCTTATTGTCTCTTTTGAATGGTGTATAAATGTAACATCTCTATGTATCTATTGATGGCTAATTTGTCTGAATTTATTTATTTATTCATTCATTCATTCATTCAATTAATTTATATAGCCACCCATCTCAGACCAGTAACTCTGGACAGCTAACAGCAATAAAAACAGTCAACATTTAAAACAGTACAAAAATACATACATACATACAAATATAAATGCAGCCAAGAGATCTTTAAAAAACATCGGTATCAGCACAACCATGAAATGGGGCTCTTCACACACTCAGAGCCCCAGGCCTAGGCATAAAGCCAGGTCTTCAAGGCCTTCGAAAACCCAAAAGGGTCAGGGCCATCCTAATCTCAGGAGGGAGGATGTTCCAGAGGTCAGGGGCCACAGCAGAAAAGGCATGTCTCCTGGTCCCCGCCAGCCAACGTTCCTTGGCTGACGGGACCCGGAGCATGCCCAGCGTGCCAGACCAGATTGGACAGGTAGAAACAACTGGGAAAAGATGGTCCCTAAGGTAATCCGGTCCCAATGCCAAGCTTCCAGGAATTCCATAGGGATTTTGGATTTAGTTTGGTCTAGGATGCTCACAGTTTCCAAGTTAAAACTATGGTTGAGTCTATCCATGTGTTGTGAGATTAAGGAGTTTTCATCGTGTCTTCCGACTGCTAGTTGATGTTCATGGATGCACTCTGCTAGTCTTCTGTCTGTCTATCCTACACAATGGCTGTTACAGTCCTTACACTGTATGTTGTAGATGACTCCTGTTTTTTCTTCTTGGACTACTGGGTCTTTTGGTTTACTTAAGATGTTTCGGAGGGCTTTAGTTGGTTTGTGTGCTACAGTGATTTTGTGTGGTTTTTTGAGATGTTTTTGATGTTTGGTAGTATTATCCTTTTCATAGCTTGTGCCGCTTGTGCTGTAGTGGGTTGAGTGGTCAGGCACTTTTTGATAAAGTTGCTTGGGTATCCACGTTGTTGGAAGATAGTATAGGTGGTCTGTTTCCTTTTTCTGGTGTTGTGGGTTGCTATAGTGTGTTCGTACTCATATGAATAATGTTCTTACACAGCACCTCATGTGGGAGGTTGGATTGTTACTTTGCTAATGGAGCACTTAGTGTGGGTTGTTTTTCGATAGACTTGCATTTCTAATTTGCTGTCATTTCCTCTGCTACTGAGGATATCCGGGAAGGGTAGTGTGTTGTTGTTTTCTTCTTCCCTTGTGAATTTTATTCCTTTGAAGATATTGTTGATAGTTTCATGTGTCTTCACTAGTTGTTCCTTTTTTATTATGACAAAGGTGTCATCCACATATCAGATCCATACTTTTGGGTGTATGTGTGGGACCACTGTAGTTTATAGACCCTGCATACAGTCTCTGCTGTGAGTCCTGAGAGTGGTGATCCCATGGGTGTTCCTCTCATTTGTTGGTATATTTGTCCATCAAACTGAAAGTAGGTAGTGAGGGAGAGATTGATGAGATCCATGATTCTGGATATTCTGATCTTAATGTATTTGGCTAGGTTGGGTGTGTGGTGTAGTACTGCTGCCATGGATTCTTTTACTAGTTCCAGACCTATGGACATAAAGAGTGCTGTGATGTTGAATGAAACCATAATTCATTCATCTTCTTCTATTTTTAGGTCTTTGATTTTCTGGAGGTATTATAGTGGGGAGTTGATAGAATATTCATTATCTGTGAGATGTCCAAGCTTTTTTGTAAGTTCTTTGGCTATGTTGTATTTTGGGGTCCCTGGTATATAATTGGATGAAGAGGTATGTCGGGCTTGTGAATTTTTGGGTGTCCATAGAAGTGTGGGAGGATGGGTCCACTGCTTTTCATCCATAACTGTTCTTTTTTTTCTTTTTCTTTTTTTTGTGATTTGACCTATCCTGGTTAGGTCACTGAGGGTTATCTTGATCAGGTTGTCTAGTTTCTGTATTGGGTTGGTCTTTACTGGGATGTAGGTTTCTTTCTCCTCCAATAATTCTTTGGCTTTTTGTATGTATTGTGTTCTGTCCATGATAACCATGGTTCAGCCTTTGTCTGCTGGGAGGATGGTGATGGTTTGGTCTTTCTTTAGGTTTTTGAGGGCTACTCTGCCTCTGGTTTGGATTTTCTGTTCTTCTGGTCTGTGGTATGATTGTCTGCTTTATGTTTTCTTGGGTCTCTGTGGCACGTCCTGTGGTTTTAAGTGCTGCTTCTAAGGCTACAAAGAATTCTAATTCATTAGCATCATCTATGTTATAGTTGAGGCCTTTCTGGAGGATATTATATTCTGCGGTGGACAGTGGGCAGTTGGACCTATGGACTACCCATTTGGGTTCAAGTACCTCTTTACTTCTGGGGTTTAGCTTAAGCAGTTTGGTTTGGAGTTTTGTTTTCCTTTTTTCAGCTTGTCTTAGAAATGTAGTCTTTATGGTGATTGTCAGCATTTTGTATGTTCTGGGGTCAAGGTTTGTTCTGGTTGCTCCTTGAGGTGTGCTGGTATTTGTTTAGTCTGAGATGAGCATCCATGGTCATTGGTCATATCATTTTTCGGCCGCTTTGTTGAGCTATTTTTCATCCAGCTGTGCAGTTTATTAGAGGTTTGCATCTGACACTGGTGGGCAAGGCATGCCATTGTAGGCTTTTGGAAGAGAAGGAGCTGATGATTATTTTGTGCTTAAAAACACTCTTTCTTCCCTCTCTTCCTACTAAGACAATTGCTAGTTATAATAATACGAAACGCTGGCTGATTCCTATTTATCTTGAGACAATTCAGTTGTTGTAGTTACCATAGAGACTATTAAAAATGTTCTGGTGAAGAACTGTAATACTACGTTATTTAAGCTACTAAATTTATAGGCAAAGCAACAGTACTCTGCTTAATGGTTTGAGACAAGAAAAAATTATATTATCCCCAGCACTTTACAAAATTTCATAACATACTATTCTGTTTATAGAAGTAATTGCAAAGAGATAGCTTGATAACTTCAGATATATTCCGAAGTCCTGCATTATAACCACAAAAGAGCCTTCATCTTCCAAGCGTCATAACTTTTCTCTTTCCTTTCTGGTGCTGGTTTTTTTTTTTTTTTTTGTTCTTTCTCTTTCTCTCTCTTTCACCAGGGTCTCACCTTTTTCCAACCAACCAATATGATCCAACCTTGGTATGAAGGCTGACCTAACCCTGCAGGCTTCTCATGAGCGTTTCAGCAGAAGAATATGCAAATCCAGGCATGGTATTAACAAAGTAATTAGTGTTGAAAAATTCTGACATTTAAAAAGTATTTATATGCATAGATCAAAAAACTTGTTAAAATAATTTGACATATATCATCAGGATCTAAGTGAAAAGGGTTGATAGCACAGAAAGTAAACTAAGCTATCAATTTTCTGCTGAAACAAAATGTATTGAAAACATTCATGCATAGAAAGTAGAAGGGATGGTGGTGGTAGTGATGATGATGATGACACAGGAATGTATTATTTCACACCTGTTCTGGTTTCTCTGCTTAAAAAAAGATAAGTGGAATAATTAAATTAGCAAAATGAATTATGTAAAATAATAAATATTGTGTTAACTTGCTGAACTTAAAATATAATCAGATTCCTTTACAACCTTATTTTACAGGATGGCCATGCTGAAAACAATCAATTTAGTAACTAAGTAGGCATGAGCCACTGATATTAGAGATATATAGTTAACTAAATATTCTGCTTACTTTATTATCCATATTACTTGGACACTACTCTAGTCCAGCAATTAAATTAAATTAAATATAACTAAATTGTTAAAATAAAAGTTTGATTCCAAACAGGTCTATAGTTATTCAAATGGTTTCTCCTGCATGCCAATGCTTTTATAATTTTATCTTCTAGCAGTAGCAACTTGTAGCTCTGGACTTCTCCAAAACAAATGTTATTTTGTGAAAGTAATCTTGTTCGTCATTTTCTGTGATTTTGGTTACTTTCTCCCCCTCCCCCCCTCCACCTCCAAATTCCCTAAAATGATTCTGCATTTAAGATCAAAATAACAGCAAGGACTTTGAGATTGTAGCTTTACTTTTGTTGCCTGCAGTGGAAGCAAAAAAAGGAAAAAGAAGGTAAATATGTAATATCCTGCTAATAAAAGAGTTTCCCAAACCTGGTTATAATATATTTCCATATATCAGGGAACAATGTTTTCCTCCCTCTCTTCCCTGCAATCTGAGATGAATATTATTTTTGTGACAATACTTAGCCAAGAGCTAAAATATTGAAATTCTTACAAACTTACACAGAGTTTAACAGTCAACTTCAACAGTCAATTTCGGAACTAAATGCTATTCATGAAAATCCTTCCCAAATGAAAAGTTTTCTGCCTTTTGATTTATAGTTTCTAAAAATATATGTTTTCATAAGAACTGTTTAAAATAATATATTACAATCCTACAATCCTAGACAACACCTTTTTTCAGTAGTCACCAAAGTCACTTGCTTAGAAATGTAAGTAAATTCATAATAAAATAGTAATGTGATTGTTATTATAATATAGAGTATTAAGTAAACATTTTAAAAATGCTTATCTCATACCTATAATATATTCAGTCATTCAGTAGATCAGTATGTACTTTATAGAATCCTGCTATTTCCATTTTTGTTTTTCTTGTAAAGAACATATGCCAAAATCATGGAAAAAATTGCCAAAAAGATAAAGATTCAGTTTTAATGAGATAGTCACTAAAAGCGCAAGTATTTTTAATTGATATTGAAGGGGCATATTTACATAGTGATGCACATTTGGCAAGTGGAAATAACTCAGTGATCATTGCTCAGTTACTTATTATTATGGGCTTGACTCCCAACCTTCTGTAATTTATTCATCAAGTTTCATCATTGGTGAAAGTATGCCTTGCTTTACATTAGAAATAAGAAATTAGTTTTTTTTGTTTGTTTTGTATTGCTTTGTTTGCTTATTTTGCTATTAGGATGGAAGTACTGAAGGCATGCACTGTTCAGCTTTAAAAAATGAAGATGATTCAAGGTGATATAAGTAACAATAGGCAACCTTTTATAAGGTTCTTATAAGCCTCATCAAGGAAAGGAAATTGTCAGGAATTATGTGAATTGAGGCTCAGAATTTGTATGGCACCAAGGTGGTTGACAGGCTATGTGTGCATGACCCAAATGTTCCAGCCATCCCCTCTTCCTTGGTGTGCTGGCAGTGGCCTTTCCTATCTTCCTTCCTTCCTTCCTTCCTTCCTTCCTTCCTTCCTTCCTTCCTTCCTTCCTTCCTTCCTTCCTTCCTTCCTTCCTTCCTTCCTTCCTCCTTCCTTCCTTCCTTCCTCCCTCCCTCCCTCCCTCCCTCCCTCCCTCCCTCCCTCCCTCCCTCCCTCTTTTTCTTTCTTTTCTTTCTTTTCTTTCTTTTCTTTCTTTTCTTTCTTTTCTCAGTTCCTGGAAACAATCATGGGACACGTCACTTCACACTTCAACATTCATTTATTTTTTCCCACAGGCAGGCAATCAAGGTTAACAACACTGTGGAAAGATGATGTAGAAATCTACAATACTCTGCATTTCTGCTTATCTCTTTTCAGTCCCTCAGGAAGCCCCATTTTCATACAATCTCTTTAGAACATCATTTCAGTCTTGGAAGGGGATTAATTTAGCCCTAAAGAAGATTGGATCTGTTTGAGGCTATATCTACTCCTCCCTTGATTAGTAAGCCATATCATTTCTGTGGGTTAGAGCACTTGCATGAATAGATTACCTTCCCATGACAATTAAGCAAGGCTTAATTAATTCACTATGGCAACATAAGAATCTACATGTGCACAAATTGCTGCTCCTTTCATGGTGCTATGGTCTGAAACATTTGTAAAGAAAGTTGAATATTGGATTCAGCAGTGGGAAATGAAAATAAAATGTTTCTCACATTGCTATATGTGGTCAAAATGACTCAGTGTGAACACAAAGGACAAAATGACTTGAATAGAGGAGACAATGTCATATGCAAGGTTCCAAAAGGAAAAAAAAAAAAGGAAAAAAAAGGAAAAAGAAAAAAGAAAAAAATCACTTTAAATACAAAGAAATATAGCATAAAAACTTTATATATTTAAAAATATGCTATGATATGAAATATACTTCATTGTGGTTTAAATATTTGATCACAAGAAAGAAAATTAATGCTTTATACCAGCCACATGAGTTGTAAATTAAAAAAAAAATTGAGGAATAAAATGCCATTTTAAATTGTTTATCACTGATTATTTCTCCATAAGTGTCCATTTTTATCTTCAGTGCATATAAAAAAGAAAGTGTTGGCATGTTTTTCTGTGCAAAAGTTTATATAGACAGTCTTATACTTATATGAACAGAAACTAAGGTGTTCAGTAAAACTATCTGATCTCCTTCCAACTCATTCTTCAAGAAGCTTAATTCCAAGACAATGTATACATTGTCCCGTTTATTCATACCAGAGACGAAGTAGGTTTGGAAGAGAAATCTGAATTGTATTATATACAAGGATTGGATCCCATATTACCCAACTTCCCTATCTACCAGTTCTATCAATCACAATATCTCTTTTGTAGGCTAATATTGATAACCCTAGAGATATCATTGATATCATCATCATCATCTTATAATTTCCCTTGGTATCTTGATTCAACATGGGAAGGATTGACAAAAAGGAGGAATGAGTCAAGAGAGATCCAGGACCACATGCACTACGCAATTCTGGACTTGAACCAGAGGATGGAGAACAGAGTCAGGAAGGTCTACCAACAAACTATTGCAGTAATCGAGGCGACATATTACCAAGATATAAACTAACTTCTTAGTCAATAGTAAAAAAGGAGTGAATTATCTGGATATTCAGAAGATAAAAAAATACAAGTTTATGAAGACCTTTAAAGGAAGTTTCTTATCAACAAGAGTTCCCAAATCTCATACCACAGAAGATACTTGCAGCTGACCACTCTGAAAAGGAAAAGAAGGAAAAGAAGGAGAAAAAGGATGATCAGGATGGAAAGCTATAAGGAATGAATGAAAGAGTGAATGACTATGGAATTAGTATTTACAATCGTTTAGGTTTATAAACATTTACCTCTTGCATTTACTATATTATATATCATCCAATTCACATATGCCTCTATTTATTTAGTAATTAAATTACAAAAAAGATTAACATTCTTGGCACAGAGGATTATGCCTGGATTGATCAATATCCCTATCCATTATTCCCATAGTATATTGTTGACCACTCTGACCTGTTTGGGAATAAATGGTAATAATGGTAATGATACTGATAATAATATATATTGCAAGTGTATTTTATTTTATTTATTTGAATTTTCACACACACACACACACACACATAAATATCCCACAGGAAAACTACTTGAAAAAAAAAATCTGTCATCCAATTCAGGCTGATACATTTCAATTTAATTTGGAGGATTCCATTCAAAAAAATTCTGGGAGAATTTAGAAGAATATTAGTAAGAATGCAAGACTCCTGTGGGATAAGGAGAATTTTGCAGATCTCTATAAAACAGTAGTTACAGAAATGCAAAATAGCACCATGAAGGAAGGTCAAATTTGTTCACATAGCTCAAAAGACACCCTGAAGCATTTTAATGAAGACTCAGGAGAGAGAAAAGAGCCAAATGTGTTTCAACCAAAACCTTGCGCATATTGATTCACTGTCACCCCTTTGAGTTTCCTGTTTTTATTACCAATGATTGATATCCCTTCCCTCACTGCAATCAACTTCAAAGATTGATCTAAGTCATCTTATTTCTTTTCATATTTGCAGACTACTGCTCCCCTTACATGAAAGGATTAAACTTGTTTTGCACTAAATTGGACTGTAAAACTGGATCCCATGCCTACCATTCAATACAGGCAGGGAATTTGCAATAATTCTAATAATAGTAGTTACCCAAAGTGGGGATGGCTATCAGTGAAACTGTTTTCTAGCATATGTAGCATAAAACGCATAGGAACCTTTCTCCCTACTAGTTAATGTGCTTCGGGAAGGGAAGGGAAGGGAAGGGAAGGGAAGGGAAGGGAAGGGAAGGGAAGGGAAGGGAAGGGAAGGGAAGGGAAGGTGGATGGGTGGGAAGGCCTGAATTTAATACAAAAATGTCCTAATGCTATTTTTTATTTTAAAAATGTAATATTAATTTCATACCATGGCACTGAGCTACTAGGGTCAGGGGTAAGCAAAGGTGAGCCATAAAAACTGGCATATAATATAATATTGCTGGTTGTCCCAAGTGACTCAGAAGTGATTTTGAGGGAAAAAGAGAAAGAGAAACAACCTTATGAACCTTATGGATAGCCAGGAGAAATCAATGTCTATGAGCACAGGATATGTAATTCTACAAAGGAAAACAACTTGCTTTTTTTTAAAAGGATGCAAAGAAAAGAAAAAAGAAAAGAAAAGAAAAGTCAATAAATGTTTGTCATCTTGTTACTTATTGCTCATATGCATTTGAGATAGGTGCATCACATGCGAAGGAAGGCAGTCCTGCTGTACCTTTAGTAGTTCAGTTGTGGGAATTTCAGCAAATATAGCTTCTACAAAAAGCTAACCTGGCTAAAAAGCCCCATGTTGCACAACTCTGAAAAGTGCAGCAGCCCAGGCCTCCTTTCCATCTGGACAACCAGGCAAATGAGCAGCAAAGGGTGCAGATCTATTTCTCACACCTTTGTGGGAATATTCAAGAAGCTGGCTCCAACAGCTAGAAGTACCATACTGGCTCTAACCACCCAGATATTAATTGGAAAACCATCTTAGCCAAGACTGTAGGATTAATTTCAATAGAGATAGATGTAAAGTTGTACATTTGGGTAGGAAAAATCAAAGGCATGGATATAGGATGAGGGGAACATAGCAGGCAGCAGTTCATATGAGAAAGATCTAGAAGTTTTGATGAATCATGAACTGAACATGAGTCAGCAGTGTGATGTCACTGCTAAAAAACACATGAAATTCTAAGCTGCATCAACAGAAGTCAAGAGCAAAAGAAGTCATCCTCCTCTCTATTCTGTGCTAGTCAGACAACAGATGGAATATTGCTTCCAGTTCTGAGTGCCACATTTTAGGAAAGGCATTGACAAATTGAAATATGATCAGATGAGAGCAACCAAGATGATAAGGACCTTGGAAGGAAAAAATAAAAACTTACAAGGAACTGTTACAAAGGTGGTTGGTGTATTTAGCCTGGAGAAGAGAAGACTGTGAATGGACATAATAGTTCTCTTTAAATATCTGAAGAGCTGTTGTGTAGAAGATGGGACAGGCTTGTTCAGAATTGTTCCTGATGAAAGGATGAGTAACAGTGGACTGAAATTACAAGGATTCAGTTTTTGGTTGGATATCAGGAAAAATGATAAGAGCTGTTCAGTAAAGAAACACACTTCCCTGGAAGGAGGTGGATTCTCTTTGCTGGAGCTGTTTAACCAGAAGCTAAATGGCCATCAAAATATTGTTACAAATGTAAGGTACTGGCTTCAGCCCTTCAGGTTGTGAACTATATCTCGAAGTGGGAGAAGTGGACTGCATCTTGTTTGGCACCTTGCTTAGAAATTTTCAGATTTCAGATGGGAGATCACCCACTTGTGCTCCAAACCTCTGCTCCTCACAAGGAGACTGCAGGATAGCGGTTTCCCACAGGTTTCAGTGCTGGGAGATGAAAAGAAGCCATCATGCTGTCAACCACAGCAGAGCCTTTTTAAGGATGCTGGGTTCACTAACCTCACTTTCTAATCACTTTCAGAAATCAGCCATTTAACTATCTTAAGGCTAATAGAGATCTTCAAAATGACAAGTTTGCAAAGCCACCTGGTAAGTTTGCCTTCATTCCAGAATAAAAGAAAAATTAACTATAAGCTTAAAAGTTTAAAGAATTTGAAATAAACAGCCAAAAGCCAAATAAGACATTAATTTAAGAAAGTTGTAAATGAATTATGGAACCAGACAAATCTGGAATACTAGAACTTTTGCTATAAGATCTTAGAAATGATTATATAAATAAACAGCACCTTTGTGGGAGCTAATTTGTTTAGCCTATCTTAAGTCATAACAGAAATTCAAGACTTTATGATTTCAGAAATTGGACACTTGCCTTTTGTCTTTGGTCAGCACTAGGACAAAATGACAGAAAATGGTATGGGATTTGAAATGCTCCAGGAGATATTTGAAGAATGGGGACAGAAACTACCAGCTACAATGTCAACAATGATGTCTGCTTCTATAGACAGACTATGTCCAAAAGATGTTAAAGAAGAAATGACAGGCTGATGAAAGAGAATACCTTGAGAGATCTACAGGATAAAAAGCTGAAACAAACCACATCAGATGCAGAAAGATTAGAATATAAAGACATTGTTGAAATACTGGAAAATTTTTAAAAAATGTGGATTATAAAACAGAGATGACAGTTAAAGTGAAAATACAAATGATAAACCAAAAGAATTACCTGGATAATGACTCCTTACTGGATTTACAAAAGAGATTTGCTAAAGCTTCAAAGAAACTTTTGAGATGGGAAAAAGAAAAACTGAAGAGAGATCAAATCCTATGGCAACATCTGAATGAATTAAAGATCAAGATTGCTAGAAGCAAAAGGAAGGAGTACAAAGTTGGTTTGTCTGACCAAGGTTAAAATAAGATATGTTTTATAAAATTCTGGGAACCTTTTATAGACTGAAATGTTAATAATTTATGGATTTGTGTATGGATAAAGGATGGGCTATGGGAAGAAGAGATACTTGTATGTAACCTTATAAGGGTGAAGAATTACTAAATTTGTTTGTACTTGTGTTGAAGATTGGAAGCCATTTCTTTAAATATTTCTTTTCTCTTTTTCTTATTTTTCTTATTTTTCCTCTTTTTCTTTCTTTCTTTTTCTTGCACTCTCTACTCTCTCTTTATATTTCTTTTCCTTTCTGAGTTTAGTCGGTACTGCCTTTTATTATTGTTTTTTTTCTAACCTTCAATAACAATTATTTTAAAAAAAGAAATTTTCAAATTTGCTACTGATAATATGTACCTGCTAAAATCCAAATATCCAAGCTTGCCCTCGGGGCAAACCTACATTCAAAACTGCAACCTAATGAACTGCTTGGAAGCTTTATATTAATTCATGATATGTACTAAGCCTAGATGCATTTGGCTACTTCCTGAATGGGAATCTTTTAATTCTCAAAAGCAACAAAGACTCTCCTCCCATTTGACTTGTAATGGAAGTCAGTTATCATATGGCAGTATATAAGCAACCCTCAGTTGCTTGTATAAAATCAATAACAGCCATAAATACCATAGAGAAGAAAAATAATAAACAGTACATCTGATAAAGTATACCTTGTTTCCTCATGTACTCATACATTCCATTACATTTGCTCCTTCCATAATGTAATTATTCAAGCATCTCTAACAATCTGGCAGAACATCACTCTCCAATGAAGTGGTGTCAAAACATCTAGTTATTGATACAGATTCTATGTCAATGGATCATAAAGTATAATCACACATTGGGAAATTATGTTTACTGTTGGAGTGCACCAGAGCAAGGTATGAGAACCAACAGGGTGGCGATGGCTCAAACTTCACCATAAATGTTAACTGAAAACAGGCTGGCACCGATACAGAAGGAGTCACAGGCAATGTGCCCCATCCCACTCAGAGGATAGGAACAATCACAGCAATGAGAGATGAGCATCTTGATATTTGAAAATGTTTGATTTACACACCTGTCTACCCAGCGAGGCTGGTCTCAGCCACTCTAGTTATACCGACTCTCAAGAGTTCATAGCAACAATCAATCTGCCCAACTTGACTCATTCAACGTAATAGGTCTGTGTTTGTTGTTGTTTTCTGCTGGATAGAATAATTGTAATCTGGATAATAAGAAACTTTCTACATTTTCATTGCCATGGATAGATCGCCATCCTATGTTTGGACTTACTGAGATTTAAAACCTCAGATAGCCTGCCCCAGGAAGCTGATGGATCCAGACAGATTCCTGATTACTATTGGGATTTTTTCTGTTATCTAAGCAAGCAATTCTGTCAAAGTCCCAGCTTATATTTACAAAGGGGAAATGGTATGTTGACAGGATTTCTCCTGAGCAGTCTCTCCTGCTGGGTTAGTTTAAGTGGGCTTCCTGATTTTCATTGCATCTGGTAGCAATGAAACAAAGAAGATGATGGTTAGGTTGGCACTGATAGAGAATGTGGAGTGAGTTTGACCCCACAGTGTTAAAATCCACTTAAAGTCCTATAAAAACTTATGTGTCAATGTTAGTAAATTGTTTTAACTGTTCAACGGGCTTCTGTCATGTTCTTACATCCTGGGTTGCACAAGGAAGACATATTTTTATACTCTTTAGAGAAAAAAAAATATGTTCATGCCAACTTGAACAACATTATTGATATAAATAAAATGGATGTAGTAGTGACTGCTACTTGTTCACCTGTCATGGATATTATTAAAATATACAAGTTGAGCATGTGAATTATACTTTATGTATTTACTTACTTATTGATACTCTATTTTTACACCAGCACCCAATTAAAAAAAATCCGAATATGACTTAAATGTAAGAACATCAAATAAGATCTTGTGTACTGAAGGAATGCATGAAAAAATATTGCAGCCTATTAAAGCACTCAGTGAAAAATCGGAAGAACACTGACTCACAAAGTTCATGAACTTCTTTGTCTATATACTAAAGCTTAGAATATGGGAAATAAGATGAACTTGAATGAATGCAAATATAATTTAATAGGTATAACTGTGATTTGGTGGCAGGATTGAAATACTGCAGTTGAAGGATACAATACGCTGATAGAGAAGAGAAACATTAAAAGGGAGAATAGTCACACTGGAAAAAAATTAACATCTGCACAGAAATCCAAGTGAATGAACCTTGAGGTGTGCTTAAGAGCATCTGGGTTAAAAGAGTAGATGTAGTAATAAAAACAGTACTGTTACCAACCACTCAACCAAACAGAAGATGTTCATGATGGTTTCCAAAGATGTAGCATTTGACTTCTGGAGGGAATAGTGGAAACATACTGACTTGGGAGATGGGATCAGCCAAGGCTTCCTATCAGTAGGTGACCGCCTGCCCTGCAGCTTTGTGTTGTTTTGTCAGCAAAAGTAGCTGATCTGAACTTCCATTTCCAAGGTCAGTTGCAAGGAGAGAATCATGGCGATACAGAGGAACAGCACTGATCCTGGACAATATACCCCTTGCATGTGGAAGATGCCTTTACAGATAAAATAAACAACTTAGAAAGTGACCATGTAATGTTGGATATTAAAGGAAACTAAGGATGAGAACAGTCAAACGTACCTTGGATATTGCTGTGTAGCAAACTAGCCTATAAACCAAAGATCTGCATGAATAAAAATTGATTCTAACCTTGGGGTAAGGACTGATATGTGTGCCATATACCTTGATTAAAAAGGGGAGGGATAATATGGATGCAAGATAAGGACAATGTTTCTAGCATGCGGGCCAGGTTGCCTATCTGGCTAACAACAACAACAACAACAACATCTACCTATACCAGTTCCTTGGGAAGGACTCAATAAATGGATAAAAATGCCAAATCCAGTCTAAACATCTGGCTGACTGTGCGACCAACCATAATAATAATAATCCCCCAGTGAGGTACTACCTTGATGTGGTTGTGGGGCTTGCATGCTCTGAGGAGGATGAGAGCTATGCCTGAAGTTCAACCATACTGGACAGATACAATTACATAGTCTATAAGTCCATAGTCTAATCTTGGACCTATTCCAGAAAATAAGCTCTGGAAGGTGGTCTGATTTAAGGGACCAATTCAAGCTATAAAGATCGAACCTATTAGTCATTTGGTCAAGGCATAGGCTTGCAAAGTTTGCTCTCAGATCCTTTGATTGCCTTGTATATGGAATGAAATCAGATTCTGAACTGGATTGGTGGAGATGGTATGGTTGACTGTGTGACCAACCATAATAATAACAATGGCAAAAGAAAGCAAAGATAGTACCAATAGTAATAGGTGCCTTGGGTGCAATTCCAAAACATCTGGAGCACCACTTGAACTCCATCAGCACTGACAAAATCACCATCTGTCAATTGCAAAAGGCAGCTTTCTTGGAACAGCTTACATCCTCCAACAGTACCTTTAATAAGTAAAGGTAAACAACATCTGCTTACCTCAGGTCTTTGGGAAGGACTTGATAGTTGGACAAAAATGCCAAATGCAGTCTAAACATCTGGCTGACTATACAACCAACCATAATAATAATAATATATTAAATTTATATGCTGCCTGACTCCCAGTGACTCTGGGTGGTTTACAATTATTAAAACATTTTAAAAACAAAGAACAATGTAGAATATATAAAAACGGCATGAGACAAAGGGACAACAATGCCAGAATGAAACAGAAAGGAAGAAAGGGACATCAACTGTCCTCTCAAAAGACCTGAGCAAAGCGCCAGGTCTTTAAGGCCCTTCAAAATCGCAGGAGGTGGGGGCTGTTCGAATTTTGCAGGGAACCTCATTTCAGAGGGTAGGTACTGCTTCAGAGAAGGTGCACTTCCAGGGTCCCAATAGGTGGCATTATTTAATTGATGGAACCCGGATGTGCCAACCTTGTCAGATCGAACTGGTTAGGCAGATACTATGGGAGAAAGGCAGTCCAAGCAACCCAGGCCCTATGTGATGTGGGGCTTTCTAGGTAGTGACCAGCACCTTAAATGGCACCCAGAAGCAAACTGGCAACCAGTGCAGTTTGCGAAGCAGAGGTGTTACATGGACATACCAAGGCATGCCCATCACTGCCCACTCCACTGCATTCTGGACCAGCTTAAGCCTCCAGCTTGTCTTCAAGGGCAGCTCTGTGTAGAACGTGTTGCAGTAGTCAAGCTGTGAGGTGACCAGGGCATGAGTTTCTGTCTGAAGGGCCCCTGATCTAGGACAGAACACAACTGGTACACCTAATGAAGCATTAGCATTTAGCGGGAGCTGTGAGTCCAGGAAGACCCCCAAAGTACAGCCCCATTCAAGGTCAAAGTTGGAATATCCCCATATTTGGGAGGTCCAAACACCCACAGCCACTCAGTCTTGGTAGGATTGAGTTGGAGACGATTCCTCCCCATCCAAACCCATGTAGCCTCCAGACACTGGGACAGAACCCCGACAGCCTCACTTAATTAGACTGAATGCCTGCCCAGGGCCATACCAGATCTTTGAATGATATGGCCAGTAGATGGCTGTAGCTGTCTTTTAGTTCTGTTTCCAGTCCTTTTCCCCACTGCACTTTTCCAAAGCTGCAGCAAGTGCACTACATTATTTCTGTAACATATTCTCTTTAAATCTATGCCAATTATAAGATTTTAAATTGCTAAATATTCATATACAATGCAATTCTTATCGGTGTCAGTATTGATGTCCTTGCAATCTTACCCATTTATTCTTAAACTTTAATTTTCAGAATTTCATGGTGCATAACAACATGAAAATTCAGCTAGGAGTGGGTGGCTTATTTACTTCTGAGGAGAGGAAAACAAGGAGGGGGAAAATTCCTATGAGTCCAATTTCACCTTTATTACAGAACTTTTACACATTACTGGAGCAGGTGTTCAGCTGTTTAATAATACCTTTCAAACATTCATGTTGGAAATTTTCCTCTCTAATGTTCTCAACTTCTCAATTTTATTGAAGCACAAGTAAGTTCAGACTGAGAGTGTGGGAGGCATAACAAAGACGTACTCAGTGTCAGAAAGAATACTGATCTACAGATGCAAGCAAATTAAATATGGGATTCCATGTATGTGTATACATAAACACACACACACACACACACACCACTTTCAAGAAGTCTGGAAGAATCCAAAAAGAAGTGGGATTGTGTTGTATGGTTGACAAGGCAGGCACCACATATAATAGATATTTCACTGGAATACAAAAAATACTAACATCTATCTAACACCATGTCTCTTACTTTTCTTGCTGACTTTAACTCCAGCAGCTAGACAGATATGGACACATTTCACAGTTATGGCAGCTGAAATTATTACATTGTCTTTACTTGATATATTTCTAAAAAGGGCATCTCTTCTGTGGTTTGTTTTGTGACAACTGAGCATTAATATATAATGAAGCTAGTAGTTTCCCACTAGCTGATTTACAAAATGCCTGCCTGCCTGCCTGCCCTCCCTCCCTCCCACCTTCCCTCTTTTTTTCTTTCTTCCTCTCTTCTCCTTTCCTCCCTCCTGGGGATCACTCTATATTATCCCACAGATGGCTACTAAACTTACCTCAGCTTAATAAGCCAGCAAGTGAGATGTATTAACCTCATTTGTTTTTCTACAGGTAAACCAGTCACTTGTTATTAAAGTGTGTAATTGTTTTGTTATTCATTTCTATAGTCTAAGGGCCTATTTATACTGTCCTATGCAATCATTTGTCCTTCTAAAAAGTAAATATACCCTTAATATGAGCTTGACTCTTGCTGTCCTCTTTTGCCATTGCCTTCCTTTGGGATATTTATGGACTTTTCAGTTTATACACATAGTATCCCCTGTCTTCCATCCCAATTCCAAGGACAGATAAGATAAACTACCGTATTTTTCCGTCAATAAGATGCCCCCATGTACAAGACGCCCCCCACTTTTCCAACCCAAAATTAAGAAATCAATATTTTAAAGATAGTGCAGAACACATTTTTATTTAGTAATTAGTTAACATTTGCCTGATACACTCAGTGGGAGGAGGTCCAAACCGTCTCTCTGCAGCACTATTTCCATGCTCTTTTGCATAACTGATTACATTCAATCACCAGTGAAACTGCCAATAGCTTGTCTCTGCAAACAGACTTCCTCTAATTGGTTTGTTCAGCATCAGCTGACGTCAGTTACATAAGGCTTGTGATTGGAGGAAGTCTGTTTGGGAGACAAGCTATTTCACTCGTGATTGGAGGCTAGCAATAGGAGGAAGCCTGTCTGCAGAGACAAAGTATGGGCAGTTTTGCAACCGCGCGGTTCTCTCCTCGGCTGACTTCCTTGAATAAGACGCCCTTCAATTTTTAGCATAAGGATTTTAGAAAAAAGTATCATCTTATAGTCGGAAAAATACGGTAAGTTCTCCCAAGGACTGAGAGCCAGTTTGGTGTAGTGGTTAAAGGCACCAGGCTGGAAACCAGGAAACCATTAGTTCTAGCCCTGCCCTATGCATGAAAGCTGTCTGGGTGACTTTGGGCCAGTCACTCTCTCTCAGCCCTAGGAAGGAGGCAATGGCAAACCACTTCTGAAAACATTGCCAAGAAAACTGCTGGGACTTGTCCAGGCACTCACCAGGAGTCAGCACTGACTCAAAGGCGCACACACACACAAAGTTCTCCCATGTGAAGAGATACCATCCATCTGGTCTGCCCAATCATTGACAATCTATGGGTGCTATATAAATCAAACAAACATAAAATTCATCTTGCAAGCCAGTTAGAAATAAAGAAGTGCTTAATAAAACCAACGTAGAGAATAAAAATAATAAAACTGGCAGCAGAATCAAACAATTCAACTCTTACTTAGATGCCATGGGGAATAGAAACTCTTCAACTGATGAATCATAAGGCGAGGTAGTCTAGAAGTCATGTTAATAAATAAAGGACAAAAAGATCATGACATATGAGCTTCTCTAAGGAGAACATTTCACATATAGGGCAAGGCCTATCACTGAAAAACACCCATTTTGTATATATCTATTTCACCTCACCAGATGGAGGTATACAATGTTTTCTAAGGTAATCCAGTGCCCTGCTATTACAGCTATTACTCATAACAGTGGAGATGGCAAAGTAATAATACTATGGCCAGCCCCAGTTAGTCATATTCTGAACTAGCTTCAGAGCCATTTTGAAAGGAAGAATACATTACTATAGTACAATCAGGAAGTTATTAGAAAATGTCTCAAGGCTATCTTTGTCCAGGCCGGTCAGGGCAAAGCAGCTCACTCTCTACTCCTACACACACACACACACACACACGCACACACTTCTAGACAATTGTGAGGAGTGGCCGTCTAGCTTTCTTCACTCATAGAAAGTGGTTTTTATACATGTCCAGAATGAAAACGTCTTTCAAGGAGAGTCGGCTTTGCCTCACCTATCATGAAGAGGACTATGTTGCCTCTGTTGCACAAACTTGCAACCAAGGCACAAGGGCAAAGTGCACCCATTTCACACATACACTAATATAATAGCTTGAGTTGATAAAAGACATTCCAGGCTACTAAAGCCTGTCCCTCTAATTATAGTGATGGGTCCAAAGTATTTGGAAATGCCACTTAATTCTGACAACCAGACCTGTCTGTACTTAATCTGAATTAAATGGCTGTCACCTATTCTATTTCCCTCTTTAAGCACTGGTTTGGAATAGAAACTGCTTCATCTGTGTTAAATTAAAAGACGTCGTAAGACGGGTGACAGTTCAGCCCACCACCTTGAAAAATATTTCCCAGTGGTTTCATGTCAATGATAGAAAGCAAGGATAAAAGAAGGATAAAATAAAGTCCACTGGATGTATAAGAAGGTAGGGCTGTGCAGATTTTCAAAAGGGCACTTTGCTTCCTGTCTCTTTTAAGGCCTCCTTTGACAATTCCAATAGGCTTCTGTTCATGAATTGTGGATGGGCTCTCGCAAGTGCCTAGTGAAGCTGTGATATGATGCAAAGCACATTGTCAAGGCAAACCATATCACCTTCTTGACTTCCTGAAGAGAATCACATTACTGCCACAATTAGAACAATGCTGGCTGGGGAATTCTGGGAGCTGAAGTACGCACATCTTAAAGTTGCTAAGGTTGAGAAAAAATTAATTAGAAGCTCTTCTACAAGGTGAATCTAAACTGCCTTGCATAGGCTAACCCTAGAAAATTGATTTTGTCCAAGATTATCTGATGTGTATCAGTGACCATTCATTCAAGTATAAGTATTTTACTCAGGGAAGAGATGTTAACAAATTGCCTATAACTATTTTCTTCCCTTAATTCCACATTCTGTTTCTTTAAGAATGCCCTATGATGCACCATTTCGCTTGGCTGAAGGTTACAGACCTGAGACTTTTAGTAGTATATAGTTAGATTCTATGAAAGTACACAAACTGCATACTTTTCCTAGTTTTTCACTGTATACATATAACTTGCAGTCATGCATTTCAGCTTCCCTATCAAACACAACTACCACACACATGTTAAACATGTCACCCAGCTATTCCACAAGCAAACCACATTCATATTTTAATATTTAACCAGTTCTACCATTTACATCTATAGCTTTATCATTTTTCAACATTCTTACAAAACAAAACAACAACAAAACCCATAGGAAGAAAAACACAGTAGGATTCCTGTCAGTTTGCAGTAGCATTTCTTATCTCCAGGCTAAAATGCCAAGTGCTGTTAAAGAATGTTAATGAGAGAGGTAACGTATTTTCTTACAACATATTGGCTAAGCGTCTCAGGGAATTTCTTTCGATAGTAGGAAGCCTCTGCTGTCTCTTTCAAGAACCCAGGGGAGAGGGCTTTCTTAATAACAGTTTCTTAGATAGTTTGTACCCCCCCTCCCCCAAATCTTTCCTGTGCGAATTTTTTCAAACTTTGTTAAAATAATCTCTTTGGTCATTTTTTCTTGCAAACTGGTTTTCAGTAGCAGTCAGCATGGACAAGCATCTCTCTACTACTGTGCTTCTGAGATGTAATACAGGGAACAAGGGGCTGATCCTCAGTTCCTTTTTCCCCCTATGGCTGCAACGCTTCATGCACTTTGAATTTTGTTCTAAGAGAGCACAGTATCCTATAGCTACTTTACATTTTGTTTCATCAGAGTATGGCCAGCATTTTCTCTTTGGTGCATACCCTATTGGCCTTAATAAGAAATTGAAATATACATAAAATCACCAAATCTGAATGGACAGACAATAGTACAGTTTACCTATCCTAGCTCTTTCCCGGCTTCATTTTAGTCGGGCTTATCTAGCCCAGTGGCATAAAAAATGAAATCTTCTTCATTGTAAAATATCCTGTGGGATTATGAGTTTGTAGTTATAATTTAAGCATGGAATTGTTAAGGTCCAGAGTAGATGGACAGAAAATTTCAGGGGTGGCAAGAAGTATTACTGTTATCTTACTCCCTCACAGAATCTATTGCTGATAATGCTGCACAAAGGAGAATGGATTTATGATTTTCTCTTTTTATGGTCACAGTATAATATAGAATTGGGCCCTTGTAATTCCTATTTCATTTTGTTCTCATATGAATCCTATGAGGCAAACTAATATTAGTTGCTAAGGTGAGAATTAAAAATAGACCATGCTTTAAAAAAATAAGAAGGTTCTTGATGTCTCACCTATATTATTTCCTGCCCCATTTTTTCCCTTGTCTTCGTCAGGCCATCCCACCTGGCATTTTGCTAAAGCTGTTTCCTATTCCTCCTGCAAATTTTAGATAAACAAATTGTTTTACACTTGCAACAACTTGTTTTGCATTTTTCTCAGCAAGAATAGAGGAAACTCAAACATTCCCAGGTCTTTGTCTGAATTTTGCCTGGAAGAAACTTCTGGGTGCTGTCTCTTCAACACATTTGCCTATTGTTCATAAAGGGATCTTTAGGTCAGCCTCCAAAGGCCACTTCATAAATTAACAATACCAAAACTTTCCAGCTCAAACTTTCCAAGTAGCAGAATTCCACAGTGAGAACCATAAAGATTTTAATACTTCTTACCATAGGCTTAAATGTATAGAACCTTCATGCCAGATCTGCATATTCCTGATGGACTGCTAGGTTGTGGTGATGGCATGGAGGCTCTTCACCAGGTCAAAACAATAGAAGACTCGCTGTAGCTCTTCCTATAGTATTATTGTGATCCATTTCCACAAAGGGGAGTCTAGCTGGCAAAACTTTTCTGAAGTTAAGCCAGAAGATGTTTTCCTGGCACATTTGCATAAAGTGTATTTTGAAATAGACATGGGATCAAACTTAACAGATAATTGCACAGATACCTAATCTTAGTAATGTAAAAGAGATGCATAAACAAAGTGTAAGAATTTGGGTCTTATAACATGTGTACATTGCTTGTCCTCATTATAAGAGATAGATGAATTTTTTTTGCTCCACTCATATGTTGTATTAGCTGGGTTTTTTTGGGGGGGGGGGATTGTTCAGTAGAGTACAATTCAGGTGGTTCACATAAAATATGAACCATGGTACGGTTAGTACAGGTTCTCTGTTATTTACCATAACCTTGCCAACTTACGTCATAGTGTTAATACTTGCTTCTGGCCTCTGTGCAAACACAGGAGTCTAGACCATTGCTGAAAATGACTACTTTAAGTGCTCCATCTCTCTCTTACTCTATCTCTTTTTAATTTTCAGGTCTCCTACAAGTTTAGGTATGTGTATATGTGTGTGGGGGGGGGGGAGAGGGCTGGTGAAGTGAGTACAGAAAGAGATGCTAAACCTTTCACCAATATGTACATGGTACTTCCAAATATGATTAGCCACCACATATTTTTAGTTTAATTTTTCTACTCTTGTCAAGGAAAAAATATATATATATATATATATATATATATATATATATATATATATATATACAGCCTCCACAAAAATGGCTGGGATTCCAGCCAAGACAGCTGTTTCTAATATAATTTTGGTAGTTTCAGTTAGAGATAAGTATATATAACCAGGAATAATGACATTCTGAATCAGCAATAAAGTTACAATATGACTTCCACATAGGATAAAAACTGAAGGTATCCTGAACCTATGTTGTATGATAAGTGTTGTTGGAAGAAGAAGAGAGAAGTGTGTAGATATTTTAGGTCAGAAATGTTCTGGTGAGTGGAAAGGTAGAAATGAAGCTCAGTCTTAAACTAAAACTGAATACAAAGTATGCATCAGATCTATGAAATTAAATTACCTCAACAAGATATTCATAGGCCAAGAAATAAAGAACAAAACCAATACTCACTTTGCACCCCTAAGTGAGAAATCAGGATATTTCTGGGGATTTCTTTATTTGTTGTTTGTTCCAAACCAATGTTGTCATTCTGTGTGAAACCAGAAAAGAAAAAAGAAAACATACAGTTTGCATCATTATTGTAAGAGACACAGTTTACAAAGTGGTATGGGCAGGCCAGCAGGATTATTGGTGACAGCAGTCGAAAGGCACTGCGAGGAAGGCTGGAGGAGGTGAATCCAAATCAGTCAGATCTCGTGTGGTGTTTTGTTTGGGGAACACACAAGGAAATAGCCAAAGCTCCTTTTATAGTACATTTTTGGTCCTCTTCTCCTCTACATTTGTACTGTGCTTCTAGCCACACAGTGCAAAGGAATTCATATTAAACAGGCTCCACATCAAAGAGCTTTCATGATATCTGAATATCAATACCAATACCAATACCAAGGCATGGAAACATCTCACTAACCATGTGTAGAGTATATGACTCCTTGGTTCCTTTGAAGGCATCTGCTCATACCTGGCCCATTCTGCAAAGAAGCATTCAGTTATGCAAACTCCTTATATAATTAGTATACAATCTTTCACTTAGTATACATTTAGGATGGGAACATGGAACATCCACAGCATGAACCAAGAAAAGCTGGATATTGTTAAAGCAGAAATAACATGGATTAGGACTTATTTCTAGGAATAAGTGAATTAAAATGGACAGGAATGGGACATTTCCAGTCAGATATATTCAAAATTTTCTGTTCTAGAAATGAAATTCACAGAAAAAATGAAGTAGCAGTTAGCACCCCAAAATGTATTGCTGCATACGTAATGCAATACGAAATAATTTCCATCACTATTCAAGGATGGCCACTCAATTTCGTGTTTATACAGGTTATTGCACCAACTGCAGATGCTGAAAAAGAAGTGGTTGATGAAGTCTTTGAAAGATTATAGCAAGCAGTAGATCAAACTCCAAAGAATGTTCTAATAATTATTGGTGACTTTAATGCCAAAGTTGGAGAGGAATCTCTACTGAAAACTGTTGGAAAATTTGGACTAGGAATGTGTAGTAATGCAGGACAGTAGCAGATAGACCCTCTTGGTAGAAAATGGGCCGTCTGTCACTAGACACATTACTCCAATAACACAATAACAATAACACCAAAGATATGCATCTACAAGTGGACAACATCATAAGCAAATAGCTTACATCTTATGTAACAACAGATGAACAAACTATACTGAATTACAAAATGCTGCCAGGTGTTGACTGGATCAAATCAAAAGCCATTAATCAGTTACTACAGATATACACATCAGGCTGAAAAAGGCTAGAAAAGATCCAACCGTAAATAAGATATAATCTAGATCCCATTCCATAAGAATATAAGATTTAGGTTAGAAACAGATTCAAAGACCTGGACCTTGTAGAACGAAAGCCTGAGGAACTGGAGGGGGGGGGGTTTAAAATCATTCTAAAAGAGGAAGCCATAAAGCACATAGCAAGAGCCAGAAAGAAACAGAGAAGACATTGACTGTAAACAGAGCCATAGAAATAGCTAAAGAAAAAAGAGACTGGCGAAAGCCAAAAAGATTTTGAGAAAACTAGATAACTCAATGCAAACGTCCTCGAACATGTGAAAAGAGATAAAGAAATATATCTGAAAGCCGAGTGTAGACAAATGGAAGAAAATAACAGAATGGAAAGAAGAAAAACCTATTAAGAAAATTAGAGAAATGACAGGAACATTCTAACCTCATATCAGTGTCACATGGAACCAGCATGGAAAGGAGTTAATGGAGCATAATGAAAAGAAGAAGAAGAAGAAGGAATACAAAGAAAACTTGTACAAGATCAGCCAGATGATATTATATTCAAGTGAGAAGTCCATGAAAAAGTACCAGTGGTACTTGATGAGGAAATCAGATGGAATATAAACTGACTAACAAATTGGAAAACCCCAGGGATAGATGAAATCCTCAGAGCTCTTAAAGAAGGCTGATGTGAAAACAATGAAGATCATGACAGGCTTCTGTCAACAAATATGCAAAAAAAGCAACATGGTCCAATGACTGGAAAAAGTCTGTCTATATCACAATCCCTAAAAAGGGAAATTTAAAAGATTATTCTAATGATATGTCCGTAATTCAGCACCACATGTTAACAAGATACTGTTGACAATTCTGCACAAAAGATTAGAGTTCAGTACAGAGAGACAATAGCAATTGAACAAGCAGGGTTCAGGAAAAAAAAATTAAAAATTAAAAAAAAATGGGAATACAAAACCATTTATTTCTTTATTTACTCATTCAATTTGTATAGCCCCCCATCTCAAACCAATGACTCTGGGTGGCGAACAATCATAGCTATAATATAATATGATATGATATGATATGATATGATATGATATGATATGATATGATATAGATAATATTAGGTGGTAGATGGAAACAGCACAAAAATATCAAAAAGAGCTCTACTTTCAGGTTATATACTCCAAAATCTTTGATAGTGTTGATCATTTCAAGAATTTGAAAGTGTCTCAAAGCAATGAATATACCTCAGCATCCGATTCTTCTGATAAGAAATCTCTACAATAACACCAAATGGTTTACCAACAGAAATGCATTCTATCACTATGCCTGCTCAATATATAAAGTAAATATATCATGTATGCCACAAGTCTGGAAGAAGCAGTGTAGAAATTGGTGGAAAGAATGTCAGTAACCCGAGATTTGCAGAAGACACTACCTTCATTGCAGAAAATGAAGAAGACCTAAGAATGACCATTCTGAAAGTAAAACAGGAGAGTAAAAAGGCACTTCAGAAAACAAAGATTATGTCATTTGGAAAACTAGAAGAATTTAAGATAAACAAGGAGACAATACAAGTAGTTGACATTTACAGTCTTCTGGACTCCAAAATTGATAAAGATAGTGGATGTGCAAAAGATATTTAGAGAATAACAAAATGGGCAAAAAGGAATTGGGAGGCCTAGATAATGTTTCATGAAAGACTGAAACAGTTCAATCAAGAGAAAAGTTGGAATGGCTAATTCAATAGTACCCCTTGTTAGGATGTACAGATGCAAGGGATGGACTCTGCACAAGACTGAGAGGAAAAATATTGACTCCTTTGAACTGTGGTATTGGAGAAAGTTGCTTCACATTCTTTGGACAACCAAGAGAATCAACCATTCAATACAAGAGAAAAGAAAGCTACAATGTTCACTGGAGGTAAGGATCATGAAACAAAAACTATCATGCTTTGGACATACTATGGGAGCTGATGCACATATGCAAAAGTAATACAGGAGAAGAAAAGACTGCCAGCACATGAGATGGATAGACACAATACTAGAAGTTACAGAAATATACCGATGAGACCTGCATAATATGAGAGAGACAGGACAGCTTGAAGAGCTTTTATCCATGGAGTCATCAGGAACTGGCTACAGCCTTGTGGAACATAACAATCTACAAGTCTTCTGGAAGATCACTAGAGCTGTTACTAAACACATGTATAATAATCTTTAAAAGACTGGTCAACCTATCTGTGAAATATTATAGAGATATTGATGGTTCTTTCCAAATGAATGCTGCTTCTGCCAATAAGGATGTCCACATGGCTGCATGGTTTGCATTTTGTGGAGTTTGTTTGATTTGGGGAGAGAAGCAATGCCATTTTGCTTACTCTAATGCCATTTTGAATACTCCTTGGGATAATTCTGAGTGCTGCTAATTGCAGCTGCTTGCTGTCAGCCCTAAGATAGACCAAACCTGGAAACCAAAGACATGAAAGTTAATGCTACTTTTATTATTGGATTACAGTAACAAAATCTTGCAAGTCTGAATGTGCTTCCTCACATTTCCTTTATCTTCATGGGAATTATGGAGGGTCATGTCTGAGACACTTCCTCAGATTAAATTTCTGCCCCAGACTCGTATTTCTTTTATCTGACTTTTGTCTTGGTTGCGGCTGTTACTTCTGTTCCTCAAGGTTATTCCTTCTGCCCTTACACTTGCTGTCAGTACTACCATTCCCTTGAAATATTTACCTACTTTGGAGTAGGAGAGTGGGATGACAAAGAATTCTGTCTGTTTTTCCTTCTAGCCCAAGTGACAGGAAGAAAGTAAACTTGTATATTGGAAGATGGTCAGGAACTTCACCCCACATCCTTCTTTGACCCCAACCTATCAGTTGGGCTACTTATAGACAGAGTCTTCCAAAAATTGTTAGACTGGTAGATAGGCTTACAATTTATCCTGCCACCTTGGCTTCCAGAAGATCAGTAGACCTGTGGTTAGAATGACAGTTTACACTAAGGCAACTTGAAAGGTGTCTAAAACCTCCATGTGCTTAAAACTCAAACCCATCTCACCACATTTTAAGAAGAGCAATTAGTGATGATTTTTCCTGTCAGCTGCTGTCAATGGCTGGAGGGAGGAAACAAAGTCAGAGAAATCTATCAACTGCTGTGCATAAATGGTCCTGTAGTAAAGCTGTACATAGAGGGCCATTTTCAATGCTCATTGCATATTATACCAGCAATTTTTTTTTTTTTTTTTGGCTTACACAAAAACAGAAAGAATGCAAGAGTGTGTGTTTGTGTGTGTATGTGTGATCTCAGTCAAATAGTAATGTTTTCCCACATTTCCCACATAGTATTTTAGTTGCCTGCATTTACATAAATCATTTTCTAGTAACTCGTTCAGAAAGATAGCCATACTGCTGAAACTAAGTCAGCTTTATCTTTTAATATTTTAGGTAAAAAGTAGATATATTAATTCATCTTACCTGAGCTCAGTTCTTGACACCTCACAGAATGTTCTGTTGAATGTCTTAACTTTTCTTTTATTCAAAGGGGCAATGACAGGGAATCTACCTGTGATCTTTCTAATTCCATTATTCCTGAGGTGAAATTCGAAGTAGCAGCTTTTCGAGAATGAGAGCTTCACATCTATCTTTCTGCTAAGCACTTTAATTTCCGGGCAGCAGGATTAAGCCCCTAGCATGCTGGAATAGTGCCAGGCCCTTGAGTTGTGTTATATTTCATTGTGTGCTACCTTATTCAAATGTACAAGTCAAGGATCACAAAAGCAATTTTCCTTCCTTCCTGTTCTCCAAATGCTGTGTGAGTATGTGTGTGTGTGCGAGCTGATGTCTTTGCCAGTGAAATTTACCAGCACTCTTTCAAATCCCTCTTGCTTGATGTGTCATCTACCAATGAATCAAGCCTGTTATGGAACAGCACTCCATGCAAGAATAGGCTATCACTGGGGAAAGTTTTGGGAAAGAATGCTTTGTCATTTCTCATTGATATGCCCATTTGTGAGAGATTTTGATATGAGGAATTTTAAACAAGATTGGAGGAAGCAAAACTCCCTAGAGTTTAACATAATATCTGCTTTTCTTTCCTAACCCTCTCCCACATATACTAAGCACTACAAACATTGATGCTAATGTGTGATCAGCTGAAGTTCACCAGGAACTGATCTCCTACACCAGTGTTTTTCAAACTTGGCAACTTTAAGTTGTGTGGACTTCAACTCCCAGAATTCCCATACCTGATGGCTAAGGAATTCTGGTTGGGGGATTCTGGGAATTGAAGTCCACACATCTTAAAGTTGCCAAGTTTGAAAAACACTGTCCTGCACAGATACCATACATTTCTGTTCCACATCTCATACCATGCAGGGGTGTGGGTGAAGGAAGGAAAGTGGCAGCCTTTCCACTCTAATTATGATTTCATATGAGGGGCTTCACACCAGAAGCTGAGGAAGGGTTTAATCTGAATTCCTGCATAAACAAGTTGTTCAGCTCAATGGCCTAAATAGACCTTGGGAATCCTGCCTTTGTGAGCAGTGGCCAATGGTCAGCTCCAGTGAGCTTCATCACTGTCATCCACCTATTCTGTGTGAGAGTAGGAAAGGAGGTGCTTGAGGTGCAGAAGTGGGATTGGAAAGGAGGAATCAAGGAACATGGAACATACATACATGCATACTTACACACATACATAAATATCTTGCTCTGGAGAAAAGTCAGTATCTAAGTGTTATAGATTGCATATGCATATGAAGGTAGATGTGTTTGTGTGTGATTGTGAGAGACAGAGACAGAGGATGAGAATTCAGTGTAGGCTGTTCAAAACAAGGCATAGTATTTGGCACATCTGTGGAAGATGCTTGTGGCCATTCTAGCCTGTGTATGTGTACGCGCATACACACAGACACACACACACATACCATTTTAGCAATATTATCATAGTTCCTTGTTAAGAATGCTCCCTCCGCTTCTTGCCTACACTGCCATCTCCCCTTTCTTTCCCAGGGAACACCCCAAATATTATGTTAGACTTTGATGTTAATGAGGCTTTATGAATGGCACCAATGGCTATTTAAACCAAAGATCAGATTGACAGACAGAAGTTAACATTGAAAAGATGAATCGGTTTTCTTCCAGAGATTTCATTATCATGCAGCTGTGCACCCAGGCAACTGATATGAGCAAAGATAGGGGGAGGCAGGGAATAATTCTGCTGCGATGATGAAAGGGTTAATGATGAGACAATAGAATTGTGTTGCTATGTGCAGCAGCAAGTGCTTTAAAAAAAAAACCCAAAGCACCCCCGTTATTAGGCAAAAGGTGGTCTAAGCCAAAACGCACACGCTGACGTCCAACTATCTCCAGAGAATTGATGATGTGTTTGTAAATGTGTGTGTGTGTGTGTGTGTGTCTATGTATGTCTGTGTGATCAACGTACAATTCCACAGCTAAATTTAGGGACTGTGCATCCTATGAAAATGGCACCTCACCATGACTAATTAGCAATAAAAAAAAAAACTGTGGTTGCCTACAGGTTTAATTATTTGTTCTCCAAGGTTTTGATTAAATTAACACTCTTCACCTAAGGACAAAAATATATAGAAGAAATATATCTTGGATGCTGTTTCTTCACAAAGGATTATGTTCCTTTCCCCAACAAAGCGGGTAAGACTGTCCCATCTTTGCTGTTAAAGAAATTCAATAAGGGACAGCTTGCAAATAAATCTGTTCTGTTGTGTATGATTATACTATCTGACTATTACGAAGCCCTCTCCAAAGCTATCCATACTGGCATTTAAAAAAAGACCTCACATATATAGGATAAATGAACTCCATTAAAAAAGGAGTAAAATAAAATGAAGGAAAGGCATGTAAAAATCAGGTGGAATTAACTATTCATGTGCTACTCAGCAGTGGTTTTCATGTGACTGAATTAACCCTGCTTTTTGCTAACAAGAATTTACAAGCTGTGGCTGTGGATGCATACATAACTAGGAGTCTGCTCTATTGAACAAAGTCGGACTTACTTCTGAGTAAAGCTACTTAGAAGTGTGCTGTCTATCTTATTTTGCTGGATGAGTTAGCCAGATCATGGGAAAGAGCTAGAAGCAATGTGCTCTAATAAAAAAAAATTAGACATCATTATGTAGGGGGACAGGCTATATTGACAGAAAATAGGAGCAATGCGGTCTAATTAAAAAAATTAATAGAGGCATCATTATGAGGGGGGACAGGCAATAGGGACAGACAATTCTGATAGAACAAAAGAGGTCTGGGACAGACATCAAGTTGTAAAGAAGGACATCACAACCTCTACATTTTAGTCGAGTAAAGAAAGCATTTTAGCAGGTGCAACTTCCCTCCTTCAGAGCAGCACGGTGTATGTATGAAAATAAAATATTTATGATTAGAATATGCACATGAAGTCTTCCTTTTCTTCTGATGCTTACAGCTAATCCATACACCTGTCATATATGTCTGCATTTCACGCTCACAAAACAAGGCTGTAGAATATGTCACTGTTCTCCTCCTCCAATTATATTACATGCTTCTATTTCTCTCAGCAGTGAGCAATTCCAAATGTTTGGTTCACTTGGGAAGCAGCATCTCTGGAGAACTGGTGTTTTGATGATACTTGCATTTATATACAATTAGTCAAGCACAGGAAACCACACACTGTAGCTTTCCTAATACTGTATATCCAGAATAAGGCCTAGCATCTGATCCATAGCATTTAACCATATTTTGTTCAATCTCCTAACCTCACATCGATATGAAATACACATATTCAGGGTTCACCAAAATTCAGGCACCATAGACAATGTATTATATAAATTAGATTAAATGTTCAAATTGATTGCCATTTTTTCTAAATACTTTCTTACTCGTTTGACAATGGCCTTTGAACATTCCTAAGTACAGTAACATTTTCTCTGAAAAAAAAATAATAAAACATATTGTGATTGGCCTATGGGGACTGACTTTTGGTACACCCTGTATACTTAAGTCCTGGTTCTTTCTCCAGATTTGAATCTGACTGTGCTGGACATTTCCATTGTCCATTAATGCTTCTTTTTTTTTTTTTAGGTGCAAAGGGGGACTAATACAATCAAACCTTTTCTTACCCAGATTTATACAGGTTATGATTCATAAAGCTAAACTGGCCTAATAGGAGTTTACTAAATCTGGTCTAGGAATAGTAAGCATTTCATAGGCCAAAATATAATGATGGTAAATTATTATAGATTTTGTTGTTTAGTCGTTAAGTCGTGTCCGACTCTTCGTGACCCCATGAACCATATTGCGCCAGGCCTTCCTATCTTTCACTGCCTCCCTGAGTTTGCTCAATTTCATGCTCATTGCTTCAGTGATGCTATCCAGCCATCTAATCCTCTGCCGTCCTCTTCTCCTTTGGCCTTCCATCTTTCCCAGCATCAGGGTCTTTTCCAAAGAGTCCTCTCTTCGCATTAAGTGACCAAAGTATCTGAGCTTGAGCTTCATTATCAATCCTTCCAATGAGCAATCAGAGTTGATTTCCTTTAAGATTGACTGGTTTGACCGCCTAGCAGTCCAGGGGACTCTTAAGAGTCTTCTCCAGCACCACAGTTCAAAGGCATCAATTCTTCGGCGTTCAGCCTTCTTTATGGTCCAGCTCTCACAGCCATACATTACTACTGGAAAAACCATAGCTTTGACTTTGCGGATCTTTGTCGGCAAGGTGACGTCTCTGCTTTTTAATATGCTATCTAGGTTTGCCATAGCTTTCCTCCCAAGGAGCAAGCGTCTTTTAATTTCATGGCTGCAGTCTCCGTCTGCGGTGATCCTGGAGCCCAAATAAATGAAGTCTGTTACTGCTTCCATTTCTACCCCTTCTATTTGCCAGGGATTGATGGGTCCAGATGCCATGATCTTAGTTTTTTTAATGTTGAGTTTCAAGCCAGCTTTCGCACTCTCCTCTTTCACCCTCATCAAGAGGCTCTTTAGTTCTTCTTCACTTTCTGCCATTAGGGTGGTATCGTCTGCATATCTGAGGTTATTGATGTTTCTCCCTGCAATCTTAATTCCGGCTTGTGATTCTTCCAGCCTGGCATTTCTCATGATGTACTCTGCATATAGGTTAAATAAGCAGGGTGACAGTATACAGCCTTGTCGTACTCCTTTCCCTATTTTGAACCAATCGGTTGTTCCATGACCGGTTCTAACTGTTGCTTCTTGGCCCGCATACAGATTTCTCAGGAGACAGGTAAGGTGGTCTGGTATCCCCATCTCTTTCAGAATTTGCCACAGTTTGTTGTGATCCACACAATCAAAGGCTTTTGCATAGTCAATGAAGCAGAAGTAGATGCTTTTCTGGAACTCTCGTGCTTTCTCCATGATCCAGCGAATGTTGGCAATTTGATCTCTAGTTCCTCTGCCTCTTTGAAACCCAGCTTGTACATCCGGTAGTTCTCGGTTCACGTACTGCTGAAGCCTAGCTTGTAGGATTTTGAGCATAACCTTGCTAGCATGTGAAATGAGTGCAATTGTGCGATAGTTTGAGCATTCTTTGGCATTGCCCTTCTTTGGAATTGGAACGTAAACTGACCTTTTCCAATCCCGTGGCCACTGTTGCGTTTTCCAAACTTGCTGGCATATTGAGTGCAGCACTTTAACAGCATCGTCTTTTAGTATTTTAAATAACTCAGCTGGAATACTGTCATCTCCACTAGCTTTGTTGTTAGCAATGCTTCCTAAGGCCCACTTGACTTCACTCTCTAGGATGTCTGGCTCAGGGTCAGTGACCACACCAGCATGGACATCAGGGACATTAAGATCTTTCTTGTATAGTTCTTCTGTGTATTCTTGCCACCTCTTCTTAATCTCTTCTGCTTCTGTTAGGTCCCTGCCTTTTTTGTCCTTTATCATGCCCATCTTTGCCCTAAACGTTCCTTTGATATCTCCAATTTTCTTGAAGAGATCTCTAGTCTTCCCCATTCTATTGTTTTCTTCAATTTCTTTGCATTGTTCATTTAAGAAGGCCTTCTTATCTCTCCTTGCTATTCTCTGGAAATCTGCATTCAGTTGCTTATATCTTTCCCTTTCACCCTTGCTTTTCGCATTCCTTCTTTCCACAGCTATTTGTAAAGCCTCATCAGACAGCCATTTTGCTTTCTTGCATTTCTTTTTCTTTGGGATGGTTTTAGTTGCTGCCTCTTGTACAATGTTACAGACCTCCGTCCATAGTTCTTCAGGCACTCTGTCTACCAAATCTAATCCTCTAAATCTATTCATCACCTTCACTGTGTACTCACATGGAATATGATCTAAGTCATACCTGAGTGGTCTAGTGGTTTTCCCTACATTCTTCAATTTAAGCCTAAATTTTGCAGTAAGAAGCTCATGATCTGAGCCACAGTCAGCTCCTGGTCTTGTTTTTGCCGTCTGTATAGAGCTTCTCCATCTTTGGCTGCAAAGTATGTAATCAATCTGGTTTCGGTATTGACCATTTGGTGATGTCCATGTGTAGAGTCGTCTCTTGTGTTGTTGGAAAAGGGTGTTTGCTATGACTAGCTTGTTCTCTTGACAGAACTCTATTAGCCTTTGCCCTGCTTCATTTTGTACTCCAAGGCCAAACTTGCCTGTTATTCCGATTACTCCTTGACTTCCTACTTTAGCATTCCAATCCCCTATGATGAAAAGGACATCTTTTTTTGGTGCTAGTTCTAGAAGGTCTTGTAGGTCTTCATAGAACCGGTCAACTTCAGCTTCTTCGGCATCAGTGGTTGGGGCATAGACTTGGATTACCGTGATGTTGAATGGTTTTCCTTGGATACGCACTGAGATCATTCTGTCGTTTTTGAGGTTGTACCCCATTACTGCCTTTCCCACTCTCTTATTGACTATGAGTGCAACTCCATTTCTTCTAAGGGTTTCTTGCCCACAGTAGTAGATATAATGGTCACTTGAATTAAATTCACCCATTCCCGTCCATTTCAATTCGCTGATTCCCAAGATGTCGACGTTCAATCTTGTCATCTCATGTTTGACCACATCCAGCTTGCCTTGGTTCATGGATCTTACATTCCATGTACCTATACAATATTGTTCTTTACAGCATCGGACCTTCTTTTCGCTTCCAGATACATCCACAGCTGAACGTCCTTTCGGCTTTGGCCCAGCCGCTTCACTCTTTCTGGAGCTACTTGGAATTGCCCTCCGCTCTTCCCCAGTAGCATATTGGACACCTTCCGACCTGAGGGGCTCATCTTCCGGCGTCATATCTTTTAGCCTTTTAACATTGTCCATGGGGTTTTCTTGGCAAGGATACTGGAGTGGGTTGCCATTTCCTTCTCCAGTGGACCACATTTTGTCAGAACTCTCTGTCATGACCTGTCCGTCTTGGGTGGCCCTGCACGGTATAGCTCATGGCTTCACTGAGTTACACAAGCCCCTTCGCCACGACAAGGCAGTGATCCATGAAGGGGTTATAGATTTAGAAGGTCACAATGGACACCTGAAGGGAATTTTGTACACAGCTAGCAGTATCTTTTTGGTGCTGACCCACATATTAACTATATCCCCACCAAACTGAGAGTAGAATTTGTCTGACAGTTGGTGTGTGTGTGTGTGTGTGTGTGTGTGTGTGTGTGTTATGCATACATGGGTTTCCATTCATGGGAAAGCAACACTATGTCTGTATCCTTATGAAATGAGCTGTATTCATAGATAGATCTCCTTTAGCAGATGTTGATCATGGGTCTCCGATGCATGGTTGGTGTGTTTATTTGCATCTAGTGGATGCTTTTTGTATTGATTATGTAAAGAAATCTAATTTGCTCTTTTTTTGTAGCCAAGCTATCTTATCTAAGGTAACTTCCACAAGATAATGATTGTTTGGTGCCTGCTATCTGTTAAACTAGACCCCAGTTTTATTTTCTGCAGCCCCCAGATCGTTTTCTGACCAAATAGGAATGCTAAATGTCTGTAATATAGGAGATTAACTCCCTTTCACACTGCCACCAAATCTTGAACAGTTATTCCATATTCCCATCTACTCTACATTGGTGAGATTACACATACAGTTCTGGGCACCACATTTCCAAAAGGATATTGACAGGTTGGAGCAGATTCAGAAGAGGGAGACAAAGATGATGAGGAAATGTCCTTGAAGGACAGGCTGGAGGAACTTGAGATGTTCAGTCTGGAGAAAAGAAGGCAACGTATCAGTGTTCAGATACATAAAAGGGTGTCATAGAGAAAATGATCAGAAACAATTTTTCATTGATACAAAAACTAGATCCAAAAATAATGGGTATAAGTTTCAGCCACCTAGATTTCATTTAAATATAAGGATAATCTTCCAGGTAAAATCAGTACTTATGGACATTGTAGGTTTTCCATCTCTGGAGGTTTTTAAGGCAAGGCTGGACAGCCCACTCTCAAGAGAGTTTAATTGGTTTTCCTGTATGTTACAGAGCATTGGCAGATGATACTTTTGGTCTCTTCCAGCTTCCAAGCTCATCTCAAAGAACGCTGAAAGGGATTCCCAATGTCCTTTTACTCCTTGGCTAGCATAAGAAGGGCTTTGTAAGATCTGAATGAGTAAGAGAGTGAATGTGGGTGCTTATACTACTAAAATAAAGCTTTTAAAATCTATTGGTAATCTCCTGTCTTGTTGGATGGTGTTCACTGAGTTTGCTTGGGTGCTGTATAAAAGACTCCTAATTCTATAAAAGAGGACAAGCTTTTTTTGCAACGTGTCATGATCTCATCATGCAAGCAGTATAAATTATTGAATCTGAATCATTTGCACAATGATGTCATGATGCATGTGATGTCATTTAGTAGCTATTGCCTCCTCCCACCATAGGCAGCCATGGCTAGCAAGTGAGGAACTCATTCTTTGTTCCTCTCTTTGTCTCTTCTCTGCTTTTAATGATTGGCACACTGATACTTTGGGGCTCTTTCCTTCAGTCTGCTTCCTACTGGAAGAATCAAATACTTGCTTCTTTTCCTTTCTCACTATGAGGACAAAAAATGTAGAGGTGCTATTATTTGGATGTGAGAGAGCATATAGCTTTCCTAATAAACTTTACTTTTCTTTTAATCGTAAACTCAATCTCCAGATACTTTAGATGAGCTTAGTTCTGCTCATGTTCGTATGCTTTGCTAAGTATGGACTGCAATGAATCAACTGGAAAATTCCAGTCAGAGTTCTCTCAATTTTTTCAGAACAGGAAAAAAAAATAGCAAATAGCAAATAAGCACTATTTAAGGACGTGCCACTTTGGTACTGAATTAGTACAAGACCAATTAATCCAATCCAATACAGGATTCTTGTGCCAGCTAATACCTTATACCACCTATTAATGATCAGGTGATTTCCAGCTATGCTGAATAACAGCTCTGAACATCTCTAGTACTGACCATGCTGGCTGATGAAAATAGGGACTGTACTCCAATACTTCTGGAGAGTACTCGCATGTGGAAAACTGACCTATTCTAACTTACTCTCCATTATTTTAAAAAGACAGCATCTCCAGATTAAAAGTCATTTTCCAGCTGAAGTAGTGAGTAATAATACTACTACTAATACGGAAAACGACAGCACACATCTTAATAACCTCATCTGTCCAGGTTGCTATGTTTCACTTACACATTGGCCAATAATTTCTTAAGATTACTTTTACTATAGTTTTCTTATAATCAGTAATGAAAATGGATCACATTGATGTATTCAATACTTGACTTGATGTGCCTATTCTGAAATGCATCTGAGAATGAGGATTGACCTCTCTATGGAGCCCACTTAGAATTCAATCTTATTCATGGTTGCTGTTGTTTTTTCCAAAGTAAGTACCACCAAAGTTAATAGACCTATATCCCAGTGACCAAAGTGCATTCAAGATTATAACCTTAGACAATAAATGATAATCAGTTTAGGTCAATCTAAGGATTCCAAGAAACAATATTCCAAATATTTGTCTAAGGGGAAGAATAAATCAAATCACGAGTGAAAAAAAAAATCCCCTCTCACCCCTATGGGTGGTATGTGTCTTCCTCAATCTCGGGTCGTCTACCAGAGGCCTGGGACTTTGAGGGTTCTGCACTGTATCTTAGCTGTTCCTAGCACTGCACTGTTCTGGACAGAGAGCTCTGATGTTGTTCCTGGGATCTGTTGGAGCCACTGTCTCAGCTTAGGAGTCACAGCCCCAAGTGCTCCTACCACCACTGGGACCACTTTAGCCTTTACTTTCCACATCCTCTCTAGTTCTTCCTTTAGGCCCTGCTACTTCTCCAGCTTCTCATACTCCTTCTTCCTGATGTTGCTGTCACTTGGCACTGCTATATCTATCACTACCACTGTCTTCTGGTCCTCATCTGGTTCTCTTCCTCCCATGTCTGCTGCTGCCTCAGGCATTCTTTCAGCAGCGTATCTTTGGGTGCCATCTTACTGATGTACTCCTGGATGCTCTGGGTTTCATCCAGGATAGTGGCTTTGACACTCATCAGACCCCACCTGCTCTCTTTGCGGCTGGTGTACAATCTCTGGGTGTTGGACTTGGGGTGGAAACCTCTGTACGTTGTGAGGAGCTTCCAGGTCTTCACATCTGCTGCCTCCATGTCCTCCTTTGGCCAGCTCACTATACTGGCAGGTTATCTGATGACTGGCAGGGCGTATATGTTGATGGCATGGATCTTGTTCTTCCCATTGAGCTGGCTCTTCAGGACCTGTCTTATCCTTTGGTGCTACTTGGATGTTGCTGTCTTCCTTGCCTCCTCATCGTGGTTCCCATGTGACTGTGGGATACCAAGGTACTTGTAGTTGGTCTCTATGTCTGCTATATGGCCCACTAATAGTTCCACCCCATTGGTCTTAACTACCTTCCCTCTCTTCACTATCATCCAGCCACACTTCTCCAGTCTGAATGAGATCCCAATGTCCTCACTGTAGATCCGTGTCAGGTGTATCAGTGAGTCTTAGCATACAGCTTGATGTCATCCATGTAGAAGAGGTGACTGATGCTGATTCCACTCTTGAACTTATACCTGTATCCAGTCCTTGTGATTATCTGGCTGAGGGGGCTTAAGCCTATGCAGAACAGCAGCAGGGACAGTGCATCACCTTGGTATATGCCGTACTTGATGGCCACTTGTGCGAGCTGTCTTGAGTTGACTCCCAGGGTTGTCTTCCACAGTCCCATTGGCTGAATAGCATAGTGGTTAGAGCACCGCCTTTGATGCGGGAGACCAGGGTTCAAATCCCAGCTGGTACCTACCTTACCAGTAAGGGTCCTTGGGCAAAGACCCCCTAATGCTTTACCTGCCTACCTCAAAAATATGAGAGTAACATGAACTAAGAGACTCATGCCAGCTCGGATGTCGTCCGGATTAACAAGGTCTGTGTCAGATGTTGGGGAACCAGGACAATCTGATGATATGTGGGCTACTGGAACAAACCATACATGGACAAGACAATAGAACTTGGAATTGATGGAATGCTACTACAACAGTAGACCTAATGAGAAGGGATATATGAAACATATGAGGGAACTGTGGATGGACAGAAAATCGACATCTACACTAACTGAGAAACAACTACTTACCCAGCACTTCAACATAGTGAAGAGGAAGCTGCTCTCACAACTTGAGATAGACCAACTCCACATTACAACACAGACTCAAGCAGACCTGGAAGAACAACTGGATGTGCAGCCAATACCTGAAGCTGGAATGTCACTGCCACCCCTTCCATTACAGAGCACAGCAGCTGACATGAGACATAAGATCATGGATAAACTAGCTACAGTCAACCCTCGATACCAATTACCAAGGCTCAGTAGAGAAGTACCATCAGATAGTATGTTAGAAGATGCCAATAGAGCTCTCACAACATAACTCAAGTGTGTGTGTGTGTGTGTGTGTGTGTGTGTAATACAATAATTATTGTATCAGTAACTTGTTGTATGATTACATTGTCACCTATCAGTATTTACACTGTGGCCATATGTTAAGTTTTAAATTGTATTAATTAAAAAAAAAAGTTATACTATCATGATTTCTCTCAAGAATCTCAAGAACTATTATAAAAATGCCAAATATGTTTTGATGTCAAGAATGTAAAAACAGTAGTATTAGACCAGACCAATAACTCATTTTACATCATAACATTTTCCATGTTTTTAGCCAGTTCATAAAATTCCAGGTTCTAAGGCCCTTTGGTAAGATCTATGATTTAAACATGTAGCAAAGACAATATTTCTAAGGCATGAAATCTTATCTATATGCTACTAAAACTCTTGTGTCTATAACCTTCAATTGGATGAAATGGTGCATCATAGGGCAACAATTTTTGAACCAAGGTACCTCAAATGGGCTAACTTATAGAACGTATCCAAAATCTGGGACCCATTACTCCTGTGGGATTGAAATTTGGGAAATTTGTGGCTGCTTCTGCACTGCTGTGCTGCTGTGCCACCGTGGTCAGCCCAGGTCACATGATCATCATGGGCATATCCATGACCTCTTTCCTGCCTCCCTCTGTCCCCTGCACCCAATGGACTGGCAGCAATGCCCAACAGGTGAGTGGCAATTGGCTGCTTTGGAACCAAGACTGAAATTTGAAATCTCTTAATGGCAGTGGGCATTGAGGGAAGGATGAGGAAGTGACTTGGATGCCTGCTGATGAGGTAGGACTGGCTGGGGGGTGCCAGTGATTGACAGGTGAGCCTTCTTCCCCCCTTGAGGAAGGGGGCCCTTGGGAACATGCCAGAATGGGGAGCAGGGGTGCAGTATTCCTCACAGTCTGCAGCTCCCTTTGTTCCACCTCCCCCCAGCAAAGTGGTAGGCAGTTTTGGGGTCAGTCAAGGAGGAGGAGGCTTTACAGGGGCTCTCCTGAGGGTTGTGAGGGGAGGGCAAATGGTGCAAAACTATATTATATGTGGGAAGGAAGGAAGGAAGGAAGGAAGGAAGGAAGGAAGGTTTCTGACAGTTTCCTGCCAAGCAAAGTCAGTGGGGAAGCTGGCAGCAAGTGACAAGTTACTCCCACTCCCACTGCTTTTTTGCCTTTGGTCATTCTGTTTCTCTGTTTAGGTAAAGAAATATCTCTGAAATGATGACCCAATGGGTCATGGGTTGTCTAGTGTCAGTATAACCCTGTGACAAGAACATTTCCCTTAACTGAACTACTCATTCCAACTAGTTTTAATTATTCTCTCAACCCTTTTAGTATAAATGAGCTTGTACTAGATATTCTAAGCCTTAAGGGTGCAAAAATGGCTATAATATATCAGAAAGATTGACTGTGTCACATCTTTTCCTTCCTCTTTATTCCATCAGTCTAATTGTCATTACTGCTTTGACCAGCATTTCCACAAAGAGTAAAAAGCTAAATAGGTACAAACAGGAACTAAATGTGACCCTTTAAGATCTCTGAGTAAAGAATCTATCTATGTGCTGCAGCCTGTGATTTGTCACGCACAAATTTTCTAAAAAGAAAAAGAAAAGGAAAGGAAAAGAAAAGAAAAGAAAAAAAGGAATGTGTTCCTCTTTAAGGCTTGAACATCTCTTGTTATCTAATACACATAGTCCCATATGTATAATGTAAAAAAGGAAACAGTTCTGATTGCCAGTATATTGTTTTACTCAGGTTTATTGCAAGTTAACATAAGTTAATTCAATAGCAATAATTTAGTAATAGGGCATACAGCAATAACAAGGCTTCATGACGAGCAAAAATATCTAATGCCTGATACCCACCGTTATTCATTAACGATATAGCCTTAGGGTTAGCTTTCACAGAGAAAACTGTCTAATGCTAACTTACTGAGAATTATCTATGACTTAAAGATGCTGACCTGGCACTGGGTTCAAAAGTTCATACAGTTGGCACTGAGATGAAGTTTTTGAAGAATGCTGAGTTAGCACTAAAATGAACTCTTCCTAACCCTTTTACGTACAAGACAGATATAGGAACACACATGGACTGTCACTATTAAGGAATCAAAATATATGAGGTCAGTTATTTTTTACTTATTCTCCAATCACTACCTGCAACTGAGTCATAATGGGGCTCTTGCAGAACTCCAGAATGGAACAAATAAAATGTAATTTCTAAATTGTATCTGAAGATTGCGATTTAGGACATGAATAACACAGGAGTCTTAACAAGTTTATTGTCTTATATACACAGATTGGCCAGATACAAGTTAATTTTTAAGACAAGTCTGGACTTCCCATTTATCTACAGGATGATGATGATGATGATGATGATGATGATGATGATGATGATGATGATAGACTATTTATTGGATCTGTGTGAAATATTCCCTCAAAGAAAAATAGCAAAGTAAATTAGCCCTTCCCACTTCTAAGCAGAGGAGTGCCTGCTTCATACATAGAAAGGGACTTCTGTGCATGTACAATGCACATGCAGAAGGTACTTTCTTCAAGGTAAGCCACTGGTTTGGCCTTATTGTCAATGTAGCATCAAAACAGAGCATACCTGCTTCACACATCCCTATATCTTCTGAAGAATACTGACCCCAGCATTAAGGCATCAAGGAAGCTCTTGATGTCAGATATTCATTAAGCCCATGCAAAACAACTAATCTTCAGTCTGATGGAGTAATACAGTTAATGGAGGCAACCTGATTAGCTTTACTGGGGTGAAGATGGTACCTGCTTTCCATTGACAAAGTGTTTTGGGAAGTTCTCTGGGCCAGTGCTAGGGTATAGACAGTAAAGAAGATGGCCTTGATGGAGATATGCAGAAGCTGTTGCCTAGCCAAAAGGGGCTGAAACATTTTTTTATATCCAGATAACATTTGAAATGGCTTAGACAGGCACCTCCCTAAACTGTTGAAGCTGTAAAGCCTAGATGACACACAGGTCACAGAGGTGCAGATGTGGATCCAATATGTGCACAGGTACAGAGGAGGTGGGCAAGATGGGTGAGAGGGTGGGATCTTCTCCACTCTCTGCTTCTTTCACACCTATGGTGAAAATATTGACTAGTACTCCATGGGAGAAGTGGGCTGACAACATTCTCATCTCCTCCAGCACCTGCTGACTGACTCCAACACATGCTGCATAATTGCCTATATCCCATGCCAGAGTTGCCCAGGGTTGGAGAATCCACAGCATATGCCAAGTGAGCTTTGGGCAGGCCACCTCTAGCACTGGCTATGAGATTCCCCACACACTGCACAGAAGCAATCCAGTCGGAAAGGCCTTTCAGCTAGTGTTGTAGAGGAAGGCTCCTCTACTACAAGCTCTTGGGAGGAGGTTGACTGGGGCTCCAAAACAGATTTTTCTTCAGTCTTAGAAATTAGGAATTTCTAAACTCTCTAGGAATTTACAACAACATGGATGGAATCAAAGAATTGTTCCACTTTTGGTTAGGATTCTAAGAACAATTCAGTTGTGCTACAAAATTGATTAACTTAAGATTTAAGAGCTGCAAAATGTAATTAGGGACACAGCAAAGTAGCAGAAAGACTACTAATCCTAGTAGTCTATCTATCCAATATTGGACATAGATAGGATTAGATTGCCCGTGCAACTTTGTTTTACAAATAGTTTTGTCAAAACCTCTCTCAATAGAATCATGATATTTTGAGCAGCATATTTTCTATAGAAAGCATATTGACCAGTGGAACATCATCCATTTCTCATGGTATTTTGGTTATTGACATATATTGTGTCTTGCATGGGCTTGACTTCCTAATGCAGTTTGTGAATGTGGAGGAGTGAGGCTGAGACAACTGGCCTTATTTTATGTCCTTGACAATCTTCCTATCCATACATTGGAATATGAACTCTATGATCTAAAATCACAAATATGCAGGTCCTGGAGGGAATCTAAACAAGTTCAGTAAGCTTCCCAGTCACAAAATACAACGTCTGCCTGACAAGGAGACATGGGTCCAAAAGTGGAGGCAAACTGTTTATCTAACAAACGTTGTTGTTAATCATATAAGGGAGTAGCATCCATTTGGAAGGAATATCCAAGGAATATCAAGGAATGACTGGGATTCTTTCACCTCTTTAATTTGCCCAAAGTCTTGCTGAAATCTTCTTGAATTTAGCCTTTTGCAGACAACAAAGTCCTATCTCAATCTACAAAGAAAATGTAAGAAGGAATTTCCTGTTCACAAATACCACATTGCAATGTTTCAGAACATGAGTATAAAGCAATGTTAATGTTACAGATTTCAACTTCAGGATCTTATGCAGTAATAAAATGCTCAAGACGACACAGCATGCAGTCTCTGTGAACTTACAAAAACTTTATATTACAAGTTTTAATGCTTAAAATTGATTAAACATTAGACACATTCACAGTTTCTTACAGTACAAAAGCAAGGGGTATTGGAGAAGACCAGTGTGGTAGCTGTGTGCATGGATAGTATCTTTTTCTTCTTTTTAATTAAGACATAATTAATTTTATATTGAAGACATTTTTACAGAGTACAAACAGTACAAATTTAAAGAAAAGTAAAGAAAAATGATAAGTAAATAAGTAAGAAAAAAAGAGAAAAGAAAGAACAAGAAAAGAAAAAAGATATAAAGAAGCAGCTTCTGAGCTTTTTTACAGCAATTATAAATGCATTTATATTTTATCTTCTATATATATAGTTATATTGTGGCTCCCTTCTTTCCATATTCTACCCTTTCTAATCATCAAACCCATAAATCACAAGTTCATTTTTTTTTCTGTTTTCAGCAAAAAGTCCATAAAGGGTTTCCAGTTATTAATTACCTGTGCCTTTTGTGAAGTATAAATCAATTTCATCCATTTAATAAAATTCTCTCCAAAGTCCATATTCTCCAAAATTTCATACAGGTAAGTCCAGTTCAAATTGTCAAAGACCTTTTCTGCATCTAGGAAGATCAATGCAGCTTGTTTTTCATTATGTTGTTCAAAGTATTCCAAAATGTCAAATACATTTCTGACATTATCTCTCAACTACGTTTTGGGTAAAAATCCACACTGATCTTCATAAATAAAGTTCTGTAAGACCATTTTCATCCTTTTAGCTAAAATCATCATAAATAACTTATAGTCATTATTCAGTAATGATATTGGCTGGTAATTTTTTGGTGAAGTCAGATCTTGGCCTTCTTTAGGTATTAATGCATGGATGGTATCTTCTGACAAGTTCTTCTAAGGCCCTTCATTTTATCGATGCCAGCAGCCCTCTACAATATGTCACCTCAGCAATCATTTCTTTCATGCTCATTGGCTGTTGCAGTGACTGGGTTGACTTGCTGCTTGTGGGATGTTCATACCTTGTCAATTGCCATTTGGTGTCAACTGATATCACCTTCCTTGCTCCTGAGCCCTTTCTCTGGGACTATGCTCAGTTGTTTTGCATTGCTGCTTCTTTGAACATGGTGTCACTTTGGTTCTTATAACACCAGCCTGGGAAATTTCTGGATAGATGGACTCCAACGCCATGCTAGCTGTGAAATTCTAGAACTAAAAATACATATATCTGGAAGTTGCTCAAGTTGAGAAATACTGGTTATAGAGCCTATACATCTGCCATTTATATGCCTGTCTACTGCTTCATTATATGTAATGGTAATGGCTTCTCATCTCAATTCCCATCCATCAGCATCTCAGAACTGATTGTCTGCAAATGGTATGTATGTGCGTATATTTACTCTTTTAATCTCTATTCCAAAATTCTGATTCACACATAGCAACTAAACGTGCATACAGTTCTGTATAAACTAAGGCTGGCTATTCACTACAATGTTGTACACAAAGGAGATTTTGGCAGTTTGGATCACAGCTGGAGTAATTAATTTCTCCCCAAGGAAAATCCAATTTGCCAGGGCCATGTTTCTAATGTTGATGGCAAATAAATTAAATGTAAGCCCCAGAAGAGGTGTTATATGGATTTTTATTTCCCATGTCATTGGTGACGATTGGCCATGAATTCTGTGGCACAGTTTCCTTTCCTATCAACCTCTATTGTTGCAGCTGAAAGCAGCTCCAGTACAATTAGTTCATTGTGCTTTTACAAACTGAAATATAAAATGACTAATACAATAATCACAACATTACTTCTGCAACTTGCTTTCCTCATTAAAGTTCCTTTAATATGTTCCTCCCATGCAACTGTAAGGATGAAATCCCCATTAGATATTGGGCTTTTTATTAGTCCTTTAAGTATTCACATGAAATAATTTTACAAATCTGATCTTTTCAAATAATTATAATAATCATATTTAGTCCTATTCATAAGTAATTACAAAGCTTACAATAGCTGGAAAAAATGATCAGTTATGGTAAGAAACCAAGTTATTTCATTCAAATGTGAGAAGCTATGATCTGTTCAAGCTATGATTATTAATAGATCTGTGCAAAACATTCAAAAGAGATGCTTCACAACATGTCTTATGGGGAATAAAACATCCCAAAAACTGATCCCAGCTGCCTTTGGGTGCTTTCATGAAGAGACAAGACTTCCACTGCAATGGCTCATAAAGCAATGTGGCTGTTCATGTATGTGCATGAGAAAATAATCAGGGACAATTTTTAGACCAGCCATGTGAGCCTTAGAAAAGATGTAGTTGCTTTAATGATTCAAAATGCTTCATTTGTATTTCAGTTGCAAAGTATCTCTTTTGCATGTTTTGCACAGCCCTAATAATTGTGATCAGTTCCAATAATAATTTGGTATAAATCATGATCTGGTAACTTTGTTAACTAATTTTTTTCATGGTATAATAGGAGACAATAATACAAAGTGAATAAAAGTGGTATGCATTTTGTCCCTTTCTATATTAAAAAAAATGAGATTGAGATATAGAGCAAGCAACTTTCAGACTTATGCCTTCATGGAACCCTAACAACAATCCATGATTTATTGCTCTATGTGGAATGGACCTACTCTATTGGGTAGAAATTAATGCAGTCCTGCACTCAGATGATACAGCAAAATATCCAGTTTAAGAACTTAACATATATTAAATTTTAACCTTAATCTTCATAGGCTACTGGTTAAGACAGGCAGGCATGTGAAGTTAAGGTTTCTCAACAGTGGTGTCCATATGGCAGACACCAGCTCTCTATGAAAATGAGCTGCCAGGCTAAGGATGTACCTGAGAAATTGGTCTCCCTAAACTCTTTGCCTATCTTTCCACTCAAACTGGAAATAATTGGCAAACCTCATGTACTGTTTCTCTCCTAGAGAACTGCCATCTGTATACCTAAGCAAAAAAATCCAATTTGTCCTCAGTGACGACAGCATTAGTAGAGGTAAAAAAGGAAATATTATTCTTAGCAGAATGTGAAGTTTTTCCTCCTACGCCAACAGCTGGTAAGCTCCTGTGGTGTACAGGTTAACCAGGTAAGAAAAATGACCCTTTGTAGTTCACATTGGTCGATGTGCGTTATGGCAATAAAACAAATAGTGATAATTTATGGGGATTTTAAATTTTGACTTAAAGAAAAAAAATGCACAGCTATAGATAGTATGCAGGGTAATGACTTTAAGATTCATTATGTCCATACCAACTTTTTATTAACTACCAGGTCCATTTTTTCAGTATAGTGCATCAGCTTTTCATCCATAGGAATTCCAGCAGGCTCATTATTCACAAAAGTAAATCTCAAATCTTCAGGTCATCTCAAATGCTCAATTCAATGATATAAGTTGGAAATAATTAAGAAAAAGAAAAATCTATGCATGAATGGACTATTTTTCTCCTATATAGATCTTTCCATAGAACAGTAGCAAAAAGGAAGTTGGGGAGGGGTTGTCACCAGCACTCATACCAGCCTGCCAGACCGTTTCCTGATGTTCAACCCCTATTCCCCCCACTACCTGAGTTCTGGAGTGAAAGAGTGTCACCCAAGCATGTACTTATGCTGCCACCACCTGTTCTTGAACTGGGAAATTACACAGACATGCATACTTACCTAGCAACCTGGAATATGGAGGATGAAGAACAGGAAATCCCCTTTCCCAGGAATAAACTTTCTCCCTTTTTCCAAGATTACTAGACCCCGGCAGTTTTGGAGTCAACAGTTAGCTTTGCAGGCTCCTGGATCTACTAGAAGAACCTCAACTACCCTGTTGCAAAGTTATTAGCAGCAACACTTGAATATTTTTGTTTTTGTTTTGTTTTCCTAGTGGCCAGCTAAATGCATTATTCTGCCATAGAGTTTAGCTGTAGGATGTCATACAAAGTGTGGTATTCAGCAAAAAGTTCTACTAAAAAAGAACAGGAGAAGCAAAGTATTTGAAATAATTAATACATGCAACAATGCATCTTGATACTCTTGGCTATTGTGCTATAGTGGAGAGAGGGGAACTTTCAGTCACATATATTGTGATTCTTGTTGAATGTGTTTTGTTCATGTTTATATGCCGAGTGGCCAGATTCCCTCTTACTTATCCAATTTGTATTGTGTTTTTATCTTGGTTTTGTTTGTGTTTTTTTTGGTCATATCTTAAGCCCCTCACAGTCAGTTTGGAGTCAAATAGTGCCTAAATAGAATTAATTAATTAATTAAATAAATAAATAAATAAATAAATAACTGAATCATACTTCGGATACTTCCTATTCCTTCCATGTACTCAAAGATCTTTTCAGGTCTTCAGCTTAAGACTTAAACAAATGTTTCCATCTTCAATGCCTTTACAGATATTGTTGTAATACCACTTCTTGTCTCTTCTAATAGGCTCTGAAATTCTTTAACTTTTTACCTGAGATCTTTGTCTTTTTTTCTCTTCTCTTCTCTTCTCTTCTCTTCTCTTCTCTTCTCTTCTCTTCTCTTCTCTTCTCTTCTCTTCTCCTCTCTTCTCCTTCCAAGAAGATATCCACACATCAAAATATTTATGAGTGGATAATGATAGAGGCACCAGTGCACGTCTGCCTTTATAAACAACAAATATGACCCAGTGACTGAACTAGCTGCTTCATATAGATCATCCACAAAGCTTCTATAGATCAAGTGGGTTAGAAATCATATTTATCCTGTACACATTTTAAGTAGTGGTCCAGAAAGGAATCAAATCAGAGCTCTTTCAGATAACTACTGAAGATATTATACCATTTTGCTGTTCTCCAGACTGAAAGATACATATTACTACCAAAGTCCTAGGTAAAGAGGAACTGTTGAGGCTTCATCCTGCTCTAGAAAACCAATTCCCATTTTGTAAACAGAATCATATGCTAGGCTCCCCACCAAATCCTTTCTACCCCACTTGAGGGAGCAGTGGCTACCAATTAAATGCTTCATTTGCTGAAAATGTCAGATTGCCATATTCCAAAATGAGCAGAGAAGACAAACTTCACATACCAGGAGGCAGCACGGGATGTAGAGTCACGTAAATAGCTATCTTTATTGCAGACTACTGACATTAGATGGACTTCGGATTGTCCACTAACAGAACATGTATTTACTTCTTTTCTGCCTTTGCATATATTTACAACATAAGTTATGACAGATTGATAAAACTCTTCCTTCCTTCAAGACTTACTTTATCTTCAGAGATTGAATGACACTGCACTAAACCAGATGTTTTGGTGACCTTGGCCATTTTTTTCTTTCATGCCCTTGGCTGTTTCAAAACATATGTGAACTTTCATCAATTGTTTCCCAAACTCCATATTTTAAATAGCAAAAAATTAGCTTGGGATAAGAAGACAGTACTAAATGAAAATATCTTCCAAACTCTGCCTACTTGTTACCTTACATAGTGGTACTAGCAACTCAAGTTTGCAAAGCTGACTGGTGCTGTTCCAAATTTGAGCTAACCCTCCATGTCCAGCAGAGTCTAATGTGTTCTTCTGTCTCCTGTTTTGTCTCCTGTCCCAATAGTCAGTCAAAATGTCATGCCCACAGAGCATGCTCATCCCTCATTGAATTGCTTCTGGGTTTCTCTCATTTAAGATTTCTTTCTGAAAACTTTGGGAATCCCACCTTCCCACCAGGCTTTCTGTTACCTGCCCCTTTTATAAAAGTTCACAAATAGCATATGGTACAACATAAATGTTTTTATTATTTCTTAACATCGTCCCTCAGTTTTAATGTCAAAACCTCAGTTACTTCATAAAACCTAAGATCATTCCCCACTTGATAAAAATATTAGACAGCTTCTAGGTAACTTTCACTAACTTCTTCCATTCATAGATGACACAGCTGTGTAGAAATTAGTCTCTAAAAATACTTTCACACAACCTGCTTGTTTTCTAGTCACTGTCTGCTTATGTTATGCTCATTCCATCTGCCAATAGATATGAGTCACACATTCGACCTTTCAGTTTCACTTGCGCACATAAATCTCTTCCAATTTCCTGTGAAACAAACACTTTTAACTCTTTAGAGTTGTGTAATCCAACATGTAAAAAAAAAAAAATTGGGAGAGACTACACACACACACACAAATAAACAAACAAACAAACCTGGAGTGGGGAGACTTGCTGGCTCTCTCATTTAGGCCCACAGCTAATACACTATTGAAAAGATTTTGCTTTTTACTAGGGAAATAGTAGATATTTTTAAATAATAGAAGTTAACCTGATCTTTGAAACTTCTATTTTTGCCAACCACTTTTTTTTTCTTTGAAGTGATGGTACAGAAAGGAAGAGATCATCATTTTTGACATTATTAACCACTATTCCACAATTAATTATCAAACACCACTAATGTAGTTGATGCATTAATGATATGGGATTGAACTGACAACATTGTAACTGGAATATTTATTTCCTCCCATTACATATAGAGAATCTGACCACTGCTCTGTCTTCTAGCATCTTGCTTCCATTCTCTGTCTACAGCCATTACTAAGTGGCCATCATTCCACCATGCCTAATGGTAGAGCCAGTACTGGAAAAATTATATTCCTTTGACTACTTTTATAGTAAAAAGTGGAAGTATATCACTAGAAAGCCATTTCTCTTTAAGGAATTTTCTTTTGAGATTTTGACATTGACTGCTATCAGCTGTGGAAAATGTAAGAGTTTGTTTCAAATATAAGGTTAAACAGATAGGTAGGTTCGTGGACTTTAATCCAGCTTTTAAAATATAATTTAAAAATTCCATCCGCTGCAAGATGATTGATTCATCATTTCTGAAGTTTGTTTATGGATGCTTAATATTACTGATACTGTATGGAATAAGCCCACATCTTAGCATGCTGATCTGTTCATAAATTCTAATATATATGCTTGCAGAGTTTTGCAGTCAGTAACAACATTAAAATTAATGAAGACCAATGCTTGGGAGCCTGTAGTGCATGTTTTAAATGCTAAAGCTCTGTAAACTTTTCTCTTTTCCTTGGGCTGACTTTCATTTGGATACAATTTCCTACCCATTGAATGAGATTTTCCATCATGCAAATTTAGTATTATATTTTCTGGTAAAATAGAAAGCTGGAAATGGCTTGTTCGCTCTAAACATTGTTGACTGGAAGTTTGTTTCAGTTACTGCCAAACAGTATGATGTATTTATGATTTATTTAAAATATTTACAAGCTGCTTTTCTATAAACATAATTGAGATGGCATACAAAACCCAAACAAATGAACAATTCAAGCAGCCGAGTTCTTCAGAAAACTAAACTAAACTAATGGCACAGAATAATTTAAATAGCGTTATTAGAATCAAACATATACCAACATTTACAGTAGGATCAAAACACCACTAAACTACTGTTAAAAGACACTTCTATAAAAGTTAATTTTGCTGAACGTTGATGTGTTTTGTATATTTGTGTGGGCATTCCTGAGCATTCCTGGAATCTAACCTGAGCAATGATTAATAAAGCAGGTTTTATAACTGCAACAGAAAGGAGATTAATTTACAGAAAATACATTATAGGTGTAGAAAAAGTTTAGCATCTAGCTAGCTACATCCTACCAGGAGATTAGCAATCTCTTAAACAAAGAGCAGGCAAAATGAATAGACAAAGAAGAGATAGAGTAAATCCTTAATTCTCTATCTACACCCTACTGCCCCCTTGTGGTCCGTAGTTCAGTAGGTGCTGAAGACTCAGCACCATTGTTTTTGGACCATCAACACACTTTCTCATTGGCCTTGTATGCCAATCCACAACTCCCATAATTTCTCAAAGGGTTTTGTGTCTATTTCTAGGCAAAGGCTAGTGAATATGTCTGCCAGCATCTCTTCTGATGGACAGTATTTCAATTCAGTGAGTTTCTCTTCTTGACCATCTCAAAGATAGTGATAACTGGTGTCTTTGTGTTTTGTTCTAGATATACTTTTCACTAAAAAGCTGAATGCATCCTTAATTGTCCTCAGTCAGGACTGTTGATTCTTCCCAAAATCCATGAAAAGTTTATGTAGCCACACAGCCTGCATGGTTGTGCTGCAGATATATATTCTGCTTTAGTGGAGTGCTTTTTGCTTGCCCAAGTGATCTGTCCAAATCCAAATATGAACAGCTGTCTACTTGTGAACTTATGATCATTCATATTCTGCCCAGACTGCATCCATATAGCCTACCAGTTTGAAGTTGCTTCTGGGATGCAATTTGAGATCTAAGTGTGCACTGGCTTTTAGATAACTGCCTACCCTCTTGACTTCTTTCCAGTATTATTTGGTTGGTGCACTCACTCCCCAGGATTCCAACTACTCCAGTGATGTCTAGCCTTGTCTCTGAGGCTAAGAGGGGGGTTAGATGAAGAACAACAGGCTTCAGCTCAACCCTGCCAAGGCTGAGTATCTGTGGGCTTTGGGTCCCTTAGATTCTAAATATGAAGAATTTCCATTCTGAGCAGGGTGGCACTACCTTGCTCAGATTCAGTGCACAATCTGGAGGTCCTTCTGGATTCACAGCCCCTGCTTGAGGAGCAGGTGACAGCTGTGGCCAGTGGGAGGCTTTGCACAACATTGTCTTGCACACCAATTGTACTTCTTCCTGGATCAGAGGGCCCTGCTCATAGCCACTTACACCTTAGTCATCTCCTGGTTGGATTATTGAAAGGCAATCTATATGGGGCTGCTCTTGAAGACCATCTGGAATCTACAATTGGTCCAGAATGTAGTGGCATAGGTAGTTATGGGCACTTCTTACTATGCCTGCATGACACCACTACTCCATGATCTGCATCTGGGTGCAATTCAAGGTGCTTTTTTTTGACTGAAAAACTAGAATCAGATAAAAATCAAAATTAAAGAAACAAATCCACAAATGGTTCTCTAATATTACATTGATATAAACTAAATATGTTAAATCGTAAAATGTCGCTGTATATGGTTAGCTTGTGTGCTAAGTGTGCTCAGACAATACTGATATCATTTTCTAGAAAATATTTGGTAAAATTTTGGAGAATGGACATTTCACTGTCACATGACTGGCCTTACATTGTTTTAGTTTCTGTATGTCTTTTTAGAACATATACATTTGTGGAACAGTGATAAGGTCTAATATTAATCATTGAAACATTAGCAAGGATTCATATTAATTATTTATTGTTTATTTGTCAACATTTTTATGATTGTCCTCTTGCAAGATTAATTACAGACACTACTAAATTTAATTTTACTATTACATTATTGTTAATGTTAAAGATTTTTGCTAGAACAAAAATTGATCCTTAATCATACATTTCATGCTATATCTCAGAACTACAGTATTTCCCACATAGTTAGTAACTGGCCTTCTCCTCTCCTCCTCTCTCCTCCTCTCTCCTCCTCTCTCCTCCTCTCTTCTCTTCTCTTCTCTTCTCTTCTCTTCTCTTCTCTTCTCTTCTCTTCTCCCCTCCCCTCCCCTCCCCTCCCCTCCCCTCCCCTCCCCTCCCCTCCCCTCCCCTCCCCTCTCCTCTCCTCTCCTTTCCTTTCCTTTCCTTTCCTTTCCTTTCCTTTCCTTTCCTTTCCTTTCCTTTCCTTTTTGAAACAACAGGACATTGTAATACAGCAGCACAGACAGGGAGGGCCAAAAAGTTAAGATGGCAGTTGCAACAGTATGATCAAAGCCCTGCTCCTTTGTACTTGTGTGTGATGTTGATGCATGTGCAAAAGAGATGGGGCTTCAGTTGTATTGCTGCAACCACCATCTTGATTTTTTTAATCCTTCTGTAGATTCCGCTGATACAACAGCTCCAGTCTACCAATTTCAGTGCATAAATACCTCTATAATTACTGTGGCCACTCAAAATAATTATTTGAGAATAAAAACTGCAGTGATACTTCAATTTACCAACCTCAGTAGAATGAACTTGGCATGTGTGCAATAGTCTAAATTTCCACAATGATGTATGTGATTTATGTAATGACATCATAATGCAAATGAGATAAATCACTATAATAATTTATTCTCCAGTTCAATAGGCCTTCATAAATAACAGAGCTGCCTCCCCCAATTGGTTCATTAAAATAAAGTTTCATTATAATATCTTCGCTTTGGATGGTAAAAGATTACCAATCAAAGGATGATTTGAATGAGAAACAAGTAGAGAAAGGCATATAGATTTATATGATTCTGTTTGGGTTCACCTGCTTTTCAATTTAGAGTTGACACATACATATAACAGAAACATTATTGCTGAAAAATACCCTTCCACGTATAAGGAGGTTATTAAATAAAACTGTATAACAGCAAGCAAGGTTGGAGATACTCCTGAAAGGGTACAGGAGAACTTCATATATGAACAGCTAAATATCTGAGATAGCTCTAAGAAATAGCCAGCACAGCTATATCCCTGTACTTAACCAGCTCATCTTTCTCTGTCTTTGAGACTTGTTACAGCCCTAGCTTTGAGTGGTAGCCAATTAATATACAACTGGAGGAAGAAATAATAAATGGTCTCTTGTTATGGTGGAATGACCTGGATGATCTCATGCAATGCTCAAATTGTTATCAGTGTACTTTTATGCTTTTTTAAAAAATCCTGTTTTCTCTCTTTAACACTGATGCTTATTCATTCTTTCACACAATACATGTCTTTGGGCTCCACTGCAGCTGCCATCCAGTTATTCAAATTACATTTTTATTAAACTCTGGCTGTGCAATTAACAGGGCTTTTCAAATGTCAGGATTCCCCATTCCACTATCAGCTCCTTCTTCTAATTTAATTTTTCTACTTAAATATTCCATTTATACCACCATCCCCTGTCCCCAGTGATGCTAATGAAATAATTTATTCTCTGATCAAAGCACTAATGTGTCCCAGAAGACTAAAGGGGTAGCCAATTTTCAAATTATTTCCTTCCTGCTAACACTGTGGGTAGGCGAACAAAGTAAAACCAGCTTGGTTTATACTGATGGTTTATGTCATGAAGAAAACATACACACTTGTTTCATTAAATTGTTCAAAATTTCTCATTTTATCCCCAAATTGTCCCTCATTCTTCCTGTATAATTACTTACAATCCATAATACAGGAATATCAAATCCATAGGCTGAACTTTGCAATGGAGCCATCAACAGAATCCACAGTAAGCATAGAACAAGAACAATCTCTCTGCTTAGAATTCACTGTGATGAAGCTTTCCTTATATCCAATGTTTTAGCTGACTTGAAAATTCAAAAGAAGACAAAGTCTACCAAGCATCTGAGAGATAACAACATTTCCGGGCCAAGAAGATGCATGTATGTATGTATGTATGTATGTATGTAATGTATGTTTGTGTGTGTGTGTGTGTGTGGTGAGAGGGACTACTTTTGAGGACCTTAGTTTCCCCCCCCCCCCCCTTTACGGGCTCTCAGATATGGAAGATCAGAGAGGAATAATAACATTTATTATTAGGTATTAGAAACATTTGCATTTGTCAGAGTGTCTTGCAACAAATTTTAAAAGAGTCAATAAAACATTGAATGAATAAATTTGTACTGAAGCATTTGTATGGGAAGAGTACTCAGTACTGGGTATCCAGTATGTCAGGTTCCTTAGATTCTTCTTCTCTCACACCAACTTTTAGTTCTTTTGAGAAATGTAGTTGCTCCAAAGGAAGGATTAAACATTAAATGCACTCCCAATGTGATTGTAATACCTAAAGGCAGAGAGCAAGTGAAACACTTTTCCCTCTTAAGCTGGTAATAAACAAGTATCTCTCCCTTTCAGCAGGTTTCCCAATGTGATTGTGACATCTGCTTTGAAGCTCTTTATAGCCATCACAGTCATTATTACAGGGGAAGCAGCTGAATATTACTACTTTGGCATTTTACAATAAAATGTCTAAGTGATCATGGTTTAGGATTAAGTACAAAAATAGTATCTTTTAGTTATCATTCTTGTTCTCCCACACACACACACACACACAAATGAGAACAAAAGTACTCCCAAATTGCTAATGATTTCTTCACATACATGCCCACCCACCCCAAAAGTGAGTATTTGCAAGTAACCCATTGCTAGAGTAAAAAGTGAAATGCAGCACAAGTCTATAGTATGCTCGTATGTAGTTCTGGAAAATTTCCACAAAAAAAGTACTTTAAAAAAAAATGACAAGCATAGCTGAAAAACATCTTTCTGTGGGGATCATTTTGTATTAAACCTAGACACTTGCTGAAACATCTAAATTGAACAATGAGTGGGTGAGGGAAAAGACAAAATATTTTCATTGCTGAAATCTTTTTACAGTGCCAATAATTATCTCTAGGGTGCTGCCACCTACAGATCAGACTTGTGAGATCCTGCTGTGTGCATGCTGTGCCCCCTACTGGGGAAGAAACATGGGAGTCAAAAATACTTTTGTGTTTAGCTATCAGACTGGCTACTTATAGAATAAAATAGTGCAGTAGGGATTCATGTGTGGGAGCACTTCACACCCAAATGAAGATGCTGTCAGAATTCTATTAAATGAGCAATTAATTTCTCACACAGGGCTAGCATATTAGAATGATGGGGCAAAGCATAAAATGTTTCATGTGCTCATCTGCTTTTAAAGAACAAGCAGGTGTATCAAGGTCTAGGCCAATTTCTTCTAAGTTCAAAAGAAAGTGAATAGGGATAAGCATTTCTGTTATGGATAGCCAATCTACAACTTATAACCAGGCAATATTAAAAGCTGCCTCTTCTAATCCATACTTGTTTTGAAAACAATGTGAAATTGGATCCCTTTTCTGCTGTATCCTTCCTTTTTTAAGGTGTCTTTTGAGTCAAGCTTGACTGCTAGTGACTTCATGGACATGCCTATGTAATTTTCCTGCAATGCAGAAATTATTTGCCATTGCCTTTTTCCGGGATCAATCAAACAACCAAACTCAGAGAGCACCAAGGACTCCACAATTTTAATGGTATGGATAGATGTTTGTGGATATACCATAGAGGGAGTACAACTATTTCTTGCCAGTACTCAATTTAGTAGGAATAAATATAATTGTGTACTTGACTTCAAAATTCTGTGGAGAAATTGGGAAATGAAAATAGTGTCACTTAGAATTGCCTCAGCCTCAAGATCTGCTGTCCTCACAATAGGAAAAAAATGGTGGTATCTGTTGCTTCAGTCACACCACTCTCTGCTTGCTATTGTCCAAGGTTTTAAGCTTATTTTTTATCAGTTGGGCTAGGTTATTTAGCTCAATTATAATACATAAAATGAGGAGCATCCAACTTCTATGTTCCTTGCTCTATATGGTATATACACAAACATCTATCCATACCATTAAGATTCTGTTACTATTTATTTCTGCTTCTACCGAAGCAAGTTAATTTTAATCAGTTGCTGTTGTATAGTATAAGCCATGATACAAAACTTGGCAAAGGCAATACACATAAAATTCATCTGCCTTTCCTAGCATGTTTTTAAAAACGGATGTAATAAAGAAGAATTGGATATCCCTGAAATATAGCAGAATGATGACAAATGAACTAATAACAACAGGTACAGAACCAGCATTAGAATTGACAATGAAGATATCAAAGTGGTGGATAGCTTCTGCCCTTTAGGATTAACCATCAATGGTAAAGGAAGAAACAGTCAAGACATATGCCACAGACTAGCACCCAGTAGACCAGACATGAAGGCCTTGGAAAAGGTCATACCTACCTACATAGATCATATGCGTACAAAGACCATATACCTACAAAGATCATATACCTACAAAGATCAGAATAATGCAAGCAGTGGCATTCCCTGTGACCCTCTATAGAAAGTTGGACTTTGAAGAAGCAGGATAGAAAGAGTATTGATACTTTTGAAGTTTGGAATCCTGAGAATACCATGGACAGCCAAGAAAACAAACAAATGGATCATCGAACAAATCAACTCAGAGTTCTCACTTGAGGCACAAATGACCAGGCTCAAATTATCCTATTTCAGACACATTATGTGAACACTTAGCTCTCTGGAGAAGTCTCTAATGCTGGGAAAGGTGAAAGGAAAGAGAAGAAGAGGACTGATAGGTGGATGGACTCAGTTATAGTGACAATGAGTGCATCATTGGAAGACCTGAAGGACCAGGTTAGGGACAGATTGTCATGGAGAAAAACCATATATGTGGTCGCTAAGAGTCAACACCAACTTGAGAGCACATAATCAATCAATCAATAGTGAAACAATTCCAGTATCACAGAAAGAGACATACTGAGTAAAAAGGAATATTTTATTATCTGTCAGTAGTATTGAAGGCAAGGCATTAAAGTGAGGGTTCATGAAGACCCTATGCAATTTTTGCCATTATGATATTTGACAGATAAATTGCAAAAATAAAGTCCCTCCCATTCCCCCCACCTTCCTTCCAGCAGCTATTTTACATCTTTTTGAAAATCAGAGTCCCAGATCTGTTTCTGGTAATCTTTTATTGTCAAAACCCAGAGAAACTGCAAATAGAACCAATACTTCTTTTTAAACCCAAGTCCTTTTCTTCTTGTATTCATAGTTATGCACCAAAATTAACAAGGCGAACTAACTGGGCCAACTATTAATTTCAGGCAGAAAGTTAAAATTGTACATTCAAGACCAAGATATAATTTCATCTCTCATCAGCTCAAGTTTGACTTCTCATATCCATGAAATCTCTTGTAAATCTGTAATAACATATGAGATTCAGCAAAGTATTTCAAGCTTCTACTCCATAACTAAGTGCTTAATTTCTAATTTTCTGTCTTTTTGAAGCAATAGTGGATAATGAGTTCAATACTATCATTGTAAACCTTTTATTTTATAGACCATGTATGCCCACATGCCTTTTTGCTCCTCCTATAAGAAATACATGGAAGAATTCTGGGTCCTTCCATTTTCTGTAGTCTTGAGAGATTGCATCACAGAAGGTTATATATTTTCTTTATTTCTGTTTTCAAGGGGGCTTTAGACTAATTCTCACTGTTTCAAATGCTTATTCTGTTCTAACTACTGGATTAATTGGCTACATATTTGTCCCTGGGAAGAAGGGGCAGTAGAGAAGAGGAAGAAGAGAGCTCTCTTTGGATGTACCAGAATCTCTACATTTCAAACTTTTAAATAAAAGCATACATATGTACATCCAAGAACCCATATAGCCACTATTTTATTTATTAATCCCTGTTTTAACTTTTCTAGCCAATTAAAAATATAATAATAATTACTGATAGATTTAGTGTGTCATTAAGAAACACTGGTACATTTTAAATTATATCTGGAAAGAACTTTCTTGGTTATAGGTTATTGTTGTCTAATAATAACGATGATGCAGAATCCCAGGACTGTATTATTATAGCTACAATAGGGTAACGTTTCTATGCAAAATATATATATATATATATATATATATATAGCAAAGAAAGGAATTCTAGCTCAGGACATTTTTTACAAAATAATAATCATAATTATTTCTCTTCATTTGTAATCCATCCTAGGTATGGACGTATTTCAGGAAGCAATACAATTACTGAGAGAATATGGGGTTATATTAGCCTGCAAAGGAACCTACAGTAGAGTGTTATATCATTTTTTCTGGGGCTATAAAACATTAGGATAGTATATTACAACACTGCAGTGTACAACATTGGTGTTATGCAGTCCAAGAGATGGGAGGGGGGTTCAGAAAATACTCTCCCTCCTGCAGGTTATGATTATTGTAATAACAATGCAGTTTATTAAGCATTAGATAGCATTGTAAAGAATGAATGTATGGTTAACTCCAAGAGAACTTGCATGTTTAGCTTCTTCTTCCTGTAGGTTGGTGTGTATCCTCCCTTTTCCTCTCTTGCAGCAGGCTTTCAAGCTGAGGAAATATGCCATGTGACATTTTTTAAGTTTTTCATATAGTATAATAATAAAGAATTTTATTGTGAAGATACTGAATCTCTTTTTTCTTGGAAAGCAGAGCTCTAAGAGTATACTGAGAAGATAAACTCTTTTCATGATCCTGTATTTATTGCACACAAGATGCATTCTAGAATGAAGAGAACATTTCAGCTGGACATGGGAAGCTGACATTTCAACACCAAATTTGAAAAACAACAGAGAGGACTATTTTGTACATTTGCAGGGGCAAATTGTTCTTGTTGTTGCTGTACCCACTGTACTTATCACTACGAAAAACATATTTTAGTTTCATTTACAGAAGCTATAATGCATAGCTGAATTTGCATGACAAAAATGGGTATGTATGTGTCTGATGATATAACTTTGCAAATGATGCAATCTTCAAATAATACCTCTGCACTTACAAGTAGTATTAGCAGTAGTAGTAGTAGTAGTACCTAACAACAGCAACAAGTATTTGAGGAGGTTGAAGTTATTTGTATTGTTCACAGTGTTTCATATATTGGGAACAGTTGCTCGCAATCTAAATTTGTAATCTGGGGCACTTCCACACAAGGATTCTGTGCCCATTTGAAGTAAACTCTAGACCTCAGTGTTTCCATGACATCAGCAGTGTTGGAGGAAAATACTGATGTATTTCCAGCTCAGCTATGCTGTAACTGAAAGTGCTGCAAAGCTAGGCTAAGTTTTTTTTTTTTAATGCAATGAATCCATTTCCCTATAGAATAGAACTCTTGCTCCTTTTTGTTCCAACAAAGTGAGCAGGAGTGAAGATTGCAAGGGTTTTATTAATTTCTCTCTCTTCTTTAGGGTAGGGTAAGCTGGTTTGCAAAGTGTCTGGCTACTGGGTTCTTTCTTTTTCATTTACATAGAGTAGGAAGGGGATGGAACAGCCCTTCACAGATCACCTCTAGACTGCTTTGGAGGGTGAAATTGGTGACAGTGTGAAAGTGTCCTGAGAAGAGGATTGAAACCCACCCAAAAGCTTATGGTCTCTGTATGAACAATAGGAATTTCTCTTGCTCTCATTTCCTTTGTACTGATCATGTCTACCTCCCAAATCTGTTAGGAAAACTCATCCTAGCAAATGGGTACAACCCTCAACATTTAAATATAATTTTGTAATAAATAGATAAAATAACAATTTGCCCTTAAATTACAATATTTACAATAGTATATTCTTTTTTAAAATTGAATATGTTAACTCTTCTCCCTTTATGAAGTTACCCAGGTGTCATGAGGTGTAACCATAAAGAGGTTCTTTAAAATACCTCAAGTGCTACTTGCTGTTGGTATTTAACCAGAGACATGGGACATGAAGAAATGAATGCATGTTTACAATGTTTATTGTTCAGCTTCTGAACAAAAGCTTGAAGTCTTTTCCTTACTTACAAACATATCCAGTGGTGTGCTGGAGCCAATTCATACCAGCTTGCAAGAACCGATGGTTAAATTGTCTGGAATTTTGTGAGCTGGTTGAGAGCGGAGCTGTCGTGGTGCCTAGTGCGCCGATCAGCTCTTTGGCAGCAGCAACGGAGCCAACAGAGCTGGTTGTTAAACGTTCACTGGCACACCACTGCACATACCACTCCATATATAACTCAACTCAAAGGTCAGCTCTTCAGGCTAGAGACAGAAGAAAATGAGGTGGGAAAGCCACCATGCATGGTATCCTTGTTCTTTGTGACAGGTTCAAAGTACTACAGTTCCCATCCACTTGCTGAGGTGGTATCAGCTTGATACTGTAACCTTGTAAATTGCTCTACTTGAGTGCTACTGCTTTAGCCAGTTCCCATGTTTCACAGTCTTCTCTGAGTTTTCAGTCAGGTATTTTTCCACTCACGGCATAAGCTGAAATCTACCAGGACAAGCCCTCCAGCTTCTGTGGCCTGTTTTGAATGGGTCTCACATACTCCCTCTGTCATAAATATCCATTTGTTCCTTGAGACACATGGCACAAGGTACATGATATGTAGGAATCAAACAACTACAAATCAATATATGTACTGGTAACAATATGATGACATTTCTAGGGCCTCATCACACCTCATTAGATTCACTCCCCAAGATCCCACTAACATTTCTGCTTTTCCTCCCCAGCTCTCCATCTCAGTGCATTGGCTGTCCGTTTACCTGACATTCTAATCTCCTTAGCAACGGTTGCTGGGAGCCATCTATGCAGCCCTGATCCTTGTTTCCACCATTTATTTACATTTATTTAAGTATTGATTCCCCACTTTTCAACACAAATTGCCTTCTCAAAGCAGTTTACAATAGAGTGATGTTTATGTACATCGAAAGCACTTTATTAAAACTGTAAAATATAAAATCCTCATGAAATAATAACCATAGGGCAGCAACATATGTCTCACTTCAGACTAGCAAAGATAAGGCATACGTAATATGCCACGCTTACCTTATGTCAAGGCCCCTTCTGCTCTTGTTTTCACAGTGTGGGAGCTAGGAATGGCTATATTGATTTTATTTGCTCTCACATTCATGCTCAACAGTTCAAGTTCTTTTCATTAATTTATTAGGATTTGGGGGAATTTTGGTAAATTCTTAGTTTAAAAATTGAACCAAATGAAACACTCAACCACCTTTCCTGGCCAAACTTCATAAATATATCCATATCTAGCATGAAGAGAGGACTATATTATACTTGTACCTACCTGCCATGTGGTTGTTAAAGATTTTTAGTCAGTTAGTTAGCTGGTTAGTTGATTTACAGAGCCGCCTCCTCAAAATGTTTCAAGCTGGTGAACAATTAAAAACAAAAACAAAAACAACTAACATTAAATATGAAATACTACAATAGAGAATGAAAACAAAATAAGAAAATAAGTGGTGGCACCTCTAATAATATTCAAAAATTCCAGCTCAGACTTAGAAAGCACTTTCACTGTCCAAATGCATCTGCTGATATCTCTTGCTCCCTCATCAGATTTGTTTACTCTCAATTATTTTTCTTCCCTTTATGAAGAACTTCACGGGGAAAATTCGTATGGAGGGAGAGCGACCCATAAATGCACAGCCCTCTCAGACACATACAAGTTGAACAAACTTCTCGTATATATCTGTGGGAAGTCATTCATACAGTTCTCCCTCTTGAACTGCTCAGATATATCAAAAGCCATTGTTCATATAGGACAGTGTTTCTCAGTCTCAGTAACTTTAAGCTTTGTGGATTTCTACTCCCAGAGTTCCCCAGCCAGCCATGCTGGCTAGGGAATTATGGGAGTTGAAGTCCACACATCTTAACGTTTCTGAGACTGAGAAACATTGATATAGGAAGACTCATTCTATAATATGGGTCTTTCTTGAGTCAGTGGGAAAGGTTGGGAGGGCTGGTGATTCTTCATTTATGGCTTAGAATCATAACATTACTTGAGAATCACCCAACAAGTGGGGAAAGGAACTGGACTTCTGTGCCTTTCTTGAACTATGAAGCCATGTCAGAAGAGGCTGTCTGCAAATCCTTAAAACTGCTGTGTGAAATGGGCTAGGCTTCTCAATCTGCCCTAGAGTAGCTAGGAATCTGCATCTGAAAGGCAACTGCCTTTCTAAGGCCACCCAATAACTTCCTGAGAGAGATAAAGTTAAGACATCTGTTCTTTAGTCAGTACTGGGAAAAATACAGTTAACAATAATGGTTCTTCATATTTTTGAGATGAGGATTTGCCTGCATGTCTCATTCAAAGACTGCATATGTTATTGGGCTTAGCAACAAGACACTAAAAGCTTTCCTTTCTTTGGGAGATTTCCTTTTCAATTTAAGAAAATTGTATTAAACAACATTGGGTGTTTGCAATTGATTTTTTCACCCACCAGGAACAATAGTGAAATACCAAAATCAATGCTAGCCTTTGTAAACACCTACTTACTGTCTGATTGTTTTATAGTGTTACATTAACAGCAGGGGGAGGAGGTCACCTTAACTTTCCACTTTCCCAAAGATATATTTTAAAAGGCACCAAATGAAATAGATGATTGTGGTCCTGCCTGGTGCCCCTATTCATATAGATTCCTTGAGCAATACAATCTTACGGCATTTATCACATGCATAAAATAACGTGTGCTTAGCATATTAGAATCTTGTGCCGTATCACTTTCATTTAGATCTATAGGTTTTGGGATAGAAGTAATTTCAGCCAAGCAATTTACAGCAGAAGATGCAGATATCAGAATTAAAATTATTGATAGGTGGAACTGTCACTGTTTACTTTAAAAACAACATGAGGCAAAATATATATCCAATGTCTGCTGAACATTCAGTAATTAACACAGACTCCTAAATGTGTTCGGAGTAGATTGATTGACCCTGATGAGTGGCAATGATATAATTGCTATTCTCTAAAATCGTATGGCCTCAAGCTCTACATAAAAAGTTTTTCCATAGGTGGTAGTGATAAGAGAAAAGGTGCTGGGGAATTGCTCCAGATAGCACTTGGGCTCTAGATGGAGCTACAAATGTTTATTACTGTCCAGATCACTAGAGACACATGGGAGGTACGTTTTCTATGGTTCTGGGTGTCTCTGGACATTTCTAAAGCTTGTATGGTAGTACTCAAGACCAAAGGCCTACCTATTTAAGTTGTCATGCAGCCCACCTATCCATCCATTCATTTACACACAACCCATCCACACACATACTATAATGGAATGTGAGAATGATCTTGGAAGATGGGGGATGGGGGAGAAATACTGCCTATGGAATGATCAGATAAAAGGGGGAGGAGGAGCCCACAACTGAATAATGGGCAGAGAAAGAAACTTAGAAAGGACCTGCCCTAACTGGTCAGGCAGTAAATAGGGACAGTGGGAGATCTGTACTTTCAGACTGTTAATATAGTCTAACAAAGTAAAAGTATCTCATCTGGTCATGTTTCCTGTCTAGTTTACCTGGGAGGGCTGACACATATACACACAGGATTTTTCCTTTTATCTTCCCCTTTTTTCTCTCTGTCTCTTACGAGCACCTGTACACAGACACACCTCCATCATTATGTGTCCTAAAGTAGAATTTGAGTGGCCAAAGGATTATTTGGGAGATTTTTAACCTTTACTCATCCTTATTTCCTCAGAATTCCAAAGAAGACCCTAGGAGTCATAGCATCTGTTTGCTGTGTCATTAGAATTGACTTCTACCAGATTTTTTTTAAAAAAAACAACCCTGTTGAATAATTTTATCATCTGCTTTGTAAACTAAGACCTTCAGACTATTAATTCTAATAATCTGTTCTTTTGATAACAAATGGAATCAATATGGAAAAAAAGGGGGCAGAAACAATATCAAGCAATCCTGACTGAATTCATAGTAAGTTGTTCAGAGAAACTGTTAATTCTTTTGCCTAAGGGCTTTCCAGAAATGTATCTTGGAAAAGGTAAAAGAAAAAGGCTTTATTATCTGAGGGGTAGATTCTGAATACAAACTTCTTCAACTCTTGTAAGTAAATACTATATATCCACCAGCCCTGAGGTACATTTCTGGAGAGATGAAGCAAATGGTAGCAGAGTTCATGATATTGGGGGAACATTGAGAACTTTGCATATGTACTCTTGAACACTCTTGACATCTTTTGAGTAAGTTCAGGTATACTGTTAAATTGTTATCTGTTTCACAGCTGTAGACAGAAAAGTTTAGAAAAATCAATGGAAGTTGCTAAAACCCATCTTTCAGCTTTAAAACAGCCATTTCTGTGGTTCCTTGCTATTTGTTTTGTTGCTGTTGTTGTTATTCAAATATTCAGTTGCTTCCAACTCTTTGTGGTGTGATGAGCAACAGTTGATCAAGATTGTCTGCCTAACTTTTGCTTCAACATTCTGTGTCCAAAATACTTAAGCTTAGATTAGCTAGTCTTACCAGCCTATGTTTACTTCGTATAGTATAGAATTGTTATTTTTTCTGTCCAAAGTATTATCAACAAGAATGCACTTTTCTTTCAACTCCTTATGGCACATGTTCCTATTTGGATTATTTTTTAGTATCTTGATCTATAGTTAATTTAACTGAGACTTATTCTATATGTTCTTTTACAATATCTGATCACATTAGAGTTATGTCCGTGGATTTTGATAAAAAATGTTAAGCTGGCAGAAGGTGGTTCTTTATTGCATCATTATTAAGGGGCCCACAGTTTACTGATCAATGTGAGGACCATTTGAGAATGTTTAATCTTGGGGCAAGGTTTTTCAGAAGTGGTTTACCATTGCCTGCTTCCCAGGGCTGAGAGAGAGTCACTGACCAAAGGTCACCCAGCTGGCTTCGTGACTAAGCCAGGATTAGAATTCATAGTCTCCAAGTTTTTAGCCTTGTGCCTTTAACCATGACACCAAACTGGGTCTCTATAATACATGGACAAGAATGTTAAAGAAGCTTTGAATATTCTTTAGAAACCCCACTTTGGAATTATTTAGTGCCTTACTGCTAAATTGGCACTTGATCAATTGTATAGTTTAGATATGAAATACTTTTTTGAAGTATATCAAGAAGACATGTTGAGAACAGTGAGTAAAAATCAGGAAAATTGTTAGGATCTCAATTGAAACAATGTAATACAATACTCATCATAAGAGAGTCTGTGAGATCAATACATAAGGACCCAAATATAATGAATTTTTAATTTTTGGACTTTTATATATGTCTGTATAGTTCAATGTTGAGATACTTTTTTAAGTGATTGATAGGTTTTTTTAAAAAAATAAAATTTCCTAGGATGTCTTAGATGAGGGATGTTTATTTCAATTCCACTTAAATATTTTAAACAAATGAATAAGCTAATTATTACATTTTTATGGAAAGGCCAGACTCAAAATTCTCTCTTCCAAATAAGTATGAGTATGGGTGCTTTAATTTCTCTGATGTTATATAATTGAACATATCTGTTAACCTGAATTTTGTACTGAAATGAAAATGACATTGAATACATACTGCTATGAGCCCAACTGGAGAACTATTATTTGGCACCTCTGAAATCTTGGCAAGTACTTGGTTCCCAGTAGAGTAGGCACTCCATTTTATTTCCAGCATTGAAGATGATGAGACATATTGGGATTAAATTGAGTAAGAAACTAAAATTTGATTCTTGTTTCCACAAGAAACTGACCCTTTGAAATAATCCTTATTTTAAAATAAGGGGTAAAACTTTCCTCTGTAAAGTACAGGATAAAAATGGAATTGTCACCCTTGATCAAGTGAATTCCAAAGCTTTGAAAGATTACAAAAAGAATATTATTTGCCAAAATCAGATGAATAGCAATATATTCAGATAAAACATTTGTAATGTTCTCTGTTTGGACCAGATGCATTGGCTGTCTCCGAGGCCCCTATGGTTTTAAATGCATTAAAGTATTTTTAGAGGCTAAACTAACTATTCAGTTTTATTGCCAATTTAAAAACTGCTAAAATAAATATGTAGTTTACAGAAAAATTGGAACAGAGAATTGGTCTCACATTTCAAAAAAATGTAAAATACATTTCTTATGATCTCAAAATGGGATTGAATTTGTCAAAAATATTTGGGAGAGGGTATTATGGAACCTCTCAACAGATTTGCAAAAAGGTTGGTTACCCACCTTCTTATGTTGGAGATGCAGTAAATTTGAAGGTAAGTTAATACATATGCTTTGGTTATGCCCTTTGGTTGGCCCCTATTGGTTGAATATTCTTACTGTGGTGAACCAGGATCTTGGAAGAAAGTTAAGATTTAAGATGTTAATATGCTGCTAGACTATATTCCACAAAACTGAAATCTATCTATATGTGAAAGAACTTTACATCTACTGTGTCTGGGTTGTTGTTAAATAGATCCACATGTGTTCCTGGAAAGACACTTGGGTATCAGATGCCAAAGTTTGGCTTGATGAAATGTGTCAAGTCTCCGCCTTTGAATTGGCTCCTTATTAGTGTAAAAGAAAGACTGGACAATATGATTCCCTCTAGTCAAGTTTTTATTTGTCATTTAAAAATTGACTTGTAGTCATTTTCATTTACTCTTACCTCTTGTTGTATTTCAGTTTATGTCTGTTTAGTTTATTTATCTTTTATTTTTATTTGTATTCACGTTGTCTTTTTTCTGTTTTGTGTTGCATAATATTAGAAAAAAAACATTAGGAAAAGCGTGGGGAGATACAAGGAAATATGTTCAGTGAAGTTCTTTTCATGAGATTTATCTTCAAGTCCAAGGATTCTTCATATGTATTTTTTTCTCTATTGGATTAACACAGAATCAGAATGCATTTTTAAAAGTAGCAATGATCAACTATCTATCATTCAAAAGTTCAAGTGTGAAAATTGGTCCAAGGAAGACAAAAAAAAACTTTCTTTAGATTAGCACACCGTATAGTGGGGAACAAACATATACACACCCTCAACACATATGATTCATGCCTTACTTCCATCTTCATATATCATATAATTGACTGTTCTTATTTTCAGGCTTGCTGTATCAAACAGAAACACACATTCCACAAACATAGAAGATCCTTACATTCCAGAATTTTAACTTATTTACAGCTGCCATTTCAGATCATAGTCCAAATTAGCTTGCGTGGTTGTTTTAAAGGAAATTCTAAAAGGTCCATTGCTAAAAGGCCACTGCCCCATGGTCAAGCCTGGGTGTTGCATTTTCTGACATAATTAGGTATGGCTGGAGAACTTTTCTGTTTGGCAACAGTTTTCCAGGGCTCCAGTCAATTGTTTTTTTTTCTGACCTGTTTGGGGTTTATATGGTGTCATTATTTGTATTATGTATTAATGTATGGTGTCATTATTTGTATTATGTATTATGTATTAATCATACTGTGGATGTTTTAACTGTTGTTATATTGCCTGCTCTGTAAACCACTAAGAGTCATTTGACTGTAGTGGGTGTAAGTTTAACAAAAATCCCAAACAAAAAATTAAAGTCAGTGTACTGATGGTTTGACTCAATATAATTTAAGAATTCAGTTTTATAATACTGTGTCATGTTATTAGGCATAGGTGAACCCATATTTATTTTCACCGACTTTCTCTTTTTTTCAGCTTCTGCCCCTTTTCTGCATCAATGGTTAACACAGTTTTTGCAACAAAACATGTACACATTTCATTCTCATTTCTAATGTATGAACTTTGGCATGCACTTTTCAAGCTATGCCATTATTTGTGATTGATTTCCCTATATGTGATGAGTTTTTATGAGCATTCATCCCACTATATGTACCTTTATTTTGTGCACTTTCCCCTATGCACATATTTTGCACACATTTTTAATTGTGAGCAGCCTTACAAAATCTGTAAAAAGTATAGGATTTTCCATATAATTATATTCCAATTCAGGTAAATTTTCAAGAAATGGCAAATAGGAAAAGTTCTCATTAAATTTTAATTGAATCTTCCATCCTTCCATGTTATCTGAAACCTACTGTGGCATATTCTGTCTTTATACCAAAATGGGTTCTTTTAATGGCACCATTGATGAAATAATGCAAGTGAGCTGATATCCCTCCACACCTTTCTTCATATGTAAAACTTTGGGTTAGACTTGCAGTTATAAATAAACTAGTTTAACTTATAATTACATATACACTTTAAAGCCCAGTCTTATTACTCACTAGTTTGTCCTCCTCTACTATGAAGTATAATTATTATTCAATTATTCTGTTGACTTAAATCATGAGCAGCAAAAGTTTCCTAACTACTTATTATAAGAAAATTTTGTTCCAGGCTGACTCAAAATGCATTGCATGAGTAAGTCCTTCATTTACTAAAAGTTTAATTGGTTTTTATATGAAAGAAATGATACTTGTCACCAATAACTACCTAAAAAATGTTCATTGGACGGTTTCTTTTTCTCTGTTTCTGCAAATTCTTCTCTAATCAAAAAACTTTTTTACAGACAGCACTCCACTTTTGGAAAAGGGAAGATCCTTTGCCCCCTGTTCTGATGATGGTTAACAAATACTGCCATCATGTGGTAAAACAAAGAAAAATAAAATAAAACTCAATTTGTGGTTTGTGTCAGAATCTGATGGCAAAGCTTCTGTGGAAGAAAATAGCAAAGTAGAAAAATCTGAAAAATGTATTTATAATATACCAAGGTAATGCTTATCATACATATAAGTATAATAATTTTAAGTGATTATTATTAAGATATATAATACTGATATTAAATTCATTTATAAGTATTATAATCTATGCTATAAATTATACTAAAAGAGATATATTAGCCAGTTAAATACAGTGGTACCTCGGGTTATGAACACTTCTGTTCACGACCAATTCGGGTCATGAACAGCACCATTCGCAAAATTTTGCTTCCGTTTGCGAACACCGGATCAGGTGACGAACAGGATCCGCGGCCATTTTCCCTGCCGTGACACATGGTCAGGGCTTCCTGTAGGGAGGGGGACTCTCCCTCCAAGCAATAACCGCCTCCCCACCCGCCTTCCTGTCCTCCACGCCAGAAGTCGCCTCACGCAAGGTTAGTGTTCTCTCTCTTCGTACTGTACTTTGTGTCATATTTTTGTGGTTTAAAAAAAAAAAACATATGGTTCAGAACGGATTAACCGTATTTACATTGAACCTTATGGGAAAATTTGATTCGGGTCGCAACCAAAATCGGTTGGCGACCAAATTCGTAGGGGTCAGAACGGATTAACCATATTTACATTGAACCTTATGGGAAAATTTGATTCGGGTCACGACCAATTCGGGTTGCGACCAGAGTCATGGAACGAATTAAGTTCGTGAACCGAGGTACCACTGTATATGTAATAATATATATTTAACTGGCTAATATAATATATCTGTTTTAGCTGGCATTTTAAAAAAGCATCAGCTAAATGACTGGCATGGTGATTATGGTGGTATAGATTTGGAGAAATAATGAGCAGAGCTAGTAACATCAGAGGTTTGAAAACTGTATTTCAAAAAAACTGACATCCAAATAAATGTAAATGATGGGGATGAATTAAAAAATGGAAATAATTATTCCTTCTTTTCTATGTGCTACCAGTTAGAGATCCCAATCACAAAGCAATTGTGTTTTTCTCTTGGTGGAAACATGGCCACTATTTTCATTGCAACTTGTGTTCAGCAGAGCTGTTTGGGACGTTTCCAATAAATTTGGCTGGAAGCCCATTTTATACAAAATTTTGCATAATAGTTACTTATTCCAAGCTTTAGAAAAAGCAGAAATAGACATACCCACACAGAAATGCATCTGTAAAGAATGATAGTAACACATATGGTACTTTGTCTTCACCACCACTAGTTGAGCATCTCCTGTCTCTCTCAAACTCTTAATCAGTGACTAATATTAGTTGTTAGGTACTTGGTTTGCCATATATCTAAGGTATGACAATTGAATACTGTAATTGGTATAGAGTGCATTTGTGGTTAATTTTCATGCCCAGCAATAATGCATATGTACTACTGTACCTGAGAATGTTGGATCAAAAGGTAGTTAGGAAGTTATATTCTTGAGAATATCCATGTCTCTTGAATGTAGTTTTCTTCCTCTTTTCCTCTCCCATATGCAACATCTATAGATTTATTCAACAAAGAAAAAGTCAGAGTCCTTGATGAACTACAGTGAGAGTTGAAAAGTGCCATAAAAGTAAATAGCAATAAATATGTTTTTCAGTGCATGAAGGCAGAGATGGAGGCTGTTATTGGACTGAATCATAGGCATCTGATGCAAACTATGACGATGGGAAGCTGAAGAAATATGCATTGTGCTATCACAGTGAAAATCCTGGTCTTTTGTACAGTAGAGTCTCATTTAACCGACCTTCGATTATCCAACATTCCGTCTTATCCAACGCCCCTAAAAAAAACACAACAACACACATAAATCGGCGACAAGAAAAGTGTGCCACTTGTTTGCAAGCGTGAGTGTACTCTTTCTTGTTGCTCCTGACAGTGCGGTGCCGCAACGCAAAAATCGATTGCAACAGGTGCAGCGGATCGTTTTTTTTTTTTTTTTTTTTTACTGCACTCAATTGTTACTGTGTGTTATCTGACATTTTCGCTTATCCGACGTTCTGCCGGCCCATTTATGTCAGATAAGCGAGACTCTACTGTACTTGCATCCTGACATCACAAAAGTCACCTGGTTTGTGTCATGATGCACATGTTTGATACAACCTCCTGCCATAGATGCCCATCACCAGTATAATTATGCAATTGGAGGAAGCAAATTGTTCACAAATATCCCATGGCCAACTTTCCAGGCGTGGGGGCATAATCTTAAATGGCTGAAAGCAGAATTCTCCAACCAGAGAAATGTTCATTTTAGATGAGGATCTTTGATCCTCAAGGTATGATAAAAATTAAATTAATGTGAATCTTTCAATCTGATGGATAGTGAAGTCTATAAAGTGATGGGTTATTTACTGAAACAACAATATATGAAAACTTGTGATAAATCCTCTGAGAAACAGAAAACATTAAATTTAGATGGCAGATAGTAGAGTCAATTCCTAACAACAAATGAGATCAATTGAAACAGCATCCTCTTCTTTGACTCATAGTTTTCATTCGGGCCTTTCAGAACAATTACTGTTCTGTCACTAGGGGGATTATGTTGAGATGATTTCAACTTCTGTGTGGCTAAATGAGCTGGAGCAAGAATGTTATTCTGAGAGAAGCCAATGTTATTTATCTTCTTGACAGTATTTATCAGGAAAAAAAATCCTAGCTAGTTAGTAGTATTTCTTAATTCTATTTATTATTACAATATTTATTTAAAAAAAAAATAATATAAATATACCTGCAGTGTGTTAGAGAAGGTACACCCATTGATTTTACAAAGAGATTATTATTTTTTCTTTCATGTATTGCTTGCCTTGATTACAATCACATTCTATAGTTTTGACATGAGTTGGAATGCTCTTAAAAAGAATGTATTAAAATCAGAAAAATTAAAAGGATTGAAGTTTTAGCACTTGAAAACTTATAGAACTACAGGTCTTACTTCTGATTGCTGGAAGATGGTGGCTACTTAAAAAAAAAAAAAAGAATTCCACATGGTGGCTGCTTTTACATCAGTTTTACTCACCCTGATACCTCCCAGATAGATTGGACCAACTCCCATGATAGTTGGTAATTTAAATTCAAGCTGTCTGGGAACCAAATTGGAGAAAGCAGCTATAACAAAGCAGGTTTGCATAACAGTGTTTCAGCCCATGGATCGGTAGTCTAAGGGTTCTTCCATGTGGCACTACTAAAGAGCTGTTATCCAGTGTGGGGCCGGCAGAAGACTGCTGCCCACATTTCTAATCCCTATTTTGCTTCAGCAGCAAAGCAAAGTTAGGATTCTGTCTGCACTTGTTGTGTACAGAGAGAGTCAGGGTGGGGAGCACCTGCTTTGGTACAAATAACTGGCAGGAAAAACCCAGAGTTATCATTCAGTGAAATCAGAGGATTGACACCAGAGCAGACATTCTCTGTTCCTTCCCTCCCACTTCTCCAACCATCAATGCCAGGACAGGCAATGGAGAAAGAGACCTTTTTCTTCACCATCACTTTTCTTTCCATGGAGGGAGAAAGGGGGAAATGGGTCTTTATCAACTCTCCAGTACCATGAGTGGTCATGTTTCTAGTGGTTTTCTGTTGTCGGAAGAAGGCATTTGCCATAAACATTTATTTTTTGTAGCAGAACTCTAATGGTCTGTTACCTGCTTCATTTGTACACCAAAGCCTATTAGTCTTTGAGGTAGACAGGTCAGGAAACAAATACTGCAAGGATTACAGGAATGTTGTTTTATTGTTGTAGATTATAATAACAGAATCTTGAAAGCCTGCTGGAGTTTCTCTCTGACCCCTCTTGTACCAAACAGAATCAAGACAGATTTCTTTTGAGTTTCTTTCTCACAATTTCCACTTTCCCATGACTGATTTGTCATCCTCCTTTAATGGTTTATCTGTTCCTTCATCAATGTTATCCATATATCCCTTTACAAAGCCATTTTTCCCATTATTCCAGGTGCTATTTCACTTCTGTCTTTACCATTCCAGTCTCTAGTAATTAGTATGACTTTTTTTTAGTTGCATTGACAGGATGTTCCAAATTACCACTGAACAGTTCAACTTCCATTTCCTTTGTATCTGTGGATAGAGCATAGATTTGGATCACTGTAATATTAAATGGCTTCCCTTGGATTCAGATTGGGATTATTTTATAGTTTGCATCCAAGTACTGAATTTGACACACTTTTTTAAAATAACAATGGCTACTTCATTTCTTCTATGATTTTCTTGTTGATAAGAAAATATCTGATGGTCTTTTAATGTGTCCAGCCCATTTCAGTTTGCCGATTCACAGAATGTTAATGTTCAGTCTTGATGGTTTTGTATTGACAATATTAAGTTTGCCTTGGTTCATGGTTCTGACAATCTGTGTACAAATGTGTGTGTGTGTGTATATATATATATACACACACACACACATGTGTACACAGATTGTATGTATGTATGTATGTATGTGTGTGTATATATATATATATATATATATATAATCTCTTGTGTGTTTTATGCTTTTTAAAAAACTTTTTAATTTGACTGCTTTTGACATGTTTATTGTTTTTATATTTTTTGCTGTATGGCACCCACAGTCACTTCTTGTGAGATGGGCAGTGATATAAATTTGATAGATAAATAAATAAATTGTATGTATGTATGTATGCAGGTATATGTATATGTATATATCTTTACATCATCAGACTTTCCTTTTGCTTCTAGGCACATCAAGAGTTGGACATCCTTGCAGCTTTAACCCAACCACATTATAAGAACCAGTGCTACTCACACATGCTCTCTCTTTTCCTCAGTAACTTCTGAATATCTTCTGACCTGGGCACTGATCTTCCAGTATCATGTAGACATTGACCTGGTTGTGAATGTTCATTTGTTTTGCTTTTGTTTGTTTTTCATTTGGTTGGTTGGGGTATTTTGGAAAGAAAATTGGAATGGGTTAATATCTCCTTCTCCAGTGAGTTGTGCTTAGTCTGATCCTTTATCTAAGTATGACTTCATAGGCATTACACATGCCTTTTGGGATGTACAGTATGTGAATTAATCAATATATCAATTTTATATATTATTTGTTTTTGTTCACCTGATTTTATTCATCTCCTATTTTTTTCCAACAGCTTTCTTTACTTCAGCTGATTCTTCAACCCTCCTACTTCATTCTGCACACAATTACTGCACAAATGCCAAAGTAAAGTGAATCACAATTAAAGTGATCTTCCTTTAAATGTCCACAACATATAAAAGGCTGACATTTGCACCATCAACTCTTCCCCATGTTACATACATAATATTTACATACATAATTGAGCCTACATGCTATTGTGGATTGCTACATAAAATAGTCACTTCAGCTATAGACTCTAGTAAGCCATTTTTCTTTGTATATTTCCCTTCCCCAATAAATAATCAGAGGACTAGCTTCATTATTCATTTGCCTGATAAATGTTCCAGCTCCTCATTGTGTAGTTATGATAGACAGATAAATCTTTATTATGGTCTTTGACCAACATGTGTACATATACATATACATTAAAAGAAAAAAAAAAAAATCCCTTCTCACCCCTGTGGGTGGTATGTGTCTTCCTCAATATTGGGTCCTCTACCAGAGGCCTGGGAGTTTGAGGGTTATGCATAGTATCTTAGCTGTTCCTAGCACTGCACTCTTCAAGACAGAGAGCTCTGATGTTCTTCCTGAGATCTGTTGGTGCCACTCTCGCAGCTTAGAAGTCACAGCCCCAAATGCTCCTACCACCACTGGGACCACTTGGCCTTTACTTTCCACATCCTCTCTAGTTCCTCCTTCAGGCCCTGGTACTTCTCCAGCTTCTCAAACTCCTTCCTGATGCTGCTCTCACTTGGCATTGCTACATCTATCACCAGTGCTGTCTTCTGGTTTTTGTCTACTACCATGATGTCTGGTTGATTGGCCAGTACCTGCCTGTCAGTCTGGATCTGGAAGTCCCACAGGATCTTAGTCCTGTTATTCTTCACAACCTTCTGTAGAATCTCCCATCTGGACTTGGGAGGGTCTAGCCCATACACTGTGCAGATGTTCCTGTATACAATGCCAGTTACTTGGTTGTGGTATTCAGTGTATGCTGTTCCTGCCTGCATCTTGCACCCTGCCACTGTGTGTTGGACTGTGTCTGAGGCCTGTCTGCACAGTCTACACCTTGGGTGCTGTCTAGGGTGGTAGACCCCTGCTTCTATGGATCTGGTGTTTAGTGCCTGTTCTTGTGCTGCTATGATCAGTCCCTCAGTGCTGTCTTTTAGTCCAGCCCTTTCCAGCCACTGGTAGGAGTTTCCAGTGTCATCCTCAGCTATCTGTTGATGGTACATCCCATGCAGGGGCTTCTCTTGCCATGGCACTTCCTCTGCTTGAACTTCCTTCCATGTCTGCTGCTGCCTCAGGCATTTTCTCAGGTGTGTGTGTCTGTATACACTGTATATCTTAAAGATGGCAATTAAAATAAATTATATGAGCTAAAGAGGAAGAAAGGAAAGGGAAGGGAAGGAGTTTTAAAGGTATCAAAGAAATGCAGTTTTGTTGGACAGTATTTGTTGCCTCACTGTTATAGAAGTGGGGCAGAATCTGGCTATATTATGGGTGATAGTGCTTTTATGGACTGCTAAAAGATAGGAGATATACCGCTGGTTGTCTCTCCCTGGGAATTCCTTTATGAATGGCTAGATTAGTACCTCATGCAGGTTGAAATAGAAATTACAGGACAACAGGACATGCTGAACATCCTCTATGGCATGGGAGTCACAGCAGCAAAGTCATACACAGAAGGGAAATTTTTTTTTGGTATTTACCATCAATAACTGCTGAAGGAAGTATGTTGAATCTGGCCAGAGCAAATGCTCTGCGATCTCTATTACAGATTGTCAATAAACAGCTGGTTTGGTGGTGAAAGACAGTCTCCATTATATTATATAATATTATTATATTATAATATTGATATTATTATTATTATTATTATTATTATTATTATTATTATTATATTAGGTAGCAACATGCCATGTTGCCATCCTATATCAAGGACCCTCTCCTTCAGTAATCTTTTTGCTTGGTCGAATCCCAACTTTTGCATTGCCTCGTTAGAGAAGGCAGAGGCTGCCAGTTTTTCTCTAATGGATATTTTCCAGGTAGACTAGAAGTTATCTCTGTTAATGAGGGTTGTCAGGCCTGTTGGGTTAACGAGTAGTTTTAGCCAGTAATTAAAGATAACAATCCAGATCCTGGCTTCTATCCTTGTAATTCCTAATTCTAGTCTTAAAGCTGCATTAGATACACATCTAGGGATTTGCATGACCAATCTTAAGAACTTGGACTATACTCTCTCGGCTGAAAACTATGTAGATTATTTGAAGTAACAGATATCTTCTAAGTAATAAGAATTCCTGAAAGAGCCCTGTGCAGTTCTTTATTTGTAGGATTTTTTGTCTGAGACTTGAAATGGAAAATCGTTCCAACCCTTGCATGCTTTTTATAAGTGACTAAAAGTTCTTTCCTATTTGAAAATGCAAATATTAATGCAGGGATCAAAAATGTTATAAAAATAGGGCTCAGATCTAAAGGAAATTATTCTTTCTTCTCCTGACAGCTTCTGAGGTTTGTTTGTTTGTTTTTAAATGCAGCAAAGTATCTTATAATATGATTCCATGCAAGTAAATCTTACTGAGGTTAGTGGGCTTATTCCAGTTAACTATCAGGGATTATAGCTTTATTCCATTTTCAGTGTGTTAAAGGAAAATTGTTTCCCCACCCATAAAACTCTTTGTAGAAACAATAAAATATGGTACTTAATGACAGATACATATTAGATCTGCAGCAGGTGTCATGAAGTCTCTATGTAATTAAAAGATGGTTACTTTTGTTTAGAAATTTTGGGAACAGCACTGGCCTTTTCCAATTTAGAGATATAATTGCAGTATAAAGCATGTAGGAATATACAGGAAAGGAGGAAATATCAGTTAGAGTTCTGATTGTGAAAATGGATGGAAAAAAATCCTGGTTCAAACAGCATCTCGGACATAAAGTAATTAGATATGCACATCAATATATTTTAAGAATGAAGAAAATATTATTGCGCATCTCACAAAACTACTGAATGTGTTGTTGGAATGATGCACTGAAAGTGCAGTGGGATCTCAGATATCACCAACTTCTCAGTGAAGCTTTTATCAGATTAAATGGGATAATTTAGATTGTACTGAACTCCTTGAACAGATGAGTAAGATAACTTGCTTATTCACAAATAAAAACATAAAAATAATCATATTTATATGAGTCATGAAAGCAAATCTAACACTCATAGATTAATAATATTTTTATTCGATGCAGAGAAATTAATGTGTAACAGGTTTCAGCCAACTTTTCCCCTTACTTCCTTTTGCTTCTTTCTCAACTTATTTATTTAAATCACCATATGTGAGTAAGAATTCTGCAAAAGTTAAAAATTAGCATACCTTTTTGTGGCATGCTAGCTGGTCCTAATTAAAAGCATTATCCAACTGTGGATTTTACAATAAAAACATTAAGCAATGTAACAGGAACATATTCTGTATTTCAGATTGAATGCCCATCCTCTCCACTTCAGATGAACACCACAGAATCTATGGTTTTATTGAGGGGTTCTTCTTGGGCTCTGGAATTATTACAGATAGAAGAGAGAATTGTCACTTTTATCTTACAGGTGATTTGGGACCTGATGTCTGGGTTAGTTTTAAAAATCTAATTGAAACAAAGTTGAAACAAATCTCAACTTCTTAAAAGACTAGTCGTTTCAGTCAAGATGATTTGCTCTTTCCCTTGCTAGAATATCCCAAGCTGAGAATGTATTTCAGTGAATTATAATCATTGTATCTGAAGGGAGAAAGGAGAATCCCTTCTTTCTTTTCCCTCTTCCCATTAAAATATTTATCTCCCATTAAAAGAACGGATGGGAAACAAACAAACAAATTACTCCAAAAATGGTGTATATTTCCTCTGTTTTGGGGTTTATTTATTTATTACTTGTTTGACAGTATTTATAATCCATCCTGATCCAAAAGTATTCAAGGAATCTAACAGAAAGACACAAAATTAAAAAACAGGCAGACAATAAAGGCAGAAACACTGGCAGACCATAAAGGCAGAAAGCAAAAAACATAAATATCATCAACATAATCCACAATTCCTGTGATAGCCATCCACAATCAGCCAGAGCTAAAGACACATTGCAACAATATTGATTTAAATTGTTTTTCAAATGTAAGCAGTAAAAGGACTGTCCTCCTTAGGGGAAGGGTATTCCAAAGGCTGAGGGCTACTAAACAGGAGACTTCTCATCTGATCTGCAGTTCATGAACCACTGGTGGGGAGAGTGGGGTTGAGTTACTGTCCTTAAGGCATCCTGGTCCGGGCAAGGTTGTAACTGGCACACCAGCCAAAGTAGGGTGAAACTCCCTGGCCTCAGCTTCCACCTCCTACTTGAGCAAGAGCCTACAGTCCAAGAGAACACCCTAGTTAAGAATCATCTCCTTCAGGGAAATGGTGATCCAATCAAGAGTAACTACAGGGATCAATGTTTTTGGAAACTAAGTTATTTATGGATGAAAAACAACTCCATCTTCATAAGATTTAACATGACCTTTATTGTCTCCAGGCACCAGATTAAGACTTACATGGCATCTCTGACTTGGCCTGGGGTGGTGATGTATAACAGGATATACATGCACACACACACACACACACACACACACACACGCTCATCCTGAATCAATGTAAAATATCATAGGAGACACACTCTGTGGAACTCTAGTGTTTCCTTATTACCACCAACTGGAACCACCCCCTCAGATGATTGTAATTCAGTGTCTCCAACTTCCAATCCTTCCAGGTGGCTCAGAAGAATATCAAGTGGATGGTACTGAACTCTACCAAGCAGACTAATAAAGAGGGGCTGACTTTCTATCTAGTCCTGATGAAGGTTTTTCTCCTGAGCATACAATGTCATTTTGTCCCATGACTAGGTCTGAAGCCTGCCTGAAAAGATGCCAACACAGACCAGATCAGAAAATTGATAACATAGGAAGAATAGAACTGTACTTTATTGAAATAAGCTATAGTAATATAATCTTGCAAATCTCACTGTGCTTTTCCTCTTCTCCCTTTTATACCCCAGTGAGTCAGGAAGGAGCCAGCCTGAGTCTCTTCTTAATGCTATCTTCTTTCTTAGAGTTGAAGGAATGCTTCTGTCCTTTTGGTTGGCATAACAGTTTCTGACTATTTGCTTGAAGGCCATTTTGTTGGCACTCTACAAAAGGATCCAGATAATCCATTTCCTCTATGATCCTGTACAGCTGATTCTCTAAGAAAGAAAGGTTATCAATTACAACTGGGTACACTTAGGGCTTCTTCTGGGCAAGAAAAACATCTTGGTAATATTTTTGGGATTCTTTTCCATATGGTAATATTTCTTAGGTGGTTCAGGACCAATTTCTTATGCATATCATTTCTGTCCATCAAAATGCTTCCTTCATGGTGTAGAATAGAGGATGAATCACCTGGTATCCTTATTTCCCCCTCTAGTCTGCTGCTGTGATATAACCCCCCGCAAAACAGGAGGGGGGGTTAAAGTTGGAATAACTAAAGGCCACTCCCTTTGACAATGTCCATGCTACTTACCAACTGTATTGTTTCCACTGGCTCTGGGAAGTTCTCTGCCTTTGGATCTACAGCTATCTAGAGGTAGTCCTTGTTTAGCAACTGCCTCATTTAGTGACCATTCACAGTTATGATGGTGATGAAAAAGTAACTTTGCAACCAGCCCTCACATTTACAACTTTTCTAGGTTTGTAAAGCAAAGAAAAGATGAAGTAAGATCACAAGCACAGTTGTAATTTCACTTAGTGATCACTTTGCTTAACAAATGATTTGCTGGTCCTAATTGTGGTTGCTAAACAAGGATTACCTGTATATATACAAGATAATGTAGTGTGTGTGTATATGTATGTATGTATATAGAAACATATATATATTTCTCTTCCTTTTTATCTCTTACCTATTGTTCATGACTCTCTCCCTACTTTTGCCTTGTTTTGACAGTTAAGAGTTTTTCATTGTTGCTGATGTTTAATAAACATCAAACTATATTATTTCTGGTAGCTATATTGAGTGGCATATTTGCTCTGATCTTGATATAGGGATTGACTGGGAATGTATTGAGTGCAAACTGTACTGGAAGTTACAGTAATTTTCCAACAGAATATATAGCAACTGGTTGCAAAGGTATTTACTTTAAACTAGTGACAAGAAGATGAGACAGAATAAAGAAACTTCTTATTAACTTAAAGGTCATATATCATTCACAGTGCTAATGGGAATGTCTACCATGAATTTTTCTTTTTCTTACTATGTAAGTAAATGAAGACAAAGTAGTCTTAACACATATCAGACAGAATATCTAGATGAAGTTTTTTAAAGGGCAAGAATTTATTATTTTTAATCCAGTGCAAAAGAAAGTATCTTTGTGACAGAGAATGTAATATTTGTCATGTAAGATGTAATTATAGAACAAGAGAAAGCAGAAAGAATATGTATTTTAAAAAATGAATTCAATTGAAAGGAAATATTCTGATTTTAAACTTCAAAATTTAATTGTGGTTGGTATGTCCAGCTAATATATTACAAAAGGAATGAGCTATGCATGTAGGCAGAGATATAAGTTTTTTCCCCATAGATTTTTGAAGGGAGAGTTTTGGGGTACTTTTTTAAAAACTGCATTAAGTTAAATGCATTTATTTTAACTTGGAGCTTATAATATAGTTCTAATGCATTTGCTACCTTAGAGTGGCAAGTCCAATAGTTCTAATGCATTTGCTACCTTAGAGTGGCAAGTCCAATTTACAATTATGACTGTGAAAGGCTTAACTGAGATTTCCAACTGCCCAGCCCTGCCCCAAACTCCAAAAATGAGGATATTAAAAGACAAAAAAGACAAAAAATAATGAATTATGGTTGTCATATTCCAAACAGCCACAAGAGGGTAGGATGTACAAAGAATTTGTTTGAAGAGCAGGGGACTAAAGTCACAAAACATTAGAACATAGAAAATAAACCATAGAAAATAACCTATAAATAATATGCTTTCTGAGACTGCATTGCCTCATTTAGCATTAATGTCACAATAAAATATTTTAAGTGATTAATTATTTGAGGAAGTTCAAGAAACGATTATAGGAAAAATTGTTCTGAGTGACACAAACAAGTAAGTGTAGGAAGAGAATGAAATTCAGTGGATTGTATCAAATCACATGTGAAGATGACAGAGGGAGCCATTCACAGTTCAGATCAACACACAGTATTTAAGCCAACAGATCTAGGGCATCAGAGGTATGCTGTCTTTGCGGTTTGAAGACTGCAGCCTTAGGCTTCATGTAGAAAGATGATTTGACAGCATCTACAAGGGCATTAAAAAAGCCACATATAGAGACAGTGATTCACCATTTTCATGCCCCATACAATTGGCTAGGCTTATAATGGGACAAAATTTAATATTCTTTGAAGCAACAGTTGCTGACAATTGCATTTGTACCTCTTAATGCTTCATCAATATATAAAAATGGCGATTCATAACTGTAATAATTCTCTTCTCTTGAAAATCCCACTTAGCTTAATCTAGATTTTGCTTTTCTGGAGTTTCAATAAGTTATTTGTACACTGTTCCATTGAACTAAATAGCATCTACAGTTTACATTTTATGCTGCAACGTGTTGCAAATTCTACCATTAATTGGGAGGGGGGGTGTGCCTTTGATTCAGTCTTGACTCCTGACAACCATGTGGACAAGCCTTTGTGGTTTGCTCGGCAACAATTTTCTGGTTTGCCAAGACCTTCTTCCAGAGCCACAAAGAGAGAGTGACTGGTCCAAAATCACATAGCTGGCTTCACACCTAAGGCAGGACTAGAACTCAAATTGTCTTGGTTTCTAGGCTGGTGTCTTTAATTACTACATCAGACTGGCTCAATAGACAATAAATAATCATTATTTAAATGAGAGAGATTTAGCCTGAAGTTATAGACATTACTTGATAAATGGTTGAAAAAGAAGCTCTTTGTACAAATGTAATATAACCTGTGACTCCCAAACTCATTTCAGGGTTGGAATATAACTAAAGAATCCACACTTTTTCAGGGGTTGTGCTGAAGTTCAGATCCATGCTGAACATATTTAAAATGCATATTTTGAAAGAAAATGCATTCAAAATATATATATTCAAATACTTGTTTAAATGTAAAAATTAATGCAAGTTTTTTTTAAAAAAGAGAGAAACCATAAATTACATCACATATAGCAATCACAGGGACTGAAAATAGAATGTTTTATCTCCTTTTGCTTAAAAATAAGACCCATGGAACTTGGTATGATTTATTTTTAAATAAAGATGGGGATGGCTGAGCAAACATGGGTGTGTGTGGCAAACCAAGATTTTTCTCAAAATGTCATGCCAGTGATGACCTAGTGATGCAAATCTTGCCTTACATACTCACATCCTGACATCTGATGCAAGCATGTACGTGACCATTTTTGCATCATAACATCAAATAGTGTGTTTTATCACTTATCTCTCCTCCCTCCCTTCTCCAGATGTCTGTGGTCCCCAATCCCTTTATGTAATTTATTTCCAACATTCTGTTGCTTCAAAAAATGATAAAAAGGAAGCTGGAGTTATCCAGGAAGCTCCTATACATTAGGGATTTACTTTTTTGCCTGGAAAACTGCTGAAAGCAACTCAGGATAGAATGATTCATTAGCCCAACTTGTACCAACAGTATAGCTTTCAAAATAAAATTGAATGAATATTTCTATATCTGAAACCAGAATCAGAAGCAATGCTGTTTATAGTCTTGATATAAAAATCACTTAATTAATTTACCCAATTTCTATCTGCTGTTCTGTTCAAATTGAAAATTCAGTGCATAAGACAAGCAAAACACTCATGCAAATGATAAAAACAATGCACTACACACAAATCATAAAATTATTGACAATTAAAAGTTTGGTTAAAGAGAGGCATCTTTACTGATCATCTAAACGCAGAGAGAAAGGAAGCTAAATGAATTTTATTCCCTATAGCTGTCCACAATGAGAGACATGAACTTCAGACTCTTTTGGCGTGTATGCATCAACATTCATTTTGGAATATGAAAAACAGATCTGTAGTCCTCTAAAGCATTTGCGTGTAGTGTAACAAAAAGCATATCTATAGGAGAATCTGAATAGCTAGAGACTAATTTAGTGCATAGTGTGTCACAGTGTATTATTGTATCTATTTGTGTTGCCTCCACTTGATGATCTTCAATGATTGATGTGCATGTATTTATTTTCAGGAACTGCAGAGTGAATAAAATCTGATTGGTTGTCTGCAATTTTTTGGCATAATCAAGAATCATGGAATCTAAACATATACTTTCTTATTCTGACCTTGTGATAAATATATGACCATGATCATATTAAGATACCATATCTAATATTCCGAAAGTGTAAAAATAAAGATTTGTCTCATTCCAGTTGATAAATATTGGATAATGGGTAGACTTAGAATATGGAACACTCCAAATTACCTCTGTTTTCATTATTTTACCCCCACCTCCTTTTAAAAACATTATTCTGTTGCGTTATTAGTCATTCTGGTTGGATGACTAACACCAATGACTAAGAGAAGTTAGATTTGGCTAAAAATAATAAAATACAACAACAGATACTCAAGCTGTTATTAACTTGAAGACAGATTTTCCTACTCTGCTCTGTTGTGGACTATAATTTTCTTATACCAAAGCCTTACTTTTATGTTCATTTTAGAAATGATCTTGTGCATGGTTGAGGACCTTATTATGAAAGCCACTATTTTCCCCAAAGATTTTCATTAAAATCGTCAGTTTAAAAAGATTACATAGGCACTGTTGTTTGGAGATATGAGATCTATAAAACATGACTGGAAAAAGTCAGCCGCACTGTTGTAAAGAACCAGCAGGATGCAACCATTTTATGACAGGGCTGTGCCAGTTCCATTGGTAACAGTTGGTCTTTACAATCCTGCCTGGAATGTTTATGTCAGGAACCACCTCTTGCCATTTGAACACATCTTAAGAATATTAATCTCTTCTGAGGCTCTTTCTGCAATCCAGCTATTGTCATGTAGTCAACCAGTAAGAAGAATGGGATGGCTTTTAAGCAACCCTCCAAAGAGATGTTTCTGGCCCTATCTCTCCTCACTAAAGCAGGCACTTCACACAGGATTATTTTAGAATCCTCTTTAAAGAAAGAAAAAAATCTTTTTATTGCTGCATGGTTTTAATTGTGTTGCTGCAAGTCACCTCATGGCTACTTTGCCTGAGAAAAGTACATTTTCCTATCACTAGACTACCCTTTCTTCTCTATTTTTTCCCCTTGTTTGTAACTGCAGATGACAAATGTGTCATGGAGTATATTCATGACAGGAAGGATGTAAATAGATTGATCAATATGCAGAAAAATGAAACCTGGTTACATCACTAGGTTTGAAGCTTGCTATCTAGGAACAGTAGAAAGAGTTTTCTTCTATTTTTATTTCTTCTAATTTTTCAATCATCGTAAAGTGCCAGTTTTTACAAAAACAATGCTAGTGATAGTTTCTGTAGTGTCATATTCTTTTCAGTTTTGTCTTGAAAATCTATTATAATGATAAAAGCAATAAATAGAACATTGTGTGCAGGGCTGTAACCTGGCAGGTTTATAAGAGCTGGTTGCTACCTATTTTTTCATAAGAACTCCACCCGGATGGTGATGGAACATGTCCAGGTCCACTGCATCACCATCTGACTTTCCAGGTACTTCTGTGCTGTCATCACTTATGACTCGAAGGAAGCTAGTGCCAGTACCCACATAGTCCTAGCTACCACTGTTGCTTCTGCAATAGTGGCCAGTGTCTTCTTCTCTCTCCTTATGCAGGTCCCAGTACCAAGTCGCCATTGGGAGACACATCTCTGGTTATTCTGTGGAATGCGGCAGTGCTGCTGTTCCCTTCCTTCTCCCACAGCCCTTTTCTATCCCAGATGCCACTGCAGCCAAATTCTCAGGGCGCAGCTTTCACTTGCTTCTGGGGAGCCCAGTCATGAAGAATAGAAAGTACACAGGATATTGCTGCTCTGCTGTGGTTGCTGCACCTCTTCCTCTCACTCAGCATGGTCACTTTAGGAGTAAAAAGCCAGGAGGTAAATTGGTTGTTGCCAGGTTAGGTAGCATTCCCAACTGTTTATCTGTGTGTTTTATTAGTGTTGCCCATTGACAGGATGCTCCATCAGAGTTAAGATGTGACTCTTAAGGTTTCTCTGTTTCTTGCTCTGGTAGATCTGCAATAACAGCAGATAACTATGTCTTTGGAATAAAGCCTAATAGTAGAGATGATCCTGAGGTAGCAACTCAGAGATTCATATATTTGATCTTTGTGTGTTTTCATACACACAATCAAAGCTGGCTTTTCTGTCTTCTCTGTTGCTTGAGCATCAGTTGTTTATGCAGCATAACAGAAAAGACTTAAACATGGCTCTTTAATGAGAAGGCTACAAAGCCATGGACAGAAATTTCTAAGGCAAAAATGGGGAGCCTCAGATATTGTTAGACTTAAGTTCCTAGCAGAAGCAGACAACATACAGGTAGTCCTCAATTTACAACCATTCATTTAATGACCATTCAAAGTTACGATGGCACTGAAAAAAGTGTCTTATGATAGGTTGTTGCACTTATGACTGTTGCAGCATCCCCACGGTCATGTCATCAAAATTCAGGCACTTGGCAACCAATATGTATTTACGATTATTGCAGTGTCCTGGGCTCATATGATTGCCATTTGCGACCTTCCCAGGGGGCTTCCGAGAAGCAAAGTCAATGGGGGAAGCCAGATTTGCTTAATAAACATGTGATTCACTTAATGACTGTGGCAAATAAAGTCATAAAATTGGGTGCAACTCACTTAATGACCCCAACACTTAGCAACGTAAGTTCCAGTCCCAATTGTGGTCATAAGTCAAGGACAACCTGCATTTAATAGTCAGAAAAGATGGCAGTTGTATTCCAATAACTTGCTGATGGAAACCTTGACTCAGAGCAAGCAGTTTTTTGCTTTCAGTATACAACACTCCACTTGATCTGCCAAATTTCAGACTTTTCTTTATGCTACTCAAACTCCTGTACTATTATTTGTAAGAAGGTTTTATAAAAATACAGGTTGCAGTTCTCCATCTGATCACTTTTTCCCCCAGTAGAGGGTATTATAGCTGTAAGAATAGAAAAGCAGAAGTTTCCTTTTGAGAAGAGGTTGACCAACTGTTATTTCCAAGTGAAATGCAAGGTCCTAAAGCTAGGGGTTGCAACACAGAGGGAAATGTCTCTGTTCATTTTTTCTTTTCAAATGGAACTGAAAAGCAGATCAGAATCAGCAACAATGTTATTCAGTTATGAAATATGAACTTCATATTTGCAAGTGGGCACTTCTAACAAATGGTTATTACTGAATGACCTTCCTGAACTGGGATACTCCAGAAGTGTTGAAATTATGGACTCACCACATTCAGGAAGGCTGGCTGAAGAAGAAAGTAGTGAGGCAGGATACTACATGAGAGTGTAGAATACACCCCACCCCCCAAAACAATTGCTGGTTAACTGTAATGAAGCTATTAGTATAAGAATTAATGGAAATGACTCTCAGTTGAATATAGTGTTAGTATTTTGAGGTTTTTAATTTTTATACTTTAATTTTAGTCCTTTTATAACTCTGATATATAATCTTAAATTAAAATTCTTAATCATTCCTTTCACACACAGATACACAAACACATAATTGTTGTTATGATTGATCTGGATGACAATGTTACAAGAGATGTACTCAAACTCATATTTTGTTTGCAAGCAGATTCTGCAGCAATATCTTCTCCTCATGCCAAATTATAGTCTGCATTTTATAAAGATTTCTTAAGAAAAGGCTAATTGAACAGATGAATGCTCCACTTAACAAGGACTGAACTAGATGGTTTTTTGGTGAAGGCTCTTCATTCATGATGCAAAAAATTAAATTCTGCTAACACAAGTCAAAATTGTTATAGTACAGTTATGCTTTGTTTCTTTCCAGATTAGGTACAGCATGAAATGATTCTGATGATTGTTGTAAAATACAGGTTAGTGATTGGAGAAACCTGGGAAAAATCTAGCTTTTGCTAAACCAGTTTTAAAGAGAGGTCTGAAGGAAGTGAGGACTGTGCCCAGAAGTTTTGTTTTTTTAACCTCTGTCTCTCAGCAGACCATGGTCAGCTAGCTATGATATTCCACCTCTTGCTATATTCTAGCATCCAAAAAGAAAAACTAAATTGGAAATTAATTTGCATTCAGATGCATGCCATCCTGCTTCCTAGAAGTAAATCCTGCTGAGCTCAACCAGAATTATTCTTTAATAGGAATATTTTCTGCAATTTAATTATGTCCTCATAACAATATTCAAGATAATTGCACTTATCCTTTGCTCATATTCTGCATCACAGAGAATAACCTATGGCCAGGATAAATAAAGATACAGAGTTATTCCTCATACCAGATCTGGTAAGATTTATGCTCTTATGAACAATGCTGTTATGAAAAACATCCTCCATACTAACTAATGCATTTGACATTTTCAATATGAGAAGGGCGCAGCTATAACCTGATGAAGAGTTATACGTGAATGATGGGAATATGAAAATTCATTTTGAATTTGTCTTGTACAGTGAAGTGTGGTGTCATGCAGTGAATAAAATTAATGGAAAGCTGAATCAGGAAAGAGAAAATCCATCACACAGCACATCCTATTTCATCTTATGAAATCTGCTTTAAAGCTGTGTTAAACTATCCAGAACCCTCTGGACCCACTGTTTGAAGTGCTAAAGCACCTCATCCCCTCAAGGACTTGGTTGGGTGCTTCAGGAGCACAGCTGCTTCATTTCAGCAACAATCCTTGTGGAAGAGTCATCTGTGCATACAGATACAGGCTCAGATGATAGGGGAACATTTCAAGCAACAGATTTGGAGGGATGCTTTGCGAAGGGTTCCTACGAATCATTTTGCACAGCCTTATCTGCTACCAGGAAATGTGCTGGTAGTACTATACTAGTGAGCTATTTTGAACCATTCCCAACAGTGCTCATAGTATGTGATGTCAAAGTAAAAAAGGGGTGAATTTAAATGAGGAGTCAGGGGAGAAGAGGGAAGGTTTGCATTATTGTCTGTCTGACTGACTTCCATTCCATCTTAAACTTTTAACAAATGCTTTCTTTTTCTTCTTTTTATTTCCCTTCCCTTTAACTTTTTAAAAAAGCTGTTTTTTACAAGCATAGTTCCAGAAATGATCCAGCAACTGTATAGCGTTGCCTGGTTGGGAGCTAGTATAAATCCAGCGAAGCCATGCACCGCGTGGTGTAACATCCTGTGTAAAACTGATGTTGCCTCTATTTCAGAAGTAGCAATATTATGCTTTGAATGTCTTACACTGAGGATAGACATCAAGCAAAGGATGCTACTTCTGAGCTTTAAATCCTGGCCATAGGGAAAGCAATTGTAGATTGTTTCTTCTGATTCAGCAAGTCTGATATTTTCTTCTAATCCTGTTCTTGTAACAGGAGATACTAAGGGTTGAATCTGGCACATCCTACCTGAAAAGCATGTCTTCAAATGTATGAATTCTATCTTGATTCCAATAAACTGCTTAAGTCTTTAACTCAATCAGAACTTCAGCTGACAGTCTGTGTGCCTGCTGAGGATTTCGTAGCACATTGTCCACTGCACCAATAGCCATTATTTTCTCAGCTACCATTGCTTGAAAGATTTCATCATCATCATCATCATCACCATCATCACTCTCTGCATCCTACAGACATATGGCAAAATGGAAGCCACTGTTCTTGTAAGAACAGCAACCGGAACTGAGGACTCCTACAGATTTTCCACAGAGCAATTGTTTTATTTCTTGAAGTCATAAAAATGACTTCAGCGAATGTCAGCCTTATGCATAGTGGTAGCTTTTTAAGGGAGTAGTCTAAACTGCCATAACTTCTTAAAGGGCAAAGAACACATGGCTTCTGTCACCATCACAATTTAATTTCATCTCTTGATTCCCCAACTGAAAATATGTAATTTTATTAAATTCTTAGCATTTCAGTTTTTATTAAATTTGTATGTTTTCTGAAGTCTTGGAACCCACAAGATTTATTTGCAAAATATTTTAAAGTATTTTCTGGGTCCTTTTTATTTCAATTGAAAATGCCTATTCATCACTAAAATAATCGCCCACATACATAAAAGAAAGACCAGCAGCAGAATGACTTAATTACTTCATTCTGACCAGCTTCAAAGCCTTCCAGAACAAAACATCTTCAGACAGTCTCAGAAAAGCATCAGGGAGCGGCCAGATGGATCTAACAGGGAGAAATGTTCCACAAGCTAGGCACCGTAAGGGAAGAAAGCCCATTTGTACATTACCAAGTACCATCCCCAGACTGTGGCAGGAGATTAAGAAGATCCTCACCAATATATCTTTGAAGGCAAATGGGGATGAAGTGTAAAGAGGTAGCCCTTGAAAGAGTGTTGTTGTGCTTGTTGTTTAAAGGAGAGACCTAAGCACTTTGACTTAATACTAATAGAAGAGAAAATATGTAGCTCAGAGTTGAACTGTGGAGTCCTTGGTGCTCTCTGAGCTGGGTTGTTTGATTACAGATGTTTTATTACCTGGCTAGGGAACATCATCAGTGCGAGTGAGTGTGGGGTTTTCTCCCTGTTTATATACAGTAGCTTGCCCTGCCAGTGTTGGTGGGGGTGTGGTTTTCTCCTTGGTAATTCCTTGATTAGGTTATTGTTTTCTGCTTGATTGTTTGCCTCCTTGATAGTTCCTTGTTTAGAGTATTATTTTCTGCTTGATTGTTTGTCCAGTATTAATTCCTGCTTATCTGGATGTAGAGTGCTGGAGAGGCTGTGTTCTGGTCTTTTTGTTTCCTTCTTACTTTTCTTATTGTCTCTTTTGTATGGTGTGCACATGTGGTTTATCTCTATGTGTCTATTGATGGCTGATGTGTCTGAGTGCCAAGCTTCTAGGAATTCCCTAGAATTTTTGGATTTAGCTTGGTCTGGGATGCTCAGTTTCCCAGTTGCAACTATGGTTGAGTCTGTCCATGTTGTGAGATTAAGGACTTTTCTTTGTGTCTTCTGACTGCTAGTTGGTGTTCATGGATGTGCTCTGATAGCCTTCTGCTTGTCTGTCCTTCATAATGGCTGTTACAGTCCTTACACTGTATGTTGTAGATGACTCCTGTTTTTTTTTCCTTGGGCTACTGGGTCTTTTGGTTCACTTATAATGTTTTGAAGGGCTTTAGTTGGTTTGTGTGCTACAATGATGTGGTGTGGTTGTAATAGTCTGTTGGTTGCTTCTGAGATGTTTCTGACGTATGGCGGTATTATTCTTTTCATAGCTTGTGTTGGTTGAGCTATAGTGGGTTGAATGCTCAGGAACTTTTTGATAAAGTTGTATGACTATCCATTTTGTTGGAAGATGTTGTATAGGTGATCTGTTTCCTTTTTCTGGTGTTCTTAGTTGCTGCAGTGTGTTTGTGCTCATCTGAATAATGTTCTAACCCGGCACTCTTGTGGGAGGCTGGGTTATTACTTTGGGGAGCACTTGGTTAGTGTGGTTTGTTTTTCAATAGACTTGTGTTTTTAATTTGTCATCATTTCCTCTGCTGCTGAGGATATTCAGGAAGGGTAGTGTGTTATTGTTTTCTTCTTCCCTTGTGAATTTTATTCCTTTGAAGATGTTGATTGTTTCATGTGCCTTTTCTCGTTGTTCCTTTTTTATTATGATGAAGGTGTCGTCTACATACCAGATCCATACTTTTGGTTGTATGCCTGGGAGTGCTATAGTTTCTAGATGCTGCATTACAGTCTCTGATGAGTGTTCCTCTGATTTGTTGGTATATTTGTCCATCAAACTGAAAGCAGGTAGTGAGGCAGAGGTTGATGAGGTCCATGATTCTGGGTATTTCCATCTTAGTGTATTTGGTTAGGTTGGGTGAGTTATGTAATAATGCTGCCATGGATTCTTTTGCTAGTTCTGGGTCTATGGATGTAAAGAGTGTGCTGACATTGAATGAAACCATAATTTCATCTTCATCTATTTTTAGGTTTTTTATTTTCTGGAGGCACTGTAGTGGGGAGTTGATAGAATATTTGCTCCCCTCTGTGAGGTGTCCAAGTTTTTTTGCAAGTTCTTTTGCTATGTTGTATGTTGGGGTCCCTGGCAACAATACAGTTGGACAAAGAGGTATGTCAGGCTTGTGCATGTTTGTATGTATCACAATACATACAAAAAGCCAAAGAATTACTAGAGGACAAAGTAACCTACATCCCTGGAAACACCAACCCAATACAGAAACTAGACAACCTGATCAACAGAACCTTTAGCGACTTAACCAAAAAGGATCAAATCACAAAAGAAGAAGAGTGGCAGACAAAAAGCAGTGGACCCATCCTCCCATGCTTCTACATATGGATGCTCCAAAATACACAAGCCTGATGTGTGCATGCACGCACACACGCACACACACACACACACTTTTTTTTAAATGAAACAATTCATTTACCCTGTGGACATAATTCTAAAGTTTTAGAAGTCTTTTGTGTTAGCTTTTAGTTAATTTAAATTTCTTAATAAAGTAATCTGTGGCTTTCTGCTGCATAAAATGAAGTTATACTACATAGTGAGAAATGAAATATTCTATTTTTCTTTTATGCAACATTAATAGCTATCTTCAAGTAATTACTCTTCTGGACAAATCTGTTTTCGCATGTCTGAAAAAGAGACATACCTCATTCAGATTAACTCCACTTAGGTGGTACCTAGAAGCAACCAATAATATCCTAGATTTAGACTCTTGGTTGGATTTTTATTTAATACATTCTTACTTTCAAGCGTCATGAATGATGTAGCTCCAAGAATTGATACTCTTGAATTCCACATATATTCTCACACATTCACAACCTATAAAGCAAGTCAAGGTTATTCCCATAATAGAGAAAAGAGGTTTGCTTGTTTGTTTGTTTGTTTGTTCAGTTAGTTAGCTATAGAGCCACCCATATCACAGCAGTAACTCTGGGTGGTGTACAAAGAATAAATCTATCATAACAATATAAACCCATGATGCCTCAGTTAAATAGTAACCCATAAAATGAAAGCCACATCACCAACAGAGCTCACCTAATTGCCTGGCCCAAATGCCTGGAGGAAGGGCCAAATTGAAGTATTAATGAAACTATTTTGGAAGCATAAGAAGCTGTCTACACAGAATTAAATAATGCTTCTACTGAACTTGATATGGTCTCTGCTAACTGATGGCGACTCTCTAGTTCTGCAACAGATATTTCTAGCATATCTAAAAATGACAACAATTAAAAGTGGGGTCTTCTGCATGAACAATACATGCTATGAGATGTGGCTTTTCTCTTTAACCTGTATACACACTTCTATCAAACAACAAACAAACAAAAATCCTGCAAAATCTAATGCCTATAACAATATAAAAAGATCTTAATTGGTTCAGACTAGAAGTCTGCCTACTTTAGCATTGTGATTTCTACTGTAGCCAAAGAGATGCCTGTGAGAAGACCATAGCAAGATATGGAGGCAAATGACATGTATCTGTGAAGTACCTACTGGTATTCAGGTATATATGGGTTTGGAAATCATCTCTAGCTACCAAAATGTGTAGTATTTCCAATTTGTTCAGCCCCCCCCCCCCCCCCCCCCCATATCCAGCAGATGAAGCAAGCCATGGAGACAACAGCTAGAACTAGAGAAGGAGAGAAGGTATCTAATTCTTAGTTACATGCAAAACCAAATGCAGTTTTATGCTGATAGGCACATATTTCTGAATTTTATTATTTTTACAGTTAAAAATGTACATATTAGATTCTTAGCCTGGTTGCAAGTTTCGGCTTGTTTTCAAACGAGATAACTAAAATCATGACATATTTCCAACCAAGGACATTTGAAGAATGTTTCATATCCATATAAATTAAAACCAAAAAAATATCTTCAATATTATGTAAAACACCTATAATAAACAAACAAACAAACAAAGACTTTCATGAAAGCCTTAAAGAGGATAGGAAGAGAATTTGGGATTACAATTTGATTAAGCTTAGAATTCTTATATGAAATTCCCTTCAGATCAATTCTGGCAAGCCATTAACAATTAACTACAGAAATAATTCATATATGCTATTGCATCCCTTACAATGGCATTATATTATAGAAATATACAAATAAACAAACAAAAATACAATCTTTTCCATCATTTCTGCCCATTATATAAGATCTGACAGAGAAGGAGTGCTTTATACCCCATCCATTAAGCAATGCCATCTGATGGGACACTGAAAGCAAGTCATTTGCTCAATTTACCATAGCAAAACTTTAGAAAATGAAGTACATTTTTTCTTGGAATCAATAGTGAGAAATAGTATCAGTTGAAACCTTAACAGAACAGCCAATATCCTTTAGTTGGGGACTGTGTTATTGAAATTTGCTTTCCATTTTTAAAGTTTAGTGTTCTAATATAGGTAGTCCCATTTTAAGAATGAGTTCTGTTCCCAAAGTCTGCCCTTAAGTCAAATTTGTATGTAAGCTGGAAGAGTATTATTGTATAATACTATATAAGTACTATCGTGTGTTTAACTTGAATTTTGCTACAATAGGCTCTATTCCTAACTACGGGTTGCCTGTAACCCGGGCATTCTTAACCCAAGGACTACCCATAAAGTAATTCCTCACAGATATCCTCTTTCAATACAGATACATTTTTTCATTAAAAATTGAATATATATGTTTAAAATGTATCTTTCCTTGAGATTACTTATTTTGAAATTATGCATTTAAAAATACTTGCTAATATCTACCTTTTGTTGTTTAATTTCTGCTCCTTACTATGCTTCCTTGATATCCAGTATCTGTTCTTTATAGATTAAAGAAAAGTGCAAAGAAAAATGAAGTATAAGATAGAAAATTGCTTTAAATATTTGTATTAATTTGTGAGAAATATGAAATACATTGCAAATAAAATGCATTATATTGAGAAAAACGATTTTAAAAATAGATTTAAAAAACAAACAAAAATAGATATACTGAGGTAAAATGCAGAAATGTGTATGTTACATAAGTATGCATATTAGAAATGTTGAAAAAAAAAGATTGAAAAACATAAATACACATGGATTTGGAAAGAGTACACAATTGGGAGCGTACACATTTAAGATTGGAAAACTTAGAAAATGAGCCAAATTAACACACTCAAATTAACACTCAAAAATTAGAAAATGAGCCAAATTAACACTGAATATGAATGTTCCATTGATCTACCACAGTTAATCAGCATGGATGTTTCTGTTCTTCTGCCCATCAAACTAGCAGCTGCTAAAAATGAACCCTAACCCTAACTCGGCAACATATTATTTATTTATTATAAAACTTTTCAATAAATGTCCCAAGGTGGTTTTCCTCAGTTTACAAATAAAAACAGCCATAAAAGCAGCAACCCTCCTTCCATATTAAAACAGGGAGAGATGAGCCATTGTCCACAGTCTGCAGGGGCCCTTTTGCCAGTTTTCAACAAAACCCGAATAAAATAAGCATGTTACGCCTCTGATGGGGTTAACACACAAATTCTATTTAAAATGAAAAGAAAAACCCTTCCCAAAATGACTTAAAAGATCCAAACACTCTACCACTTTTTTTGTATTTTTGCAGTCTAGAACTGGTTGCTGTAGGAAGGGAAGAATTCTCATGAGCAAAAGCAAGCAGAAGCAGAAGATGAGGTTAATACATCATCTGGATCACTTGGACTTGAATGGAATCGGTGGGTCCTAAGAGGCTTATCATGTTAATTGACAGCATTCCATTACAGAAGTCACCTAACTTACTCTTTTCATGTTGTATTCTCCCTGAATCTGCAGATCTTGTGAGTTTAAAAAATAATTAAAGCCAGAGATCTGTTTTCAGTTCAGCAACAAAGCAGACTGAAGAGTCAGATACATCGATACTTTCCGAGAGCAATAGCAAGAGGAGACAGCTATACAGTCTAAACCGAGGAAAAATGATTGCTGAAACTAGAATAAAGAAGCTGCTGTTGCTTCTCCTTTATGTAAAAACTTCTGTTCTGCCTTCTCAATTCCTAAAGATTAATGATCTGTGCAGTCATTTGAATCTTTCTAGAATTCTTAAGCTTTTTCACCGCTGTGCACTTTTTTCTCATCTTCTCTTTTGAAGACTTAAGGATGAGTCTTCCCCCCCACCCCCAAATCTGGGTCAGCTGTGCTTGGATAAGGTAAGGAGCCTCTTCCTGCATACCAGCCAAACCAAGAAGCTTCAAGCAAAATCACCTTCAGTTCTTGGTGAAGTTTTTGGAATAGCTTCCTCCAGTTCTTCATCTGACTCATTACAATACTTCTCGGAGACCAAATCTGCTTGGTTACCTGAAGACCTAGTATACTGATGATGTGGGATTAAGACACTGGACATTAGATGTATAAGGGGGTTTGAGACCCCTTCCTTTATGTCCCCATACCATTCCATATCATGGCATGTATTGCAAGCCTCAAGGTTGTCATAGAAAGTCACAAAGCAGGAGATTTCATCCTATTCTATAGACCTCTGTTAGATTGTTTTTTATGCAGAAGTTTCCAGCATTCGACAAATTGTAATCAACTAAATTGCAATTAACCTACATTGATCTTCCCTTTCAAAAGAAATTCTTAAAACTAGACATTATGAATTTTTGCTGATATTCTGGCAACAAAACTGAGCAGAGGAAAAGCACTTTGAAATATTATTTCCTCATCAAAACATGCCTCATTAAGAAGATGTCAAAACACACATACAGAGTCTCACTCATATAAACACAACAACAAAGTCCAAAATAAAAACAGGATAGGGCAAACAATTCTAAATTTATTCTAAATAAAGATATCAACAGTGATGAACTTCAACTGTACTACAGCCAAGTAATTTAAGAATGCATTAAATTTAACCCATAACAGTTCATTTTAGTATATATCCACCAGCTATTTAGGGAGCTTAAATCTAAAATCTATTGCAGCTTGAAGCCAAAACAAGGCAAAGTAATATAACTGGTCAGTTATTTTAATTGAAAACTTTTAGTTCAAAATACCTTCTCTTCATATATCACTTCTGGGTACAGGAAACTTTACACAGTGATGTCAATGTTGGGGAGGAGTTTGGGAAGAGACTTGGAAAAACACAGCTATGGTAGCAGAGATTCTTTCGGCATCTTAAAGATTTATGCTTTATTAATAGTTAAGCTTACACTAACTAAAATGTACTTCATCAGATGCACGAAGCATTATAAGTCTGTATAAATACATTGTGGTGCTGCTGGGGTGAATTATAAGCAGTGAGGTTCAAAGCCAAAAGTACAGAGTGATTAATTACTTTATTAAGGCAATTTGCAAAAAAAAAGTTTTCTATTATAATATGCCACAGTGTATTTGTTCTGCAATAATGTATTTGCCCATCAGTACGTTGTTATGCAGGCCAACCCAGCATTAAAAAAACCCATGCATTGCTTTTGCAAATTTAGTTAAAATTGGATTTGGAGAAATGGAAGAAAATGTTATTTGGATTATATGCCAAATCATCAGTTGTTGAAATCTGATTGAATGAGGGAAAACAATATTTAAGAAGAGGCTGCACTGCCAACTGTAGCAATAGCAGCAACAACTTTTTCTGTTCTCTTTCTTCCCCTTCCTCATATCTGGCTCTTCTCTCAGGCTTTAGGGCTAGGATGTTAGTGGGACCACCAAAAGTTGTTGGGTTTTGTTCTGTGTTGATTGAGAGTTGGTTGATTTTACCCACTTTTCATTGTCCTTTGTACTCTTTTTAACTGCTTTATTTTGTTTGTATGCCTTGTTAGCCACCCAGAGTTATTTGGATAGGATGGCAGCCAAATAAATTTGCTAAATAAAGTTTCCAAAAAGCCCAAACTATTTGCTACAAAACAGTCAACATTAACTATTGACTTTATCATTTACTATTCATTGGGTTCTTTGGAAATATACACTTGGTGGGCAACAAATGTAGCTTTATTCTTTAAAAAAAAGTGAATCAGGTATTAGCAATGGCTATATCAAAGGGATTCAGTTTGCATCACATCTTTTTGTAGGCAAGTACAAAAGGAAACATACAAGCAATGAACCTTGAAGACTTTTACATATTTACCAAATAGTGTCACAAGAGAATGTCTCCCTGGTCAGGAAGTCAAGATACAGACATTCAGCTTCATATGAGTAGGAAGTGGACACACTCTTTTCCTCCCTTGCACCCATTTTCTTAAATTTCTAGGACATATAGGTAATATTGAAAATCTGTTAGAAATGCCAAATAACATTTTAGAAATAAGTTCCCCAAAAGTAGACTAATTAGAGTTTCCAGTGGTAAGAGAATGGAGCTTCAGAAGAGTCACAGCTAATTTATTGCCCTTATCTTACCCACAGTTTATGGAAAGATTACATTTTGGCAGTGTAAGCTAATGTAAGCATCTGTGTTTAATTTTATAATCTATTCAAAGCATCAGGACTCCAATAACAATCATTTCATTTTTTAAAAAATGAAATGATTGTTATTAGAGTCCTGATGGTGAATTCCTCTGCTAAACAAACATTGATATCTGTGACAACTATAGTACTGATGTGATGACTGGTACAAAACTACTTTATTCTCTGTGCTCAAAACTACTTTATTCTCTGTGCTGTTGAGACATAGGCCCCCAGTCCTCTGCAAGTTTAATTGAATGCTCTGCAAGATAGGAGTCTATAGACTGCCATGTTTTGCAAACTTATTGAAGAGTGATCCCATCAAACTCAGCAAGACTAACTTCTGAGTAAGCCTGCGTAGGATTGTGATGCTAGCCACATTTGATGATTACAAAAGTATTTATGGCTATGTAGGACCAAGAACTAAGAGATTTGAATGGAGATCTACTACCATGAGTGTTTACAAACATAGAAAGGCTAGTTAAAAGTCCAATAAACCCAGTGATAAATAATTTCCACATATAAATTATTTTAGGTAATCAAACATGATTTTATAATATGGAAACAAACTTGTTTTATCTATTTATCTATCTATCCCAAAATATTAGCTGTTAGGGGCAGGCAGTTTTTGTAAGCAGTTTTTGTAATCATTTTTTTTCCAGACAATTAACTTTTCTAGATTTATTTACAATGCAGTAACAGAGGACACATAAATTAATTTTTTTATTCCATTTATCCTCCAGAAGGCCATTAGAATTATCATCCTTGGACCTCATTGACCTATACAGTATCAATATCTGATCATAAACTACTTCTATGAGTTGCTCATAAACTATTGCTTGTGCTTACTGGTGGATGATATCCTCAAGATTTACTGTAATTTACTAACTTTCAATTACTCTCTGAAAATATATTTTTAGATTTCATGGCTATATTTTTAATGGTAGGTTTCTGGTTCAGATGTCATATAAAAGCTCTTAAATCTTCTAAGCTTGTCAGCTGGTATACCTAAGTACTAATCAGTCTGAATTGGCTTACAGCAGAAGAACATATATTTGCTCCTATTCCTAAACACTGACACCAGTGGAATCATTGATGGTAGAATGATTCAATTCCAAAATAGTGACTTTTCCTAATTTGTGATTATTTTATGGCACTTTTCAGGCAGTGTAACAACTTCTCAGTGTTTATTATACATACAATTAATTCCTGCAGACAATGAAAGGAAATTCTGGAGAATGATTTGGTGCAATGATTATGGAGTTGAGTTTGCACATATTGAAATCCTTATGTACCTATGAAAATAACTGGGTGGTTTGGGGCAATTCCGTAACTCAATGCAGGCATTCAGTGAATAGTTTGGGGAGACTGTTATGACATTATGCCCATTTTCACTAGCCACAACCCTCATGAATCTGAGAATCATGGATAAATCCACTGTGCTATAATTGCTAGAGCATGAAAAAAAAGGGGGGGGGGGTCAAATTCCCAGCCATCCATAAAATGAGAGAAAAACTGTATGCCCCAACTTGAGGTCCTGGGAGAAAAATAGGACATAAATATAAGACATAAATAAAAAGAATAGTTGTAGGCATGTAACTTTTCTCCCCATGGCCATGATACATTGATTGCAATTGATGAAATCTACTTCTATGCATAGCCACTTAGACTATGACAGCATCCCTCTCCAGCAAATTTGGACACCAAAGCTTAAATTAATTTTCAGTATCTAAAAAAAAAAAAAAAAATCAAATGCATGAAGGTCAAGAGTCCAGACAGGAACTGTATTCTTCTCCATATATTCATTGAATATCTACACAAGACTATCTTTCATCTTATCTTGCTTTCAGCTCTGATGAAATTGAATCTATAAAGTGAATGAAATATTTTTCATAGTTCCTATGCTGGTTTGGGGCTTTTTGCAAATGCTATGAGCTCACATAGACACCAAACAATAGTTTGCATTTGTAGCATAATGATCATTAGGATAAGTTTATAACATGCCAATTCAGTTATATTAAGCTTGCTTTTAATATTTCATTCTTCTGACAAGAGCTGAAAAATATTCATTGTATTGTTCTGATATAGGAGAAGAAAGTGCACACAAAAATATTCTTTAACATTGCTTTTTTTGTTTTAATGCAACACTTTGGCAACTGCAACTGCTTTCTCTGTAGTGCTACACAGCTGTTAGATGTTAGTTAAGTTTCAGGTCCTTAACTAATTATTTCCTAGTTTCAGACAACCTGAGACTGTTAGAAAACCAGAGCTGAAGGAGAAAGAAGTTTGGGAGGAAGCTCATAAGGAGACAGGAAGTATGTAATAGACAAATAATTCTTAATTAGAAGGCTCAAATCAGCTTAGAATCAACACTGAAAGTTCTCTTTGGCTACTGTGATTCTTATAGACCTATGTAAAAATCATTATTGGCATGAATCAGTCAAGGAGGGATATGTCTGATCATAAAATATTACATGATGTCAACAGCCCCACACTAATTAGAATGATTGACTAAGAACATGTATGCAGTGCTTTTCTCATTTGCCTTTTTCCTTGAAGAAATATCCAATAAATATATTTTCAGACAATGAAGACCTTAAAGACAACAGTGATCATAACATGCAGCCTTTGACAACTTGTTACCCAGCATTTCAAATGCAGCCTATGAACCATGTAAGTGAGCCTCTTCAATCAATCAATCAATCAATCAATCAATCAATCATCCTTTTTCTAGGTCTACTGCTATGGCAAGGTTTTCAAGACTTTGTCAAACAACAATGGAGATTTGGGCTAAGCTTGGTGGAACTGAAGTTGCCTTGGATTATAAAATAATGCTTATAGGAAGGTAGCTACAGCTGGTTTTCCAGAATTCATTGTAATACAATATATCTCCCTCCTGCCCTGTGTATATGTAATTATATATACAAGAATAAAAATATGTGAAACAAACAAACTAGAATTGGAGGCTAGAATCAAGACTATTGCCTTTGTGCTAACACAAGCCTTTTGTCATTTGACAAAAGCAGAGATAAACCTGAATCAGAACAAAACTCTAGACTTAATGAAAACAAACCGTGTGTATACTGTATATTTTGTTTAGTTGTTATTCCTGTGCACATTGCAGCCCAGAACTTTTGAGATTTCTAATACTACAGGCAATAGCATAAGAATTTGCATTCCTTGAAATATAACACCAGGTGTCAGCAGTGAGTTCCTTAAAGCAGTTGACTATGAGTTAAGACTAATCCAAACACTATAAAACAGTGGGGCTTTTATCTGGGCTGCAAAAATTAAGATGAATATGAGATGGAAGCAAAGAGTTAGAGGTTGTTATATCTATTGGCTGTCAGCCTGTGCTCATCCAGATGTTTGCAATCCAAAAATGTTAGCCCTATGAAACATGAATACAAAAAATGTCATGTGTATCTGTACTAGCATGGACCCCTAATTGTTAGTGTTATTCATACTGTTGTACACATACCACATAAAAATCATGTTTAAAAGATGCTCATATGTTTTGTTTAATGTAATCATCTGCATTATATTACATAGGGCAAAAAATAAATAAATAAAAAGTGACAAGACTAAGAACTGTCATTTCTGCTAAGTGTCTTCTTGTGTTTTCTGATATTCATCGTAAGTACATAAGAATATGGCATATTCCTTCAGGGATGAACAGTGCTATGCTTATTAAGGGAGATGACTTAGCTTATCCAATATTGTAAGGTTTTGTGATGTCATATAATTGTACTTGACAGTAAGGGGGAAAAGTCTTCACACTTTGTATATTAATGAAAATGTGTATCATATATGCTGATTTCCTTTCTAATGAGTTGCTTGATCAATGGGTGGTTAGAACAGGCAAACTCATCTCAACAGTCCAGAACTGCAGTCATCACTTCAGTGTTGGGAAAATAGATTTTGTTTCTATAAAATTATGTTGAAATTCATTCCCTTTGTAGGGTGTGATGATTGGGAAGTGGAATTGCCTATCAAGGGATGGCAATGCAGGGCACCTCCTCCCCGATTTTATTCCAGCAGGAGGAGGGAACTGGAGGAGAGAGATTTGGGAAGTTCAGGTGGAAGGATAGGTCTGGAGGAGTCCCAGAGTGCTATCCTGGGAATACCTCCCTCTAGTGGGGAGCTGGGGTTACGGATACAGTGCATTCTGAAAGTATTCAGACCCCTTCACTTTTTTCAATTTTGTTATGTTGCAGCCTGATACTACAATTGTTCAAATTCATTTTTTTTTCTCATTAATCTACACTCAGTACCCCATAATGACAAAATGAAAACAGAATTTTAGAAATGTCTGTAAATTTATTAAAAAGGAAACACTGAAATATCACATTGGCATAAATATTCAGACCCTTTGCAACAACACTTGAAATTTAGCTCAGGTACCTTCCATTTCTCTTGATCATTGCTGAGCTGTTTCTATACCTTGATTGGAGTCCACGTGTGGTAAATTAAATTGATTGGACATGATTTGGAAAGGTACACACCTCTCTATAGAAGGTCTCACAGCTGACAATGCATACTGTATCAGAGCAAAAGCCATGAGGTCAAAGGAACTGCCTGAAATGCTCAGAGACAGGATTATTGCAAGGCACAGATCTGGGGTAGGCTACAAAAAAATTTCTGCTGCACTGAAGGTTCCCAAGAGCACAGTGGCCTCCATAATTCTCAAATGGAAAAAGTTTGGCACAACCAGGACTCTTCCAAGAGCTGGTCACCCAGCCAAACTGAGCAATCGGGGGAGAAGAGCCTTAGTAAGAGAGGTGACCAAGAACCTGTTGGTCACTCTGACTGAGCTCCAGAGATCCTGTGTGGAGATGGGGCAAAGTTCCAGAAGGACAAGCATCACTGCAGCACCTCCACCGATCTGGGCTTTATGGGAGAGTGGCTAGACGGAAGCCTCTCCTCAGTGCAAAACACATGAAAGCCCACTTGGAGTTTGCAAAAAAGCACCTGAAGGTCTCTCAGACTGTGAGGAACAAGATTTTCTGGTCTGATGAAACCAAGATTGAACTATTTGGCCTCAATTCTAAACGTTATGTCTGGAGGCAACCAGGCACTGCTCATCACCTGCCCAACACCATCCCAACAGTGAAGCATGGTGGTGGCAGCATCATGCTGTGGGGGTATTTTTCAGTCGCAGGGAGTGGGAAACTGGTCAGGGTTGAGGGAAAGCTGAATGGAGCAAAATACAGAGATATCCTCAATGAAAACCTGTTCCACAGCGCTCAGGACCTCAGACTGGGCCAAAGGTTCACCTTCCAACATGACAACAATCCTAAGCGCACAGCCAAGACAACACAGGAATGGCTTAGGGACAACTCTGTGAATGTCCTAGAGTGGCCCAGCCAGAGCCCTGACTTGAACCCTATTGAACATCTCTGGAGAGACCAGAAATGGCTGTCCACCGATGGTCCCCATCCAACCTGATTGAGTTTGAGAGGATTTGCAAAGAAGAATGGCAGAAAATCCCCCAGTCCAGGTGTGCAAAGTTTGTCGCGTCATACCGAAAAAGACTCGAGGCTGTAATTGCTGCCAAAGGTGCTTCAACAAAGTACTGAGTAAAGGGTCTGAATACCTAAGTACATGTGATATTTCAGTTTTTTCTTTTTAATAAATTTACAGACATTTCTAAAATTCTAAAATACACAGGCTCATATTCTAAAACTGATCTTTTCTAGCCTATTCACCAAAATAATTCCACTCCCTGTCCTCAATATTGTATATTGTTCCACTTGCTGATTTAATTAGAATAGAGTTTTCACTGTTTTTCAGTCAAAAGATCTCTGCTCTATTTGTTTATACTGCCTCTAAAATTACTCATTCCATCATAGATTTTTTTCCTTTTCATTAAGAAGATCAGTGAAAATATAATATGAACACCAAAACTTACAACCTTATCCCTAGAACTGTATTATCTTTTGTTACATTCTTTGGGTTTTTCCCTCCCTTGGCACTCTTTGGCATTCAAACAGCTAAAAATGGGGCAGCAGTAAATGGATTTTACAGTTATTGAGATCATTTCTATGATCATTTTGACACAGACTGCAGGCAAACAGAACTTGTTTTCAGATGTCAAATAGTTCCTCTCAAGACTAAATCAATATAACTGTTGCCTGACATGAAGTTAGAGAAAAGCTGTTTGGGGACAACTGTGAAAAGTATTAAATCCATCATTCCCTGGGCATTTTTCATTGATCTTGCCATTTCTTCTCTGCATTTTTAGGAGCATCCATTTTCATGTAATTTTTCCAATCTAAATTGCAGTATAACTGTGCTTTTAATTAAATACTTTTAAAAGAAACTATAATTATGACCTCTGTCTCTCATTCACTCTGTAAATTTCTAAGCTTCATTTTCAAGCAACATAAAAGTAAAGATTTCACTGAATTAAATCAACTTCTGCTGACTACATGGACATGTCAAGGTAGCTTTTTTGGCAAAAACAAAGTGGAAATGGTTTTTTCCCCCCAACTTCCCAGTGTGGGCTACAGCCTGGGGATTTCAGGGTGAGGATTTCAGTCTCGATTAGCTTTTTCAAGATGAGCCAGTATCAGCTAGGGGCTGCCACTTGCTATTAAAACAACATATGAAAAATGAAATTAAAACCACACAAATGCATTATATCTTTATAATAGCTAAAGACCTTAGTACAATAAATTCAGTAGAAAAATCAGTCAAACAGAAATTGAAATGAAAAAGTTGTAAATAATTATAATGAGTACAGCTTCAGGTGAAGCTGAGAACGTAGCCACCTTTTGTCAGAGAGTCATGCTTTTCACCAGTTTTTAATCCCTTTAAATGGCAGAGTCATATAAAAGCAATATATGGTCAAGCTTGGCAGTTATTCAAACATAGGTAAGCTTGGCATAATGAGCCATCTCCAAAAAGGGATGTAGGATATAAACCAAATATATTGTGACACTCCCTCTGTGGCATAACTTCCTTAAAGAGGATAGCTGGGCAATTCCTTTGACATTCATTAGATTCTTTTATTTTACTAAACTTTTAAATTTTAACATTCAGCTCTTCTCACAGTAATTATTTGTTTTTATGTTATACCTGAATCTCCAGCTTCAGTGAATAATCCTCAACGTTAAAGTTATTAGACAATTAGAATTATGGTATTGACAAATTTCAATACCATAAGTAATGTTATAAAGTCACAAAATAAATATTAACATGCATTGTTGTTGTTGTTGTTGTTTAGTCGTTAAGTCGTGTCCGACTCTTCGTGACCCCATGAACCATATTGCGCCAGGCCTTCCTATCTTTCACTGCCTCCCTGAGTTTGCTCAATTTCATGCTCATTGCTTCAGTGATGCTATCCAGCCATCTAATCCTCTGCCGTCCTCTTCTCCTTTGGCCTTCCATCTTTCCCAGCATCAGGGTCTTTTCCAAAGAGTCCTCTCTTCGCATTAGGTGACCAAAGTATCTGAGCTTGAGCTTCATTATCAATCCTTCCAATGAGCAATCAGAGTTGATTTCCTTTAAGATTGACTGGTTTGACCTCCTAGCAGTCCAGGGGACTCTTAAGAGTCTTCTCCAGCACTACAGTTCAAAGGCATCAATTCTTCGGCGTTCAGCCTTCTTTATGGTCCAGCTCTCACAGCCATACATTACTACTGGAAAAACCATAGCTTTGACTATGCGGATCTTTGTCGGCAAGGTGACGTCTCTGCTTTTTAATATGCTATCTAGGTTTGCCATAGCTTTCCTCCCAAGGAGCAAGCGTCTTTTAATTTCATGGCTGCAGTCTCCGTCTGCGGTGATCTTGGAGCCCAAATAAATGAAGTCTGTTACTGCTTCCATTTCTACCCCTTCTATTTGCCAGGGATTGATGGGTCCAGATGCCATGATCTTAGTTTTTTTAATGTTGAGTTTCAAGCCAGCTTTCGCACTCTCCTCTTTCACCCTCATCAAGAGGCTCTTTAGTTCTTCTTCACTTTCTGCCATTAGGGTGGTATCGTCTGCATATCTGAGGTTATTGATGTTTCTCCCTGCAATCTTAATTCCGGCTTGTGATTCTTCCAGCCTGGCATTTCTCATGATGTACTCTGCATATAGGTTAAATAAGCAGGGTGACAGTATACAGCCTTGTCGTACTCCTTTCCCTATTCTGAACCAATCGGTTGTTCCATGACCGGTTCTAACTCTTGCTTCTTGGCCCGCATACAGATTTCTCAGGAGACAGGTAAGGTGGTCTGGTATCCCCATCTCTTTAAGAATTTGCCACAGTTTGTTGTGATCCACACAATCAAAGGCTTTTGCATAGTCAATGAAGCAGAAGTAGATGCTTTTCTGGAACTCTCGTGCTTTCTCCATGATCCAGCGAATGTTGGCAATTTGATCTCTAGTTCCTCTGCCTCTCTTTTAACTAAAATTACTATCAGTTTCTCAGTACCTGTGCACTTTGTACCTGATCTGAGCAGGAAATTGTTACTTTATTTTATAAGAGGTATACTGATCCCCACCAGGCATTTAATATCCCTTATTTTCACTTCTTCTATCTGTCTGGAAACTACGAAATTTGTCAGCCAGTTTGCCCAACCAATTTCTATAGTGTTGGAAGACAGGAGCAGCTGCTTTTAGCTGATTAATTAATACAAAACTGTATACATCAGAGTTTTTGTTCAATCCCAATGCTCCTAGGAATGATGTTGTTCAATAACTTCTTTTCAATGTTAAACAACATCAGATAAAACACTGAAGCATCTCATATACTAAATCTTATGGAATGACAGGGCCAAAGTTAGGCAAAATTTAAAGAACTTCATAAGCAGAAAGTTGAGCAGAATTCACAGCAAGCTACAAATGGCCCACCTTCTGGTGGATCAATTTAATAAAATCTGTGTTTTCTGGAGAAGTTCAACTAAATGCCAGCTTTTGTGGCTGTAAGCTTCTTAAACTAATCTTCTGTATCTGGTCCATGATGTCCATGTATTATTAATTATTTCACTTGAGTAATCTTCCTATCTTTGTTAACTTACTTTCTGTTTCAAAGACAGTCTTATCACTGAGCAGGTGGCATCTCTCTCACATACAAACAAATTGGCATTCATAGCTTAATGTTCGTCATCCTTATTATTTATTACTTTCTTCATAGTTTATTTTCATATTGCGGCTCCTAATGTTTATCTCTTTGGAATTCTGAGTATCGGCCTTAAAATTGGATTGGTAGGTGAGTGAATGGATAAGGCAGAAGAAAAAGAGCACCATTCACTCTTCATAAACTATCTCTTTGCCCTTTTAACTGATGAGCGCTCAAGCTATAAACTCAAAAAAGCTAATTGTCCTTGTCATTCCATCCCCATGTCTCCCATTGGATTATTAAATTGAGGGTGAGATTCCCAAAGGCTAGTAATCTTTACTATTCAGGAATGTTGCTTAGCGTTGGGATTCTATTTGCTTAGGAGACTAGATTGCCTTCTTAACTTGGCAAAACAAAGCATTAAGATAAGACATTGACCAATACAACAGTATTAATCAATGGGATGTTCTAGCACATTTACTGCAAGTTCTTCTGGAAACAAGTGGAAATTTATAAATCCCTACTATTGTTAAAAGCAGATCTTTGATTGCATGTTTGATGATTCCACATGCCTTCCCCTAAAAAAGAAACCCAAAGGTGGTACATGACTTGGCTGAGGCTTTGTGAGCTGAAAATAAATAAATGCTGCTATAATCTTCAGCTGTGGATAAAGCATTTTATCCTGTAATTGAATTGTGTCATTAAACTATAAAGGTGGGAAGAAGGAAATTATGGGTTACATGCTTGCCAGTATTTAACAAATAGATGAAACTCTAACTAGGCTCTAACCTGTTAAGATAGAGAGGAGCAGCAGTAGCCTAACAGCTACTGCTCCAACCAGAGCCTTTCATTCCACTTGAAATTAGAAGGTCCATCAAGCTTCTCAAGCTTCATCCAACCTTCTCTATCAAGTTTCTCAAGCTTATAATCTTGAAATGGCATGTCAGAAGGAGCCTATTTTACACTATAGTTTCATGATTCTATACTTTCAGAAGCTGTAGGCAGGGCCCTCTGAATTTTGTACTTGGTGAGGAATTGGATTATAACTTGGAGAGTTATCATTCAAAATGCTTGGAAATGACCAGATATAAGTGCTCATGTCCTGCCAGGTGCCTATTAAAAGAAAGTAAGAATTTTGTTGTGTTCTGTTTTAACTATTTTGATTACTGAAATACATTTCAACAGACCTGCAATCCACCACTGCTAGAATGGTTTTTAATTGTTTTCTTTCTAAACAACAAATGTTCTCTCAGCACTGCACATTACAACAAGCCTAATTCTCTCAGGTATATACATTGATTGATGAGTTCCATGTTAATGACATGTGCACACACACACACACACACTCACACCTTGATTGAAGCAGGTGGGCAATTCTCTTCCCCAGAATGTGGTGGGAATGGGCTGCACTCAAATAAAGTCGATGTTGAAACAGAGCCTTGCTGATATGGAAATTCAGGAAGACTGAGGTAGAATTTCTATGAGTGCAGAAACTGGGATTACATAATCCTCAAACAGCACAATATGTCACATAATCCTCAGACAACACAATATGTCAAAGAGATTGCTCCCTCAAAGAACTGCATTGCAGAGTGTTCTTTCTTGCACGTTTTAACATTTTCACCTCAGTAATTCTTGGTGAAATACCCAATAATCGCTGAAATGCAAGGCAGAGGTGATATAAAAATTGGTGCACATTTTACTGCCCTTCCTCTTCTCTAGAGATATCTATAACACCATAATAGCCTTCTTAATGCACAAAGGTCTTATGTAAGCTATTTGCTTGCAGCCAAAGACTCTAAAATCCCATGGTAAATAGTAAAATTCTGTTTAGCAGTCTGTCAGGCCCAGCAGTGTCACGTGGAGGATCCAAGAGTTAGTTCTCACACATTCAAAGCAAAAGAACATAGTACCAAATCTGGCCATTGCAACATTAAAAACAAAAACAGGAACAGGAACAGGTGCACACTGGCCCTCCCATATAAAAGAGGGCCAGGACAGGGAAGAGGAAAAACTATAAAAGAATTTAAAATATTGTTCTTATCTACAATGGACTATCTACAATGGACTTTGAAACTATCACTAGAATTCTGTCTTTATGGCTTTCCCTTTTTCAGGAAATGCTGCTTCCCTAAGTTTTTGGATTCTTGTCAGCTAGTCTAATTGGTCCCAATTCTTCCTGCAGAAAGTATGGAAAGAAAGGAGAAGAAAGTGTAGAAAAAAGAAAGGAGAAGAAAGTGTAGAAAAATAGGAATCAGCAATTTACTTCTTTATTAGTGCTTATTTTTCTATTTTCTTTTGATTTTATGTAGCTCACATATCTCTTATGCTTTTATTATAATTTGAAGCATTATAATAAGCATTCATTATAATTATATAAGCTAAGGTTGTAAACAAGTGTATTGACTGATTGGGAGATTTTCCTGGGAACAACTTTAGTAACTTCCCTTGATGTGGAGAAAACTGGGGAAGCAAAGGGAAAAAAACCCCTACAAAACAGACAATTCTTCTACCATTGTGGTAGAATCACATTCAAAGTAGATGTTCTCATGCTTTGAGCAGGGAATATACACAGCAATAAACCTTAAATAATTGGACATTAAATATTAACTACAAGTGAAAGAGGAAGATGAGGACTGTACGTGCTTCAAATAGGAATCAGAAGAGGTGCTTCACAACATGCAACAGCAGTAGCGTGACAACACTTTTAATTAGGCTACTTTAAAGAAATGTTAAGCTCACATTCCCATGTGGTCTGAAGAACTGCTTTCCAAATAATGTTCAGTTTATGTACAAGGACCACTATCTCTAGCTCTACAGAGTTGATCCATAATCGGGTATTCAGAAGGAATACTGTAACCTCCCTCTCCCAATAAATACCATGATGCTATTTGTGCAGAAGGGGATGCTGATTTTATTTATCTAATATCAGTAGTATCTTCTTTCTAGGAGCAAATGGTAGCAAAGAGCTATTTCTCTCAAAGCCACAACAAGGGGTTAGGTTACCAATTAAGCAACAGAACAGTGATGGAGTCCATTTCCTAGTTGTGATGATTGAAGTTTTTGTGATTTATCCCAGCTGCTATGTGTTTTATTTATTATTTTTTTATAAGTATATTTTTTAACCTATTTTTAACATTGGTAGCTGCCCAGAGTCATGACTGGAGGTGGGTGACCATACAAATCTAATAAATAAATAGATAAATCCGTGTATGTTAAACCTGATTACATGTTTGGCCTTTGTACAGGAAAGAGTCAAGGACACAGTCATGCCTGGAGACAGTATAAAAAAAGAAGGGAAGCCAGAAAGAAGAAAGCTGGAGGAAATGAAAGAATAACAGTCAACAACATTGATCAAACCAATCTGGGATAATTTTAAATCACCTGAAACTGAATGGTTTTAATTTTCAAAATCTTCCACATATTCTGCCTCTGATACGTAGCTTGGAATTGTTTTTCTGCCAAAATGTAAATGCTTTTGATGCACTGGAAATGCCTTATACAGAAAGGGATATCTTGGACTGAATGACTTAATAGTTCTCCTCAATCCAGACTGCTCCTTTTGTCTAATCACAGCATCTTGGGGACAAGAGGAAGAGCTCTGGATAGAAAGTCCTTCCTTTAACTATTTGTTTCCTCACTTTTGCCATTTTCTCTCCATAGAAATAGTTCTGTGACTGTCAAGTTCCTCATTGGCTTAAGAATTTGGCTGTGAAATGGATTGAACTGTCCTTGCACAGGCCTAATCTATGATATTCATGTTATGGATATCAGCGAATGGTGGTGCAGAACAGAAAGGTTTGGTTAAACTTCAGTAGCACTGGGAAAGGCTTTGTTCACTGAGAATGACTCTCTAATTGTATTTTCTGCTTTTCAAGGAAAAGGTTAACATAAAAATTAAGCTTTTCTTCTCTCTTAGTGTGAGGTTTGAGTTAGTCCAGGTGGAAAATCTCAGCAAGGAAAACGCATCTATCAGCATAGTTAAGTATATTTTTCAGTTTCTTGACTCCATGTTTCCACACAACTTGGCAATTATAACAATGCTAAGTGAGTGTAAGGTGCCATCAGTTTGATAAGAAGCTGTAAACATGAAGTGCAGATGTTAGGCAATGAAGAACAATGCATTTTTAAGTGACAGGCTAATGACATGTCATTCTCTGTTGATTTTATCCTATTGCTTGTCCTGAGAATTGTTTGCTTTAATAGACAATCCCTAAAGTTCCTGTACTAAAACTGGATGGCAACAATTATCCAAAAATGTTGTTCAAATAAACAACATTTAACAAAAAGGAATTCAAGAAGTCTGGAAAATAAATTGGAAGTTATTTGGATGCCAGAGTAATACACCCAAATATCTGCAAAGCACTGCAGAATATGGTAGATTTAATATCTACCATTCCCAGAAAATATATCATTGCATTAAAGTTTTGCAGAAAGTAATAACTTCACAGTCCTGTATTCCCCAAAGAGCTTTTGGGATAGAATTTGAACAGCTGAACAGGTGTCCCACAGTCTGAATCTACAATAGGTTTTTATGTAAACATCACCTGCCAGTTACAGAATTTCAAAGCCATGTGTATTGTATAGTCTTATCAAATAAATAAATAAATAATCATAGTCCTGTGAAACAAAATTTGGTAGAAAACAAAATTTGGTAGAAAGAGTAAAACTCAGAGATAGAATCCATAATCAACACAGAGAATATTCAATGCCTTGGCATTGCCAATTGTTCTAAACGGTATTTTCAAACATTTTATAATTCCAAAAAAAGTTTCATAGTACCATACCATTGTCTAAGGAGAACATCTCAGAAGGTCTCCTTTACATGAAGCCTCTGAAGAACAGGAGACACTTCCTTGATAAAAATTCCCATGTTCCTGTAGTAAATATGTACAATACTGGAAGTTGAAACTTTCTGTTGCAGTTTGTGTCTTTGTAATGGCATACGGGAATAACCTTGGGAGGCAGGGGAAGACCCACAACCAGGGCAACAGTCAGATAAGAGGCAGTTTACTCTGCAGAAGGAACATGGATGTGGCAAACATCTCAAAAGTGACCGTCCCTAGCTTCTTTGGTTGTAAAGATGATGGGGGAGAAAAGTACTTTCAGACTTGCAAGATTCTGTTAATGAAACCTTGCAATAAGGTAGAGCTAGTACTTCTGGGTGTGCTTCTTGTCCACACTACCTCACAAGGCTGACAGTCTTTCACATTCAGTCAGCTGGGAATTTTTATGCTGTTCTGATATTCTGCAGAGAAAAGGCAAAAGACCACTGCTTGAAGGTAGAGTTTTGAGTGCCCCATTGTTTCAGGTGAACAGGTGATAATAAGAGAAAAGTTTTCCTTGGGATTAATTCCATATCTAGAAAAGATGCTTTTCATGAACTATTGAACTCAGTGGAAATAAATTAGGCATGGAATCTGGTGAATGAGCTTGTGCTAATTCAGCTTAGATATAACAACAACAAAAACAAAAGACTGGCTTGCCAACTAGAATTTAATTATTTATTGAATTTAGAGAACAATCCAATTCTATAACACTCCGGGTGGCATACATTATTAAAAATATTAACATTTGGATGTCTACTGATTTAAAACATTTCTATCTTGCCTGCCCTTTGTATAGTTCTAGACTGTATCCTAACTGTAGGATAACTTTATCTTTCATTTGATTGGGGTTCTTGAATGTATTCATATGTTGCAATATTTTATATAACAGCAAAGGCTTGACTGTAGGAAATGCTGTACATTTTTTATTCATCCTAGTCAATTCTCCATGGATTCTACCTTCTGAAATGGTCAAAGGTCTTTAGGTGTATGCTAACAAAATACAATACAGTATCTAGGAAGAGATCTTGCTGCACATAATATTGGTTTTTACACAATATTCTTTTGATGTCTTAGAAAAAAAAATAAGTTATAGCTTGAGAAGACTCTAAAAACAATAAGGAAAAAGGAAAAAGTGAACCAAAATAAATAGCACATAAAAATAAGCACAGAACACTAAAACGTCTATAGACAGAGTGTTACTGTTTCCCACTTTGTCAGACTATAAGAGATCAACCGTCTACTGACTCATTATTTTAATAAAAGTAATGGTATGGACAGATTTCAAACAATGAAATTACTGCCTTGATCAGAAATGTAATAAATACTGTACATACTGCTTTTGGTGATTTTTCTGAGTAGACCTTTAAGGATTTCACATAAACATCTCCTATGAAAGCCATATGTAGCTAGAGTGATGTATTTATGTAGACAACCTAGTACATTCAAATTGAGACTTATATTTAAGGGTTTTTTTCCCCCAAAAATAAATCGCCATCTCACAGAATTGCAGAGTAAATATATACGATTGTATATGTTACTTCTTCCTCCAAGCAGGGAAGTCCGAATAAACCTTCATGGATTACTTTTTCTTTGATGAAAAGATAATTAGAAACTAGCGCTTAATAGTCTGTATTAATCTTGTATTTAATCTTTAGTTTGGAACCCTTAATTCAATGAGACTTAACACCCTCCAACCAGTTGGTGAGGCAAGCCATCCCCAGCAAAAAAATAACCTAACCTGCTGGTCCAACATTGTCATTCTTACATCTTGTTTTTTAAATTCTGTATTCTTCCCAAGGTGAGAAGTTGGTTTCTGAGTATGAAGGATCTCCTACCAGTAGAAAAATAAACAGTGGAAAACAAGCATGTGAATGCGCATTTCTTTCACAGGGGGTGGGGGTGAGGGTGGGGCTCTTTCTGGAGGTTACAGTGTAACTGATGTTTTTAATCCCTCCCAAAGGACCACTGCAAGATTTCCAGCAAGGGGTATAAGACCCCTGGATCTGACTCCTGTATTGGGAACAAGGTCTTCTCTGACATGATAGTATTAACAAGGGCTCCCTTTATGTGCTAAAATTTAAGCTAGAGAACAGTTTTTAACAGTAAATAAATGTTGAGCTCCCCTGTCTATAATTCAATAACAGAATGCCTCATTTCTAAATCTTTCTCACTGTAGAAACTGAATTGGGATCCAGACATAGCCATAAAGATAGCAGACTAAATGGCAGTAGATGTTAGACTTCAGTCTAAATTCCCATATTCTTCATTGTATCTGCTCCCACATTTTGCTTACAATTATCAAATAATTATAATTTCATATGCATTTATAGTTCAGCTAGAACTGAATTGCAGAACATGTAAGACTAGGACAACCAGTGAAAGGATGTTATGATCGCTACTTTCCACAGTATGACTTTCTGGCTTACAAATTCCACCATCTTTAAATAAGAAGTAATTTGTTGCTTAAAACATACAAACTTGCTTCACCTTACCTGTCAGTAATGAGGCTGACAATGACAATGACCCTTGGGACAGCAGTAGTCCTGTGGTAAAAAAAAAAAAAAAATACAAATTAAAAGTACAAAAATAAAAATCCATATGGCTGGCTGGTGAGGACTGCAGAATCAATAGTAATTCCTCAACACTCCATGTTAGAGGGGAGATAAAGGCAGGTACCAGGTGTCTCTAGGAAAACATCTCTTTCTCAAAAAATATCATTTTGCCAAGGTCCTTAGAAAGCCTACAAAAACAGTGGCGCTTTTGATTGAGCAAGCAGCTTTTTCTGGGATTTTTTCAACCTTTCCCTGAGGTACTTGGAACTGAACTTGGGGTCTTCCATATGGCCTTTTTCTGTGCTCAGAATAAGTTTTTATGGAAGGTATCAATTTCATATGTGCCCCCATTTCTGGGGCCCACACTGTATTGAGCCAAGAAACATTTAAAAGCTTACAATGCACAACCAAGGGCCCTGGGAACCTTGGCTGCAGCTTCCAGACCACTAAAAGTTGTTACCAAATATGATTCTTTTAATATGACAAAAGGAGAGCATTATTAAATAAAATACTTGGGAGAAATTATATTATCTGTATTTCATTTTCATTTTACATAAATGTGAATGTAAAGTAATATATTTAATTGGCCTCTTTGCTTTACCCATTACTTTTTGCAATACAGTCCCTAGCATGCTTCTCAAAGGCCATGTGTGGCTCTCAGCCCAGAAAAGGTTGTAGCCCCTGATTTGGGAGTGAGTTCTTCCTGGATAATGATGTAGGTTTGACCAGAATTCTATACATCTTACAAATGGGAAGGCACTAAATGTCCACAAGATAGGACACCAAATTTATCTTAGTTTACAATGCAGACATTTAAAAAAATAATAATTACAAACAGATGCTGCTGTTGCTGAGAAAGGGCAATTTAATTCCACCCCATTGAGGTCCTGCTGAAAATCACTGCTTTGAAGCTTTTTTAAAACACCCTCATTGGCCAACATTCACAATGAGGGAGGTGATGCATTTAATATCATATTGAATTGGGCTCTGAAATTAATGCAGAATGTCAAAGAAATATGTACTCTATGCCACAATTAGATATGGCTCTATTTTCCACTATGACAAACTAAGTAAGTTAGTGTGCAGGTTCTCAGCTGTGTCAAAATCATGACGAATCCTCTGTCATCTATCTATCATCTATCTATCTTCTCAAACAAGATGATTTATTTTTCTTATTTCTTAAGAAAGCTAATTGCTCTGCGACTTTTAAATTAAGATGAAATCAACCTTTTTGCACCCTTTAATAGGAATTTCTGTTCATTCTTTTCCTCACATATGCTATTTTTACTTTGGAGTAAACAGGACTATTAGAAAAGGCCAAAGGAGAATACCAGTTTAAAAATCATGCATCTTCATTTTAAAAACCATGTAGGACCCTCTGTGACTAGTAAAACAGCCAAGATGAAAAGTTCATATTTTTCAATCACTTACAAATGTTTAGGGAATCATTTTTACTCTTAACAACAAGATAGCATGCTAATGCTTTAATTTTTTTTAATTTTATTTGCCTATAAATTAGCCATAGTCTTAACCCTCATGATGTGTTCTCTCACAAAGAAAAAAATAACATGGATCTCATATTAACAGCATTTACTCCACTGTTACTGTAGATACTCCACTGAGCCAAATGTTAGGACAGAACAGAAAATTAAGACAGCTGTTATTAAAAGACTGCTTCTTTTTTAAAGGCTGACCCAGTGGCACTTAGTATCAATCAATAACTGAATCCTCCAAAATATGGTAAATGGGTGGATCATTTTCTTGTCACTCAGAAATATTGCTAGGTTCCCTCACAACTGAATATCCATGACTTTCAACTTTTCATGTCAAAAATGCAAAGATTGGGATGAACTAGTAAAAAAAAAATTAAAAAGGGGGGAGGGAGACTTATCTATCTGTTAATGTATGCAGTACTTTACTAATGATATGATAAACTATTTAGACACCCCCTTTCCAGATCTAGGGCCATGACACCAGTTTACAATTTTAAAAATGGTTTTATAACATGATTTTAAAGACAAATGATTACTGTCTACAAAATGCTATAGATCAAGTCAGAAGAAAAATATGTTAATAATTAATACAGATTAGGACTCTATCAAGTTGAAAGCAGTCCTGGAAAAAATGCCAAAGGCCTAATTAAAAATAGCCCAAAAGGGAATCGTGGTAGGAAAGGTGCCGTCACTGAAAAGGCCCTATTTTTTATGCTGTAGTTATATCCACAATATTATTTAAGGTTCAGGTTTCTGAAAATTACATAATATATTGATTTTGGAGTGGATTCTCTGTGCTGCTATAAATGTAAACAACACAAATCATTGGCTGACACCTAATTGTCTGTGTCTGTAATTTGATAGAAAGATGTTTTTCTCTTCATTAATAAATAAAAAGCACAAAAATGTGAACTCTACAAATCGCCATAGATACATTTTATTTTGTATTGGCTTTTTGCCATACAGCATTTGTATTATGGCACTCCAATAAATAGCTGCAGAGCGATCCAGAAATGTAATTTCTATTCCCTGTTCCATTAATATATAAGAAGAAACAGGAATGGCAAGAACATTTTGTATCAGAACCTTGATGGTCTCTGGAGAACTAACTCCATTAATGTCTGAAAGAAATGTGAGGAACAGATTATCTTTGTCTCCTTGCAAAGACGTTTTTGAAAACGATAGATAGATAGATAGATAGATAGATAGATAGATAGATAGATAGATAGATAGATAGAAACAGGCTAAGGTTCTTTCCTCTTAATATTTGCAGGAAATCTTTTGCCTTGCCTATCTGTAATGATAGATAGATAGATAGATAGATAGATAGATAGATAGATAGATAGATAGATAGAGTAGTAGGCTTAGTGTTCCTTCAAGTATTTAGAGATTGTTTACAGTGAAAGCTGTCCAATATTTTCTTAGACATAAGTCCCATTGTATTTGGTGAGACTCTCGGGTAAATTTGCATAGGATGTAAGTCTTACTGTATTTCACCCACAATTTTTAAACAATTGTTTTCTTCTTAAATCAAGGCTGATATTTTACTACCTGATATTTTGCTACCTGAAAGGAGAGGTACCCTCATATCTTGAAAGCCAATTGCAGCAGTACCTGACTCTTTCTTCCATACCATCTCTCCTACCTGAAGGTAACAGAGGAACCTAGGAGGAACAGTGCTTTAGATTAACCAGTACATTTTTTATAGTGAGGCAGCAGTGGGAATGTATGAATGCTCTATCTTGCAGCATACAGTCATTTCTGTAGTGACTGTAGACTTATTGGATGCCCACATTCATTTAAAAGCCGGGGGGGGGGGGGAGAGAGAGGATAGATTTTTACAGAGAAAAGGAGTGTTTTTCAAGGGAAGAACTCTTTCTTTGAATCATAGTTCTTTTTCATTTTCTTGCTTCACTTCTGAATCTCTATCTTTCCCTTAGGCTTTTCCTCATTCACCTCTAGCCTCCTTTTCTAACCCAGCTGGCCTGCCATCTTTCCCCAGTAATTGCTTTTTGATTTGAATACAGCTTGAATTTAGGATTGGTTAAAATGAACCTTCCATCCAAATGGTTCAGCTACTAAACCCAGAAAATGTATCCTTTGGAGAAATATTTATTCATTTCAGAAAGCACTGCATATATAGTTTATTGACAAAATGCCTCAAAGAGCATAATTTGACTAGGAGAGCCTTATAGGAATATTTTCTTCAAAGCAACCTCAATAAAAAATTGGTGAGCCTTGATCCATTTTACTTAGCATTCAATGTACTCTCATGTCCTCCAGAGTTAAATAGCCCTGGGATTTTTTTGAGCTGCAAATTTTGTATGCTAGGCTACCAGCATCTATAGGAATGAAACAAAACAAAGCAAAACAAAACAAAAAGCAGAAAAACAACCTTCTTTCTAGTGCAGCTTTTCCAGCACAGGATAGTGTATTCAATAACCACATGATCCCTTCCACAATAAGTTTATATCTTAGTTCTAACCTGCAATCAAGACATCTAAAGGGTGTGCTTGGACGATTTGCTCCATCTGTATCTACTGGGGTTCTATGAAGACTTTAAGCATCTAGTAAGATAGGATGTAGACTAGGCCCATATATATACCGATGTCATCTATGTTGGCACAGAAAATGTGTTGACCCAGAACATGACTTTCAGTCTGTGGTGGATAATTCATTTAAAATTTAAGTCGGGTTGACTTTTGCACATTATGGTATATCACAGTTCATTTAGCTGAAGTTCAGTTAATAAACTATCATTGTCTCATTTCACATAACACAATAAGCCATAAACAATAGTGTACAAATCATAACACATTATACCAGTCAAACAAATAACATTATTAAGTATGATATAAAACTGCTGCCTGCTACAAAAAGGACGTGTTTGATGTTAGGAGTCATCAGGAAAAGAATTGAAAGTGAACTTTCCAATATTGTAATGCATGTATACACATCTATAATGTAAACACACTTTGAATTTGATGCATGGGTCTGGCCATTGCAGATGAAAAATAACCTTGCAGAACTGAGAAATTGAGAAAGGAGCAACCAAAATGATCAAGATACCGGAGCAATTGTCCTATGAATAAAAGCTATAGCACAGGACCTTCAACGTTTATGCAAAGAGAAAGCATGGTTACATTACATAAAATGATATATGGCACAGATAAAATGAGTAGATATGCTTTTTCCCCTCTCTTGAGCTCACTGAATGAACTGAAAGCCAGGAGAGCCATGTTTGCTCCCCTACCACAATCGGACTGCAAAGATCTAGATGACCACTAGATGGCACGAAAGAGTTAAGGGTTTTCTGTATTCTTTTACTTCCAGGAAGCGATTGTACAGATTTGTGCAGCCCAGATGAAACTCTTGTACTCTACTGCAGTCCACTATTATTGGCTAGCTCTGAAAAACATTACTTTCTCTATATTTTATTATTATTTGTTTGCTTCTAACTGTTCTCCCTCAGGCCAAATCCGTGAACTTCCTTCTCCCTTTCTAGCCCTTTGCCACTACTGCAATCCAGAGAGGGCAACATTTCTCTCTGCCCCATGCTTCATTTACAGGAGAGGAGACAATTAAACCAGAGAGACCATTAAGAACAGACCTGATGACAGACCCATCCACTTTCAGAGCTAATCAGTTAAAAGTCTCTCCAGTTAAGATGTGTTCTTTGCTTGGGGGCTGCTGAGGAAAGGAGTAAGCCCAGACTAAGATGAGTGAAAGGAGAGTAGATTTGTTGAATATTCTTGTGTGTGTGTGCGTGTGTACTTCATTCACCCTGTTCCCTATTTTCTCCTTATTTTTATGCTTTTCCTGATGTTTCTTTCAGGAACAAGTTACAGTAGTTAGGTGTACCATCTCTGGGTTGCAAAACTCTCTTTGCTGCCATCTAATGGTGATAGCTTCTGCAGCCCAGGTCTGGTGTCCTTGGTGATTCAGGTGCCCTTTACTCCAATCTAACTAACTCTGAACAAGAATAAACTCCAGAAAACTGTAGAGAAGCTGTACTACAAAGAAGTGGAGAAAAGCCCACTGAGAAGTTTTGCAACTCGTGGCTAGCTCATGGGAAAGAGTAGGAGATGTGGGGGAATGCATTCACCTGGCTGGGGCAATAGAAATAAAAGTGCACTATAAATGAAAGAAATATCTGAGGACTGGCTCCAGAGAATTGGGTGTGAGAACTGCAGGTGCTCAGAAGAGGAGAGGAGTAACCCAGACTTTTCTTGGGGTGTCATAGGAGGAAAAGAGATGATTCACACCAGCAGACCACATTAAGCCCATGAACACTAAGACCACATTAAGCACAAGAGCAAACTCTAGCTGCCACTAAGGTGCCATGAAGGCTTTTGGGAATGAAGGAGAATAGAATGACATCTGCTGGGACTGAAAGGAGGGGCCAGATAATGGAATGACAGTCCCAGAGGCAATGGGTTCAATAGTGAAATGATTGCAAATTACAGACAAGGGACTTCTTCAAATACAGGAAGATTAATTGTTCCTATAGTACTTGTCTCTATTTCACAGAATAATGACCCATGTGGATATATTATACTGTGAAATCCAGGAGACAGAATTTTGTGAGTACATCAGTTTAGTCAGAAAGTCCAATGGAAGCTTGTTTTCTGAGCTACCTCCATAATCTCAGCTACCCAGAGGTAAAAGAAAGGAAAAGTTGGATCTTGTAGCAATAAAAAGCTGTGATATCATCACTACCACAGAACAAGTTGACAAGTCATTTAACAAGTGCAACTTTGGTACAGGGATTTTTTTTTTTCCTGTAGATAATTAGAGATTCCCACAACAGGCCTTAATCAAGCAGAGGTGGAAGCCTATCTATTTCATCCAAAAGAAAGATGAACAACAGAACTTTCTATCTTTTCTGAAAACAAGGGTTCATCATTTGCAAGGGTACCTGTATACTCTTGTGCATCCTTCTGAGAAGCAACCTGGAGACAACTTTGAAGCAAAGAGTGCTGAGAGGTCTAATCATCACTGCATTGTCAATGGCAAAACAGAACACTGTAAACATTTTCAACTCTCAAATTGATTTTATGACTCTGTAGAACACCATAGGCAGATTCTGTGTCTCAGCAATGCTATCTATTGAAAGACAGGTGAATAGGAAAATGCCAGACTTTAATCACTGAACAATTGAATTGGATGTCAGACGGAAGGAATGTCAGGGCAACAAAAATGAAAATGTGAGGCAATGAGAGGATTAGGGTGGCTATAAGGGATGGTAGAATCCACAAACCTCTTCTTCAAGCAAGCAGTCCTCCTGAACCAAACTAAGACACTATTCTTACATTTATTAGGAAATATGGCTTAAGCCTCCTTGGTGCTTTGCAAAATAGGAAGACTGACATACTTTCAAAAGCAGTTCTCTCCTCCTAATATCTCCCTAGAACTGCCTGGAATTTGTCATGCTGCCCTCTGCCCTACCAGCTCCACCAGCCCCATTGGGCATCAGCTGCCACCAATGAGAGGTCCAAGACAGGCACACTCCACAAACTCTGATGGCCTTGGAAATCAGATTGTGCCACAAATGATGCTGACTAGAAACTGTGTCAGCTGCAGTTCTAATACGTATGGAAAGCATTTGTTGTTGTTGTTGTTCAGTCGTTGTGTCTGACTGTTTGTGACCCCCAGGCCTTCCTGTCCTTCACTGCCTCCCTGAGTTTGCTCAGTTTCATGCTCATTGCTTCAGTGATGCTATCTAGCCATCTCATCCTCTGCCGTCCTCTTCTCCTTTTGCCTTCCATCTTTCCCAGCATCAGGGTCTTTTCCAAAGAGTCCTCTCTTCGCATTAGGTGACCAAAGTATCTGAGCTTGAGCTTCATTATCAATCCTTCCAATGAGCAATCAGAGTTGATTTCCTTTAAGATTGACTGGTTTGACCTCCTAGCAGTCCAGGGGACTCTTAAGAGTCTTCTCCAGCACCACAGTTCAAAGGCATCAATTCTTCGGCGTTCAGCCTTCTTTATGGTCCAGCTCTCACAGCCATACATTACTACTGGAAAAACCATAGCTTTGACTATGCGGATCTTTGTCGGCAAGGTGACGTCTCTGCTTTTTAATATGCTATCTAGGTTTGCCATAGCTTTCCTCCCAAGGAGCAAGCGTCTCTTAATTTCATGGCTGCAGTCTCCATCTGTGGTGATCTTGGAGCCCAAATAAATGAAGTCTGTTACTGCTTCCATTTCTACCCCTTCTATTTGCCAGGAATTGATGGGTCCAGATGCCGTGATCTTAGTTTTTTTAACGTTGAGTTTTAACATTGAGTTTTTTAACATTTTGAAACATTGAGTTTCAAGCCAGATGGAAAGCATAAGATTTAGTAAACTCCTAGCTGTTCCTCCTACTTTGTTTAACACACCATATTTAATCCTGAGACATGATCTTGTGGGAGATACCTAGCCAAAGGTTAGGCAATATACTGAAACAGTTAATTTCATTTGCGCTCATGGCTTGCTGGATCTCAGAACCGCTTCACTGAAGGGAATGTAGCTTCTCAGCCATTCAGCTGCTAAAGAAACAGCAGGGAGACAGCAAACCTTCCTCTCTGGGAAGGCTGGATAGAATAGTTTTTGTTAAGAAGCAACAAGGGAACTGAATTAGTTGTCGGGTGGTGGAAGAAGGGAGGGAAAACCGTGTCATTTCAGAATTAGACGAAAGGACATACCTTTTGCAAAGAAAGAATCAATGATACAAATAAGGAGACAATAGTTGAAAGGGAACCCTGTTTTTCTTTCCATTATTAACTTTAATTACATGAAAAGCTATGCAAACCATATCTGGACAGTAATAAAAACTGTACAAAGTTTGAGTTCTTTTAAGTAAAAAAGCAGGAGAATATATATATATATATACATACACACACACACACACAGACACACACACACACACACATATACACACACACACACACATATATACACACACACACAGACACACACACACAGACACACACAGAGTTTTTATTACTATCCATATGGCCACAGTCCAGACATGGTATGCATAGCTTTTATATGTATCTTTAAATGCAGTTCTTTTAAACTGCAAAAACTTAAAAAATAGTAAGGGAGGGGTAAAAAAATGTAAGCCAAGCATTCACTGGTGCAATGTATGAGTTACATAAATTCCAATGCCACATTAGAAATATTCTTTCCCTCTTTTTCCAGATGTTATCCACAACCACAGTGTGTTAAAGTTCAGCCACAGATGATACCTTGGCATAAGTAAAATGACCTCTAATGCCATCTTACCAGCTAACCAGTGGCACAACCTGATCGTCCCCATGACTCTGGATACTGGCAGTCATTTATGGAACCCAGTTTAGCAAAGGAAATGATGGGGTTTCTACAAAAGGTGCCTTTTATGCAAAGAACACGACTGCCCTCTGTATATGCAGGTTATGAAGTGTATTCCAAGGGGATAGAAGGGTCTGAGAAAAAGGCAGAGATGATCACATTTAAATAAAAACTAAAGACTATATTTGGCAAAAAAGAAAGAAAGAAAGAAAGAAAGAAAGAAAGAAAGAAAGAAAGAAAGAGAAGAGAAGAGAAGAGAAGAGAAGAGAAGAGAAGAGAAGAGAAGAGAAGAGAAGAGAAGAGAAGAGAAGAGAAGAGAAGAGAAGAGAAGAGGTTAAGGTTCATCTCCAGCCGCATTGCCAGAGATCCTAGTAGAAAGCTGGAGGACAGCCCCTGACACTATCCACTTCTGGAAGCTCATTATGAATGAACAAACATGTCTACCAAATGGTAATTTTGTCTCAGAAAGACATATGTTGCAATGATGAATCATTCTGAAAAGTTAGACATAGGAGCAGTCTGACTTTTGTCCAATGTGGTCAGATACCAGACTATTGAAATATTGTTCATCATAATCTGGGACATTTAATGCATGATGTTGCCTTTGAACACTGCAGTAGCAATGCTCTGAACACTGCTAGCATCTTTAGATGAACAAATCATTGATTTCCTGCTCCCAGGAGCCATTCACTATAAAGCTGCAGCAGTGGGCTTTCCATCCTACAGAAGAAGCACCCATCTTGAAAGAAATAGTGATTCCTGGTGGCTCAAAGAAGACTGGAGCAATTCAGCTGCCAGAGGAGGGAGCTGTTACATGTTTTACAAGGAACTCCTGAAGAATGAAGAGTTATAGCCAATGATTTTTTTTTTTTTAATATTACATATTTTGATTTCTGGCAGCCTGGAGAGCTTAATTATTTTAATGCTTCAAGAGAGAGGCTTCAAGAAGTCGTAGGAACCAACTCCCTCTAAAAAGGCAAGGAAGAGAGTGATAATTAGCAGCTATAATGTATAGCAACAGAACAGGAGTGTCTGCAGGAAATCAGGCCCTGTTATAAATGGGTGGTCACCCTAATAAAACTGAGCATGGAATAATCTGAAACAGGCTCAGAGACAGGAAGGAAGATATGACCAAATGCTACTGATCAATTGTGCCAAAACTTGGGAGCTAAAGAATAAAGGACAGACACAAGGGAGTATAGGTTGTGGGGGGGAAATAGCAGGAGGAGGGCTTTAACCTCTTCAGTACCACCCCATCAGATGAGGACTTGAGATTGACAACTTGAGAAACACTGTAACAAATCAGGACAGCTGACAGAGAGAGACCCCAGGTCATCTTGCCCCTGGAGCACTACAGGGTTGCCCTAACAGTAGGCACTTTGTAAGTCTCACATGATGAAATATGGACACATTTGCAATGGGGATCAGGGAATGGGCAGTAATAAAGGTTATAGTGGGGAGGGGAAATACAAAACTACTTTTTTGGATCCCAGAACAATAGCAGGGTTCATGATCTCATTCATGCATTGTTAAAACTTATGGATGACAGACAAAGCCTCAAAAAACAAAAAGATAAATTTTCCTGGCAAATAGGCTCATCAGGGCTTGAACCAGGCTCGGATTCAGAGGTTATTTGGGAGTACCATGGTTCAAGGAACAGGGCAGTTGACGCACATGGTTTGAGCCAACCCTGTAGATGCTGGAAGGGGTACCTTCTTTGGCTAAAGATATAAGTATTAGGTATGCCCAATGCCAAGTGGCAGACATAAATTAGGAGAGACTGTATGGCAGCAAGTGCCAGTGATATGGAGGAATAGCCCCGTGACTGTGACAAACACAGGACTGTTTCAGTAGAAATAGTGGTGGTACAGTCTGGAGCCAAGATAAGGCTGTAATCCATGTGATGTGTTGGGAAACAACTAGTACTGTTCTTTTCTGATATTAAATATACAGCCAAAGGAGTCAGCTGTTACATGTTTTATGGGGGGAAAGGTGCTTGGGATACTGCAGACTGTAAAGCATGTACAGAGAACTGGCAGGAGACTCTGAATCAGTGGAGAATCAAATGAAAGAAAAGCAAAGGTGAAACGGGTGAAAGACTCATGCAGGCAAAGCAGATTGCAAGCTGAAACTAGCAAGCTTTTTAGTTTGCCCTTTAGACTTAAAGAATACATTTCGCAGCCTTACAGGTCCAAAACAACTGATTTAGGATATCCTATATTCACCAATCCTCTATTTAACATTTTCATTAAAAAAAAGTTAGATAAATTGCCATGTGGCCAGAGCAAAACAAAATGGTATATCAGATTGCATATCCATGTTTTGGGGACAAGTATTTTCTTACAGAGAGCCAGTTTGGTGTAGTGGTTAAGGTACCTGGCTAGAAACTGGGAGACCATAAGTTCTAGTCCCACCTTAGGCACAAAGCCAGCTGGGTGACCTTGGGCCAGTCACTCTCTCTCAGCCCTAGGAAGGAGTCAATGGCAAACTACTTTTGAAAATGTTGCCAAGAAAACTGCAGGGATTTGTCCAGACAGTCACCAAGAATCAAGACTGACTTCAAGGCACCCCCAAAAAAAATTATAATCCAGACATAATTTGTATTTTCATGTCAAAGCCTATAAAAACAGATGTTGGGTATGTATGAAAGAATACTGTAGATAGTAAAGCTAAGAAACAGAATTATACAAGCCCAGTTTTTTGACTTGCAAATAAGAGCAAATATAATATATCTATACTTAGAAGCAAAGTCACACTTGTTTGATGTAAAATGGAGTGGTCCATACACACTTTCTAATTGCATTGCTCCTTTCTATTTGATGTATTACAGAGGAGAGTATTGTCGGATACAGCTTAGTCAAATTTAGCCTGTGCCTACATTAAATGTACTGTACATTAATATAAGTTTCTTTTGCAGCTGCAGTCAAATATACCTCATATTAAATGCATGCATTATATGGAATAAAATGGAATAAACAAATACCATTGTATCAAAACATTCCTGTGGGACTATCAGCTATGAATTTTTATCTTTAAAAGCTAGATGTCTAGTATTGCATTCTTCAGAAGACTCATGGGAAAATTTTTGTCCATGGAGTTCAAGGCAAGATCAATTATATCCTAGAGGATTTTATATATTAGGAATTTGGGGCCCAATTCATCAAGTATATTTGTGCTCACTTAGAGATATAACCTCTCCTTGGTCACATTCTTTTGCCCTTGCTAAACCTTCACACATCAGCTTATTCAGCTTAACAGGTGATGAATTATGTTCAGTATGTGCATTTAAGTCAAAGGCTTAATGGTATCCTTTGGTACCCTTGCAACCATGTATGCAAATACATATGATTTTTCATCAATCCTGAGAAAGTGGCAAGTATGAGAAAGAAACTCAGAATACTCCTACCTTGATTTTGTTTGGTATAAGATGGGGCAGTGAGAAACTCTGATAGATTTTCAAGATTCTGTTATTATACCTTAAAGCAATAAAGGAGTACTGGAATTCTGGGGTGTCTGTTTCTTCACTTGGTCTACCTTGGCAGACTAATACCAGTTCTGAAAGCCTCATTACTCTCTCATCAAAAAGGCGTCAAACCTTGCCATTGGATCATGAAGATAATGACGAATCCTCAGGCCACTCTGCTCTCTGCAAAACAAATTGCCAAGGCATTGTTACAGCATCAACAGTAAATGGGTATACAAATAATGAATCTCCACAATGCCATTAGCAAAGGTTTGCTTCAGCCAGAAGCAATCAACAACTTACAGCCCAACAAGTATTGCTTCATTCTCAGTAAGGTCTGCCAGGTTTCAGGGGTCTCAGGATCAATTTCTGACTTTCACGACCCAATGCAAGTTGGCCAGTGGAATTTCCTACAAATAATTGCCTTTGTTTTTACTCTGCTGAAAGAAGGGGATGCCAAATGGGCTGTGCTCCTCATTAAAGGCAATGATCCATCGCTGGATAATTACCAGAACTTCATGCAAAGATTTAGAGCTGCTTTTGATGATTTGGCCAGGAGAGTAACAGCAAATTGGGAGACTCACAAGCTAAAACAAGGAAATTAGGGTCTGAAAGACATGGTAGATATTGATTTATTTAATAAATTAATAGTCAAAGCTCTCCAGGCAGTTTAGAGTAAAGCACACTAAAAGTACAATTTGAATACAAACATATACAATAAAATGCAAAATAATAACACCATATAAACTAGGCAGCTACAAGATGGTCATTCAAAAACTAAAATAATATGAATAAAAATGCAGTTAAAATACAATTAAAAGCCAATTACAAAGTCTTCAAAGCAAGGTCTTCACCTGGCATCAAAATGATGGTAGTGTGGGTGCCAGATGAGCCCCTCTGGGGAGGGAATTCCATAAATCAGAGTCACCAGAGAACTAGTTCTCCTCTTCCACTTCTGCACCAGCAAGATGGGATGAAACAATCTCACTCTGACTGACCAATTTTGGGAACAATTTTCTGATGAACTGAGAGATGAATTAATGAAACAAGGAACATCAGAGAATTTGGAAGAACTGTTCCAATGTTGTGTGCTAATTGATGGGTAATTGGAGGAGTTGTGGCACAGAGGGAATAATAATGGGAAGAGATCTTACAGCCTTTCTTTGCCCTCCCCCTCTCCCCCATGACCTCCTCCAACTCTAGCTCTGGAAAACCCATACGAATAGAAGCAGTGAATTGATCCCTGTCCCCAGCAGAGAAATAGAAAAGAGACCTTGGTTTATGCTTCTACTGTAAAGTCCCAGGATATCTAGCTAAGACATGCACCACTAAAGTACAGACCTCTGAGTCAGCTGCAAAGTGCCATCCGTGTGGAACTGCAGAATGCCTAGCAAGCAAGTAACCGAATCATTCCAAAGCCTTGTCTTTGGAAACTTCGCAGGCTCCCCTCCCAAATACTCAGCAAGGGGGTCCTGAGAGAATTAAGAAGAGGTCAGACAACTGACAACAGGCAAGTGCATTTAATTATCCCTGTTATTTTTTGCACCCCCTCAGGCATAGAGATATAGCTCTCTACTCTTTTAGACTCTGGTGCAACAGCCAATTTCATAGATGAGACTACAGTGCAGCAGCTTAAATTGCCCACACAGTTATTAGAGAAACCTATGCTTGTGGAAATGATTGATGGGCAATTGCTTCGAGCTGATCCTACTTTGCAACATACAACTCTTCTACAACTGAAAATAAATGATTGTACAGAACTCCTGCTACCTCGTATCATAGCTTCCTTACATGTTCCCCTAGTATTGGGAATAGATTGGCTACAAAGTCATAATCCGGATGTCCCCTGGGAACAAAGGACAATTTCTTCTCCATCTCAGAAATGTCAATACCACAGTTGCAGAAAGAACATCAAAATACTCCCACCTTGATTTTGTTTGGTATTAGATGGAACAGAGAGAAATTCTGACAGGCTTTCAGGATTCTGCAATAAAATATAATTCCTGGAATGATTATGGTGTCTGTTTCTCAGCCTTGCCTACCTCGAAAGGCTAGTAGTCAGTGGATATGCATATTGATGGAAGTGTAACTGGATGTCATCAGCAGAAGGATCAAGGAGAACATCAACTGAATCAAAGTGAATGGAGGAAATTAGTCAGGTACAGATTTGGGGTCTCACTATCCCTGCTACAAATGAGATAAAATTTTATCTGCTCTCCATTAGGAAAGCGGATCCCTCTTCTTTCTAAACAGGGGGAGAAGAGGCCCTTTGATATGGAATTACTGAATGGTATAGAGACAGTATGATAAAACCACATCTTGTAGCAGAAAGCAAAAAGCAAACACCATGCTATTTGGACAAACATTAGACAATCTAATCTCTGATGATGCTAAATCTCATTTAACAACTTTTGTTTGTTTAGGAGAACTGGTGTTAGATCAGGTAGCATATTGAAATTGCTTCACATTTTCAATTTAAGTTTTACCTTAAAAATGCCAATTCTTACATCTTGTCCTTTCTTTAAGGCCCCTTTTAAACAATCAGTTGTTTGTCTCTGGTGTTTTGAATTCTGTTCATTGTAGATAAGGTATAGTGCATATTTGTTTCTTATGTTATGTATAAAATTATATATTTGTTCATTTTCATTTCTTGCACTTTAGGTTGCTAATTATTTCATTGATACCAAAACACACATTTTTTTTTAATAATGAAAGTGGAATAATGTTAAATTTTAGGGTTACCCTTATTTTTTATTTGCTTTAAATATTTCTGTATTTATTAGATTTGCAATGTTGTTGAACCTGAATTTGTGACCTTGTTTTTTTCCGAATGACACTCTCCTTGGCACTGGACAGTGATATAGATTCATTAACATTGCTACTAGGTGTAAGGCATGAACACTAATATGTAACCTTGTTGACCTCTTACACTTGAATAATTATTATGACATAGTGCTTTAATGGGAAATTAGTAAGTTATGTTAAAGGTTAATGTTGTGCTGTTTATGTCCCTGCGGTGTTCCAGTATTGTCTGCACCATAAATATAGGCTATATTGCAAGAAGTGGAGAAAGTAGTACATAGTTTAGCTAATGGGCTGAAATTGAAAAGGCATGAGCTTGTACAGATTTATTATTCTGAATATCAAATACTGAGATAGGCATCATCTTATCTGCCAATTATGAGGCCTTATTGCCTGAAAAAGTCAATCTCATATCAGCTAAGTGATGGAGATTCAATCTGAAGTACCAGAATGGATAAGGTTAAGATGGATCAGAGCCAGTCAAAACCATGGAGTTTTGAAGGCAGTAAAGTCTGTCAGGAGAATTTTATCATCTACCTCCTGGCATGTGCTCTTCCTTTTCAAAAGACATCCAACTTCCCTTTTGCTTCTTCATCTATCAATTCCTCTCCATTTTCAGCTAAGGCTGCAAGTTTAATGGATACAGAGCAAGTTCATCATCTGACTCTTGTATCTTCATCTAGGTAAAGTTTTATGCTTGTAACTTTCTTGTTGTTTTCATATTTCTTATATATTATTTGTTAATTATGTAATCTTGCAAGATTCTTTTAAGTAAATTGAATAAAAGATGTTCAAAGCTATTATTGATTATCATATAGAGCTGCACCATTATATTTATAAAGGCCCAGTTATACTTCCCCTTCATGGATCACTGAGCTAAAAGTGCAGGGCCACCCAAGACGGATAGGTCATGACAGAGAGTTCTGACAAAATGTGGTCCACTGGAGAAGGAAATGGCAACCCACTCCAGTATCCTTGCCAAGAAAACCCCATGGACAATGTCAAAAGGCTAAAAGATATGATGCCGGAAGATGAGCCCCTCAGGTCGGAAGGTGTCCAACATGCTACTGGGGAAGAGTGGAGGGCAATTCCAAGTAGCTCCAGAAAGAGTGAAGCGGCTGGGCCAAAGCCGAAAGGATGTTCAGCTGTGGATGTATCTGGAAGTGAAAAGAAGGTCTGATGCTATAAAGAACAATATTGTATAGGTACCTGGAATGTAAGATCTATGAACCAAGGCAAGCTGGATGTGGTCAAACATGAGATGACACGATTGAACGTCGACATCTTGGGAGTCAGTGAATTAAAATGGATGGGAATGGGTGAATTTAATTCAGATGACCATTATATCAACTACTGTGGACAAGAAACCCTTAGAAGAAATGGAGAAGCACTCATACTCAATAAGAGAGTGGGAAAGGCAGTAATGGGGTACAACCTCAAAAACGACAGAATGATCTCAGTGCGAATCCAAGGCAAACCATTCAACATCACGGTAATCCAAGTCTATGCGCCAACCACTGATGCCAAAGAAGCTGAAGTTGACCAGTTCTGTGATGACCTACCACACCTTCTAGAACTAGCACCAAAAAAAGATGTCCTTTTCATCATAGGGGATTGGAATGCTAAAGTAGGAAGTCAAGGAATAATTGGAATAACAGGCAAGTTTGGCCTTGGAGTACAAAATGAAGCAGGGCAAAGGCTAATAGAGTTCTTTCAAGAGAACAAGCTGGTCATAGCAAACACTCTTTTCCAACAACACAAGAGATGACTCTACACATGGACATCACCAGATGGTCAATACCGAAACCAGATTGATTATATACTTTGCAGCCAAAGATGGAGAAGCTCTATACAGACAGCAAAAACAAAACCAGGAGCTGACTGTGGCTCAGATCATGAGCTGCTTACTGCAAAATTTAGGCTTAAATTGAAGAACGTAGGGAAAACCACCTTAAATTGAAGAAAGTAGGGAAAGACCACTCAGATATGACTTAAATCATATTCCTTGTGAGTACACAGTGAAGGTGATGAATAGATTTAGAGGATTAGATTTGGTAGACAGAGTGCCTGAAGAACTATGGACGGAGGTCTGTAACATTGTACAAGAGGCAGCAACTAAAACCATCCCAAAGAAAAAGAAATGCAAGAAAGCAAAATGGCTGTCTGATGAGGCTTTACAAATAGCTGTGGAAAGAAGGAATGCGAAAAGCAAGGGTGAAAGGGAAAGATATAAGCAACTGAATGCAGATTTCCAGAGAATAGCAAGGAGAGATAAGAAGGCCTTCTTAAATGAACAATGCAAAGAAATTGAAGAAAACAATAGAATGGGGAAGACTAGAGATCTCTTCAAGAAAATTGGAGATATCAAAGGAACATTTAGTGCAAAGATGGGCATGATAAAGGACAAAAAAGGCAGGGACCTAACAGAAGCAGAAGAAATTAAGAAGAGGTGGCAAGAATACACAGAAGAACTATACAAGAAAGATCTTAATGTCCCTGATGTCCATGCTGGTGTGATCACTGACCTTGAGCCGGACATCCTAAAGAGCGAAGTCAAGTGGGCCTTAGGAAGCGTTACTAAGAACAAAGCTAGTGGAGATGACAGTATTCCAGCTGAGTTATTTAAAATACTAAAAGATGATGCTGTTAAAGTGCTGCACTCAATATGCCAGCAAGTTTGGAAAACGCAACAGTGGCCACGGGATTGGAAAAGGTCAGTTTACGTTCCAATTCCAAAGAAGGGCAATGCCAAAGAATGCTCAAACTATCGCACAATTGCACTCATTTCACATGCTAGCAAGGTTATGCTCAAAATCCTACAAGCTAGGCTTCGGCAGTATATGAACTGAGAACTACCGGATGTACAAGCTGGGTTTCGAAGAGGCAGAGGAACTAGAGATCAAATTGCCAACATTCACTGGATCATAGAGAAAGCACGAGAGTTCCAGAAAAACATCTACTGCTGCTTCATTGACTATGCAAAAGCCTTCAATTGTGTGGATCACAACAAACTGTGGCAAATTCTTAAAGAGATGGGGGTGCCAGACCACCTTAGCTGTCTCCTGAGAAATCTGTATGCGGGTCAAGAAGCAACAGTTAGAACTGGTCATGGAACAACTGATTGATTCAAAATAGGGAAAGGAGTATGACAAGGCTGTATACTGTCACCCTGCTTATTTAACTTATATGCAGAGTACATCATGAGAAATGCCAGGCTGGAAGAATCACAAGCTGGAATTAAGATTGCAGTGAGAAACATCAACAACCTCAGATATGCAGACGATACCACCCTAATGGCAGAAAGTGAAGAAGTAGAGAGTCTCTTGATGAGGGTGAAAGAGGAGAGTGCGAAAGGTGGCTTGAAACTCAACATTAAAAAAACTAAGATCATGGCATCTGGACCCATCAATTCCTGGCAAATAGAAGGGGTAGAAATGGAAGCAGTAACAGACTTCATTTATTTGGGCTCCAAGATCACCACAGATGGAGACTGCAGCCATGAAATTAAAAGATGCTTGCTCCTTGGGAGGAAAGCTATGGCAAACCTAGATAGCATATTAAAAAGCAGAGACGTCACCTTGCCGACAAAGATCCACATAATCAAAGCTATGGTTTTCCCAGTAGTAATGTATGGCTGTGAGAGCTGGACCATAAAGAAGGCTGAGTGCCGAAGAATTGATGCCTTTGAACTGTGGTGCTGGAGAAGACTCTTAAGAGTCCCTTGGACTGCTAGGAGGTCAAACCAGTCAATCTTAAAGGAAATCAACCCTGATTGTTCATTGGAAGGATTGATAATGAAGCTCAAGCTCAGGTACTTTGGTCACCTAATGTGAAGAGAGGACTCTTTGGAAAAGACCCTGATGCTGGGAAAGATTGAAAGCAAAAGGAGAAGGGGACGGCAGAGAATGAGATGGTTAGATAGCATCACTGAAGCAATGAGCATGAAACTGAGCAAACTCAGGGAGGCAGTGAAGGACAGGAAGGCCTGGCACGATATGGTTCATGGGGTCTTGAAGAGTGGGATACGACTTAACAACTGAACAACAAAGTTATACTTACTGCTATATGAATGTGTTGCATGTATGTACAAGTATGTTAGGTTGTGGGATTTACAATCTATAGACAGATTTATAATCCAGAGACACCCAGATATGAGTTCTGGACCCAAGGAATACAGATGAAAATGCCAACTGGGCATAAGAAGCTGGTTTAGGTTGTGCGGCAATTTCACCTGCTTACATGGATTCATTGCACTACTCAAGATGGCTCACTTGCCCCTGTCTCTATGAAGATAGACACAATGACAAAGGGGAGATCTAAGGTCTATCCTTATGATGGTAACTTAAGCCTTACGTAAGGATTGTTAACAGAAAGCACATAATACGAAGTGCAGCTATTAGGGAAGCCGGTTCTTATCTGTATGATTTATTGGCAGTAAACTGAGAGTTCTCTCCAGAGTTAACAAGACGGAACAGCTATAGAACCATCTTCAGGAACTAAAATTGCAAGGGCTGTAGCTGCAGCCAGGCAAATACGTTGACAGCAATTGAGGAGATCATATGGCCAAAGAGACAGAGGATGAGCCAGACAGAAATGTATTGTTGTGTTATAACTTGGTGCAATCAATTGTATTAAAACTAGTATTTGGCAATAATACTGCATCCTGTCACCTCACCAGGATAGCACTAATGAATTGTAACACATGTGATGAGGGTTGAGGGTTAGGGTTTATTTATTTATTTATTGAGGGTGATTTATTGAATGTATAAACTCTAAGCATTCAAAACTAAATGGGTAAAAGTAACACTGAAGTCAAAGTAGGTTGTGGAAGGGCCCACAAGGGTCAGTATGAAGGATATACTGTTGGGTGGAGTAGAAGTATGCCAGAGTCTAGATAAGCTTGGATGACAACTGCATGGATGATATTATTACAGAACTTCTTGGCCATTCTAAAAAGAACAGGCAACATATGAGTCCGTACCAACAGAGTGGTGCTGTTCTGCATAGAACTAAAGCCTGGGTCTTGCAATGGCAGCTCAGAACATTGGACCTTAATTCATGCTATCTGCTCTATGACAAGAGAGGCTGGGATACTGTGATGGAATGGAATTATGAAGGCCAGGCTCGGGGAGATAAGCATTTTCTTAGCTCACTGAAAGAGCGTGGGAGCCACAAGAGGATGAGGCTGGCACTTCCCTGAGGAATTCACGGTGTTGTGGCTGCCTGGCTTGGGAGCTGGGGTTTCAGTCTGGGAAGATTCTTACTAGAGGTTGTAGCTAATAAACATAGCTGAACTGATTTTGCACTGTCTCTTGGAGTTCTTTGAGCTAAACCTGATATCAGTCTTCCCAGACTAAGCCACAACACCGTGAATTCCTCAGGGAGGTGCCAGCCTCATCCTCTTGTGGTTCCCATGCTCTTTCAGTGAGCTAAAAAAATGCTTATCTCCCCAAGCCTGGCCTTCATAATTCCATTCCATCACAGATACTGTCTTTGGCCTCTGCATCCATTCAGGAGATTTATGACTCCTCCAGCTGGAAACATGCAGTGCTTACATGAAGATTGGTTATGCAGCAATGAGAAAACAACCCTGATAGGGCTAAAGATGTATGTTCTAGAATAAGCCATGGAAATAAGCCTTCATCCCTCTCCTATTTTAATATGGTAATTGCATGGAGTTTAATGATAGCAGAAAGCATGTAGTGGAGAGGTCAGCATGAAGAAGAAATGAGTACCTATGAGTCAGGAGTGAAAGTTATAAAAAAGGTGGCCTTGCTTCAAAATGCAAGTGTTGTGACAATGTATATAGAGAATGGAGGATAACAATCTGGATCAAAGTATTGGCCATAGAAGTATGATCACTCCTGATATACGTACATCCACATAAGACAGTGGAAGACAGGTAGAATAAGGCCCAAAAGGTAGCAAAGCATGAGCAGCACTTACTCAGAGGATCCCTAAGTAATTGGAGCATATCAACCATGTTAGTCTTCTGGTGACTATGCTTAGTCACCATCAAGACCAGACCTGATCCAAACATCTTGAAACGGGACAAATCTGTCAGCTCCATGGAATGGTATCGGGGTGATGTACTGCAGCTGGTATATATAAATTTGATACAAGAGAACTGGTCTATGATTCTGCATTGTAAAATACAGCCCACAAGGGGTAGACCCTTAGAGGGAACAAAAGCATCCTCAGATAGATATAGCCTTCTAAGGAATGAGGAAAAGACTAGACAGGTAAGAAGTAGAATGGAACAGGCCACTTCAGCCATCAATATGATAGTGGATCTACCTAAGAGCCCATCACACAACCAAAAACTTGTCCTGCCCTGAGCACCAATTCTGTTTTTTTAGAATAATTTTATTAAGGTTTACAGTTACAAAGATAAAAAAAACTAATACAAACTGAGAAAAATATAAAAGAGTAAAAAGAAAAGAAAAAAATTAAAAAGTGCAAAAAAATTTATGTATGTATGTATGTGTGTGTATGTATATACATATATCTGTATATATATATATGTGTGTGTGTATGTGTGTATATATATATGTGTGTGTGTGTGTGTGTATGTGTGTGTATATGTGTGTGTGTGTGTGTGTGTGTGTGTATGTATGTATGTATATATATATATATGACAAGGCTTTAAAGACTTGTTTATAGGTAACAGATGAGATAGGGGAGAAAGAGATTTTTTAATGGTATTTTTAGAGAAAGTGATAAATTACTGGGTTAAAAGTAAAGGAAAGAATATAGAGTTAATTTAATTAAGGATATATATATGTTGTTATCTCTGGTAACTCTGGTATAAAATAAAGAAAAAAGATTTATTTATATATATATATATATATATAGAGAGAGAGAGAGAGAGAGAGAGAGAGAGAGAGAGAGAAATAATTTCCCCCTTCATTACTACAAACAATTTCAGTAACTTAGCACCTTCTCGCTCTCTTCTTCCCATAGCCCATCTCTTATTTATAAACAAATTCTTAAAGTCATTTAATCCTAATCAGCAAAAGTCCATTAAGAGTTACCAGAGATAACAACATATATATATAGATTAAATTAAATTAATTAAATATTTATTTAATTAAGGATATATATATATCCTTATATATATATAAGGATATATATATATATATCCTTAATTAAATAAACTAACTCTATATTCTTTCCTTTACTTTTAACACAGTAATTTATCACTTTCTCTAAAAATACCATTAAAAAATCTCTTTCTCCCCTATCTCATCTGTTATCTTTAAGTCTTTAAAGCCTTGTAATTCAGTCCTTGTCAGCAAAATCCATTAAGAGTTACAAGAATCCACAACATATCTATTTTAACCTTGATCAAATAAACCAGCTTTATATCTCTTTCCTTTACTTTCAACAATCTTGATCTTTAATCCCTTTAAATTATGTCCTAGTACTTGATTTCTTTTCATTTTCTCTTTGTCTCTTCTCAGAAAAGTCCTTCAAAACTTTAACATATCTCTTTTGTAAATCCAAAATGAAAATGTTATCCAAGTCACTCTTCTGGTTTGTTATTTGTATATCCCTTTTAATTATTAAGACATCAACCAGTTTCATTTGTATACCCAGTTTAACATTTTTATCCATATAATTCTTGTAACCTGTCATTTTTAAATCCATATTCAAATCAGCCTCATCTCATCCATGTCCAGTAAAACATGATCCTCTTCTATAACATCTTTTAAATCCAGTTTTATGATAGCAGACAATCTTAAAAGCAACTTCTGAGTGCATTGTTTCCAAATATCTTTGAATTTGTTCCAAGTTAGAATAATTTGCTCCATTCTGTATTAATGGGTCTCTTCTCCTTTAATTATAATCTTTTAGTTCTTTCTGGTTCCCTCTAGTGTTCAACCTTCAAAGACCCATCTTATCATGGCTTTTTCTGGTCAACAGCATTTTCCTATGGGAAGATTTCTTATATTTAATTTCAAAATCTTTATATATATATATATATATATATATATATATATATATATATATATATATCTCAACAACATTTTCCCACGGGAAGGTTTCTTGTAATTAGTTTCAAAATCTTATTTCAAATCCATGTGGCCACTTAGTCCATTTATAACTTTCCAAAATCAACATTCTAATCACACTTTTGCTTAAAAATAGGGGTTTTTTTAAAGTCCTTAAATTTACATAAAATTTCTTTTGCTAAGGATTGAAGGAGACTCACCCAATGTATTGAAACTTGTCATTCTGAAGGTTCTTAATATCCGAAAAACTGTTAATAAGCAATTTCCAGAAGTGATTAAAAAAAGGAAGTATGCGAACCCAGTGTCCTTTTGACGGTTCCTAACTGCAGCTTGGGCAGAGGTGGCTTTCCCTCAGCTCCCAGCTCTAAACCCACTGGAGACTACTGTCTTATTGTCTCCTCATGGGGAGCTACTGTCTGGAGTAGTTGTGTGCAATCCCGAATCCTGTCCTTATCCGGAAAGGAATTCAGAGCACCTGGTCAATTCGCTGACTTCTTGTTCTGTTGCAGTCATCAGCTCCACTCTCAGCAGAGCCATCTTCAGTTCACCATTGTTTCCTCAGAAGTTCCCTTCAACACCAATTCCTATCCTCCTTCCCCCCCCCCCCTTATGCTTGAACTCCTTGTGCTCAACCTGAAGCTCATCCATAGTCTTAGAACTGATAAGTATAGTCTGTAACAGAAATTATCTAGCTAGATTTGGCACAGCCTGAGAAACTTCCATCTGTTTAGTCATAATATTTGATGGCTGATCCACAGGAAATAATTCTGCTTAGTCTTTGGACAGAAGATCCTGAGTACCGACTTTAGCCTTGCACATCTTTTGGTGACTGAGGCATTTAAAGCCACAGAATAATCAGAATGGTCAATCCTGCAATCAGAATTGGCAATTGCAGAAAGGTGCCTTTAGTGTCATGTGGCACTCATGGAGACATGAATAACACCAAACGATACACAGCCTATTGATAGAAAGCAAAAAGCCCACTGAAGAAAGGTGATCAAATGGGGGGGGGGGGGGAACAGATTTGAGAAAACTCACTCTGAAAGAGAATGTGCAGGTTCTGCTGCTACAGCAGTCAAAAGAAGAATAGGGGAGCCATGCTGAGTATGTAACTATATATATACAGGGTTGTAGGACTCCTATTAAAGTTGCAGCTTTGGAATCTTCAGAATCTAGGCTAGACCCATAGGGATGCATCACAGAGATTTTGATGAGGAATCATGGTTCTGTTTCATATTCTCAGCCCCCATTTTCAGACTTCAGGTGAATTGACCTTTACTGTCCAACAAACTAAATGTGAAAAGTCAGTGCTGCTGTTTTTACGGTGGTTGAAGGGGAAGGAGAAATTAAATTACTAACAGGTTTTGAATGATGGAAGTTTGTTGTTCCATCTGCAGTGAAAATAGGTTTTCAGCTACAGTTAAGTATGGCATTACAGCATGTACAGTGATTGATTACATACATTTTATACCAGCAAACATCAAGGACATTTTGCCTTCAATATATACTTATACTGTGGCAGGGAGTTAGATTTCTCAGTCATGATTCAGTACTTAGCTAACAAATATTTACATCAACTTTCAAAGTAGCAGTAAGAGAAGGATGTACAGTATGCGTGTATGTATGTGTGTGTGTGTATATGTGTGCAACAATACAAGCTATACATTATAACTGACATGTAATTTTTAAAACATTTTTGTACAATGGACAACAATGTATTTTTTCTGTATTTATTTATTTATTCAATTTATATAGCCACCAAACTCACATTACTTCTTGTAATGGCTATCACATAAGAGGCGGCTTAATATTTGAGCTACCTATTGCCATGGATTTCATTTACAACTGAACAATGAATATCCTTTATAATTCTGATTTCGTGGGTTTTCTCAGCATAATTACATTTTGGGATTATTAAAACAAGTTGTCTAATGTCCTTCACCAATGAGTAGGAATTTGAATCTCATTTAACTGTGCTAAAATTTGAGGCCACTAGAGTACATAACACAATGTGGTACATCCCCAAGATCAAAATTTTTTTCCATGCAGTGTTGTCAGTGATGTGATGCAATGGTGTAATGGGGGAGGGAGATAATCCCACTGAAGCTCTTTATGTTCTCAAAGAATTTTTTCTGGGGGATTGAGAACACCTCCATACTTAAGAGAAGTGGCACTGAGAGCTGTTAGCAGTGGAGGAATGGATAAAAATCACCTCCTCTCTTCTTCTGCTAGAGGAGCCTTCACCGAATCAAAGAAACTTAATGAATTGAAAAAACCCTTCTGTTCATAGATAGCTAACTTGGGGAGTGATAGTGTAATGTTTGGGAGAGGGGGTAAAATCAGCAAGATGACAGACTGAGTGTTACAGTGCAAGCAGCACCCTTTTTGAACATGCATGCATAAAAGGGGTGGGGTTTGCGTTACAACTCTTCATTATCTTGCCAATTTTGAATCCCACACAGAAACAGCTGTGTGTAGTTTAGTGGTTATGTCCCTCATTTGCATGAAGAATGTATGGGTTCTTCAGACAAGGCTGGGAAAACTCCCACCAATCAGGATAGAGAATGTTTCATCCGATGAACCAACATTCTGACTCCTGTGTTCCTCCACAGGAACTCAGGATAAAACTCTTAATAACTTCTTCATCATGTGATCTATATAGTTCAGAAAAGGTATGAATGGTTCAATTGCTACCCCACTACCAGTGGAAGATAATAAAAGTGATACAACAACATGGAATAAATGGATTTTTCCAGCCAAGATTCTCATGGTGAACAAATGCTTTCTTCGGTGTTCATATAATTGTACTATCTTGCTCCCTTATTGGTGTAAGCCAGAGACCCTGGCAGGCAGCTGCAGACATTAGCACAGGATGGTGCCCTTTCAGCATAAGAAATTGAATTTATGCAGCTGAAAGATACTAAGATCATGATTTTGGTTTGCTCCCCGCTCCCCAAAGAGGAATACTGCACATTTCCATAAACATAGGTGCAGAATTTGGCTACTCAGAAGAAACAATACTTCTAGATTTTAACGAATGAAGGTAGTGCTTTGGCTGTTGCTGCTGTAAACAATTACATAGCTTGTTTTGTTTTATTTACTTTGGTTTAGGAGAGTGAAAACCTGAAGCAGTTTAAAAACATAGTGTTCCAATATGCTATCTATAGCCATGAGTAACTACGTAAATCTTATTTTATTTGGCTTATTATTTATTAATTGACAATGCAGCTGTATGAGGCTGCCCAACTCAACACTGATTCTCTTTTGTATTTTTGTATAAATATAAGTGCATTATTATTTATTATATTACTTTTTGAAAGGGATATAGAGATAAAAGCTGTAGTGCATGCATCTGTGTGTGTCTATTGTTTATAGGGCCACAAGAATTTGGCCACTTTCACCCAAGTAATGTATATGGTTTTATAGCATCATCCTGTTTATTACAGTAACGGTTAGAGGAGGATATAAGACACTTCCAGTCAGTACTGTAGAAATGGCCTAAGATTTCAAGGCTTGCAATTCTCTTTGTAGCTATTAGAAACAATCGCCCTTGTTAACAATGATTGCTAATAAATGCTTGAGCTTTTTCATGCTTCAGAATACAGTCTAGAACTATTTGCAATTAACATTCAATAACATTAATTCACTGTGAAGTGAGTCACTGGACAAGGAGAAATTCTGTGATAAAAATGGGAAAGTTAAGAGCTTTTGTAGCTGCAGGAAACAAAGATTTTTCTTTTTGTCTCACTGAAGATCAACAGCATAGTCTTTACCACATTTGCTCAGAAATTATTCCTGGCATGTATAATGGTGCTTACTCTCAGGTAACCGAAGAGATGAGAAATATACTTGTGGTGATCATCTGCTTTTTACATGCACACAATAAATATTGTCCTACAGGATAAACACTCTGAAAACAGACTTTCTGCTCTTCACAAAGGAGTAGGTGGGACTGGGGCAAAAGCCCAGTCTGACTTTATATTGAAATGAGTGAAAATCAATTTAATTAAATACATTGCATTGAAAGCCAGCAACCTATTTGCAAATGATTTACTGAAATTTCCCACCCTGGTTCTTGGAAGAGAAACTGGGCATCAGTTTCACCAAATAGCTTCAGGAGAATAAATTCAACAGAAAAGTGAGACTTATTATTATGAACAGAAGCAGCAGCACTGTGCTTTGTTTCTCCTTTCCCATTTTTTTTTTTCCTCTCTCTCTTGTTGGTAGCCTTGTTCCATTTTTCATCTCCAAGCATCATTCTTTTTTTAATAGTAATTTCATTAAAATTACAATTAAAAAGATAAAAGCTAATGCAAACTAAAAAAAAAGAAAAAAAGAAAAAGAAAAAAATAGAAATTGTAGAAAAGAAAAAAAAAGAAAAAATAGAAGATGAAAAAAATAAGAATATAGTAAAGAAAAGGAAAAGAAATAAAGAAACTACTTCCTCCTTCATCACACATTTAAACAATTATAGTAACTTATCGTTTTCTCTTCAAATACAACAAATGATTTCTTCTTCCTATACCCCATCCTTTAACTATAAACAAATCCTTAAAGCCTTGTCATTCAGTCCTGATCAGCAAAAGTCCATAAGGGTTACCAGAGATAACATATTTATTTTAACCTTGATCAAATAAACTAACTTTATATTCCTTCCTTTTACTTTTAACAATCTTGATCTTTAATCCTTTCAAATAATGTCCTGGTACTTAATTTCTTTTCATTTTTTCTTTGTCCCTTCTCACAAAATTCTCCAAACCTTTAATAAGTCTCTTTTGTAAATCCAATATGGGAAAGTCACCCAGGTCACTCTTTTGTTTTGTTTTGGTTTGGTTTTTTTCCTTTCCTTTCCTTTCCTTTCCTTTCCTTTCCTTTCCTTTCCTTTCCTTTCCTTTCCTTTCCTTTCCTCTTTTTTCTTTTTTCCCCCTTTTCCTTTCCTTTTCTGTTCTTTCTTTCTTTTTGTATATTCCTTTTAATTATTAAGACAGCAGCCGGTTTCATTTGTATATCCAGTATAGCATCTTTTTCCATATCATTCCTGTAGCCTGTTATTTTTAAATCTACTTTCAGATCAGTCTCAGTCTTGTCCAATAAAACTTGTTCCTCTTCCATAAGATCTTGTAAACATGGTCTATTTATAGAGGCAGACGTTCTTAAAATTAACTTCTGGGTCATTGTTCAAAAATATCCTTCAATACATGCAATGTTAAGGTATTTTGCTCCATGCTGTATTAGTAAGTAAACTTTCCATATTTAGTTCCTTCTAGTTCCCTCTAGTGTCCAACCTTCAAAGTCCCATCCTATCATTTTTTTTAAAGAAAATTCAAAACAAAAGCATTTTCCCATGGGAAGGATTCTTATAATTAATTCCAAAATCTTATTTCAAATACATGTGGACACTTAGTCCATTTGTAACTTTCCAAAATCAAAATTCTAATCATCCTTTTGCTGTTTATTAATTTTTGTTTTAAGTCCTTAAATTTGTATTTAAAACTTATTTTGCTAAGGATTGAAGGAAACTCACCCGGTGCTGTAAAACTTGTCGATCCAAAGCTAATAGCTGAAAATATTGTAATAGCTGAAAAGCAGTTAACAAACAATTTCCAAAAATGATTAGAAAAGGAAGTAAGCAAACCCATTGTCCTTTTGAAAGGAGCCAGCCAGTTTTAGCAAGATGTCTATTCCCTTGTCTCCCAGAGCTCTAAACCTGCCAGAGACCACTATCTTGCGGTTTTCTCATGAGGAGCCACTGTACGGAGCACTTGTGGGCAATCTCAACTCTTCTCCTTCTCTGGAGAGGAATTACAAAGAGCCAGTCTACTCATTGGCTCTTCATTCTGTTGTGGTCATCAGCTCTGCTTTAAGCGGAGCTGTCTTCAGTTCACCATTTCTTCCCCAGAAGTAATCTTTAAGCATCATTCTGAATGTTCTGTAGGGAAAGAAATAGCAGTTCTACAAAGCAATGTGGAATATTCAGGGGAGAAAAAAGTCTACAAAATGGCTTTCTTCTTTCATAGGTTTCTGTGGAGGAAATCTAGATTTTTTTCAGAAAAGAAGTCAAGGAATGTTTGATTCCTTTTGCACAGGGATTCCTTTTGCACATTTGAGTGTGACATACAATAAGATCAATAAACTTTCCTGTATTAAACTAACAAAACCAAAACAAAATGATAATGTCTTTTATTTAATTATTTTGCAAAAATAGCACCTGGGTCTCTAAAATATGTCAATTTTTACTGAGCTGGATCTGGAAAAGAGAAATTTATTATCAAGCATTGCGCTTAAAATCCTCTTTTGGTTTTGGTATGTGTGTTATGCAATACAGAACAAGATTTTTTTTCCCTCTCTCTCTCTGTCTCATACACAAGCACACACAAACACAGCATAGTGCTTGTGTATAGTCTTGGAAGTAAATTGGTTCATGAGGAGATTAATTTTCTGTCCACGCTTTAAATATGTTAATGCTGCCTTTCACAGTTCAGTACATCCATTTGTTATTTCCACAATTCACCCTGCTTTCCAAGTCCATCTGATGAATGAGCTAATCTGAAGTGCATGAGCTATAAATAAACACAACATCTGTTGGAATGAAAGGCTTGAATGACTGGCTATAAAAATGACTACTCAGAAATCCTTGAATCTGATCAGGCGGTTTCTATAGTTAGGAAGAGTGCTCACGTACAGCAACAACACACTCTTCTCTCTGATTTCTGTTTTACTCATTGCTCAGTCAAGTGATGCTTTAAAAGGCCCAGCAGATTGACTTCTTAAAGCAGCTGCAATTTTTTTAGGCTTGCACAGAAAGCAGAGTTGTGTTACTGACACAAAGTCCAAACCACTTCTTCCAAACCAATTCTGAAGCATGCACAGCCCTGTAATGTATGAGCAACTCATTAAATCTCCTACCCTTAACATTTCTGAGGGTTTTCCTTCCTATGTTGGTCTTTTCTTTAACTCTATGCCTTCGCAATCACTGTTTCCAAATCCCCTGCTTTCTAGCATACTGAGAATTTTTCATTTTGCCCTGGTATATTGTCATTCCCTTTAAGTTTTTTCTTATTATGTCTCTGTGAGCCTTTCCATCACTCTCACCTACCCTTATCATAGTTCATTCTAATTTCCCTTCAACCCATCTGCAGTGCTATTTTTCCTCTTTAAAAATCTTACAACCCCTCAATGCTTTTATTTTATTTTGTTGGTTTGTTTTGACTTATATGACTGCCCCTCTTGCCACAGCAACTCTGGGCAGTGAACAAAACGTAAATGGAAATCACACTGTAAAACCTTAAAATATACATTGTTAAACATGTAATTCAAAACAAAAATGGCAGCCAAGAAGAAGAAAAAACAAAATAACATTAAGTCATCTGGGCTTCGCTAACTTCACAGCCCCCATACCTGGGCAAGCCAGCAGTATTTCAGTGCTTTCCATTAGGTTAGCAGAGTTGGGGCCAACCTGATCTTAGGTGGTTCCAGAGGGCAGGTGACAAAACAGGCACATTTCTTGGGTTCTGCAAGATGACTTTCTTTAATTGATGGAACCTGAAGCATGCTCCTCCTGCTGGATTTAATGGGGTAGATAGAGACCACCAGGTCTTTCAAGTATCCTGGCCCCATGCCATGAAGGACGTAATAGGGTACTTTTGTTTTTAACTGTTTTTTTAATGGATTGTTGTGAGCCACCTAAAGTCATCATATGAGATAAGTGGCCATATAAATCCTATAAATAAATAGGTGACAACAAGCATAATGAATTACATCCAGAAGCCTACTGAGAGTCAATACAGGTTGCATAGAAAAAGTATAACATGGGCTGACTGAAATGCCCATAATTACCCAAGCTGCTTCATTCTGGACCAATTACAGCTTCTGGATGCTTCTCAAGAACATCCCTATGTAAAACATGTTGCAGGGACATTCAGGAGATGACCAAAGCATGAGTGACCATGTGCAGTGTCTCCCAGTCCAGGAAAGGCACAAAGCATTAAGATGTGCAAAAGCCCTTCTGGCCACATTTGCCACCTGTCTTCAAGCAGGAGCCATGAGTTCAGAAAGAACACCAAATTGTACAACCTCACCCAGAACTAAAAACAGAGCATCACCATGCCTTGGGGTAAAGGGGTGGAGGCGCTAAACCCCATAGCCACTTGGTCTTGCTAGGGTTGAGCCAAAGCCTGTTCTTCCCCATCCAGACCCTCACAGCTTCCAGACACTGGGACAAGATCTCTATGGTCATCCTGGGGTAGAGCAGAGATATAACACCGAGTGTCATTTGCATACCTCACCCCATGCCATCAGATGACCTTACCCAACAGCTTCAAGTAGATGTTAAAAACAAGTAGAGAGTGTCAAGCCCTGTGGCACCTCACGAGGCAGGGGCTGTGAGCTAGACCTTTTCTTCCAGCAACACTGATGGAACCAGAAGAAGGAAAATCAGAAGAAAACTATGTTTCCCACATCTAATCCCTGAAGCCAGTCCAGAAGGATATCAAGGTCAAGGGTATCAAAGGCCACTAAGAGCTCAAGGAGAACAAGGATGGTTGTGCTACCACCATACCACTCCCACCAGAGGCCATCCACAAGTACAATCAATGCCATTTCAGTCCATGTTTATGTATGAAACCTGACTAAAAGAGGTCCAGATAATCTGCCTCCTGCAGGCTCTCTAAAGCTGCAGTGCAATGATCTTAACAACTTTCTATAGAAAAGAAAGGCTGGGAAGCAGACAAAAACTGTCCAAAAACAGTGAGATCTAGTGATGGATTTTAAGGAGAGGGCCTCCTTAAGTGTCAGTGGGACCACCCCCTCTCTCAGGGATGCATTTACCAGCATCAGTCCAGATCTCCTGGGAGGCCTTAGCTATCCAGGAGAAATATCAGTGTAATTCATAGGTAGGCAAGGTCACAGCTCTGAAAACTCTGTCCAGTTCCTCAGGAATCACAGGATCAAACTTAGCCAGTAGGACCTGCATAAAAGCCAGAGATCAACTTGGGGCACATCTGAGTGACTTTGTCCACCAGATGTCCAGCATATTCCTCACAATGGCCTTGCAAATGTCATTCATCAGAAGGGACTGGGTCACTCTAAATGGGGCTGCTGGACAGCTAAGGGCAAAAAGGTACTCACATTTTGTGCCCTTAACACTACAAAGTAGGCCTTATTAGTGCCTTTAACTTGTGATTGATCAGGTCACACCAAGTAACACTCCAATGGCACTCTAGATGTCTCTTCACCTATTTCATCTCCCTCAGTTCCTCTGTAAACCAAGGGGAGTTCCAGGATCCATGATGGTATGAGGGGAGAGGCCACATAGGCATGATCCGGTCCAAAGTCTCAGATGCCCTCTCATTCCAAGCTGCAACTTCAGCCAAACCATGAACCAGATCTTCAGGAATAATTCCAAACTCCCTCTGGAACCCAACTGGTACCTTGGGTGGACCAATCAAATAGATCCAACCTCCCTGTGGTAAGGAACAGCACCAGAACACTCCAAGATCACCAGAAAGTGATCTGACCATGGCAGGAGAATGATGATAATTTTCCCCAAATACAGATCACATTGCCACTCCCTCAACAGGAAGACCAGGTCCAAAGGGTGACCACGGTTCTGTGCCAGGCCCTCAATCACCTGGATCAGGTCTGTAGCTGCCATGGTAGCCTTGAACTGTTGCCAACTCTATCTTTGTCTCTAGCCCCTCTGTTTCTGGACTGTTAGCTCTCTAGCTTGCTTACTTCTTTCAGAATTTCACGATACTGTCTTTCCATCTTTCCCTTTTCAATGCAGCTTCTTTTATGACTTGACTGTGTCATGCAAATGAAATGAAAGCAGCAGTAAATCCTGCATGCTCTAATTTTAGAATTAATCTTAGAATTATTCTTTGTGAAATCAGAATGCAGGAGTGAAACAGGACAGAGTGGCTCACTGAACAATAAAAAAAGAAATGGGAGAAAAGATCTGATCCACACTTCAAAAGACTCCGAGCTCATCTATTTTCTGCCATTCAAAAGTTAATGATATCACCACCAAGAAATCCCATGGATTTAGGTTAAACTGGGAAGGCATTGACCAATCACTTTACCGTTGTTGCCAGAGAAACAATATGGATGTGAAAATGAAGTGATCAGAAGTCAAGTTCAGTTTGAGGGAATATTTATCTTTCTTAGCAGGTATTAAGAATTCTATGGGAAGATTCTGCTACAGTGACAATAAATGCCATTCCCTAAATCTCTGTATCCACACCATTACAACAGGTGTTAATCCTCAGACTTCTATGCTAAATTTTTCCATTAATATATTTATACTTTCTTGATGCTAGCTAGATGTATTCCAACATAATTATACATATGTATTAAATGTGCTTTCTTCTTTAACTACTACATTTGCATCTGTACCACAAAACACTGCTTTTTATTCTGTTTATCAGTCCACTAGGCTAGATGTCTTAAGCATTGATTCTGCTTTGAAACATAAGGGCTTGTAAGATCCCTTCCATCTCCAGTTGAAGAAACACCCTGTAAAACTCATAAAACCTCACTAGACCTTAGACAAGTGTTTCTCAATCTTGGCAGGTTTAAGATGTGTGGACTTCAACTCCCAAAATTCCCCAGCCATCATGCTGGCTGGGGAATTCTGGGATTTGAAGTCCATACACCTTAAAGTTGCCAAGGTTGAGAAATGCTGTCTTAGACTCAAAAGAAGCTGTTCTTTTCTCTGGTTGTTTTTCTTTGAAAAACAAGAGTTTCTGTTGAGTTGGCAGCCTTGGAAATCTAAAGGATAGATAGATGATAGATAGATAGACAGACAGACAGACAGACAGACAGACAATTTTTCAACATGGCTGCCGGCAGAACCTCATATGCCCCAAGTGTCCTTAATCTCTTTGATGGCAAACTCAACCTGTTTCTAAGTAACTAGAATCTCTAACATATCTTTCTACCTCCCTGGATTACTTTTCTAAATCACATAATCTTGTTCTTGTTTTCTTTTTCTTTTTTTCCCATGTGCTGTAAGTCCTCTATTAATGGCACTCATAAAATTTTCCCTCAGAACAAACAACTGTATTATAGATCAGGCCCTCCTGAATATCCACTCAACAGTAATATTTAAATTAAAATAACCAAGCATTTGTTTTTAGAATTCTAATCTCCTGAAGGACTATGTCCTAAGTAATTATTGTGGCTGAGTCAAAATGACAGGCAGAATTACAAACAGGATGAGTACGAAAAACAGAACATTAATATTCTATCCTGGCAAGAGAAACTAACTAAAATAATCTCAAGAATTCTCATTTATTCAGATGACTGGGATCTAGCAACCTCCTGATATTGGATATCCTGGCTGGAGCTTATGAGGGATTGTCCACTCTAGTGAAATAGATACCATTTATCTACATAAAATAGATAGCAGGACTCAAAATATTTTCAAAGGCAGCATCAAATGCACAGGACTCTATGAAATGATACTCACCACTAATAGTCCTGAAGGGAGATGCTTTTATAGCATTAATGGTACATTATTCTCCAATTTCCAAGGTGAAGCTGATCTAATCTGTTCCATACCAAGAATGGAGAACTAGGGTTCAGAGACATATGGTTTATTTATAAAACATCCCAGGTTTGGTGTCTGAATTGATTGCTGTCAAACATCCACATCTTCTTTTGCGGGGACAGTGGCCTGAACCCAGGAAAAGTATTAATTACATTTTGGGAATAGAAAATAGAATTTTCTTTCATGGGCCATTTCAAAGGCTCTGTAATGGACACGTCATCACCCCTCTTTGGCATGACCATTGTCCTCAGGCTTCACTCTGTGACTCTTTTTCCTTCCTTGAATTTTGTTTGCAAAATTGTAATTGTCCTTTAGATGCCAAACATAGAAAAATTCCTAGATAAACCTGATCACCCCAGCTGATATTTACTCCCCTGTTTAAGCTAGAAGAAGAAAATAGTGAGGATAGTTCCAAGTTAGGAACTTATTAGTTCTTGGGAGTTCTAATGAGACAGTGGAGACAGTAATAATTAAATTTAGGTATTTAAATAGATAACAAACAACCACATAGCCACAAATTCAAAACTATTTTTCTCTTGCCCATAAGAGACTTTAGTGAAACACTTTCCTTGTTTCTTTTTTGGAGGAATTAGATCATAAGATGGTTTCAGCAGGATCGTGAGACTGGCAGAAAGATAGGAAATAGCAAGATGAATGTAGTAACTGACAGTGTTTGGCTAGGAAACTTGCTTTGGAATGGGATGGGTTAACAGGACAAGAAGAGGATGTAGCTTGGGAAACTGGGCATGGTTACCAGCCCAGACATGAAGGTTTTTGTATCCACTTACATTGAAGAAGGAACCAAATGCCAACCTGGGTAAAATTATATTATGAAGCAAACTTTGTGAGTAAAATCATTTGTTGATCACCTCCTTTTTAACATTCAGTCACCACTTCCCGTTATTCACGTTTAGCTAACTGTAGAACAAGAGTTGTTTTTTCAAGTAAGATATAAATCTACAGTATAGATTTATATAGGTATTTATATAGGTATATCACAAGGATAGGTATATCACTCAAACAGTCATTGTTTTAGTCAAACAATCCTGGGAAATATAACCTGGTAAGGATGTTGAAAATTCTGTTAGGTATCTCTAGCTTTCTAATCTTAAACTTCCCCAAGGAAGTGTAATGAATTACAAAGCATTTTAAGTCTGCGGAATAAACTTTGAAACCATCTTTGCATAATGAGTATTTCTTGAGATGTGTATTCATTTGTATTATCCCATGCCCAGTCAGACTGGAGTCTACATCCCACAGGTATTTTAATGAGTAAACTGGCATATGCTACTGGATTGTGACTACCTAGTTTTGCTATCCTAAAGCACATTTTAGTTGGATGTAATGTAACAGACAATGAAAATCCAAAATAACTTCCCAAAGCTAACAAATTTCTTAGCCTTTGGCAGTTACTTTGGACTCCTACAATCTTTTATTTTATATTATTTACCTTATTATTTTTAATGAGGAAGGAAGGAAAGATATGTAGTCTGCACCATTTGTAGTCTGTTGTGTAGGCCCCATTTAAAGATGTCACATAACCAAAGTTAGCTAAACAGCACACAAAAGGAAAATAAAAGCAAAAATAAAACCAACACAACAGCATAATGAAACAGAGAGATGCAAAAAACAAACAACTGTCAAATTGAGAATATGGATAGAAATAAACAAATATATCAGAGTGCAACAGATTTGAACAGATTTTAAACTCTCTTTTAAAAGGCTGGATACATTTTTAAAGGCCTGATAAAATACTATTCTAACTTGATCTTGAAACATCAACTGGAAGCAGCAGATAAGCATCTCTGGAGGGCATTCCCATGAAAAAGTCTTTTTTTTTCCCAAAAGCTAACTATCCACAAAATGGAGAACAGATGCAAAATGAGCTTGCAGCATATTGTATTGCAATACTGAGCATTTGAGAATTTGAAAGGAGTCTGGCAATCAGCAATAACAATGATTGAAACTGCAAGTTGGTCAGCCAATGATTGTACAGTCTGTTTAGTAGAATTTTCATTAACATGGAAATAATACGTAAGATGCCAATTTGGAATGTCCTGCTGTCACAAAAAATGTCATACTCAGTATTGTAGATAAGCATACAGAATGTGTGGTGTTGCCCTTCAACCTGATAAACATATTTGCTGAAAACTGTTGGATTTTGCATGCATCATCATAAATTGTGTTACAGAAGTAAGAAACAGCTCTTTATGTATGAAGAGAGACTCTCTAATTTATTGTCATTGAATTCATTGATCCTCAGCCTGCATTTTTATTTCTACCCAAACATTTGCAGATGCCATCAATCACATACCAGCTCTCGCTCGCTCTCTCTCTCTCTCTCACACACACACACACACACACATATTATTCATTCAAACCTTAACATTCTTGAATGAATAAATCCCACTGAAGCTTATGAAACATAATCATGAGTCAATGCATTTAGAACAGTAATCAGGGCTGTCAAAAGAGCAGATTATCCTACTTAGATATTTACTGTCTACTTGTGATTTTTACACATTAAATTATGGAAAAAGAAGTGAAATGGAAAAAAAAATGCCTTTTAAAATTGAACAGATGAGACCTCACAGCAAAATGTTGTTTGGGGGGTGTAGAGATAGTCTTCTTTCTCCAACCTCAGCTTCTCACTGACTAAATCTCAGCCTAGAGATTTTTCTTTGCTTACAAAGCTCTGAGTTTTTTTGGTTTTTGTTTTTTCAAAGCTGTGTGTGTGTGTGTGTGTGTGTGTGTGTGTGGTTTTTTTGCCTGCAAAGCTCCATTTTTCCAGACAAGGTTGCTCAGAGAAGAAAGGGACAGCTCACATGATCTCTTCCTGCTTTTAACCTCCTCTCTTTCTTCCACATGTCTCCAAATAAGTACAGACACATTTTTGTTTCCCCCTGTTTCCCCAAGTCTTTTTATAAACATGATCTTAAGAGTCTTCTGAGCATGCAGATACTTCTGATATGACAATACACTGAGATATCCTGGGGCAAAATGGGTTACTTCCAAAACTTTGAATATGGTCTTTAAAGTGGTTCATGTAATCCCTGCACAAACATACAGAGCCATATAACATGCATACAGATATACCTCAATGGATACAGTACAGATCAAAGCCAATGATTGGGTTGACATGCTGTGTTGAACTTCAATGACCTTTATCACAATGATCAATATTATTGATCTTCAACTACTATCAACCACAGCTACATTGCCAATTGTGAGGATGATGGCAATGATCATACACTGACAATCATAGGACTGCAGCTGTCCCACATGTTAGCATAACAACATAAAAATATTAGTAAGGAATAATATGCAAGATGAGGGAGAAAAAAAGAGCAAGAGGAGAAGGAGAAGATAAGAAATTCACCATCTGAGATATTGTATGTAAATGAAAAACTGTGAAATTCTTTGTCTGGGTAAACAGAGGTAATTGAATGAAGAAGATTGAGCCCTGCAAATGAAGAAAAATTCAAAACTTTATTGAATTCTTAAGTGCAGAGGTGAAACAAAGCTGTTGTGAAATAATGGTTCTCAAACAGAGCCATCTAGGTCAGAGACTAAGCAGCTATGACTTTTTAAACAATGAAAACATAGTGACACACTGAAATTTTAGACATCTTATTCAGAAGAAAGCCAGGAGGAAGTGGTAGTCCTTGGTAACATTTTCAAAGATACATGAATTCAGAGCTCTTAATTAACTCTACTTTTTGAGCTGACCTCTTCTAATATTTTTCTTTAAATCTAAGGACAAACTAACCCTTAATTTACACCATATAGTCTGAGTCCTGCCATCACTAATAAGAGATGTCTGTATTCTTCTGACCTAAGAACAGGCATAATTTTGTTCCAAGAAAGGAAATTGGCCAAGCCATTTGCATTTCTGGACATGTAAAAACGATTATTGAAAGCAAATACATTGGCAATCAGTACTTAAAAAGAGTTCAATATCTATCTATCTATCTATCTATCTATCTATCTATCTATCTATCTATCTATCTATCTATTTTGTATGCTGCCCATCTCCCCCATATAAAACTATTTCCCCCTTTTGGACTTTTTGTGGGAAACAGAAGAAATAAAATTATGATATATGGATTTGATGATTAATCAAATTAACAGACTATGCAAAACATGTATGTTAAGATGTAATGTTAGAGTAAGAGGTTATTTTATGCTTCATTTATATCTGCTGTATAAGAAATCAGAAGTCATTCTTTTGTATCTGTTTTTCTGCTTCTCCTTTTCTATTTTCCAGCACTTTATCTCTAGCTTTCTTTCCACTCTTTGCCTTGATTGTTAGTTTGTGTTAGTTTTTATCTTTCTGCTTTTTTAAAATTTAATAAACCTATTATCAAAACTATATAAAACTATTTCTTAACTAAAAGATTAAATAAGTCTAACCTACATGTTGTGGAATGGTAATCATTCTGCAGATTCCCAGAAGAGGACTCAGAATAAATTGCTTTCAACCTCTTTGTTTATACAGGAGATTATCACTGAAAACCATAGTGAGATTAAATTGACAAATGCTACTGTTATTATGAATGACCAGCAAATTTCCTGTGATTGTCAGATGAAATGAGGATTATTACTGTAAAACAGAAAAGCATAATCGCATCAGGTTTACAATCACCAAAGACTGAGATATTTCCTGAATGAAGGTGAATATCAAGCCTTACTTCAGATTTCTTCATTGATCTGTAATACTGTAATGCATAATTAAAACTATGCTTCGAGTCAAAATAGTTTGTAGATCAAATGTGATGTTTCCTGCCGCAAACAACCAGTGGCTGTGATTTCACACCATTGTTTTTAGGGTTGGGTCTGCTGAAATCAATAAAATTTCTATAGAACATTCCTGATAGAATGAATATGAGCATTTCCAGGCCCCTGCTCACATCACTCAGTTACATGTTTATTATGGAGTTTCCTGGTATTTACCACCTGAATAGTAAAGAAGTAAAGAAGATATGACCAAAAAAAAAAAAAATCAGAAATTAAATTAGCAAACCAAGAACACAAACTGAAATTACCATATATGCTGACAATACTGGCCTTACAGTTACTCATACAAAGGACTCTTTAGAATTCATAAATATATACTCCAGTATGGTTCAGTATCAGGATATCAGATTAACAAGAATAAGATTCAAATGCTGACACCAAACTTAGCTGAAGAAAACAGTATTAGTGACAAATAATGGAGTTTAATGCTACTGCTAAGGAAGTTAAACACCTAGGAATTTACTTGACAAAAAATAATAAAGATAAAAATAAAAATAATTATCCATCAGTTTGGAAAAATATAATGACAGATATCCTAAGATGGAGAAACTAAAACTGTCTTGGTTGGGAAGAATTGCAACCATGAAAATGAACATTCTGCAAAAGCTTAACTTTCTACTGCAGATAATTCCAATAAAAATTAAAAACAGGGTGTTAAATGACTGGCAGAGACAAATAACTAACCTTATATATATCTAAAAAAAAAAGGATTAAATTTAAGATATTAAAAGAGTCAATAGAACAAGGTGGTTTGGCAAATTTCAAACTATATTATCAAGCCAGCTGCCTAACTTTGATAACAGACTGAATAATATCATATTATGGCTGTTACCGTTGTTGTGGCAGTAGGATTTCTAGATGGTTTATATAAATCCTTTTTCTTGATACAAATAGAAATAGATAATTTATAAGAGTTTATTCAATAATATGCAGCATATCAAAAATATGGGACAAACATAAAAAAGAATTAGCCCAGATTTATCACTGCTTGCTTCATTATTAAACATTTATTTACTTGAAGATGAAAATGTAAAGAAATTTGGTCAGTGGAGAAATAATGAAGCATACAAACTGCAAGATTTAATTGTCAAGAGGACAAAGATGAAATGCTTTGAGACTCTATCTTTGGAATGGTCAGAACAATCTAACCAACTCTGGTACCTTAGATAAGCAGTCCTGTTCCAAATGAATTACAAAAGGCAGAACACTTAAAGATGTGGCTGAATTTTAAAGCCATATAATATAAAACTTGGAACACTTGCTGGGCCTTATTTATAAACTGCTGGAGAAATATGACTCAGAAACCAAAAGATTGTATGATTAAATGGATGCAGAATTGAGAGAGCAATTGAAATGCATCAGTGGCAATTTCAATGGAAGAAAAATATTAAATTTGTAGTGAATATCATACTTAGAAAAAAATGGTATCAGATGGTATAAGATATTTTATCAATGGCATGTTACTCCAGTATTGATTGATAAAATTGTTTATTTTCTAAAACGTGTGGGTAATGTAACAACCAGATCAGATCATCCTACATATTTGGTGGCAATGTTATAAAACCCAGAAATTTGGGGAAATTATTTCTAATTCTATAACAGGATGAAAAAATTCTAAACCAACCAGCCATCATCCTATCAAATATTACTAAACCCTATATTTCTACAAAGTACTGTATATCAAACTAGCTTTGTACATTCTACCAGCTGATAGGATAGTCTTGAGGAAAGTACGTACAATACCTTCAGTAAAAGAATGATGAAGTAAATTGTGGAAGTATGCCTCAATGTCTAAGATAAGCTTGTATTTCAAAAAAAAAAATCTGATACAGAATTTAATTTAAGATGGAAACCATTTTTGGATTATAATTCTATCCATACATTTGTACATAATTCAAAATCCAGGTTTCTCTTAATATAAAACTGTAGCATGTAAGTTGTGGATTTTATTATTTAATTTGATTTAGCAGGTAAATTTTTAAATATTGCCTTGCTGAAGACCACATAAAGAGTTCAAGGTGTGTAAAAATACTCCAACTTTTTATCAGCTAGTTTATACTCTTTCCGAATATGCTGAAAATCATATTCTGCATAGTTATATGAATCAGGTCCTGTTTTCACACACATGATGCTGCTTTATGATGACAATATTATGTATTGATGCAACTACACTTCAGATTAAAAAAAAAAATTCTTCCAATACGAATATGCATCAATTGGCATATTATAAAGGTTGATAGTCTTCAAGTACCATGAAGTGGTTTGCCCTTGCCTCCTTCCTAAGGCTGGGAGAGAGGGACTGGCCCAAGGTCACCCAGCTGGCTTTGTGCTTAACGTGGGACTAGAACTTGCAAGTTCCCAGTTTCCAGCCTGATGCCTTAACCACTATGCCAAACTGGCTCTCCTAGATTAAGTTAGCTGGAAAAAATTGTATTGCTTGGCATATTCTAAATACTTTTAAAGTTAAAACATTACTAGCATATGATTTTCCCTTCAATGAAGCAGATACTTTGTTCAAAGTTGGAGCATATAATTTTTAGCCATAATAAATGAAGCAATCATTTGGCAGTAGCTTGATGTTTATTGACAGGCATGCAGATAGGATACATTTTTAAAAGTTCAAAAACTCTTGTAAAAAATCACATAAATTAAGACCCAAATTAGAGCAGGGCCTTATGGCTGTGATGATCATGTTTTGCTGAATCTTATTGTCTTCAATCTGGGAGTTTTTATATTTGTATGTGCACACACGTAGAATTTTGGAATCTTCTTCCAAAGAACACCACTGTGAGCAATCAGCAAGGAAGACCAATAATATTGGCATGCTAGAAAGCTTTTCACATAAGAAAATAAACAAAAGTCCCTTAGCAATCTAGGAGCATCTCTAGACAATCACATGCTGACAAGAAAAAGCTTCAGCCATGCAAAACCAGATTTGATCACTGTCTCCTCTCAGTTAGGAAGTGAAATGCACATTACATGAATTTCCTTGCGTTTGACAGCTGTCTTACACTGTAAGAATTCCACTTTCTAAACACTTAACGTGGTGGCAGGATTGCATTGTTAATTAAACTGACACAGTGCAACTCTTAATTACATGAACACTTCATATGCTCTTAATGGCAGGCATATCAAAACAGCACCACAGATTATACAATGGGCCATGAACCCTTAACAGATAACCTCTTTTAATAGAATAATCAACCAATATTTGAAACCCACATAGGAATCCAGCCTAATGTCTCTCTTCGTGACTTAATTCGTTCATTTTAGTTTTCCAACATGTTACAATTATTTCTCTGTTGTCTCAGCAACTGTCAGGATTAGCCCAGGAAATTCCAGGAGACAGTACAGATTCAATCCAGCAAGGTTTATTGGCTTCAGTCCCGTTACAGAAATCTTCTCAGAGTGAGAGTAATTTCCAGGGTCACCCTCCCAACCTCCCTTGCATTCTTTAGGGAAGGGCCAGTCTCATCCTCTTATCTCTTCCTCGTTGCTCTGGTGATGACAGCACATTCTTAATTCCTCTTGTTCTGACTCTCACATCAACAGGTCTGCTAATGTCTTTCACATATAAGAGATAGAAAGGCTTATGCCTTTTTCATAGATGTGGCTCAACATACGAGTATTCATTTGAACAGTTACTTTCTATATATTCCTTGCACTTTGCTTCTGTAAGTTAAATGTACATTTGCTGGTTTTCCCACATACAGAGTTCAAATATACATATCTTTATTTTCAGAGGTTTCAAAATAGTTTAGATTAAATAGATCAATTTTGGCTTTGGTAATAGGATATATATCATTTTGGTGGATAATCTAGACTGAGTACTAGAAAAGGGAAATGCATCTCCACTGATTTGGCTGAACCTCTCAGTGGCCTTTAACATAGGCATCAGTTCCTAACCACAATGATGCCAAAATGGTGAAATGTCCATCATGACATAATGATGCAAGATGTGTTACTAATTCCTATTGTTCCTATTAGTGCCACAATATCTCCTACAAATTTATATCAGGTGGGGTTGGCACTATATATTGCCATTCTCTAGGAGCTCAAGATAGTAGACAGGAGGCTCCCTCTCACAGCTCCTTACAACCCTGGGAAGTTGATTGGGCTAAGGGACAGTGACTGATCCAAACCAAGTAAGCTTCTAGGCCTGAAGGTAGGCTTAAACCCAGGACTCCATCCTCCCATTTCAACACCTAACTTCTATACAACACTGATTCTTATATTTAGAATCCCAAAGAATGAGAAAAGGGATGTAGAAAATGCTTACTTTTGTTTCTGATCACTCTTCTTCCTCAAATTGCTGTATGGGATAACCTTCTACAAGAAATGGTATTTATGGTAAAATAAATGTGCATTTATTCCATAAGAAAGGTGTCATATTGTATACAATCCCAAAAGACAATAAACTATTTAGAATAAAAAGGATAGAACTCAAGGAAGTTTGTGTCAAACTAATCTCTTAGGGCATCTTTGATTCTGATAGTGCTTTGAGTGTGATGCAAGAAAGAAGCTGGCATTTGACTTATTTACTCTAAAATCTATGAACCAGGAGGAGGAGGAGGAGGAATTATTATATTATTAAGGAAAGCATATGAGATTATTTAATTGGAACTGGTGCATTTCCATACCAGTTTTCTCTTTTTCTGTTGGCTGTCCACATTATGGACATTCCATTTGCTTAGGTGAAACAATCATCCATCAGGGAAAGATTATTTTACAATATGTAGTTTTACTGTTTATATTCTGACTGCATTGTCCTGCAGTTTCTTCATTTGCTTTGAGAAATACAACTCAGCCTTCATAACTGTATTGCCTTTTTCTTTATCAGGATGTTTGCAAATACATATTTTTTTCTCTCTTTATTAAAGTCAGTTACAAGGAGACTTTCATAAAAACATGTGTATGTGTATGAGCTAATATATATCTCTGTATGTGTGTGCACGTGCATATATATTTTCCCTTTATGTCTGTGGAAGACATAAAGCCAGAAAGATGTTTCCCCCACCCCCCACCCCAGCTTGTGGATGGGGAACCCATGGACTTTCAGGTCGTACTGAACTACACAGTTCAGCAACCTGTGGAGGGCCACATATTGCCACACAATTCTTATTCACTTTTTAAAAGAAAGATAGTGCTTCTGATCTCACTGAACTTTATTCACATTTTTCAATTAAGCTTATTCCCATGTAATTGAACCTAGGACTGCAGTCATCCTCGTCTTCCTTGACACGCACATTTCAGAGAATCCAGCGATGGAATGATGAACTGAAATGGTAAGTCATCACTATAGGGAGGGAATTTGGATTCCGCATTGTTGCAAACGACATAGGTGAGCTCTATAGGGAACTGTGCTTGTTATGGCAAGGTCAGAATCAAGTAATCAGGCCCCAAAGTGGTCCATTTGTATAACAAAAGATAATTGAAAACCATCTCCATAACCAAAAGGAAGAAGCCTCAAGCCCATTGCACTGTGTCATCAGGAGAAAAAGGCACAAGAAAATGGTGGTCTTGAGTTAGATTTGTATTATTATGCTACTGGTCTGCCATATAAGTTAGCTGACATTCTTTTGTAATGGCTTCATTAGTTTTGCAATAAACTTATTACAGGCCTATGTCCTTGACTGCCTGCCTGCACCTGCTTCCAGTCCAAGAGTTTTACCTTAAAGCAATGTGGGGTGTTTGAATTGATTTCATATAGTATATTCTTTCCTTGTACAGACTTTTAAAATGTGTTTATAGCAGAGTTGGATGAATCAATCATTTTTTCCCCCTCTTATTCGAACATTATTTTTTAATTATATTTTTTCTGTCTTTCTGTTCATTAAGAGATGTGTGATTTGGGGCAAATTCTTCTTCCAAAAAATTCTCAACCAACCCTAGTTTACACCTCCTACTACTACCATTCCTCTGAGGGGAGAAGTGGAAAATTGCATGAGAAATACGGTTCCAGTTCAGATGATTACATGTACCAAAGTTCTTTCCTTTGACTGGAAAACAGATAAGTTATTGTCATGTTGAAAACAGGTGGTGATTGGAAGACATTCTATGGATCTGCACAAACTGCACAGTTACGCTGATCTAGGGGAGAGGATTGGCTAAAGGTGGTCAAACAACTCAGTCAAGATAGAATGTCTCTCACACACACTACATTATTGGCATTGAATGGGGGTGGTGGGGGTGGTGTATGGTCCTAAACCACAAGAATAGAATGTATAACTATCCATACTGGGCCTGAATAACTTGTTATCAAGAGGATGTGGCCTGGGGGTCTAAGCAGCACCAGAATTAAAAATAAGCGGAATCTAATAGTTTTATGCATTCCTTTGTGGTTAATAATGTTGGCACATGTAAGAATGAAAGAACACTAAATCAATAATACTTTGCCTCATGTGAATACAACTGTGGCATAATCTGAGGCATCACATCAGCTGTTAGATGTGCCTGAATCAGTACACTCCAATATACATGCTCTGTGTCAATAGCAATCTTGACATATCAGCTTGGAGTACCCATACTCCATCAATTTCCTATCATCAAGCTGTAGAAGGTAGCTTAGAAGCACTCTAGAAAGAAATAGAAACCATGCTGTTCACCTACCACAATCTAGCACTCTACGGCCCTGAAAGAATCCTCTCGCAAACAAAAGCTCTGAAGCTTTGCCCAGTGCAAACTCAGAGCACAACACCCTTCTAAGGCACAAAGGATTGCTCGGAATAAGTTCCCTGTGTTCACATGGATGTACTTCTAGGGAAGCAGGTACAGAATTGCAATGTTACCAGCTTTTAAAATGCAAGCATCTCCCATTACATACCACTTTAGTTTTCACTGCTTCATGAAGGTAATATAGACAACAATAATTTAAAATTACCCTTGTACGAGGAGATGAATAGTATTTATAGACAATTCATAGGCTGAATTAATTACAAATGAGCACCATCACTCAGAGATCTTTTGTGCAAATGCCAAACTACTGTCTTGGTATATCTGATTATGGCTGGGGTATCTAGAAATAAGAAGAAGGGTGGAACAGAATGGCATGGTATGGCATGGCATGGCACAAGGAGTAATAAGGAATGCCGGAACTGGTCCCTAGCTTCCTTTTAACACCAGTGAAGCATATTTTGAATGGGAATTCTGTCCCTTCAGAAAACATGTCTGCCCTTGGATTTGGGCTTCTCCCTCTCCCCAAATCACTGTAACAATGTTACTTATCAATCACCAAAGCACACCCTGCATGACAATGCTTTTATTTGTTTCGCTTTTGAAATGGGTGCAGCGGTCTGGCACATTCTGTGTGTGTAAAGAAGTAAATAAGGCTATCCTTCTGGGGTGGGAGAGGAATAACTTTCAAAATCAGTATCCCTCCTTCCTATGACTTGCATGGTTAGGAAAAAACATGGCACAGCTATTACAGCAACTGCTCCCCCCTCCCCCAGTGGATAGTTAATACCAGGATGTTTGTGTGGGGGCGAAATTGAAAATAATGGCATTGGGAGAAAGTTAAAACCACACTCCTCAGGACTTATCATCTTTCAGCTGCTTTTAAACTTAATTTAAAGTGAGACATCCAATCACATGCCAACTTACCTAATTTAACATTTACATACCATATTGATACTTCAGTCTTCAGATCAAATATCTTACAGTAGTGCTTTCTGCATTTTTCTATTTCTCCTTCCCTCACCCAAAAAAACCCCCCTTCCATATGGAAAAAGGACCTTTGAAATGGAAATTTAAACTTGAAATGAAGCATAAAATCTTGAATGAGCACAATCCATTAGGCTGTATTTAGCAGGTACTTTATATTTGAACGTTTATTACTTGTGCATATTAGTGTTACTAATTCGCAGCTTTGCACTCTCAGCATGTTCACTCACATTATCAAAGTTACACCTCAAACTCTCCAAGAGACAAATGGTTAACTCATTATGAACCAAAATAAAAATGACATTCATTCTGGGATGGCCTGAAGCCCAAACGCTTACTGCTATTTATTTATTAGGCTCTTAACTAATTTTCATTCTAGAAATCTAATCTCTCACTCTCAAATAATTCTAACAGCATTCTGGGAAAGATGTACAGAGTACAGGTAATGCAATCAAATAATGACATAGACTGATTTTCAATTGACATTTAGTATGAATTTTATCTCAAGAAGGTAAAGGGTTGATGAAGGTGGGTGATCATGCCGGGGGAAAAAATCAGTTGACCTGATTAGCACAGTGGTAACACTGAAATCTACCCAGAAAACATAGAAATACAGAGACATAACCAAGGAAATCCCTGGAGTGTTGCTGGGGCTGGAGTGTGTCTCTGTAATATCTGTCCTTCAAGAATGACAGTAAGAATAAGAAAGAAATGGAAAAGGCAAAAACTCGGTTCAGCAGAAGGGGCAGGTTGCAGACCCCACCAGTCAAGGAATTTCAATTGGTGGGGTCTAGGCAGAGAGCCTTTTCTGCTGTAGCGCTTGCTTCCTGAGGTATCGTGTGCCCCCTCCCTCATGGCCTTCAGGAAAGGTATCAAATCCTGGCTCTGCCAGAAGGCCTGGGGGCCAGAGGGGGGCCCGCACCTGTGGAGATGGCTGGTGGGGTGATGGGTGTGTCCCCCCCTCCAGCATCTTACAGGTTTTTTAGGGCTAAAAATCATAGGAGGTTTTTAGGGCATTTTTAATATATGTTTTTTAATTATTTATAGATTTTAGCCAATTTTAGATTTTTGGAGGGACTTGTGTTTTTTCTTCTTTTTTATTATTGTGAGCCACCCAGAGTCACCCATTGGGGGAGATGGGCGGCATACAAGTCTGAAAATAAATAAAATAAATAAAAAATATACACTAAGATGTCAGTTAGCCTTGTACAAGTGATGAAGTTGGTATTTAGAAAATACTGAAAATATATATGCTGGAAGACAATTTAAATAATTAACAGTTTGGACTATCATCACATGATTATAAAAAAAATATTAAAAAGAAAATACATATCAGAGGCTACAGTTGGGTGCATTTAGTTGCAAATTTACTGTACAGAGATCTCTGTAGTTATTCAGGAGTCTGTGAATGATATTACAATAAGGGAAAAAAGTGGAGAATATAATTTTGTACCTCTTGGAATGGGCTCTGATCAGACCAACTCAGAAGTCCTAAAAATTAACTTTATAAAGCATAGCTAGTAAAAAGATTTCAATAAGGTTCTTCTAATATTTGTCATTTTAGATAAGGAACTGTATATCTCACAAATATAATTTTAACCAAATTGTATAGACATTCAACTTTCTACCCTACTGCTACTTGTATTCAAAGAATCTACTGAATTAAAATCTAACTGTACTATATAGGAAAATGGTAGGGGGTGTGTGTATGTGTGTGTGTGTGTGTTTTCATTCTTCATGAACTATACTACTGATTTCACTATTGTTTGTTTTAACATTTTTAAGTCCTTCAGTGATTTGTGCAAAATAAATGAAAACAAAAACAAAATAAAATATATCTTTCTACCAATGCAGCAACTGTTGATAAAATGCTAGCTTTGATTATATGCAAGGCGAACTGCAACTCTGAATAGAATATATCCTTTTATAAAAATCAGTTTTGTTTCTTATCTAATGTATATGGTTGGAATTGTTTTGCTTTTTTTTCTCAGAATTCAATGGTAGGAACTGCCTTACCAACATTAAATGTATCCTAATTTAAGACCTCTCAAAAGCTCACGACAGGCATTGTCTCTTTAACACCATGGTTAATTCATCTAAATCACTATAATATAGCGTTACTAGTGTGAAGAGAATGAATAACTAAGCTTATTAATGAGCAGCCTGTACACCCCTCTCACCCAAGAAGACATTCTGTAATTAACTACCTTGTCTTAAGCTATTCACAAGGCATCTGTCAGGATTAGCCCAGGAAACTCCAGGAGACAGTACAGATTCAATTCAGCAGGGTTTATTGGCTTCAGTCCCGTTACAGAATCTTCTCAGAGTGAGAGCAAATTCCAGGGTCACCCTCCCAACCTCCCTTGCATTCTTTAGGGAGGGGCCAGTCTCATCCTCTTATCAGTACCTCGTTGCTCGGGCGACGAGAGTAAATTCTTGACCCCCCTGGTCGTGACTCTCACAGCATCATACTTACCCAAACATTCTGACTGAGAATTAAATAGGGTGGCACCCGAGTAAAATGGCAACTACATCAGTCATTCTTTTGACTGAACATGACTTGCATACTGAGCAGTCAAACAGTTTGAATCCTATCAAATTCTCAGTTTCTGGAATAGTGATTACCCTATAATAATGCCCGTGTATTGACATCGGCTGGAAGGTGTAAAACGATTCAGAAATGAGAGCTTCACCAAAACACTGGTTTGGCATTCATCCCATTTTCAAGTATTTTTGGTACTTACTGTAAATAAAAACATATTGTTCAATGTTCCTTGTCTCAGTGCTATTTCCTGCTCCTTCTTGGTCTTCAAGGTCAACAAAGACATGTTATCTTATTAGATGCATTAACCTGTGTGATTTGGTTAGTGACCATGTCAGGAATGTTCATACCAAGCTTGAAAATCTGCATATGTTAATAAGTCTGAACTTCAACAATATAGTCAGTTTCTATTTCTGGTTTGCCAGGCTTAGTGACATTATTTCAACATAGTTACGGTTCATTTTAATCTGACCCTTTTATAGCTAGCCAATATCACAGTTAGGTTGAGGATTAACGATAATTTTATACAGGGCTGGAGTATCTATGGAAGGAGTAAAGCCATTTCAGGAAGGGGAATAATTTAGACTTCAAAAGCACTGGCATGTGTGTAAGATTGCAAACATGCTTTCTACCTTTTGAGGATTGAAGGAAGATGGCTAACCATTTGGGACTGATTTAGTACCAATAGAAGAGAATATACGTAGCTCAGGGTTGAACTGTGGAGTCCTTGGTGCTCTCTAAGTTTGGTTATTTGATTGCAGGGATTTCATTACCTGACTAGGTAACATCATCAGTGCAAGTGGGTGTGGGGTTTGCTCCCTGTTTATATGCAGTAGCTTGCCCTGCCAGCGATAGTGGGGGTGTGGCTTTCTCCTAGGTAGTTCCTTGATTAAGGTATTGTTTTCTGCTTGTTGTTTTTCTGCTTGCTTGTTTGTCTCCTTGGTAGCTCCTTGATTATTCTTTTTTACTTGATTGTTTGTCTGGTATTAATCTCTGCTTACCTGGGTGTGGGCTGCTGGACAGGATGTGTTCTGGTCTATGCCACTATGTAGGACAAACAGGCAGAAGACTAGCAGAACGCATCCATGAACACCAACTACAGTCAGAAGACCTGATGAAAACTCCTTAATTTTACAACACATGGACAGACTTAACCATAGTTTCCATTGGGAAACTGTGAGCATCCTAGACCAAGCTAAATCCAAAAATACTAGGGAATTCCTGAAAGCTTGGCACTCAGACACTTCAGCCATCAATAGACACATAAACCATATTTACACACCATTCAAAAGAGACAATAAGAAAGCTAAGAAGGAAACAAAAAGACCAGACCAAATCACACCCCACCAACACTGGGAGGGCAAAACTACTGCATATAAACAAGGAGAAAACCCCACACCCACTACCACTGATGATGTTACCTAATCGGGTAGTGAAATGTCTGCAATCAATCAACCAAGCTCAGAGAGCACCAAGGACTCCACAATGATTTAGTGTAGATAAATGATGAACAATGCTAGGATACCCTCCATTATAGGGTAGCTTTCTATACCAAATTTCCTCATCCCATCATGATTTTTCTTGTTGTTGTTTCTGTTTTAAGTGTTAGATAATGGCAACTGGCCCTTGTCTTCCACTGGCTTTTCTTCAGCACTCACCATCTTGGAGGTGCAAAAATAACACCAATAACCTAAAAATGTTGCTAATATCAGAGCTAAGTAGCTACTTGGGATATAAGTTCAAGCAACTATTTTTAGGATAATCTGTTATTAAAGTGCAATGTTCTTAGTATTTTACCTGTACCACAGCTTTGCAGAATTGTGTACGCAGATGCATGCTTTATAAGCCAACAGGGCAGCCAAGGTAATTTTGGCTGACACTGCATCTGTATAAGTTTGAGAATATGCAATTACTAGTTAGCCGTAAATACCAGATCAAGACATACACGTGTTAAAGAAAAATAATGTATGTCAGCAGATGGTAATGTTTCCTCTGTCTCTTAGCAGTTTTTCTTCCTGCATCGAATATTTAATGTTTTGAGAAATCTGTTTCTAATATTTTAATATTCTCCTAAGGGAGCATAGTTGTGGTCAAAGGTTATTTCTTTGTTCATTATATAGCCATAAAGATGAACCAGACTTCCTCACTTCAGGGAGAAAATATTTTTTTTCACATCACCATACATCTAATTAAAAATCAGTCAGGAGGAGGAGGAAGACAAGGAGGAGAGGAAGAAGAGGCTCTGCAGTCTGCACGAATTAGATGACAATGACTGAGAGCAGCAAAGAAATCCTGAACAGGCTGTGTTCTTTTTCCACAACCATTTTTGGTGTTTCTGTATGCTAAACAAAAGCAATACACATAATATAAATACATACATACCTGTTGACAATCTGGATTGTAAATGCATTCTAGTCCTGCTCACATACTCACTTTGAATGCATGAAGGGGTTTAGTAGAAAGTGAGTAGCTGTCACGCTATCCACTTTCTATGTTTGTAGGTCCATCCGCCTTGCCTATTGCTCTCCCAGATCATACATGCAGATAAGGCTATGAAGGAAAACCATATTCAGATTAGCCTGAATGAAGTACTGGGCAGGACAACTTGCATAGCCCCATCCTACATACAGTTTGAAGCATATTTGAGTGAAAGTCTGAAAACTTCTGCTATGCCATGTTAAATATTTCAGACCGGTGAAAGAAGATGCAGAGATTTTACCTTCTATCTCATTCCATTATCAGTTCTTTCTCCATCCCCTCTTTCCCAATCATCTATATTTGCACAAGCAGAGTCAAACCAGAGTATTTTTCTGACTGCGATGGAACAGTGAATGGTGCCGCCCTCATGTGCTCAAGATACATAATAACCATAGTTCCTCAAACCAAAACACATTTTCCACTTGCAGCAATTAACTTACAACAATAATAAATGAAGTAATAATTTTTAAGTTTTCACAAACCTAAAATCAGCTTTTCAAAACAATAGCTCCCTCTATTTGTCTCAATAAGTGGCTCCAACCACAAATCATTTGTGGCTCAGTCAGATCTTACAAAAGACTCTAAAGGCTTCTACACATGGTTAGGAGCAATGCCTGATGGGTTTCCCAATCACTTGGAGGAGTCACCATGAATTCCACTGAAGCTACAGAGGTTTCCTACAAACTTAATGTGTAACAATTGTGGGGGGAGGGACAAAACTGGTTGGGTGAAAATGTTGCAAGAAGACAACGTGTGAGGTTCCTTTTGCATGCTTGGAATTAATTCTGGATGATTTTTTGAAGAGGTCCACAGGTCAATACCTAACATTCTCCAAATTCCATACTGTTGCTTCATCATAGCCAAATTAAATCCAGTTTCCCTTCTCTTTTGCAAGGACCTTAAGAACACTTACCCTATATATTTGTTCTATAAGGCTGAAATGTTATGCATTCTACATGGTAAAGTAGACTTATTAAGTAAAGCAAGGCTCACTTCTGAAAAAAGCTAGGAGCTCTGGTTCCTCACTTCCTTGGCAGCTTTCTGTCAGTTCTGGTGTGTAAGTTACCACATGGAGGAACTTGTTTAGCTTAGTAAGAAGATAATACTGGTGGTAGTAATATCACTAAAAGGAAGAAAAAGCCAAGCCAAGGAGGAAGAAAATTAGATTACTTTGCAAATGACCACCAAAGAAAAGAAGTGATTGAGAAATAGCCCAGACAGTATTCAACATTGCAAAAAAAAAAAAAAAGTGGTCAACAAAACAACAAAACAAGGTAGGGAAACAAAACAAAACAAAAATTGTCTCTTTCCTACTACACCATGATTCTCACAGAAAAGAGTTGTAAGTACTCTTTTATTTAAGAATAAGCTTGCTACTTTGAGAAAGGAAGACTCTACCTCCTCTCTAAAGGAGGGAGAAGAAAGACAACACTTACCTATCATCACATCATCCAACAAGATTTGTTGTAGTTCTATTTTATGTGTGGTCAGAATTTGAAAATAACATATAATACAGCTTGGTATTTGAGTAAAACAATACCGTGGAGATCTGCATCTGTGGGGTTGATTGGGGGTAAATTGCAGGGGTGACACGGAAATATGATCTGTACTCTCACTTATGTATATACTTAATCACTTTATTTTATTCCCATTTTACTTAATTTGTTTTTACATAGGGTTTTATTAATATTTTGTGTCTGAATTTGGTATTTTGATATGGCCTAAGGGCTAATGAATAAACTTTGATTTGATTTGTAGTTCTAGTTTCCATCTGCAACAAAATATTGGAGGGAATAGAAGGGAAAGGCCACACAAAAATCACTCTGAGACCCTCCCAAAAGCTCTAGCAGAGCTTTGTCTACTCACAGGTTCCACAGTTGTGACCATCTTCATTTCTCTAAACAACATCAAATCTAAACTTGATACGCACATTCAAACTCTAACAACTCCTGGTGCTAGTAGTTGCATCCCACAACATTTCACGATGCAAGCAAGGTCTTCCACTAAAAATCAATCTGCGAGTATAGCTAGAGCGCTTCAAAAGAACCAGACTCTGCTGTCTCGCCCTTTAAAATAATCTCTGTGCTAGCAATCTTTACATATCAGAAAGCTGTAATCAGTCTGTTAAGCAAGCTCCTAAACAGTCATCCTAAGCATCTAGATTTCGATACATATCACTTTTTGCTTAGTTTTCTAGGGTTTTAGGAGAATCTGTCTTCCTTCCATAAGCCACATAATGTACAGAACATTTTTAGGGTGGCAGGAACTCAACAAAAATACAGTGTTTTCCCTTCTAGTCTTTTTAAAGGAACCCCAGTCCAGCCCCAGATTCAGCCTCATTCTCCTCACTTGCTCAAGGCTACAGCCTTCTGCAAGAGCAGAGGATAATCACCACAGAAACCAGTGGTCCAAAGCAGAGAGCACATAACCATCCTTCTCTTTCCCTCCAATGACTCATTTTATGCTCAGCTAATAGATCTTCAGAACAGACTCCAGATTTTAAAACAGCAAGCCTCCCCATTGACATCTCTTATCCTCAGCCAGATCTAACTGACAGCAACTTAGGAGAGTGTAACTTCCCAACTTACCTGTTCAAAGCAGTTCCAAGAGGGGGAAATTACCCCTGTAGCTTCAGACCTACAACAGGACCCAAGAATTAAAGCAGTATATTCCTCAAAGGAAAGTTCTTGTGCCTCTGATATTGACTCTGATAGACAAACTAACTTGTTAGATAAGGAAGTATCACCTCACCTATTTAGAAGGAAGCTGATAATTCACTCCTCAGACTTAAGTCCAGATTTTATTTAAAAAGAAAAAGAAAAAGGCTGACAACAACCAAGCCCTCCCTAACCAACCTACTACACACCTATTGTCACCCTCAAAATTGGATGAAGTTGCTAATCCCGAAATCATGAGGAATGGATCACCAAATACTCAGAAACTGCTTATGGATGATCCAGAAGAGAGGGAACTTTCAACCTCAGGAACTGCATTACAAAGATGGAAGCTGGCTAGGGTATCCCAAACAGAGTATACTATACCAGAGAGGTCCTTAAGAGAGCCAGAATCTTCCTCTTGTACCTCTTATACATAGGATTCTTCTCAGAGGGCTGACATGAGTCCTCATAGAGGACCTCCTCATAGAGGACTGACATGAAGCCCACCAGAACAAAGCTGTCCTAATTAGTTGGAACATGGCTGGTTGGTTGTCAAAATGTAGAGATAATAACTTCATAAGTTTCATAACTATGTTCGATGTCATCTTGCTGCAAAAAACCTGATTTCCAACTGATTGGCACTAAATGGATATACAGCTTATTCCTTAAATGCTGTAGCTGGGGAAGATAGAGGTACTCCTAAAGGTGTCTTATGTATATTGATAACCACCAGCTTGAATGTAACAACTAATGAACTCCTACCACTTAAATACTATGCTATGTCAGTAAAGATTAATCAAGATCCTGGACATTAATAATAATCAATGTATACCTCCCACCACTGAGACGAAAAATTGAGATCAGGAGCTTATGGAAGGAACTGGAATGCTACTTAAATAATTTACTTAATGCATACCCATTGGCATACATTTTGATAGGGGGAGACTTAAATTCCAGACTTGGTCCTGATGATGACACTATACACCATGCACAATAACATCTCCACCAACCCAGTTCAGAATCGGATTTCCTTCCATATATAGAAGGCAATCAAACGATCTGAAAGCAAACTTTGCAGGCCTATGCCTGGCCCAAATATTTACATCTTGAATTGGTCCCTTAAATCAGACCACCCCTGCTTATTTTCTGGAATAGGACCAAGATTAGATTTATAGACTATGTAATTGTATATGGAAATCTTCTACAGTTTCTTGATCATTTTAAAGTTTCCCCCCAAGTTGATAGTGATCATATGCCACTCACTCTATACTTATTACCCTTACTTCAACAGATCCCCACCAAATTAATGCACCAGAATAATGTTTTCCCAACTATTACATCTTGCAGAGTAAAATGGGCCATTCAGTCTGATAATTTAATTGCAGAACAACTAGCAATTGCATGCTTTTCACACATGCACTCTCTCTTTGCTGCAACTGATTCAATCAGTGACCTTCTAGAATTATACAATAACCTTGTGCAGGAGGTACAGAAACATCTACTTCAAGACGACACTAAGACCTACCAGCAGCCTGCACCTCCATCAAAACTATGGCTTGATACAGACTGCATAGTAACCAGGAAAAGACTAATAGTTAGCTAAAATTCATATAAGGCAAATAATAGCAAAACTACAGTGCAAGATTTGCTTAACTAGAAATGACACTACAAGCAATTAATTAGGCAAAAGGAAATGGAAGACATGAAAGCATTATGGACTTGTCTTATTCTGTCAGTTAAAACAACTCATCTTTAGTATATACACTTTTCTGGTGTATCACTACATACTAAGTAAATAGACAAATCAGTTCACAAAAATCATAACTGCAAGTTGGAATTTGCGCCTAATCCCTCAACGTATAAGAGGCTCTTTCTTTGTGTGACTTTATTTTCCTTTTTCACAGCAGGCACCTTGGTCAGGAGGCAAGCTCACCAGGATCAAAGGAGCAAACCAGAGGATAAGACCGGTGAAATGCACAGTCACATAACACGCTTTTTGTCAGCTCCTCAATTGCAGCCGATGGCACAGAAAGAATCAGAGAAAAAGGAGGAAGGAGACCCACCCCCAAACTGGGACAAAATAAAGAGGAAATTCTGAGGAGTTTTGCCTTATAGGACCAGAAAAATGTCTTCAGCTTACCTTGAATTTGGCTTCATTTCTGAATGATTTCTCTGCTATAATTTTCCTTCCTCCCTGTAGTGTCTTTTCATAGTACTTCTTTCATACTTTAGTTTGCACAGTGAATGTGACGATATAATACTCATTTCAAAATAATAAAAGAAACTTGCAAGATGGAAACAAGCAAAACATTCCTGATTAACACACCCTGAGTACAGGTGATTTGATTTCTTAGAAGACTGGAACCAGAATACAGGTAATTTAGGAGCATTGAAGCACTCCAGTAAGGAACAGCGTGAGCTATTAAGTAAGAAGAAATATAGAACACTGAGTCATAAAAGCATTGTTATGTCCATGTCAAGGATTAAATAAATTATGGACCCAGGACGTAAGGGTTCTGTAGCCTTTGTTCTGCTTGTAACTCTCCCTCCCCAGTTGTTTTTCTTTTTATAGCATTTCAGCTGACTGGTGCAAGCTAGTAGTTTAGAAGGATCCAAACATATCTGTAAAGGTCTTTGTTTCAAACCTCATTTTAAAAAGCCTATGGCCAACTCCTATTCTTTCGACTTCTCATTTTCAGCATGGAAATAATTACCTACCATGGGCACTTTGGTGGAGGGAGCTGTGCCAATGTGTATGAAGCTGCTATTATTATTATTATTATTATTATTATTATTATTATTATTATTACTACTACTACTACTACTACTACTACTACTACTACTACTATTATTACGGTTGGTCACACAGCCAGCCAGATGTTTAGACTGGATTTGGCATTTTTGTCCACTTATCAGATCCTTCCCAAGGACCTGAGATAGGCAGGTGTTGTTGTTTAATAATATTAAAGGTATCATCACAGGATATAAGCTGTTCCAAGTAAAGCTGAGTTTTGCAATTGACTGATGGTGATTTTGTCAATGTTGATGGTGCTCCAGATGTTTTGGGATTGCACCCAAGGTGCCTATTACTAATGGTACTATCTTTACTTTCTTTTGCCATAGTCATTCTACTTCTATTTGCAGGTCTGTATACTTTGTGATTTTCTCCAGTTCTTTCTCTTCTCTTCTGCTGTCTCCAGGTATTGCAGTGTCCACTATCCAGACTTTTTTGTCTTTTTTATCAACAATTGTTTAGTCTGGGATATTGTACGGCAGGTGCTTGTCTGTCTGAATTCTAAAGTCCCAGAGCACTTTAGCTTCTTCATTTTCTATTACTTTGTCTGTTTTGTGGTCCCACCAGTTCTTGCTTGCAGGCAAATGGTATTTCTTGCAGATATTCCAATGCACCATTGTTGCTAATTTGTCATGCCATCATTTATGGTCAGTCTGTGCAATATTCTTGCAGCAGTTAACTAGGTGGGCCACTGTTTCTTCAGCTTCTTTGCAGAGGCGGCATTTGCTGTCTGTTGCTGTCTTCTCAGTTCTGGCTTTGTATGCATTTGTTCTTAAGGTTTGGTCTTGTGCAGCCAGAATTAGTCCCTCTGTCCCTTTCTTCAACTTTCCTGCCCTTAGCCATTGCCAGGTCTTGTTGTTATCTGCTTTGCCTGCTAGTTTGTGTGTGTGTACTGGCAATTTAATATTTTGCCTTGTCATGTCTCTTTTCTATTCTTCATTTGGTCTTTCTTATAGGCCAGTTTGGTTTCTTTGGTATTCAGTAAGCCTTCATGGTGTACTAGCTTCAGTGCATCTTCTTCACTGTTCTTCAGATATTTTTCCAATGCCCTTGTTTCTTCTTCAACTCTGGTGTACTTGCAACATTCCACTCCCACCTATGCTCCTTGGTAAGTAGAGTCTGTCAACATTGCTGCATGGATTCATTGAAGGGCATGATTCATTGTCATTATTTTTCTGGTCTTCCTGTCCAGGGCTTTTTGTTCAGCTTGAGTCCAGTCCATTATTCCAGCTATGTATCTAATGACTGGAATTGCCCAGGTGCTAATCACCTTGATGGTATTTCCACCACTGAGTTTGGACTTTAAAATCTTCTTAACTCTTCTGATATATTCACTACTAACCTTCTTCTTGACTTCAGTGTGCTTGATGTTGTCAGCCTGAAGGATGCCCAGGTATTTGTAGTGATCTTCTTCATCCAGATTCTTGATGTTATTTCCATAAGGCATCTTAATTCCTTCACTTTTCACTATTTTTGCCCTGTTGATGGTAAGAATGGCACATTTGTCCAGTAGTTGCCTGGTGATGTCCCTTTTACTGGATCTTTTATTATCAGGTAGGTTTTGCCAGATGTTAACCAATCTTCAATTTTACCTCCTTGCAGTATGTTGTTAAACTGCTTGGCAATGAGTGGGCACAGAGCAGTCAGATGTTTCAACCAAAAACCATGCAGTTCATCTTCACCTGGTGGTAACCAATTCTTGATTTTCCTTGCCCTTTTCTCCACCATTTCTGCTGTTATAAGAAGTTATTTCTTTTCAGCTTCTTTTTTATTCTTATCTACCTCTTTTATCCAAGCTGCATTCTTGTTGTATTTCTTTGGGTTGTCCCATTTCTGCACTTCTTTGTCAGGTGTTAACTGGTTCATTGCAGTCTCTCCATTGATGGATTGGTAGAAACATTTCTGATTCAACTGAAATTGCCTGTAGTGTGCAATTCAAGCTTTGTATCTGCTGATTTTCTTGGTTATCACTGTTATCTGCTGCTTTATTACTTCCAGTGCTTCCTTGATCTTCCTTGTTTCTAAGGTGATATTTCTTGATCAGGTATTCTTTCGTCTTTTTGTTCTTCAGCTTCTTTTCTTTCATCTGCTGTAGCTTGCTTGCATCTGATCTTAGCCTGCTGATCTTATTTTCTAACCTGATCTTCCATTTTGGTGGTGCACTGTTTGGCTTTTTTTTTTGTTTGTTGATTTTGCATCCAAGGTATTCAGATATAACTCTAGCCGTGCGTCTACATCAGTTGGTTTGTTTCTTGCAGCAAGCTGGTGCTTATGTTTGATATTACAGTATTGGCATCATTTAATACTTGTGCTAGCTGTTTCTTTGTAACAAGTTTCAATGCAGGCAACCTTATTCTGTTGTGTGTGTGTGTGTGTGTGCATGCTGTTCTAGATGCTCGGTTATTCTTTGTTTCAGTTCCTCTTGTTTTTTAGTTAGAGGGCTTTGTTCTTTCTGAGGAGAAGGCCCTACTGTCTGAGCTACTTCTGGCAAGGTTTCAATTTCTTTGCCCTGGGTAGACCTTTGTAGTTCTTTTAATTCTACTTCTGTGAAAATTTAATTTCATGTTATAAATCGATATTGATCTGCTAGCCTCTATTCTGTTATTTCTGATTCTGGATGTTGTTCTTTCCAGAAGTGGTGCATTGTTTTCAGATATCCTCTTCTCATGGGACTTGATTTTTTTTTAATAGCAGATAATTATTTCTTTGTTTTCAATCTTTGTGTATTTACAACAGGTAAACAATTTTTTTCCAGTAGTTCTGCAGCTGCTGGCCCTGGTTGCTCAGTCAATAGTCCTGAGTCCACTTGTCACTAGATGTCCAGGAATTAGAACACCTAGTGCGGTACTTGTTGACCCAGGCTATGACCAATCCAGTATGGGTTTCTGTAAAGTAAGTCTCACCATATTGCTTATGAGGAGTCATGACTCCTCTGATGAAATCTTTTCACTGTGGTTGAACCTCTGGCATAGGTCTCATCCTCCTCAGAGCGCACAAGCCCCACAACCCTGTCAAGGTAGTTCCTCACTGGGGGTTTATTATTATTGTTGTTGTTATTATTATTATTTATTGTATAAATGTTAAGTCTAATCTATTGAAGAAAAGGGCAAAAGTAGCACATATTAATATTGTGTACCATTCTGCTTTTTCTCCCTGCAAACTATTTCTGTGCACAGTAAACAAATTATATTATAGGTAGTCTTCGAGTTACGACCATTCATTCAGTGACCGTTCAAAGTTATGACAACACTGAATGAAAGGATTTATGACTGGTCCTCAAAGTTCTGGCTTTTGCAGTGCCCCCACCATCACATGAACAAAATTTGGGCACTTGGCAGCCAGCTTGCACTTACGACTGGTTGCAGTGTCCCTATGGAACATATTTTGCACCACTGGAACTCAGAAACAATATGAGGGGCATGAAGAATAAAAATGTTCTTCACCCTCAGAAGAATTAAAAGAAACACCACAGAACAGGACACAGAACAGCAGATCCATGAAGGGCAGGTAAAATAGCTGAGCAGGAGTATAAAACCATTTTTCAAGCACCTGATAGAATACTACATAGCAGAATACAATGATTTGTTCTTTATCATCCTAAAATGTGGGAAACAGAATAACGGATTTAAGTTACAGAATGGAGTTTCCAACCAAATGTCAGAAAGAAAGGAAAAAAAACCCTGCTCATAGCATGAACAATTTGACAGTGGAGCCAATTATCCAGAGAGCTGGTGGTTTATCTCTCACTGGATATATTCAAGCAAAGGCTACAGCACCATCTGTCAGGAAATGCTTTAATTTGGATTCCTACTCTGAGCATTGGGTTGACACAATGGCTTAAATAGCATTTCCAACTCTATGATTCTACATGGGGAGAAAAGCAGACTCTCTTACTGTAGAATACAGTACTGTACAATACAGTACATTAAGTATAACTTTGCTTTGCTGAGCAAATTTGAAATCAGATATCCATTCTAGCAGTTTCATCTTCTATCATGAATCAGAATATAGGAAAAATGAGAACTGTTATTAAAAGGGCCGAAACTCTTGTCACCAGTGGAATATTGCTGATCTTCTGTGTTTTTCCAATTACTACTGTAAAGAAAGTTTATTAGTCCAGCCGAGTTTGAAAAATAATGGCAAATTACAACTAGCCAATAATATATGGTACTAGCAAGCTGATAATATTCCTCATCTAAGATCAAGATTCTTAAGGCAATTTCTCCAAATATATTTCTGCCAAATCTGTTCATAGAAAGGCCATCTATCTTATGTGCATCCTTGCTGTGAACTCGAAGAAGTAAAAAGTATGATTAGGAGTAGAACATATGTAGTAGAACTTTATCCCACTTTATCAGTGAGTAAATCCTGTGCATTTTATCACTATGAATATTTAACATTTTGCTTATGGTGCATAGAAGAATTTAGCTTTGATCTTGAGAAGGATGTGGGGGAGATGAAACAACTGGGAACATAGAAAACATGAGAAAGAGACTCTGAACAGCCCTGGCTTTTTTTCCCCAAAACTGTTCATTTGCTATAATCTTTAGTTTAATATGGAAATGGTGAGGGGACAACTAGATTAAAACAGCCTACAGAACAATTCTCTATTGAATGAAAGTATTTACTGATTTATCTAGTTTTGATATTACTTCTCCCCTAGGAATACAAGCCGCACACATGGTACTCCTTTCCCCAATTTTATTCTTACAACAGCAACTGTATATCTTCAGCTGTAGCTGATTCTGGGATTGAACCTGGATCTTTCCAGTTCTAGCCAGTATCATAACCACTCTACCATACTGTAATATATGTACACCTAACATCATAGTCTTCATTCCATTTTCTGTTACGTTGACTAATTAGGCCGCCTCTACAAAAGCTTAAGGTGCACGACTAGAACTGTGCAAAAAACTTGAAAAGCATGATGCAACTGAAGGATTTCTTCTGAAAGCATCAAGGCAACTATGTCCCCTAGAAGGCCCAGCTGCTTTGAGTGTGTTCACAGTTTGTTTGTTCATGACCACAGACAAACCACTCTTTCTCTAGGACTACCCAGGAAATGAATCTAGCTGGGCATGCACACACAGGAAACTTTCACTCATACCGATGCACTCTGCAAAGGGTATCTTCAAATGCTTTTCATAACCATAACAGAAATGGACAATTTTGGTAGAAATGTCCCATATCTTGAACAATATATGACTTCCAGTTGCAGTACATATTCTGTTTCAAGGATGGAGATGTTTTTTGCAATTAAGTTCTGCACCTTGGGGAAAGAGGCTCTAAAGATTACAGGGTCACGATCAGAGGAATTACCAGAGGGGGCAAGCTGAAACTTTGGCTCATCTTTTTGTATATTGGTACATTCAAGCCAAAATAGGTTTGTTAAGTTGGGTAGGTGTTTATATTCATTCTCATTAGTATTTTCACATGCATAAACACCTGACCCTGATGCAATTCCCTTTCAGGATAAGCAACATTATACCTGGCATGAAAAAGAAACTAGTGATTAAAATAAATTCAAGACAGGAGGTAAGGGACAAGAAAAGAAAATCTAACAAATTATTTTTAAAACCAATTCATTACCCCTCTTCTATTTTTGAAAACCAATCTTGCCTCTATGATGTCCATACATTGCTTCATACAGTCCTATCAATTTCACCCAACCATCATTTTCTTGGATTTTTCCTTCCTCCCAAACTTTCCTTCATAGATTAGTTTTGCACTTTGATACTCATTCATTCTCTCAGTATGCCCAAGTCACCTCAACATACAGTATTTCTAGAGTTATAAGGTTCTTGGAAAGAACGTTAATTATAAGAGGCTGCTCAAAATGCACAAGTGCCAGCTTCTGAAACAGTTTGTAAGTCCCTAGAGATATTTGAGTGAAATTATGACTTGCTTTAGGGATTGCTATTGGTATCCGACCAGCCTCTGAAAGAAAAGGATGGTACAGTAAGCCTTTGACTTCATTCGGTGTATACTTCTTATCATCTTACATTCATATGTTTGCATTCCTGTATCAGGATGCCTCTCTTCAAATGATTTTGTTAAATGGTTATTTGGTACATCCATTGTCAATGTTTTATTAATTGATTAAATGCAGGAAGTATAAATCATTGATATTATTAACAGCATTAAAAAATTCATGAGACAAAATGTTTGCTCTTCTGTATCAGAGCCTTAGATCTCTCTTTCTCTCTTGATCTCCCTCAATGCTCCATTTAAATCCTAAAGACAGTAACGAAATGAATGTTTATGTTTTGCTCATTTATAAGGCAAGCCTCCAGTTGAGTGACCTGGAAAGGGTTGGGTCTCCAAAATAACTTTTGTGTGTAGTAATAAGTTTATTACAGCCAGTTTGGTGTAGTGGTTAAGGTATCAGGCTAGAAACTGGGAGACCGTGAGTTCTAGTCCTGCCTTAGCCACACAGCCAGCTGAGTGACCTTGGGCCAGTTACTTTCTTTCAGCCCTAGGAAGGAGGCAATGGCAAATCACTTCCAAAAAACCTTGCCAAGAAAACTTCAGGGACTAGTCCAGGCAGTCACCAGGAATCAACACTGACTCCAAGGCACCAAAACAAAACAAAAAAAACCCAAACAAGACATCTTTATATCCACCACCCTTGATATAAGTGGACTGAAAAATCTCAGTTTCGGTAAGCATTACTGTTCATTGGAGTTTTTCTGCACTTGTTTTTCTTGTAAATTATAATACTTAATTGACATTTGGAAATAAGTCTACTCTTCTCTATACAGAAGAAGCAGAGACAACTCCTGAAAAAATATTTTATAATTTTGGTGGAAGGAGGCAAAGACCATTATTCAATCACTTTGGGTTTTGTTGTATACATTAAAAAATAAATATTCTGTGACTGAAACATGATGGAGCAAATGCAGTTATAGCATATCTTCAGTAGGAACATGCTTGTTAAACTTTGCCATCCCTTCAAGCCATCCCTGTCAATGTATTCCTTTGCTATACAGTATGTCCATATTGAAGGGAAAGTTTCACATTTTTACTCATACACAGTCATTTTCAACTTCTTAGACTGGATTTCTCCCCCAGGACTACCAAAACATGAAAATGTAAAGCACCATTTTTATTTTTTTTAGATATAGCTACAAATCAGTTTCAGCTTCACTGATGGCACTAGAGGATAGTTCAAAGTAAGAGATTTAAAAAGTCTACCATGCAAAATGAATGTATTGCATGCTTCTTTTTGTGAATGAAAAAACTTAAATATCCTCAGAAGAATTATTGGTCCACATGCACATAAACTTTCAGTTTTCCAATAGTTATCATTTAACAGTTATCTATAATTCTGGCAAACTAGAATACAGAAGACATTCTGAGTTAAGGATTTTTGAAGGGCACCCTAGCAAATTTAAACTGGTAATTAGAAATAAAAGTAGAAAAACATGTGGGATGCTGAGGAAATAAAGAGAGCTTTTAATGGGGTGTAGAAAAAATAGAACCGCTAGCAGAGAAATACTTTGAAGTACAACTAAAACAATCTAAAATTCTTGGTTTTCCCTTTACAACTAGCATGTAACACCTTCTACAGGAAATGATAACACCTTTGTCATATGACTATGATCAGCATAATCAGAAATAAAAAGGTTGCAGTGACCCAGATAAAGAACAGAAACCCTTGACCATGAGAGGTTAGAAGGCCCAGGGCGATCTGAGATTCGGATGAGTTTTCATGAGCAGAAGATAGCTTGGAAGGGTACTGAAGCCAACATAATAATTTTCATTATTTTATCTAAAATATTAGATGAACTGCTTCCTGATTATCAACAATTATCTTATTTCCAAAAGCATCTTAGAGGGATGAAGTAGAAGGCTATGTCAGGTCATGTTTATCCAAAACATTTCATTTTTAAGACTTGTCTCAGAACTGCAATTAAACCGTTTTCAGTATTTATTTTCAAAAAGAGCTCTAATCAGTAGACTTTCTTATTAAAACAGTGTTTTCTTATTAGAAACGTCTTATATGTTCCAGTTCTAGCTTTTCAAAAGCTGTATTTTATTGTTAGAAACTACTAACAATAGCATGCTGGCTGGGGAATTCTGGGAGTTGAAGTCCATGTATCTTAAAGTTGCCGAGGTTGAGAAACACTGGTCTAGACTGACTTTTCCAGGAAGATGAGTACCAAATCACTCAACTCATGGCTGTGACTGGAAGAAGAGACAAATGCTGTTTTCCTACCCCTTCTTGGCTGTTTAAACCACACCAGGAGTCAGCTTATAATTACAGTCAGGACCAGAAATATTGGAACAAGGATAACTATTCTGGCATTTGGCCTCTGTACACCACCACATTGAAGTTGAAAGCAAACACACCCAGATGGGAGCAAAGTCAGGACTTTCAGCTGCAATTCAAGGGGTTTGACAAAAGTGGGGCACTAACCATTCAGGAAGTACAGCCAGTGGCATACACACACTCCCATCGTTGGTGGCTCATAAGTAATAGAACAAACCAACATAATTATAAACGTAAGGATCGCCTTTAATACCTGGATGAAAATCCTTTGCAGTCAATGACTGCCTGAAGTCTGGAACCCATGGACATGACCAAACACTGAGTTTACTCCCTCAAGATGCTTTGCGAGGCCTTTACTGCAGCTGCCTTCAGCTGCTGCTTGTTTATGGGTCTTTCTGCCTTCAGTCTTGTCTTCAATAAGTGAAAAGCATGCTCTGTTGGGTTGCGATCAGGTGACTGACTTGGCCATTGAAGAACATCCCACTTCTTTGCCTTGAGAAACTCTTGGGTAGCTTTTGCTGTATGTTTTGGGCCATTATCCATCTGCAATATGAAGCAGCATCCTATCAGTTTGGCAGCATTTGGCTGAATCTGAGCAGAAAGTATAGCCCTATACACTTCAGAATTCATCCTGCTGCTTTTATCAGCAGTCAGGTCATCAATAAACACCCATGACCTGGCTCCATTGGCAGCCATACATGCCCATGTCATAACACTGCCTCCACCATGTTTGACAGATTATGTGGTATGCTTTGGATCATGAGGTGTTCCTTTCCTTCTCCATACTTTTCTCTTCCCATCATTCTGGTGCAAGTTAATCTTGGTTTCATCAGTCCAAAGAATCTTATTCCAGAACTGGGCAGGCTTTTTTAGATGTTTGCTGGCAAAGTCTAATCTGGCCTTTCTGTTCTTGAGCATTACCAGTGGTTTCCACCTTGTTGTGAAGCCTCTGTATTTCCATTCATAAAGCTGTCTCTTGACTGTAGATGTTGACAGTGACACACCTACCTCCTCAAGAGCGTTCTTGACCTGGCTAGATGTTGTGAAAGGGTTCCTCTTCACCATGAGTAGAATTCTACGGTCCTCCACTTTAGTTGTCTTCCGTGGTCTTCCAGGCCTTTTGCTGTTGCTGAGCTTGCCAGTTAATTCCTTCTTTTTCAGGATGTTCCAAACTGTTGTATTGGCCACTCCCAATGTTTTTGCTATCTCTCTGATGGGTTTATTTTGTTTTCTCAGCCTAATGATGGCCTCCTTCACTTGCATGGACACCTCTTTGGACCTCATGTTGAGAGTTCCAGTGAACAGCTACCAAATACAAATGTAACACACAGAACCACCTCCAGGCCTTTATCTGTTTGATTGGTCATGGGGTACCCAGGAAACAGGCCATATCTGGCCATGCAGCTGCTTGTCAGCCATTCGTTCCATTACTTATGAGCCACCAACGATGGGAGTGTGTGTATGCCACTGGCTGTACTTCCTGAATGGTTAGTGCCCCACTTTTGTCAAGCCCCTTGAATTACGGCTGAAAGTCCTGACTTCGCTCCCATCTGGGTGTGTTTCCTTTCAGCTTCAATGTGGTGGTGTACAGAGGCCAAATGCCAGAACAGTTATTCTTGTTCCAATATTTATGGTCCTGACTGTAAATGTTACTGGGAGCTTTTCACCTTTATATTGATATTGTGTCAGCATAATGATTTTTATTTAATTCATGCTCACCTAGAGATTTACTTGAGGACGGTTCTCTTGATTCAGCTGAGGCATACTGTCTTCCCTTCAGGTAGGCCAGTATGGCAGGAGGAATAAAGGGTTTCCAGTGTTTTCCAACTGTACCCAGAGTTATAAAGCAATTATGTAAATATGTATGATAGATTACCTTCCTATTCATCTGAGTTCCAGTGGCAAATGAAGAATTTTCTTCTGTTGTAGTTTAATTGTATTTAATGATGGGAAATGAAGCTCAGTGGGGCTGCCATGTGTACCCTGCCCCAAATAACAGCCAAGAGTATGAGACTTTTATATCCCATTACTGCCATCTAGTGGTTGGATGAATATAGCAGCTCAGCTATAGTAGCCTTACCTTTTAGCTTATTGAAATTGTTATTAATTTTTAATGCATTTGGAACAAGGTGTTACTCTTTTTCCTCCCTAATACAATACATAAAAATATGGCTATGGTAACATGAAAACTGCTGTGTGTTGTATTATTTTAGTCTGTGTTCAGCTGGATACATGTGAAATGTACCCAAGACAAGAAGCAGATCTGAGTTACAGCCAGCTTTCGTGCTTTCAGATGAATATGTGTTAATGCAAAGTGGCTGTTCAAGTCATTTTTCGTCCTGTCATGACACTCTGAATGTAATCTGATACCTACAGCCCTTTCTGATCATTAATCAAATTAGGAACTTTTTTGTTTCTTCTCCATTGCATGATTTTGTGACAACTTCTATGATATAAAATTTTGGAGGACTCAAAAGTGTGCAGAGCATGCATAGTCTTCTGTGGCATCTTCTTTCCCTTAGCTACAGGATCTCCAGCTATATTTAAAAAAAAAATCTTATGTCAGTATTTATAGTTGGCCACTGTGGGAATTGAAATCTAGCATATCTAGAAGACTTTAGCTTGGAGAAGGCTGCTCTAAGTCATGGGATGATGGTGGATCTGTGAAATGGGAGCCCACCAGAGAATACCAAGTTGAAAAAACAACATGGATGATGGCAGTAACAAACCACCTCCATATTGTTGCCAAGAAAGCTACAGAATTCCGTCAAGAAGAAATCATTTTATTCATTCATTCATTCATTCATTCATATGTCACATTTATATAGCCTCCCATCTCACACAAAGCGACTCTGGACAGCGTACAACAATTAAATAAAATAACAAGTGGATAAAAACAAGCATTAGAAAAAGATAAAAAGTGATGATTAAAACAAAAACATTATCAAAAAAGTAAAAAAATTAGATTTTAAAATATACATAAATCATAATCATGATCTGTTGGAGGCCTCACTTTGACCCTGACTATTCCAAAACTAAGCAGGGGCTTGAAATGGTATTATACTTGTCGTGTCATATTTCAAGGAATACATGAATCAGTCTTAGCAGATTCAGTTGGCAGCTGCTAGAAGTGGACCTTATCTCCGAAATAATAATTTATGAACTCAACTTTATTAGTTCAACTAGTTCAAATATTTATTGCCAGTGATTGATAATCTGGCTATCCTTAAGAAAACAACTATGATAAAACGGTATGCATACTTGCCAAATAAATCAGTAGGATTTAAAAATAAATGAGTAATATGGCTATTTTAACTGTGTTTAGGTGTTAAATAAATACATATTGAAGGTTTAAATTTCTTTCAAATTTCCTCAGGGCTTAACCCTGCAAGCTGCCTTTGATGGCAAAGCTCAGGTTCAGGACATTAGATGAATTCTTAAATATGGATTATATCTCAGTTGCTAATTAGAAGAGCTATTCTTTTCTACAGATTAGCTACACTGACCTAAAAACAGCATCTATTCATGAGGCTGCCACATCCATGGGAACTCTCTTGCCTTCTGGCTAGGTTCAGGTAGATAGATCATTTCCAAAGTGCTTAATTGTGTAGTGCTAAAGTGGAACAATGAGTCCAATCATTAGCCTAAGCGAAGGGATACCCAAAATCAGTGGGATAGGGACGTAGTTTTGGCTCTGCTCTCAACACTGTTGACCCCACCGATGGCTGTCCATATATTAGTAGTACAGTAGTGTTCCCTGATTTTTCCTGTATTTCCTTATTTATTTATTCATTATATTTATATAGCCACCCATCTCACAAAATTTGACTCTGGGTGGTGCACAATAAAAAATTAAAAAACAATAATATACAAAACAATTAAAAATTAATATTACAATAAAAAAGACAAGGAGAGAACGACAGATATTAACAACAGTGGAGCCCCCTCAACAATTCATCATTCCCCTGGGACCAAAGGAACATGGCCAAGTCTTGAGGGACTTGCGAAAAGTTAACAGGGATGGAGCCAGCCTGACCTGGGGGCGGGAGGGAATGATATTCCATAAGATGGGCACCACAGCAAAAAAGGCCCATCTCTGGGGTCCTACCAGATGTAGCATTTTAGCAGACGGGACCCACAACATAACTCTTTTACCAGATCTGATGGACGGGCAGATGTAATCAGGAAGAGGCAGTCCCTCAAATTACCTGGCCCCATGCCATGAAGGGCATGAAAGGTCAAAAACAGCACCTTGAATTGGACCAGGAAGCAAACTGGCAACCAATGCAGCTTGTGTGCTGTTCTAGGGGCACACGAAACTGCCCACATTGCTGCATTCTGCACCAGGGAAGCTTCCAGATACTCTTCAAGGGCAGCCCCATGTAGAGCACAATTTCCTTGAAAAATCATTAATTCTTATATTGATTATGCTTAATATGATTTATTAAAATAATGCTATCTAGGTCAAGTACACTAAGTTGTGTTTCAAAATATGGCAATGGATATAAAATTATGCATTTTTGCTTTCAGTTTAAATATATTACGTTAGCTGTTAGCCTGCAGTTTCAGAAAATTTATTGGTATATCAAATGCATGGTTGCCACCACCAAAAAGAAAGCTGCTGTGCTCTGAATGTTTTCCTATTCTACATATAGTATTCAAATATTAATCATATAAAGGAATTAAATAAACAAGATTTTGTTGTTGCTGCTGTTGTTGTTTTCAGTATTATAATACCCACTGAGGATAATTCCAAGGATATGGAAGGTATAACATACAGATGTGGTGAGCTCTCTGGTAAATGTTCTTGTGTGTATTAATTGACTACATGGAGCAAACAGCACACAAAAGCATGTTCAACAGTTGAGCATGACATGGAGAAGCAAACAGTGGCGTGCTGTCTACTTTTGTGTATCTGACTACATAAAGGCTATCATATAGGCCCTTGCTTTCTGATAGTCTTAGTGTGGATCAGAGGTATCTGCTGGGAGAGTCAAATGACAAAATTAACATCTTGCCTTTGAGATGCAGGCTTCATCCCTTTTGAACATATATCAGGGCATTGCATGTATGTATGAAAGAGTGGAACTTGCAACCAGACACTTGTTTAGTGAATTTGATGAAAGCAATGGATCCAGTTGACACTTCTGGTATGGACATTCAGCACATGTAAGCTTATGTTCGTACTGCTCCTTTGCCCCAACTCATGTGTGTTTTACACCCTGTACAGCTGCACATGCATATGCCCAAAATATGGCTTTCTCCATAATTATCATCTTTAGTTTAAAAAAAAAGTCTGAAGGAGGCTACTAGAGGAAGAAATTCATGTGACATAAATACATACATCTATTGTTCAGCTGGAGATGCTACAGGTTCAAGTGGAAAATTTTAATATGCAAAAATGTGTAGGAGGAGAAGGGGGGAAGAAGGAGAAGGAGAAGGAGAAGAGGAGGAGGAGGAGGAGGAGGAGGAGGAGGAGGAGGAGGAGGAGGAGGAGGAGGAGGAGGAGGAGGAGGAGGAATCGTGTTGACAGTTATCTGAGAGGAAACTCTACTAAACATGGCATGGCTTATGTATAAATAATATTTATTATGTACTGACTTTATACTTTACCTTTCTATTCTAGTATCTTGTGTATTCAAGTCATAACATTGTTATCTATTTCTATGTATAGTGCTGTTCTGCCACTAATCCTAAACCTATAATGCTTCCATTTGTAAATAGATCAGGTTTAAGTTATTTATTTTAAGTGTTCTTGTGGTAATCTCAAATTATTTTCAGTAAAATTGACATTTATCTATTATGTCATAGCAGAGCGGAAAGAAAATAAGATGCAATTACCTCTTAAATTGAATGATAGAATTATATAAACTTCCCAGAATTAGTCTGACTAATTAAAAGCAGAGATGAAGTTTCACGTAAAAATTCAGGTTTACCTACTTATGTAATCAAAGAAAATTCACAGTAAAATATTGGAGGCACCATTCTTTTTATTGACGCAACATTATGAAAGAATATCAATTGATTATGTACCATCAAGTCAGTTTCAACTCTTAGCAACCACATATATCAATTTTCTCCGTGACAATCTATCTCTAACCTGGCCTTTCAGGTCTTCCAATGGGACACCCATTATCACTGCAACTGAGTGCATCCACCTTGCTTTAATTGCCCTCTTCTCTTTCCTTCCACCTTTCCCAACATTAGAGCCTTCTCCAGAGTGCTAGGTCTTCGCATAATGTATCCAAAGTAGAATAATATGAACCTGATTATTTGTGCCTCAAGCGAGAACTCTCCGTTGATTTGTTTGATGATCCATTTGTTTGTTTTCTTGGCTGTTCATGGTATTCTAAGGAATCTTCTCTAACACCAAAGTTGAAAAGCATCAATTGTCTTTCTATAATGCTTCTTCAAAGTCCAGCTTTGACTTCCTTAAAGTGTCACAAGGAATATCATTGCTTGCACTATTCTGATCTTTGGAGGTATAAACACATCCTGGCATCTGAATATTTTTTCCAAGGCCATCATGGCTGCTCTACCAAGTGCTTGTCTGTTCCTTGACTGTTGGTGGTTAATCCTAAAAGACAAAAGCTATCTATCACTTTGATATTTTCATTGTCAGTTCTAAGGCTGGTTGTTGTACCTATTGTCATTTGTTTGGTCTTCTTTATATTTAATTTAATTTAATTTTAATCCCATTTTTTCACTGTGCACCTTGCTTTCTATTATTAGAGCTTGCAGATCCTTTACATTTTCAACTATCTGAGTAACATGAAAGAATATGGTTAGTTAAATATAACTAGAGTTTAAGCCAAATATACCTTGAAAACTGCAAGGACTCATCCAAGCAGTCACTGCAGAGTCGGTAACAACTGAGCGTAGATTAAAAAAAAAAAAACTTATTCAAAATCTAAGCCTTATCTATCCAAGAGTGTAAGCCAGTGCAATACATATAAGAACAGCAAGAAAATACCAAGCAGAATCCAATCCAATCTATATTAAGGAAAAAAATTGGTAAATCACATCCATTTTTGTTAGGAAAAATCTTATTGATGGCCAAAACGTTGTCTCCGTCATCGCATTTGTGGAGTACAATTCCCTGAAGGACATCTTCTTAAGTTCCATGTCCTGTCAGGTTTTATTTTAAAAAAATGAAAGGGTGGGAATTTAGTACACCTTATGTATAATCAGTATTTCTGTCAATGCCTCTGGTCCTACAAAATTCCCAGAGGCAGTTTTAGAAAATAAAATGTTTCAGTGATTTATTTACCCTCCAAGATACCAGTTTTTTAGGATTGGTTACACATATAGTGGCAACCATGTTGTGAGAGTGTCCTCAAAATGCAATCCAAACATGCCCGGTGGTTCAAAAGGTTGGAGAACAAAAGAATGTAAGATTTCTTTCTCTGATTATTTTATCATGAAGGGTAGCCCCTGATCTTCATTTGAATCTCTTCACTCTATTTATTTGGTTTGAGTTTATTTTTAAAACTTTTTTTTTCCTGTACTAACAGCAGCAAAATAAAATTTAACAATTTCTTGTAATACTGTTCTAGACTCCTTAAATATTTTACCTAAGTTTTTCAGAATCTACTATACTGGAATATGAGTATGGAATAGCTTTCAAGATAAGTGGTATTAACTTATATGTTTATATACTTAATATGTTTTTCATACTTCAGCACTGCAATTTATATAGTTGAGGGATTTTTTATTGGTATGTTTGTGTGTGTGTGTGTGTAAACACACACAGAGACACAGACACATATACAGTATACAAAAATTGAATGAAAAGAAATGGTGGAAGTCACGTGGTACCAAGTCTGGACTGTATGGCAGGTGGGATAAGGTGATAAGATCCAACTTCATAATTACATCTTGGGTGGCTTGTGAGGGGTGAGATCTAGTGTCGTCATGTTGCAGCAACATTTCCTTTTTGTGCTTGCAAACTCTGCTGAAACAAAAGTTCAAAGTCTGGAGTATTGTAATGTAGCACTCTGATATGATAGTGTTGCTAGGTTCAAGGAAATTCATCTGAATAATACCTTCTCCATCCCAAAAATTGTGTAATCAGGAATTTTCCTGCTGAATCCAAGGTTTTGATTTTACCCCCAACAGGTAAAACATCATTCTATATACCATAGATGATGCTTCATTTCTGAGTTATAATGATGAGCTCATGTTTCATTGGCTGTTACAGTGCTATGAAATTTCTCAACTTCATTCTAGTAGCGTGAACACTGCTTGCAAATTTCACCTGTAGAAGCTTTCATCTCTGATATCAGCATGCCAGGATTAGCTGCCATTTTTTAGCCAGCCATAAATGGAGTTTATACTATACAGTTTAATTTCAAGTTTATTAACATAACTTTTCTATGCGTATGGAATGAGTAAGCAGGCCATTGCCACACATTCTATGATTCTAGAAAGGCACAGACATGCAATGCAATTGTTTCTAGCATAAAGAAAACCTCAGCAATGTCAGTCCTTGAAACATGGAAATTCTATATGTAGAAAATCAGCCTGAATCAATCCACCTCAGGATGAAGGATGAAGGCCACTTCACTGAAGATAATGGACTGCAATCTACTATGATGTTCCAATGTGGGTTGGTAGATAGACAATTCTGGACTTCTCAGTCTAGGGTTCAGAAAGCATGACAGGGGTAAAATAACCAGCTGACGTCTATGCCTAAAAGAGGATTAGATCCTGGATCTTCTCCATTTTTAATCCAGCCCCTTTACTTATAACACACTGGCTGTTTTATGTGTGTGTTGGTCTGTATGTGGGTATCTATCTTATCTATATATTTAATCTATCTTTCCTGAAAATTTTACATTTCATCTAGTCCTCGCTATATATGCCTGCTGATTATCAATTTCCTTTTAAAAGCATAAATATTAAAGGTAGCTGATATACAAACCACTGCACCTATTTGATACACATCTTCTCTCATAAGGGTCTCTGAAAATGACTTCCAATTCTATTTTAAAAAGTGTTCTATCCATATATAGAATAATAGAGATTCAGAGCTGGTTCTGAGTTAATTTTAAAAACCTTTACATCAGTTTAAAGTAAAGCAAGCAATTTTTTAATCATCATTTCGGGGTCAAAAGGAAATGTAGTCTGTTCACACCTCTAGTTTTACATTTTAATCTTAATTGAAGGATTAAGTTTAGAAGTAATCTTGCAGGTTGTAGATTATAGCAGTCCTTCATGATTGTAGCAATGTTCACAAATCCACATATGGAATTGAATCAACCTAGAAATCACTAGTAGAAAAAAAAACAGCTCTAATATACCTTTTCAGTTACAAAAATAGCATCAAAATTGGAATCATTGTCAGCAATGTACACAAGACTTTCTCTTTACATTTATTAAGTACTACATTATAGCAATATACAAATTGAATCCCAGTGTGAATACCCAAGGTAGAATATTTTTTAGAGGAAGAAAGTTCTGAAAAGTTTTAGTAATAGTGATGAAATACCAGATAAAAGCAGTTTGGTTCACAGAAGATATACCTCTCTGCTCTTAGATCAATAATTTGAGTAGCAGTCCTAAATATACTAATCTAAGAGTAAATTACCTTAGACTTAATAACTATAATTCTATATCCACTTAACAGGGAGTGAATCTGTTAACCTCAATGGATCTACTGATGAGTAGTAAATAGAAATGCACAGGAATGCACTATACATTTCCCAAACTTACTTACTTACTTACTTATTTACTTTATTCATTCATTCATTCATTCATGCATTCATTCATTCATTCATTCATTCAACAGTATTTGTAACCCACTCATTCCTGAAAGTTTCTTGGATGGGAGGGCTTTGTACAATGACAAATACAAACCAAAACAAGAAGAGGAGAAGAAAGCAAAAGAGAAAATCCAGCATCACCATAAAACTCACATTAGAAGAAAAAGGGTAAAAGCAAAATAGCTACCCACAATTTATCAGCTGGGGCAAAGGTTCTATGGAAGTCAAACTGATTTAAGTTGTCTCTGAAGCTTGGCAAAAGGAGAGTTGCAAGTTCTTCTGAAGGAAGAATATTCCGCACAGTAGGGATTACTACAGAGAAGGCTTGTAATCTCATGCACACTACATGTTTCTCTCAAAGAGGGGAGGTTTTCAGCAGGCTTTCCCATATATATCTATTTGATAATGTATTTGTAGAGTCTGGGAAACATGAACATAAAACAGTAGGAGATGGTCCTTTTTTAAATAACATCATAGCAATACTATATTCACTCCTGAGCATTACATTATTCTTTCTTACTGGTTGGAAACATCTGTCTTTTTAATGCTTTGTCAGTCTGAATTAATCTGTCTCTAATTTAGATGTAATACAAGGTCTAGTCATGATATTGGGAGGTAGATTATGACCAAAAAAAAAAGGATCAATATTCCTTCAAGTATGACATAAAATGCATATTAGTGTGACAAATATAAGCCTAGATTTATGTACCTAACAAGCTACATAAAGACTGATTTATGGCATTGTCCTATAATCCATTTGGTGTAGTTGATCTGTGCAGAATCAAATGGGGCTATAAATCTCTGAACAATCACTGACAGAATGTTCTACAACATTTCGCAAATGAAAATAGGCACACTTACATCCACTCCCGTTGTGCCCTGAAAGACACAAATGTACCCTCTGTGGACATAGCTATACCTTGAAAGTGCAAGTTTAATACATAGGTGCATTTCTAAGACAGTGCCCTTTTGGAAGTGACATTGATAATGAGTGGCAAAAGGTTCCAGTCATGCTTTGTGTAGAACTAAAGGGAGTTATACGCAGTCAAGGAATAAAACAATATACAATTCCTGATGTCCTCTTGTTTGCACGGGAAAAAGAGTAATAGAATGTAATGATCTGCATGTATAATTAAGTGTGCTTAGATTTAAACCGCCACTTATAATAAGAATCAAGGGGGAAAAAATCCAAGATGCTATAAGGTAAATTCTCCTGCACGTCAAGCTTGACTCCTCATGAGTACATAGATACACTTGCTTTTTTCTTGGCAGTAATTTGAATGTGTTTTAAACATTTGCACGTTGCCAACATTTGCAAAATGCAAGCCAATGCAAACCAAACATGGTACTAGAGATCACCAAGTTATTGGAACTGAGTATCTAGTGAGTACAGCTATAGCCTAATTATACCACTGTAGCTTCTTCTTGGCAAATACAACCTGTTCATTCATGAACATCTGATAAGTCCATCAATGTTGGGAAGCTTTCGGTAACAGTGAGGCTGGCTGTTGTGCTCCACACAGTCTGCTTCTGCCTGCTGCTCTGCCCCCACCCACTGTACCATCCTAAGCAAAGGCTGATTTGAGAGGTAGTTTTGGCAAGGACAGTGAACCATCTGAAGCCTGACTAAACTTTGTCAGGTTCAGCCCAAAGAACTCCAAGAGACAATGCAAATACAGTTCTGTTACGTTTATTAGCTCCAACCTCAAGACAGAAATCTCACCAGACTGAACCCTAGTTCCCAAGCCAGCCAGCCACAACACTGTGAATTTCTTTGGGAGGTGCCAGCCTCATCTTCTTGAAATTCCCACGCTCCTGTTGGGGGCTAAGAACACGCTTATCTCCCTGAGACTGGCCTTCATAAGTCCATTCCATCACACTGTAACCCTAACATGGGACAAGTGAAAATCCTTGTCCCCGCTCAAAAGCAGGCCTTTGTACCACAGAGGTGGAAGAAAAAAAAGTTAATTTTTTCTAAAGGTTAAATTTAATTTTAACATAAATAGAACTTGGATTTTTAATTGTGAAGTCCCTGGAATGATTTCTGAATGGTTGCTCTAATTCTTGCAATAGCTTTCCATATCAGAGACCTATGTCCTTCAATCCCATCTGCACATCTTCCAGCCCTAGTATCAGCCAGGAGAAGCCTGATACCTTGATTCCTCTAGGGCAGGGTTCCTCAACCTTGACAACTTTAAGATGTGTGGACTTCAACTCCCAGAATTCCCCAGCCAGCATGCTGGCTGGGGAATTCTGGGAGTTGAAGTCCACCAATCTTAAAGTTGCCAAGGTTGAGAAACCCTGCTCTAGGGGTATGCACTGGCCCTGTGCAAACCCCTAGACCACAAACAGGTTTATTTAAAAGAAAAGACTAGAGGCCCAGCTGGAGCTTTTTTGCCTGCAGGCCCCAAGGCTGCCGCCACCCCTCCCTTGACTGTATTTATAACATTGATTCCAACCTGCTGAATTCAAAGAGGATTAAGCAAAACAATCCTCTCCTTCTTTTGGGTACGTTGTCTGGAAATAAGGTCTTCCTTAAAGCTTAATTTTAAGAAAATCTCTATACAGTATATTATAACTTATATTGGAAATCTATTTTCTCCCACCCTTCATGTTTGCCTGAAAGGCTTAAGAGTATTTATAGAGTTCATTTTTGTTAAATTAGATGTTTGATTTTTAATGAAGCCACAGTTCAATTAGGGAAAGTTGGTTCTCTGATAGTTTAATTTCTTTCAGCAGCTCATTAAGCAGTTGAATGTAAGACTTATTTTCCAACAAATCATCTATTCCAGCCCCGTGTGTTAAACAATCATATTCAATTTGGAATAATCTATCAGAAGAAAAGTTCCTTGATAATCCATTGATATCCATGACAGAAAACACCAAGCATTTTTTTCCACCTCTACTATTCAAATAATATAATGCATTGCCCTTACTCCAGGGCTAAGGGGCTACCATAAAGCAAAAATAACACATCTGATAGAATAAACAGCCTTGGGCTACTCATGGCAGTGTGCCAATATCACCGAGTCCTTTATAGCCCTGTTCAGGCATTATGAATCAAAATGGTATATAAATATATGTAAAGGGTGGTATTTCCTACTACACTTGCAGATCCAAACAGCCAGGCTGAGCATGTAGAACCAAAACATGCAGGGAAGTTGACCTTTACACAGAGTCATATACCCTGTCCAGGCATAACTTTTAAACAGAACAAGACTAGCTTTTCTCCAAATTTTTGTTCTCTGTCTGGAAGATACAGGATGTGGAAGGTGCAGAATTGTTGGTATCTCCTAGTGCAAACATCAAGGAGTCCAACTGGCCACATGCAATGATCCCCACACATGAGACCAAATGTCTGCAAGAGGTCACCCTTTCACCACAGTGCCCTACATGACTGAGATTCCCTGCTCTCTATTAAACAGAGCCAGTATACATACAGGCAGGAGGCCTACACCCTCTCATGGTTGTATGCCTGAATCTTGATGCATTTTGTATCCTGTCCAGTCATATGAATAGGGCTTTCTTATTCTCTTTCAGAAGAGAGTTGTCCCAGATACCATGAACCCTTTCAGACTTTCCCAAATTAACATTCCTTATGGAATCCATCTCAGTGGCAGCTGATTTTTGGCGGAAGTGTATTTCTAATAGTTTCCACTCCAGCACTGCCAAACCATAGATACAAAGGGAGCAGCTGAAAGTTGGTGTGCCTTAAGGATGCTGTTTGCCTGACCTTCCTGGAATTTAGGGCAATTTGCTGCAGCTCTAGTTCTCCTCTCTTCCAGGAAGGAGGAGTTGGCTCTGTCTTGCCAATGTAGATTTCACAAAAGCCCCTGAAGGCGTAATGGTAGCTCATGAGACAAAACAGAAGCTGCTTCTATTTTTAGGAATGTCAGCTTAACAGTTGTGGGTCAATTTTTATATCTCAGCCGGAAAGGGGAAAGGGAATTACCAAACTCCCTAATGGCAATCATATCTAGCTGTTGAATAATCAGGATGAGCTCCAGGTTCCTATTACAGTCTGTATCATTTCAGCACATGTAACAAAAACAGTCTTTCATGCACATTTGAAAAGACATTTCTTTTTAGTTGTAGCTTACCATTTGTGGGGTATTAGTAGGACTATGACAAAGGAGACTTTTTCCCCTCCTGAAAGACCCTTTGGGGATGAAAATATATGTTCATTCATTGAAACTGACAAGTGGGATAAAAAAAGATATATATTTAATAGGTAGGAGTAGATTAACTGAGCATGGATATGTCCATTCTTTTTTTCAAAAACTGGGTCAGTGTTTTATTTTTGGTTGCCTTGGCTCACCTTAAATATGCATTTTTCATTTTAAATTTATCAACTCAACAGTCCCTTGAGTAATCCTTCTAATGAAGGCCAAATCAATTTTAATCCACATCCCTTCAGAGACAATGGTAATCACCTAGATGATATTTTATCTGACTTTCATTTATTTCCTATTATATTTGTATTGTATATAATAAATGCTTCTTCTTCCACCCAAATGAGGATCACAATATTATCTATTTGCACAGTTCTTTGAAGTCCAACTCTGAAGTTCTTAATGAGTCTGTGGTGACTTCTAACCACAATAAACTGTAGTGAGCAGACATGTGTTATGTGTGTAATTCATCCATTCATTCCAAATATAGAGGGAGTATTCAAAGATCAGTGATGATGGTATTGTTGCTCAGATCAGGAAAATAATCCCAATTTGCCATTCAAACTTCTTCATAGAACTAGAGTTTGCAACTGACCATCTTTTCATTGTCACTGTCATTATCATCATCATCATATTTCACCCAATAGTTAATCAACCTGATATAAACATACATACATACATACATACATACATACATACATACATATATATGAAGCAAATACAACTGTAACCATAGGGTAAAAACTGGATTTGGAGTATTCATTACAATGAATCCAGAAAATGACCCTAAAACAATTGAAAACTTAATGGAATAATATTGCCTTCACTACCCGTCTAAAGCATAACAGAGGAGAAAGCTAATGTGATCTGCCTAAAAGGGAAGTTACATGATTGCGATGTTTTTACAATAGACTGTGTCTTGCATTGCCACTAGTTTACTCTCTCAAATAATAGGGCAATGGTCATTCAACTACTTCAGCCCTCAGAAAGAACCAGTATCTTCAGATTGGAAGCTGATTCCAAACTGGTACAGGATGTGTTTATCAGCCAGCAGCCAGCCACAAAGTTTTGCATTTTTCAAGGGCAGGTTGTTTGCAGTAATGTAAAGGATTTTTTTTTTCTGACATAGACCATTTTGGCCATTTTTTTCTTCATGAGGAAGTGTTAGAATTGTTGTACCACCTGAAGGTACTGCTAACCAGTGCCAGTACTTGTTCTTTCAGGCACAGTGTTGGTTCCAAGACCATCAAGATCTCCTTGGGCTTCAGAGGGAGATCAATCTCTTCCAAGAATATTCTGTTCCCAGTTTTAGCTGTAGATGTAGTGACTTCTAAACTTTCACAATTTCCTTTCTGCAAAAGAAAGCCAGCTCTAATCATTGCACTTATATGTACCTTAATGCACAGGCTGTAAATGATATCCCTACCTTCTACTTTCTACTATATTGTGCTGCCATTCAAGCCTGTCCCCCTTCCCCTTCACATGCATACATATATATTTTCTCAATATAATATTTTCACCTTGGGGAAGGGTAAATAGGAAGCTGTCTCAAACCATCCACATTACTAGCAGCTATTGTCCAATTTTCAGTCAAAAATCTTTCCATGGACATATAAGAGATGAACCAAGGAACTTCCAGTAAAAAGTTATTTGCATTCCATAGAGTCATTATTGACCATGCTAGCTGAAAATTATGGAAGATCCAAATAGATTGGCTCATGCAATTTACATTCTGCTTCTCACAGTGGCCAACCAGGTCTTATCAGAATCCCACATCAAGATATAAGCAGGACGCATCTGCTCAAGTCTTCTAGAAACTTGTATTCAGAGGCATACCACCTCCAGTAGTTATCATCAGTAGACATCTGTAACCCTATTGAGAGCCAGCGGTTAAGGTGTTAAATCTGGAGCTGGAAGACAGGTTCTAGTCCATTCTTGGTCATTGAAACTCACTGGGTACCATTGGGCCAGTCACTTTCTCTCAGCCCAACCTCTACAAGACCTTGTTCTTCTGGAGAAAAATTGAAGTGGGTTATGCTATGTATGCCACCTGGAGTTCCTGAATAAAATGCAGGATATACATCGTATACATACATACATACATACATAAATCCTCCGTGATCTGATATCTCCTTTTAAAACGTCATAACATCTTCTGAAAATGAATTTCTTTTTTAATGGTGCACTGTGTGAAGTTTTGTTTTTCCCCCTCCCCTTCTGGAATTTCTCACCATTCAGCTACTTTAGATGTCCTTTGATCCTAATATTATACAAGATGAGGAAAATTACCTGTATATCTTGGATAATTGTATAGGCTTGTTTGTTTGTTTGTTTGTTTATTGTTTCAAACTTGTCACTGCCTGTCTCACTGCAAAGCGATATTTTGCCCCATTTTGTTTGCCCTTTCCTAAATTAAAGGGGGACGCGGTGGCGCAGCGGCTTAATGACACTGAAAGCGCCGGCCAGAAATGCCTGAAAGCTTCAGCGGTTCGAGTCCAGCCTCGCGTTAACAAGGTGAGCTCTTGTTTCTATACCCGCAGCTTCTGCCCACTCAGCAGATCGAAAACGTACGTGAGTAGATAAATGAGCACTCTCACTCCGGTGGGAGGAAAATGCTGGCAGCGACTCCACAGAGAGATGGGACAGTTGCCGGCATCTGAAAAGGGGCGCGAAGCAACGGAAATCCCGCCTCCTGTGCTGCCAGCTGGGCCGACGCTCTAGGAATTAGGCTCTGGCAAAGTCTAATTCCGAAACTAGAAAGATGCAATTGCCTTGAAAACCGCTAGGGGGCGGTCACTGCAGGGTCAGTAATGACTGTTAAGCAGATTAAAAAAAAAAATTAAAAAAAAATCACCAATGTGAATTTAAATGTAATATTAATTGAGGAAGAAGATCAGGATTTGAGATGACAGAGATATGGTTCTGAGGCATTTTCAGGGATCTTATGTTTCCTATTTACCAAGAACCTTGCTTAAATGATTCCCCTATTTAGATTTAGGGACACTCTAACAACTTAATATGTAGAGATATTAAATCTTCCAAACATGATTTCAGGATGCACCCAGGTTTGACCATTTCTCTTCACCACACACCTATAACTCATTATGACTCCTGGTCAAGATGTTACTATAGTCAGAAGTTATCAGCTTATTTTGACATTCTCCATAGTAGCATTATCCTGTTCAATTGCTACTTAATTACTTCTATTTGAAATAGATTATTCTCTCTCTCTCTCTTTCGGCTGTTAGAGAGACCTTGTTTGATAGAGCCCAAGAACATTTCCTGAGCATCATTCCCCAGCCAACCCCAAGGAGCATCAGTGGCAGATACTGTAAAAGAATAATTGGCATTGGAAATCATTTATTGGTGAAAGCATACTACAACTTTTAAGCGATTGAGGGATTGGAAATTCTTTCCTGATTACACAAAGGACATCAAACAACACAGAAAGGCATTTTCAACAGCAAGGAAATTAGCTTACTAGTAGAATCTCCAATATTTCATCAGATTCTCAGCCATGTTTGGGTATAAACTGATGGATGATGTCCAAGATCCTTTTATAGTCCTGCCAAAGCTGAAGAAATTCTTATTGCTTCAGGTTCTGGCAGAAGAGAATTGAAAACTTTCCATGTTTTGATAATGTGTCAACTTTTAAATATTGTAGGAGTTTATTATAGATTGTGTAAGCAAGCAGAAGATATAGATGAAGCTTTATGACCTCAGGTGACTAGCCTTTCAAATGAAATAGTGATAATGAGTGATTTCAATTACCCTGACATCTGCTGGGAAACTAACTTGGCCAAGAATGAAAGGTCCAACCAATCCTTGTCCTCTTTCTCTTGATTGTCAGAAGGTGGGAAAAAGACCTAATCTTCACCATTGGGGAAGAATTGGTTGAAGAAGTGTAGGTGGCTGGTAACTTGGCAGAAGTGATCACATTATTCTTGAATTTGTGACATCCAGAGGAGAAGAAACAGAGAAATGTAGTCTCCAAAAACCATAGGAACTGTGTCAGAAAGGCTAATGCTCAAAATGTGCTAAAGCTTATAAAAGATACCAAAAATAAAAACAGATTTCAGTATGTTAGAGATAAAAGAAGAGCCAAACAGGGTGCAGGTCCATTGCAAGGAGAAAATAATGAAGCAGTACTGGATGACAGTAAGGAGGCAAAACTTTTTAATTCCTATTTTGCATCTGCTTCTCTAAGAAGGGAAACAGAGGTCTAGCTGGCCATTAATATGCCGCTGCCGGTGGGGGAAGTCAAGAGAGGCAAGATGGTGGTCATAACTTTGAAGCCCAACCCCTTTGTATGTGTATGCAATGTGGACACATATAAAAAAGTTATGGGTCTTTGATCACAATGGCATGACTGCCATCTTGCCTCTTTTGACTCCCACTCCACCCCAAAAATGCCACCAGTAGACAAGGAGAAAATAAGAGACAATTTAGTTAATTTAAACAACTTCCAGTTTCCAGGGCCAGATGTATTACATCCTAGATTACTAAAGGAACTAGCAGGGTAGAAGGTTGGACTAGACAACCTTTATGATCCCTTCCAGTTGTAGGATATTATGATTCTATATATCTATGTATTTTTAATTACCTATCCTGTGCTCAGCTCTATCCCACCGACTCCTCTCCTTGCACTTGATTTGCTCACTAACATGCACACTTGCTAACATTTGCTCACATCAAGTTAGTGAGCAAATCAAGCCACACGTGGCTTGGTATTGAACTCCTGCCTGTCCCTGGGTGTTTTCTTCTCTGCCCTCTCATCTCCATTCTCCTAACAGTCAGCCTTGGCCTTCATTTTAACATGAAGTTGCATTCAGTCAGACAAATGGTCTTTATCTTTCAATCCCCTCTGCTTTTAACCCAACAGATGAAGCATGCATCTAAAACTAGGATAAATAAGGATGGAATTTACTGTTTTATGCTGGAGAAACTGTCCGCCTATTTTGACTCTGCTGTAATTCAGTTTCTGGAAAATTAACTGTCTCTAAAATTGATGGTTTGATATGTCAGCTAAGGTTCATTTCCCTCCTTTTTTTCTTTTTGGGTAGCCTACCACACTCCCCCCAAGCAGTAATAAAGGGTTAATAAAAGCTTCTGCTAAAGTCACCCGCAAAGTGAAATACTGTCAAATTAATCCCAGCAGGAACATGAAATACTAAGCAGAGCTGGTCTCCCCAGGCACGCTGAAATGCCATCAAAACCAACAGCAAACAGAAATCCATTTTGGCCACAGAACTGCATCTTATTCTGACCCATCCAAGTCCCGCTGTGGCACTTGTACAGCTTGCCACACGGCAGGCCAGCAGCAGACAAAGACAGACTGTTGCTAAAGGCGAAAGTCTGAAAACACGACTGAAGGGGGGAAAGAAGCAGCAAAAAAGAATGAAAGGAAGATCCACAAGAGGGAAAACAATGATAAGTGATTTCTCCCTCATCAATTAAAGAAAATGCTGGAAAAGAGAAAAGAAGAAGGAATGAGGGGGAAATAAAGGAGGGACTTTCAGTGAAGATAGGTCTGTGCAAATCAGCCCTGATTTCAGTTAGTTATTCAAGATTTGGGAGGGGAAACATTCCATCTGCAATTGGAGGGGGAAGCAATTTGTTATGAGCCACTTCAAGATTGATTTTAAAAATATATATTTCTCCCCAGGTTATACCAGGGAAGGCTAAAAATGTTTGCTTTCTTTTTTTGGCAGAGGAGAATGAAAAGAGAGGGATAGTCAAGGACACACACCTTCCAAAGTTTCAGCTGGATATTCTCAAGGGATTGGCTGCCATAAAAATTGAACTATGGTTTAACCATGGTTTAGAGTTTAAGTATAAATTCTTGAATTACCCCCACCCCCACCCCAGCCAAGTCACCACAGCAGTCTCCAAATTGTCCAACAAACAGCTGAAATTGTGGTGAACGAATGCAGCAAGCATCATATACCAACTGTATGTTGGTTAACTGGCAGAGGCAGCAGAAACAAGCTGGTAAAATGAGATACAATGCCACAGAGGCGAGCTTGCCAGATAGAAAAAGGCTGGCACAGAACAAGTGGCATTTGTAGCCTTATTAAAAACAGCAAACAATTACACCGGCATCTGCTTTAGCCTGGCCCCCTTTCTTCACTCTCACGAGACTTCAACATGCCTCAATCCTGCAGAATTTCAAAGTAAGGTCTGATGCAAGAACATATACTGGACTGATCAGCCTTAAGCCTATATTTAGCTGAGCTCCCATTTGTGTTGAAACAGTGCAGAAGGGTATAATTTCAGTAGTACAAGAGACAGAGAGCAAAGTTAAGGCTTCAGGGTGGCTATAATAAAAAAGTGGGGAGCTAAGGAAGTGAAGGAAGCGGTAGACATTGTTAGCCCTGTACGGAGTTGACTCCATTGTTAGCAACTCATATCAGTGTTAGAAAGTGCATCACACTTCAGCCCTACTTAACATACTGTACATATTTATCAAGAAGATAGGCTTGCTTATTTATGTATGTATGTATGTATGTATGTATGTATGTATGTATGTTTCAAATTTAATCACCGCCCATCTCACTTGAGAGACTTTGTGCAGTTGGATGACTGGAATGAAGAATGATTGGAATGAAGAATAGTATCCTAACCCAGCTTCATAAGGATTATGTTACTGGTTTTATTAATGCAAGGGGGTAGACATCTGAGTAAGTTTTCATATATACCTCTGATAAAATGGAGACAAGAACCTCATGTACATTAGATCTGTATCCTGCCTTTCCTCCAGTGACACAGGATGGCTTTCATAGGAACTTCCTTTCATTCCATCCTAAAGCAACAAACCTATGAAGTAGGTTGGGTTAAAAGAGTGTGACTGGCTCAATGTCACCCAGTGAGCTTTCATTGCTGGAAGTGGGCTTGAACCTGGGCGTGGTGGTCTGCTGGGGGGGTGATGGGGAGGAGTGATATCAACATCTGCAATATGGCAGGTGCAGTTTCATGATACAATCCCCACCCCTTTTGTTCAGGTGATGTCAACACACATACAAAGAGGGTGGGGCTTGGATTGCAGGGCTGTGCCAACCATCTTGCAGATTTTGATACTGTCTTGCAGGCACTGCTAAATGTGGGACACTGCAATCTTTGTACAATTCCTTAATCAGTATGCTATACTGACCCTTGCTATATAAACTGTTTGTATTAATAAAATTATTAGGTCCTGGAGATTTCCCGAAGGAGTTGTACATACAAGGAAATACACTGTGTTGCTTAACAGATTTAAAGTCTAAAAGCCAATCACTTACTAGACTCTCATTTTTCCAAGTATTGCTGCCTAGTGCAAAGTAATAAAAAATATGTATTTTGTTCATATTTAACTAATAGTTCGGAGCTTTTCATAGTAAGCAAATGCAGTAATAAAAGTTCAAAAGTCTTGCAGTAGCCATACATAAAAAGTGATGTTATTAAGTTGCTAATAAGATAAAAAATACTACTACTTCATTGCCCATCTGCTGAATAATGTTGAATTAACTATAATTCAACAATTCTAAGACCATTTCATAGTTCTTTTTAGTAAAACAGAGAAGTTGTAGACTGGTTTACCAGCCTTAGTCACTCCTGTGCCAAATCCACCTTCTTACCCCTTTTCCAGAGTCTGTCTTAGACTCACTTCAGATATTTTATAATCTATTCACAATGTTGTGATAAAAATGATGGATCATATCATAAAATTGTAGGGTTGGAAGGTACATTAGAGGTCAAGTCCAACTTCTATGCAGGAGCCACTAAAGCCTCTTGCAGCCTTCAGCCCCTGTCTGAAATCCTCTAGTGAAGAACATACCACTTTATGTGATGGTTTATTCCACAGACTGACAGCTCATACAGTTAGGAAGTTCCTCCTGACATCTAGCCTCTCCTGTAGTATTAACCTTGCAGTTTTAACCCATTGGTTCTAGTCTTGCCCTCTGGGACAACAGAGAATAAGTGCACTCTCTTTTCTATCTGATGGCTCTTCATTATTTGAAAACTGCTATCATATTGTACCTTAGTTATCTTTCTGTAGACTTAACATGCCCAAATCTTTCAATTGTTTGCCATAGAGTTTGGCTTCTAGACCTCTCACCATCTTATTAGACACCCTCTCAGGTCACTCCGAGTAGTTACTGTAGCTTTTGAACTATTGGGCTCAGAATTGGACACAGTATTCCAAATAGGGTGTGACCTGGGGAAAGTAGAGGGGAACAATTACTTCCTATCTTTGTATGTTCTTGTTAATTCAGCCCAGTTAGCATTTGCCTTTTTAGCTACTGTATCACATTGCTGGCTCATGTTTAACCTGTGGTTGACAAAGACATACAGGTCCTTTTCATATGTACTAGTACTAAGCCAGGTCTCTCCCATCTTATACTTGTCCCTTTTATTTTTTGTTTTTCCTATTCATATATTTACTTTACATTTCTCCCTGTTAAATTTCATCCCATTCATTTCAACCCCTTGCTCCAGCCTATCCAGATCTTTTGCAGTCTTTTCTTTTCTATAAAATATTAGCCACCCCTTTCAGCTCTGGCCATCTGAAAACTTAGGAAGTGTTCCCTCAAATCTGTCATCCAAATCACAGATAAAGGTGCTGAACAACACAGATCCCAGGACAGTTCCCTGTGGCACTCCACTCGCCACTTCCCTCCAAGCTGAAGTGGAGCCATGAATGAGCACTTTTTTGGTGCAGTCATTCAGTTAACCGGGGCTCCATCTAATAATAGTATCGCTTAGCCCATATTTTCCTATTTTATGAAAAAGAACAATGGGTTACTCTTGAAGGCTTTACTTAGGACCAGGTAGACCATGCTGATGGCAGCCTTCTGATCCCATATACTAGTAACTCTTTCAAAAGAGATAAAGGTTAATCTCATATGGCTTGCTTGTGAGAACTCCCCCTAGTCAAACTTCCACACAAATGTCTGAGAGCTCTCAGACACTACCATTCTAGGTGAAGATTAGCCCAGACTAGAATAAGGAGGAGGAAGAGGAAGAGGAGGAGAAAAGAGGAAAAGAAAGATGAAAGATGCCTGAGTGATGCCATGGTGGTTCTATTTCAGTGTCTCAGTGTCTGGAGGCTGTGGGGGCCTGGATGGAGCACAACAGGCTTCAGCTAAACCCAAGCAAGAGTTTTTGGACCTTCTGGCTGTAAGGAACTTCCATCCTTGGTTCTGGATGGACTGGCACTGCCCCATACACACCCGATGTGCAATCTGGGGGTCCTCAGATATACTCATGGCTCCTGCTCAAAGAGCATGTGGCAGCCATGGCTAGGAGTGCCTTTGCACAGCTTAGGGCTGTGTGTCAGTTGCACCCATTCCTGGACTGGGGGGGGGGGGCTGCTCATGGTCCCTCATGCCCTTTTGATTCCAGATTGGACTATTGCAATGTGCTTTATGTGGGGCTGCCCCTGAAGAGTATTCAGAAGCTTCAACTGGTGCAAAATGTGGCTGCATGGACAGTTACCAGTGCCAGTTACTCAGCACGTGTGACACCACTGCTCCACAAGCTGCATTGGCTTGTGGTGTGCTTCTGGGTGCAATTCAAGGTGCTGGTTGTCACCTTTAAAGCCCTTCATGGCTTAGCACTTTGTTATTTATGGGACCATCTCTCCCCAATTGTTTCTTCCTATCCTGTCCAATCAGGCAGGAAGGGCATGCTCTGGATACTGTCAGCTAGGGAGTGTTGGCTGGTGGGGCCCAGAAAGAGAGCCTTTTCTGCCATGGCACCCGCCCTTTGGAGCATCATTCCCCCTGAGATTAGATTGGCGCTATCCCTATTGGACTTTCATAAGGCCTTGAAAACTTGGCTTTGTGTTCAAGCCTGGGTCCCTGGGTGTGGGTTAGAGCCCGTCTCCTGGTTGTATGGATGATAGATTAGATCATATCCAGCTGCTATGTGTTTTTTTATTTTTGTTTTATATATTTTGTGCTTTTGTTTTATTGTAAGCTGCCTAGAGTGACATAAAAGTGAGATGCGTAGCTATATAAATCAAGTAAATAAATAAATGAACAAAATAGTGCCTCTTTCTTGCCAAACTTCTGTTAGCTCTTTCAGGAAGCTTGCTCTCTGGAAATTGAGTCCCTTATATGCCCTCTTGAGCAGCCTCAACTAGGACAGCAAGAATAATGCTCCAGTCAGACACAGGGGACATTCAACAGCACTCAGGATCAGCAGTTAATCAGCAGCATTCAGGAAACTGTCAGCAGCAATTAGCAATCAGCAAAAAGTCAGCAGTCTCTCAGTCCTCCTTGGCTCTTCCAAATCCCTTGCTAATCTCCCATTTGCTTGTCAATGTATTTGCTTGTCAATGCTTGTATTTGTTTGTCAATGAACTCATCTCCACAAGTTATTCTTATAGAATAATAATCCATGAGAACTGCAGTTAAATGCAGATCTGAACATCAGCTATTTTACTCTTCCAGTCTATTGTTATTGCTGTTTTTATTGTTATTGTATTATTATGGTTAGTTGCACCGTCAGCCAGACTTTTACACTTGAACTGGCATTTTTTTTCCAGGACCTGGGATAGGCAGATGTTGTTGTTTAATAATATTAAAGGTATCATCACAGGATGTAAGCTGTTCCAAGGAAAGCTGTCTTTTGCAATTGACTGATGGTGATTTTATCAATGCTGATGGTGTTCAAGTGGTACTCCAGATGTTTTGGGATTGCACCTAAGGCCCCTATAACTACTGGTACTATCTTTGCTTTCTTTTGCCACAGTCATTCTACTTCTATTTACAGGTCTTTGTATTTTGTTATTTTCTCCAGTTCTTTCTCTTCTATTCTGCTGTCTCCAGGTATTGCAATGTCCACTACCCAGATTTTTGTGTCTCTCTTATCAACAGTTGTTAAGTCTGGGGTGTTGTGTGGCAGGTGCTTGTCTGTTTGAATTCTGAAGCCCCAGAGCACTTTAGCTTCTTCATTTTCTATTACTTTGTCTATTTTGTGGTCCCACCAGCAAATGGTATTTCTTGCAGATATTACAATGCACCATTGTTGCTACTTTGTCATGCCATTGTTTATATGACTTTGAGTTAGCTTAATAAAAGTACTGCCCTAGTATGGAATTTAAATCAGTATGTCCACATACGTGTTCTTGCAATATTTATTAGTGTTGTGCAAAGCATTCAACAGGAGTGGTTTGCAAAGCATGCTACATGAATGAAGGACCCCTCCTCAAATAATTACAGCCATTTCATACAGAAATAATGGTGCAGCTGCTTTGAAGGCTTGATATGTGTGTGTGTGTGTGTGTGTGTGTGTGTATTCATAATTGCTTTGCTTCCCTGGCAATCCCAATGGACACATTATCTAGGCATGCACACACATGGTCAGATGGCTGGGGAAAGCCTTCAAAGAAGGAGCCGAACTGAGCCTTTCAGTGTTTGCAGCTGCTTTATTGCCTCAAGGAACAGTGTTTTGGATGCTTTTCCTAGCTGTACTACATGATGACATTTATGAAGATTTTCTAAGAAAAAATACCATATATAATGCAGAAATCCTAGGTCAATATATGAATGCAGAAATATATAGATCGATATACTGTATTGCTGGTTTCCTTCCTTCCTTCCTTCCTTCCTTCCTTCCTTCCTTCCTTCCTTCCTTCCTTCCTACCTACCTTCCTTCCTTCCTTCCTTCCTTCCTTCCTTCCTTCCTTCCTTCCCTCCCCCCCTCCCTCCCCCCCTCCCTCCCTCCCTCCCTCCCTCCCTCCCTTCCTTCCTTCCTTCCTTCCTTCCTTCCTTCCTTCCTTCCTTCCTTCCTTCCTTCCTTTTTGCAGCCTGTCTCCTCTCCTCTCCTCTCCTCTCCTCTCCTCTCCTCTCCTCTCCTCTCCTCTCCTCTCCTCTCCTCTCCTCGCTTTGGGTCAGTATGTATGATTGTGAACAATGGAAATAAAATAGAAATTATTTACTCTATTCTCACTTTTGTATATCAATCAGCACAAGAATTTTGTGTTGAAGACTGTGATCAGTAAACAACGGTTGTTGGCATTGCCTAAACACATTTAACAAATCCAGTGATCAAATAAAAACATTGTAGGAATCCTTTCAAAATCAGGCTTTCATGAGATAAAAAACAAGCAAAGCAGCATAGCCACAATATTGCAAAATAAAACCAAGTGAAGTATTACAGACTCACAGAGTTTTCCATTTTAGACTATTCAGATTCTATTCATAGATCAATTCATTGTGTTTTTCCAGAAATAGAATTTGATGTTTGTTGATCAAGCAGCTTGATACCCCACAGATGGTAGAACTGAAGCTAGCCAGAGCAGATGAAAAACAGCCCAAATGTAAGCCTTTATTGGATGAAGAAAATACATACATACAGAAACAGATGTTTGGCATTTATCTGTCCCTTCAAGCCATACATCTCTCTCTCTCTCTCTCTTTTTCCTTTCACTGAAGATACTTCCAAAAATTCTTTTAGAATGGAATTCTTTTCAACATGAATTAAATTAAATACACTGATCCCAAATATTACAACAACAACAACAACAACAGTGTAAATATAGTAGCAAAATCAGGGTTAAATGGTTTAAAATCTTAAAACAGTTAATTGTGTGATCATAACTGAAGTGGTCATACTTAAATGTATGATGAGTCTCTAGAAGGTTGAGCAAAAACCAAAAGGTAGAAAACTGGAAAGCACATGATGTTATTGCTCTTCTTAGCATTTGTCACCTGTGATTTCAGGATCCATTTTTGCATTGTACTCATCCAGTTCTAACAGGGAAGCTATCAATACATGATGAGCAAAGAGTTTTGTTATCAGCCAGCTTGTCACAGATCTTGACACTGATTCAGGCTGAGAGGGAGTGACTGGCCCAAGATTACCCCAGCTGGCTTTTGTGCTTAAGGGAGGTCCTAGCCTAGCAACCTGAGTGCTACACTGTGCTGGCTCCCTTCACATTATACTTAAATGCTGAACAATAAGCCGTAATTTTTGTGTATGTTTGGTATTTGTGTATGTGTTTGGTTTTTATTCTATTTTTACTGTATTTTATATTGTTTTATTGTATTTTAATATTTATTGCTGTTTTATTGTGAACCGCCCAGAGTCACTTTTTGTGAGATGGGCGGTATCTAAATTTGAAATATAAAAAATAAAAATAAATAAAATAATATGCTTTTTTTTTTTTTTAATTGGGCCTTCAAGTCAGTGTTTGACTCTTGGAGACTGCCTGGGCTAGTCCCTGCAGTTTTCTTAGCAAAGTTTTTCAGAAATGGTTTGCCATTGTCTCCTTTCTAGGGCTGAGATAGAGTGACTGGCCCAAGGTCACCCAGCTGCCTTTGTGCCTGTGGTGGGACTAGAACCCATGGTCTCTCAGTTTCTAACCTGGTGCCTTAACTGCTAACCTGGTGCCTTAACCAAACTGGCTCTATATGCTTTAATATATCAATCCCTCTTCCAATTTCTGTCATCTTGTTTAATACTGTAAGGAAGAATTCCCTTTCTACCTCTGGTTTTGAAAAGCCACAATTTATTTATGCCTAAAATTGTCTGCAGTTTGAAGTTGGCTTCTTTCCATAAACCACTACTGACATTAATCAAAATTTGTTTAGATTCAGGTGACATGGCCAATTATGCTTTATCTTCAGTGTACGCATAAGCTCACTTAGCCTCAGTGTGTAATGCTCAAATATGTTTTGGGCATACCTTGAGCCAGTCCAGTTACCTTCTAGGTATTTAGCTCTGACTATACTATGGCAACTATGGTATGAGCTGTCAATCAGTGGGAACATGATGGCACATAATGTGGTGAACTCATCTGTCATAGATGCCTGAGTGGATCCTGTACTAAGCAGGGAGTCAGACTAGATTATCTCTACAGTGCCATCCAACTCTATGATGCTATGATTCTGTGATAAGGTACCAATGTTCTCTCAAACATCATGCTAAATGATGAAGTGCCGCCTGCTTCTGTTAAAAAAAAAAAACCTGGAAAGCTATACTTTGCTACTCATAGAAGAGCAAATACAAATCATTTTTCAAAGTCTCTTTCCTAAATTAGCTCTTTATGCTCCCCTGGTAGCTTTTTATCCTGCCTCTCAATCAACAAGCCACCCAAAAAAAAATAGCTTTAGGGAATCTGTCATGGTATAATTTAATCTGAGCCACTGGAAGAGTGAAGGCATATTTTGACAGATTATATACAGATGGCAGATGGCTCATTTGGATGGAGACAGTTTACAAGAGCTGAGGGTTCAGCTCTGTGGTGGCAAAGCTATGGGTTTGAAGTATAGGCATTTCTAATGGAGTGACCAAAATTTCCCACAGAACATGTGCCTTCTTTCCCATGGAACATAATGAACAAGTAAAAAAACTTTTTCATCAGGACAATGTTTAGGTAATGAGAGAGACAGACAGACAGACAGACACTAATAACCTATGTATATTTATTTCTAGACTAAGGAGAAAAGTAAGAAATGAAGCCAAAGAAATACATGTGTCAGATAACAATTGACTTCCATGCATGTATACAAATGTATTATCTTCAGGTTTTATGATGCGTTTTAAGCTTGGAAGCAATTGTTAGTAGGAGGCAGGGAAGACACAATTCAGTGTAAGAAAATTCTATGAAGTCATTATCTTTGGAATGAGAAATATACCTCAGCTGGTAGCCAAGAAATACAGGCCAGAGGAAAAACTGTCATTCAGAATATATTTCCTCCCAATCTGTATCTAGCTTTATGTAGCTGAAAATTGAGAGGGGAAAGGAAGAGTAAGAGCAATTACATAGATGTAGTAATAGACTTTGGCACTTATAAATTTAAAACAGGCTTAAAACATATTTTGGTTCTCATGGCAATGAAAAATAGAACTTTTAGCTGCAAAATACCTCAGAATAACTCCATTGCTGGGAGTAAACAATGGAGTTGGCTATCACCTTCACTCTTTGCTTTTGGATTTCCCAGAAATATCTGTGGGCTATTCTGGAAAGGATCCCAAACCAGATGGATCAATATCTGATCCAAAATAAACTTTTCTGTGTTCTTCGTATTCACTTGGGAGCCAAAGTATATTCTGGTATCCAATGGGGTTGTTCAAACATCCACTGTAATACAGCTATGTGTTGGCCAACAGGTATTCTTCGTTTACATTTACATACACATTCAATAATGAACATATTTAGGAACACATCTGTTGTGAGGGGAAAATCTGCTCTGGAAGTATTTAAATACATATATCTAAATAAAATGTGGTGCATATTTTAAAACTGTAAATGCAGAAATAAGACAGCATGAAAACATGTGAAGTGAAAATGGAATGAAAATAAGTTGAGTCATCCACCTTTAACCCTAAGCCATTTTGCCTTATGGCAGTGTGAGTGTGAAAGAAGGAAAACACATTTTGACACACCTTGGAAGATAAAATGTAACTATTAGTTGTAAGGAAGCCCACAAGTTGGTCAGAGCCCCCTTACCTTTTGTTGACCTGAGAAACTCTCAACCCTGAAATTTCAATACTATACCATGTGAGGCTTAAACAGGAGGAAAATCCTTCATTACATGGCAGGTCTTAAAGGAGACAGGATCTACCTGTTATGTTCCCATTTTCCTTTTCACTCTTTCTCCTGACTCCCAAAGATAAGGTATGAGTGTCAGTAACATTTATTTATTTTTATTTATTTATTTGACTTGTCCCCGCCCATCTCCCCACAACAGGGGACTCGGTTGCCACACACACACACACATCTATCCAGAACATACACTCTCTGTCTGTAAAGCAGGTGTCCCCAAACTCTTCAGCTCATTGTCCCCGTTCATGAAGTTTTAGATTGTTCATCGATGCGCAGACATTTATTATATGAAAATAATTTAATAAATACCACTTTAACTAATAGAACTATGAATAACAACAGCAACAACAGCAACAGCCCCTTGGATAGTCTGATCAACCCTTGGGGGTCAGTACTGACCACTTTGGAAAATCTTCCTCTAAAGTAAAGAGTTATGCTATTCTCAAAATCCTCCAATATCATCAAAAATCTTTAGCTAACTGCCCTGTCCATCACATGGTTGTTAGAGTGAAAGAACTTCCTTGCCCTGGCAAACATAGAAATATATTCTATGAAAGTGAAAGTATCCAGTTGTTGAGATTTCTGTAACCTAATCCCTTTTCCCTTTCAGCAAATCTAGTTAAAAAAGAGTTTGTGAGAATGTTGTATTGTACTGCCAAGAAGTAGACACAAAGAAGAGGGCTTGCACAGAATGGATACTGTATTGGACTTGCTCTTTTCCCTAAAAACTATATTGTACATGTTCTTCTATGCTATCCCCCAGGGATTTAATGCTATTCCTCCTGTCCTCTGCTTTAAGTTTATTTCCCCACTGAATGCTGTTCCCAGGATTGTTACCCTTCATTGCCATTTCCCCCATCATGCTTTCATGGTGTTGTTCCTTAATGAAATTCAAAAATTGGCAATTGTACATTTTTGAGGTATGTATGGTTGCCAATTTCTAGGCCCACATTTGCTCTGGAGTGTAAATTATTTAAGCACTGTTTAGTTAAAAGACCTCACTTGCATACTAGTCTCTGATTATTGGTCCCTGTGTCACATAACAGTCATCACATGTACATGAAAGAAAGTCCAATACATTAAAGAAGTTGGATCTGATATATCAGTAAGAATTAAAAAAAAAAAATACTTATGGACATACAGTATCCTAATTTTTCTTTAGATGAGATATACTGTATAGATGAGACCCTAATAGTACATGATAAGGAAATAACTATACAAATAAATGAGTGTATGAGTGTGTGTGTGTTTATTGAACAAGTATTATGACAGGAGGCTCAGGAAGAAAAATCAGTTTCTAATCAATGTGAGGAGAGAAGCAAATGAATTAGAATCAGGAACCCAACAGCATCTGAGAAAATTAAGTACCTGCCAAGACACTGCAGATTGCTTTGGAAACATGTAGTAAATATCCTTTGAGATATTTCTCTAATCAAAAACTTGGTTTGGTTTCCCTTGAACTAACACAAACATTTTGTTCATCTGATTTGCCTCTAGGTCGAATGAAAAATATGTGTGACAAACATCCTTCAGAAATTTCTCTAGATTTATCACAGGTCCATTAGTTATTATTCTCCAGAATTTCCCAGGTTTCCCAGAAACTTCCAAGTGGTTATCATATGTTGCTTAAGAAGAAGAAAAAGTGGCATCTGAAAATGGTTATATCCATTGGATATAATGGTCAAGAAGGGCCAGGTAAAAGCAAAAGATGATTAGAACTGTGAAGCAGAACTTTGAAGCAGTAAAAAACTAATGGAGGTAAACTTAGGTGTCAGCCTGAAGCCCAAATCTGCTGCCTAAAGCCCAAATTGTGAAAGAAATATTGTGGGTGTACTTGGAACATTGTCTTTAGAGGTGACTAGAATTACACTACTTGCTGATGGCTTGATAAGAAGTAGCAAAAACAGAAGGAGTAAGTTTACCAGGACTTAGCTGTAACTGTTCCTTGTTTCTCTGATTCATAGCAGTGAGTGAATCTGTATAGGCACTGAATTTTTAAAGGCATCCACAATTTACAATTGCTTTTTTTTCCTTTCTTTTCAAAAATCACTGAATGTGGATTCATTGATGCAATTTCTTTTTCCTTATAAGATAACAGAAAGTCACAGAACGACACTGCATTCCTTCATTAAGGAAAGCAATCAGACTAATGGTGGTGGCTGTTACACCAGTAGTTGTATTGCCAAGTGGCCCCTTGGCTAATGTGAGTATTTGATTCTCTGAATCAATTCAGCCCAGTCTGAAGCATTGAAGGGATTTGACAAATCAAACTGAGCAAGTTAAAATCAATGCAAGATACAGTTAAAATATTTATTACAGGTCATACTGCATACACTTATTGGAAAAAGAAGGACCAATTATTTAAAGTAAATTTCTAAAGAAGAAAGTTAAATAATTGTTTCCTTTTAAAGTACCCCACCCATCCTCTGAGTCAGATCAATCTTTGGTGTCAACTAAATATTAACAAGTTAATATTGCAGGTTACCTTTTAAAAAATATTATTATTAGTCTCAGTCAGTGCGAGTTGGAAATAATATCTCTATCTCTATCTCTCTGAGCAATGGCTCCCCACAGGGCTTTGTCCTGAGCCCATTGTTGTTCACCCTGATGGCCCATGACAGTTGTGCCAGGTTCGCCACCAATTCCATTGTGAAATATGTGGATGATACATCAGGGATGACAATGAGCAGGCTTATAGGGAGGAGGTGAAGGGCTTGGTGGAGTGGTGTAAGAAAAACAACTTGGTCCTAAATGTGGAAAAAACAAAGGAGATTATTATAGATTTCAGGAAGTATCGGTGTAGTCACACTCCACTTTTTATTAATAACATAGGAGTCAGTCAGTAGCATTAGATTTCTAGGGGTGCAGTTAATTAATAGTCTGACCTGGTCCCTTAACGCCACATTTTTGGTAAAACGAGCACAGCAACATTTACATTTTTTGCACCAGATGAGGAAAGTACATCTCCCATCCTCCATTCTCCTTACTTTCTATAGAGGCACTATAGACAGTGTACTTACTAACTATATTTCCATCTGGTTTGGAGGCTGTAGTACCTCAGACAGAAAGTTGGTGTAAAGGGTAGTAAGGGCAGCAGAGAAGATAATTGGGATCCCTCTGCCTCTCATCCAAGATCTAGCATATGCGCGCCGTCTAGAGCTCGAAAGATCGTCAGTGACGCCTCCCATCCTTATCATGGCCTGTTTTCTTTGTTACCTTCCGGAAAGAGGTTCTGCTGTATCCGATGCAGAACAGCCAGATTGGGAAATTGCTTTGTCCCCCAGGCTATTAGATGTCTAAATGTTTAATATCAAATGTATAGAATGTATATTTTATAGTAATTATGGTATCTTGGTTGTACTTTTAGTGTCTGTAATTGTGAGCCCAATTGCAATGGAATTTCATTTTATTATGCACTTGGTGTATAGCGTATAGTGGAATGACAATAAAGTTATTACTCTATTCTATTATTATTATTATTATTATTATTATTATTATTATTATCAATAATATTGGGAAATGGGAGAAAATTCTAGTTAATTACTAGTTTTTAAACATCAATTGAACTCTATATTACTATTTGTTCCATTTATTATATTTATGGGATTGCATACACAAATGATCAATCATCAGTAAAACAAAAGCAAATTGTATGGTTCCAATTTCTCAACAACAGATGATTTTTTTTTCCCAATAGACTGTGAAAGCAGCATGGCCATCACAGTTTCAGGTTGCTAGCCTCACTTTACTTCTTTGCCTTCAAGAAATTGTGATTACAGTTCAATCTATGAAATTGAGGAAAGCTCCTGACCCTGAGGACTTTAAATACATTGTTAAAAAAGTATATTGGATTCTTCTCTCCTATTTTATTGGAGATGTACGTCAAAGCTTTTTCAGATAAACTAAGTGCTATCTCTTAATTTTAATACTGTAAATATGATAGTCCTTCCTATACAAGGTAACAATTTTCCTAGTAGCTGTTAAAATCTTAGCACCCACACTGGTGAAACAAATAGATCTATATTTGTTTCATCAATGTGGGTGCTAAGATTTTAACAGCTACTAGAATTACACCTTGCTTTTCACAACTACTGTGCACTCAGGTCAGGCTGAGATTATGATATGAGATTATCGAGGTTCTGATATTATTAGATGTATAATTTATGTAACTGCTTTAACTCAAATCAGGGAGAATTCTGCAGTTATTATTTCCAGTCTAGAAGCTGGATTGTTATCCAACACAGTCTAGACTTGTCCTACTATGACCACATTTTGGACTGAAATCAGAGAATCATTAACATAATTTTACACAGATCATGGATTTCTGTTTGGTGTGGTATGTTGACATTTGAATTAGATTTGGTTTCAGGAATTTATGGATGAAGGGACAAAGAAGTGGACTTCCAAGCACTCATCATTTTTATTTTTATTTCTTTTACCCTTTTCTTCATGAGATAAATTTCTGGGCTTCTTCCTTTCTTCCTGTCCCCCCCCCCCCCCCGGGGTAAACTCTGATATTCTATTTGGTTAATTCTGTTTAAGGATATAATTTAGGGCACTTGAAGTACTTGCCATTTGGTCTCTAACTTGATTTATAGCTTCACACATGAGAATATGACAAAGAAGAAACTTTCCTTCCAGCACATTTATTATTTATCTTAAAAAAAATGGTTCCACCATCATTACAGTCTTTCACTCAATTGAATAACTCCTGCTTACTTCAGATGAGTTTACTTCCCATCCAAGTAAACACCTTTGAATAGCTTTGGATGTTAAAGCTGTCACTACCAAAAATTATGGCAGAATACAACTACAGTAAAAATGTCTATGAAGTATATTATAGGATCACTTGAAAAGACAATATGATGAGACGGAATAAGCCTCACTCATTACCAACTCTGTGATCTTCCTGAATTTGAAGCTGATTTATGTCACTCATTTCTCTATGGGTTGTACTTCCTTCCATTGAGAGAAAAGAATTTGGACAAAATCCTTCCAGACTTCTGGCTCTCCAAGCTGTGTTTCACATCGTCCTCTTTCCTGTTTGTTTTTATATTATTTTGCATTTTTGTAATAGGTTTAATTGATTTGTGCATCACCTGGAGACCTGTAATTATTAAACCATTCAGAATTGTCCTCTACCACAGTATCTTAAAGGAAGTCAATAACAGATTAACTGTGGTAATTTCTTTTAGTTTGCTCTAACAATGTTATAGAAATTTTCCATTAATCAAGGCAGGCTTTATATCACTATAGCACTACTGAGTGATGATGGAAATAGCTTGTATGGAAATCCTTATAACCTGAATGACCAAAAAACAAATAATGTACATTCACTTCTGTGAATACATTTATACACTTTTCCCTTGTCTGAAGAAAGAATTAATGCATCTCCCTTTTTTATTTATAGAAAGTAACTAGTAAATCATCATTTTCATGGGCATTTATTTATTCTTGGTCTTAACTTATTTCTTTAATGTCTGTACATGAAAAGAAACAGTGAGATGAGGCAGTAGCTATTACAGCTTGACCCCCCAAAGTTGTCTGCATCACGAAGTGAAGGTCCAAGGCACTATCAATGATTAATAAAGCTATAATTCTAATGTTCAAGGAATTGTAACATTAGAACAGCTATAACAATGAACTCCTTGTAGCTGTACTGGAGTAGGAAAAGAGCAGCATGTAAGAATGGAGCTCAGTATATAATATCTGAGCTCTATCTTTAAATAATAACTTGTTTCAAAATACTAGTTAAATAATATTTATGATATTATTAAATATGAAATCATTTGGGATTATACTTTTTGTCTCAATCATCAAAATCAAGATGAAAAAAAGCCACTATTATAAATTCTACTTGGAGTTTCTTCCCAGTAACCAAATTTAAGACAACAAATTTTCTCTGGAAGCAAAATTCCATTGATTCTTTTACTATGATCATTTGGGCAGAACAGCTGAAATCCTGAATAAATTTGAAATCCCTTTTCTGTATCTCCCTGAGAAGTTCAAGAATTGCAGACTCAGTTTGAGATGGGCAGAAGAATCTTCCTAACCCAAATTGCAAGGGCCTGATTTCTATTTAGGCAGGTGGACAATAACTCCAAAACTGTTATAGATACGCAGAACCAATTCTATTGTTTAAAAGAAAATGAAGCCATGTGGACAAACGTTTTCTGATTTGAGGTCAGTAAACTTTTTAAAAAAAGAAATAAAATGTACTTATAGTTTCCATGGTCATCTTCTTCCAAAGCAAAGCCTTGGCTGGTCTTGACTCAGGTACTAAATCACTATTTTGAAATCATTTAACCATATCATGGTTAAGACCAAATGTGGATAGTGTGGATGGAATCCTATTTTCTCATTCTATTCAGCTTCTCATTCAGCTTCCATTTCAAGTGAACAGCTGCCAAATCTGGACTTGCAAAAAACCAGACAATCGGTGGATAGCAGCATGAAGATCACATTAACTCAGCTCCCATCTAGTCTGTGTCCACATTTTTTGCAGCCCAAATATGGTAATATACTTATTTAATAGGTATCACCTATTAAAGTGATGCATAAAACATAGTTGAGTCCCCCTTTCATGAATAGTTGCTTTCACGGAGTGGCAGGCGTGTAAATTGGCACTGTGATATCTATTTAGGAGTAAATAGCAGATTTTAGTTATCAGCGCAATCAACCTGCTACATTTTAGAAGCAATTGGTTTTTAAAGGAATTGATCTCATTTTTTTGAGTATGTCTCCAGGATTCATGTTATCATTTATACGTAATACACAATTTTTTAAAAAATTTAATTTGCATTGTTTATAATCCCAGTTATGCATGAGGCAGCTGTATACTGCTTAGGGTTGGAGTAGCTGGTAAGCCTTGCAAATAAGTAAATATAAAGATAAATAGACAGATAAATGAATATATTTTCTTTTTCAAAAGAAACCCCCTAGCATTATTCCTTGTTTCAGCATTCCATGCTGTCTCCTTTCTGCCTTTTAATAGACAACACTAGGAAGGAAAACAAACAGATTTTGTCACCAATACAAGTATGACCATTTTGTAGTTTTCTTAGCTACTAAACATTCCCTTGAACTTCCAGTCTGGGGAATATCTCTTATGTGTTTGTGGAATTGCAGTAACAGTTTCTGCTGCAAACCTTAAACTACAGGAGAGGCAACAATGTGTCCCTGGGATCACTGAGTCTCCAATGAAGTGGGCTTTAATCTGAAGCTTTCTTAAAGGAAAAACCGTTTCCATGGTGCACTTGATCTAAATAACTCTCACTTTCTTTATAATTATCAAGTGGTTCAGACCTTCCATGTTTATATTTAAAGTCCTATGAAGTTGGGACTAGTAGTCCATGCAACCATATGGCTTTCTTCCAAATGTTGAAGGCTGTGGATATGATCTAGGCAGATTTACTCAAATATATTTCACATGGAATCCTACGGGAGAAAATTCCATGCATGCTTACTTAATGGAAGGAAGAAAGAAATGTCTCCTTTGAACTGGATTTTGTTCTTTGTGTGCTTTGTCTCTAGTTCAAGTTCATTATACATCTTGTCTGTATTCTTAAAAAAATTGGAGTGGGAATATGTGTACTATAGTTAACCTCTCTGTTTAATCCTTCAGTATTCCTCTACTGCTAATGGATTGAACTCAGGTTATAGTAGTGAAAGCTAAGAGGCATTGCTGTTATCACACATGAGAGCTGTAATGTCTCAATGAACAGGCTCCTTTCTCCACATCAGAATACCCAAGAGTCATATTTCTACTTTGCATTGCTCTGCCATCTATGTGGCCGGAAGTTAAAAGTTTGTTAATTAAATAAACCATGCTTGGAAAAGAGTATCTATCTGCGGTACAATTAACCCTTACATTTTAGAGTTCTTGAATTATTGTTTGAAAAAGCACATAGTGTTGTGTCTGTATAATGAATCAGAGCCAGTCACTTTCTCTTGGCCCAATCTATGTCACAGGATTGTTGTGATAGGAAAATGAATGAAAGTCAGGACAACAATCTAAGTAAAAAGTAAGTAAGTAAAACAAAGAAAGCTATTTGCAAAAGCTATAAGGCTTATTTCACAGGAAATCCCAATTAACACAGTGGGCTTTACTTCCAAGTAATGCTAAATAGGCTTGTGTTTGTAGTTCTAGAATTACTCTCCCCACTGCTGGGCATCACTCTACTTCTTGTGGCATAATCACCTAGGGATAGTAAATGAATTTTGCCATGAATTCTGTCAGGAATGACTTTAGGGATGAGCTCTTTACACCCATCTTTAGAAGCACAAGCGTCAACCTTTGCTAGCATTTATCTTTCCATTAGCAAAAATCCATGAGGGAAAGCAACTGAAGAAAAGGAATGTTGGTGAAAGTTGTTTGCAAACAGTGGTAATTTCATTGAGAAATACAGTGTATGCCGGGGTGATGGATTTTGCATTTTAAAAGTCTGCATCAAGGAAATATATAAATCAAAGAACTAAGAAGGTGGTTTTTGTTTTTCTGCAAATATACATTAATACTAACAGCATTGTATGAGAGGTTAGGAAAAACAGTCCTGAAATGTTCTAGGAACGTTTTTAAAATCACAGATAAAAACTTTGGAAAAGAATATTGTTCTATCAATGAAAACAATAAAGGGGACAGGATTTTTAGTAATTCCCCACCCTGCTGACGCCAGTTGGAAGGAAAGAAAAGAGAGTGAGTTTCAGCAAATTGGATGGACTCAATTACTGCACAGGTGGATAGGGATGGATCCTCCTAGACAACATCCATCTATGTGGTTGCTAAGAGCTTGATGGGACATCATCATCATCATCAACACCAGTTATTTTGCCCCCTCAACTTGTGTTGTGTAGAGGTTGTATTCCTAACAAACTGAAATCAGGAAGCCCCTGAAAGCCATAAGGCTGGACTACAGCAGAAATTATCTGCAGGCATCTGGATTTTTGCTTCCCAGATCTGGTAGGCCTGTATAAGGAGAGAATGAGACACCTACTCTGTGCTTTGAAATATAATACAATTCAACAAACTGAAATAAAGGAGGAGCAGCCAGCTAGAGTTGCCTGATGTACCATTATTCAGATTCAAAGTACAGAATGACCCACCTCCTTATGGGTTCTCACAAGAATGGAACTGTTCTCAGAATTCTCACAACTATGTTTTTTAAAAGCCATTTCTGATCATTTGATTTTAATGATTTATTTTCTGTGTAAGACAACAATATTGTACATATGTAGACTTCTAAAGTCCCCTGAGCATGGTCTCTTTACTGTTATAACTATCTTAGATTGAAGCCCTGCTTCTTTCAGTCAATAGTAAAAATGCCATTAATTTTTGTTGGCGTAGATCAGGGATGAGGAGCCAGTAACCCCAAACAGTATGACCTGTGGGGAGGAATGCTTAGAGTGGTATTTCAGCAAAACCACTTGAACAGCCATCTTTTGGCAGGTACAACCTCACCTGAGAGTTCAAATCGCTGCACCCATTCAGAGATATCATGGCCAAATGGGATTAAAACTATGGTTGCAAGAGAACTCTTTTCTATGCTATCTCCCCACCCCCAACCCACGTGCATCACCATTTTCTGTCTCAGACACACTATTTTAAATTTCATTCCCAAGATGATTTCTCTCTGCTTTCAATTTCACGCTTGGATGCCATATACATCTCTTTTTAATATTGATATTACAATACCTACCTCTGAGTAATTTGAATAGATATTCCAGCACATTCTAATGTATTTGCTTTCCAAAATATTTTCAAAATTTGGTTTAACACACAAAGGATAAATTAATTATATTCGTTGCACTTAAAATAGTTGTATTCACTGGATGAGTACAACATCTTTGAAGAACATCTTGAGAAAGGATTGAGTCAGCAAAGTTTATCATTATCATTATCATCAGAGAAATTGAGAGAATCCCAATAGACCCCCAGAGTACATTAAACCACGAGGATCATGGAGATTATGAGGTCTCCAAGCCATAGGCTCAAATATTCATGCAAGATGAGCTCTCCCCTTATTGATCACACACTATAGTAACTAGGAGACTTGCAATTGGAATTGTGAACAATTCCAAATCATCCCTATGCAAGTGATGTTCTATCCATGGACAAGGAAGTGTAATTCAAAATTATAAATGCTGCTTCAGAAATGGCAACATCTCATTGCTTTGTGCTTGAAGGGGCAATCTGTAATTCTTTTCTGTCGTATGATCTTCTTGGTGATAATTTTTGGTTCATTTCACATCCCAGATCCTGGGATCCCATCACAGTAGATGCTGGCATAATTATCTATAAGAACCCAAATTCAGATTTCCTAGCATGCCAAAATTCAGAATCTAAGCTGCCTCTTCTGTGGGCTGGAGATGAAGGCAATGGCATGAGGGCATATTGCATAAAAACAGTTCCCAAGGCATGTTTGTGCTGCAGATAGGAGAACGCAAAGATGAATTCCATATGTTTTATGTGCATTAATTATTTTAACTCTAATCCAAGTATTTTACTTTTAGGATTATTTATAATGGGAAGGCAGACTACAGAAATTAAAAACAAATCATAAATCAGTAGAACGATCCTGTCATCTGAGCCACCAGGTTATATGTTACTGGATAGTATCATATCTGCAGCAGGTTAAGGACCTTGTTTCCAGCGTGACTTTCATTTAAATTTTAAATCATTCTCCGGATGATGAAATGATCTCAGTTTCCACTGTGCTTTTGAGAAGGCAATGTTTTATTTTGCATAACAATATGCTTTTGAGTTCAGGCACACCTTTGGCTGGCTTTCCATTTCTGATCCTTTCTGGCTTAATAGCTCTTTATACCCTCCTGAGTTTACTACTTGTACATAGCTGACTTTCAGAATTCTGCTGCTCCATCTGGAGTCTTTGGTATTTTGCCTCTGGCTCTCTGATTCCTCAATAACAGAAGTAATTTGCATTGGACTCTGCTACTGGCACTGCCACCTTGACTTCTCCTTTTAGTTTAGTGGACATTAGTGTCCATATGGTTCTGGGCAGACATTGAACGTTAGTCATCAAGGCATCTGCTGTAGCTTAGTCAATTTATGCTGCCTTTCAAAAATATATTGCTTAAATAATTCAAAGTTGAACCACCAACCCTGCTAATTAAGCTTAATGACCTTTTCATTACAGCCAGAATCGACCTTTTTTCAGCATATTTCCCTTTGGTCCTTCCTTCAAGCTCCCCAATGATACCTGTTCATATATTTCTTTCATTCTCCCACTTAAATGAACTCTTTTCACCATGCCTTTTCAAATATTTAAAACAGTAGCAATGATTGATATAAAGCTGAAATCAAGGGACTCTGATACACTTTCTCAAAATTGTGCAGGTCCCTGCTGTTTATGCTAAATAGATTTGAGTTTGATTTTTCAACTAGATAGGATCTGTTCTTCACCATCCTACCTGAAGTGGCCCAAGAGGACTCATTTCCTGTGAAAGAACAAAGTCCAGCTATTAAACAAAGAAGGAATCTCTTCCAAATTCCTCCCACCATTCCCTCTCACCAACCCATTTCCTTTGGCTCACCACCTAACCTTTCATATATAAATGTCACTATGAAGTCCCTCAGAGCAAGGCATTATGAAGTGACCATGGCAGTTGCCTGTGCTGGGTATATGCTACAGTAACCATTATAATTCCCTCAGAACACCACGGGTACCCAGAGTTTCCACTGGCTAAAGAACTGCACCACTCTTGATACAGCATTTTGAAATTTCACTCCCAAAGCAGGGCTCTTCATAAAGTAGGGGTACTTTTTTACTTTATGAAATTTGACTTCCCTATCTTCTCAGCAGTTTTTTGAGTTTCTAGTCTAGGCTTATAGCCCTAGGATTTTTTGACGATCCCACCCAAGTACTAACTCAGTACTAATTCTAATTCACTGAGACAGCTTCTTCTACTTATGAAGAAAAATGCTGGGTTTCCAATTTGTTTGTTTGTTTGTTTTTCTTTTTCTTTTTCTTTTTCTTTTTCTTTTTCTTTTTCTTTTTCTTTTTCTTTTTCTTTTTCTTTTTCTTTTTCTTTTCTTTTCTTTTCTTTTCTTTTCTTTTTCTTTTTTCTTTTTTCTTTTTCTTTTTTCTTTTTTTTTGGTGGGGAAAGAAAAAGCAAGTTGCTGCAGCTGGAATGGTGAATGTGGTGGAATGCAGATGGGAAATATAATGAGTGGAAAATATGGAAGCGATGGGCACTGTATGAGGGAGACAAGATTGGCAAGGGGAGGCAACACCAGAAACGGCACTTTCTGCTCTCCCAACATACATACAGAATAGCTAATTAGGGCAGCAAACTGCTCCAGAAAGCCAATTGTAATAATTGCAGTGAAGTGGTTATTTGAGCAATTGATAAGAAAAAGGAGAATATGGGTTTGACTGCCCTGGCCTGCTCCTTGAAGTGGTCACTTCATGTTGCTTAAATGTACTGTTGGCTCTGTATAGCTGATGAAATGTCATCACAATCCTAAAATAGTATTCCTTATTGATTGCTATGGTTTAATTGCAGGGAACTATTCTCCAGTGAAATCTCATCATTTTTTTCTGTAAGAGTACTTTGTGCAAAAAAAATCTAAACCTTATGTCTGATATTTTGTCTACTTTAAGGAAAGGTATATAACAATCATTATAACAATTATACCATAATCCGGGGAGAAACAAATCAGTGATAAAGTCAAGTATAAACAGATACCATTTCCCATCAGACAATTAGAGACAGAATTTATTTTTAGAGAAATGGAAAAAATGATGCTTGGGAAATTCCCTTTCATTCTTATTAACTTTTCAGTTTTTTGTCAAGCATACAATCAAGGGCATTCAAACATATTCACAGATTAAATAAACATAATGCAGAAAAAATAGATGTGATTACTGTACATAAGAATACCAATACACAATGGGACTGAATAATTTATTCTTATGATGACTACAAATTACCTGGAGTTAATGTCAATGGTTTAATTTCCACCACAGCTAAGCATCTGCTCCTATGAACATCTTTCATCAGGAAGGATCAGTTACACTGAAGCAACTGGTGCTAAAGATAACAGAACAGAGCACTGGTAAATACATGACTATTGCTTCCTTGTGTTCTGACTTTTTTTTCTTAAAAAAAATGATCCATACCAGCTAGTTCCTTTGACTGCTAACACAATACGTTCTGAAAGCAAGGCACGGGCTGTTTGGAAACCAAAAGTTTTTCAAGCCTGATGCAAAGTGTGAAATCATTATGGGGAAGAGAGATGGGGAATGAATGGAGTGTGCTATTGGAGCTGTATTAGCAAATATTGCATAAATATAGGAATAAATATTTGATAAACAAAATTAATGTTCTAACTCATATACTCTAAACATATGGCAGAATTCAAAATCCTGGCCCTTAAAAAAAGTGAAGACAGACTATGATATTCCAGTTGCCTTCAAAACTTCAAAGCATCCCAGAGGGAATTATGGGTGTATGCACACTTCCAGGGAGGAATATAAACCAGGTGATGTCTTATCTCTTCACAAGTCACAATTTAAGCCATACAGTAGATCTCCTATTTCTAACTGCAATATTAACATATATATTTTTGAGATTGTTCCTTTTGGTTGTTCTAAATAGTGAAGTATTAAATTCTCAGAACTGGTATAAGGCCCTGTTGCTGAAGTTCTAATATTTCTATTGCCCAAAAGAAATTCGAGTTGATACCAAAAGAGCCTTGGTAATTTATCACCTATTTATTGCTGTATATGATCTCTATTGAGAGGTTCCCTATTACGATAAAATAACTTTTCATCTATAAAGATTATATTCTCTCAAACATTTCATTTTAGCCAAACCATAATGATTATCCTGATCTATACAAGTCCCCGGTTTAAGAACACCCAGGTTATAGACAACCCATAGTTAAGAATGGAGCCTATTGTAGCAAAATTTGAGTTTAATACACAATGATTCGAGTTCATTATGCAATACTACTTACACAACATTATAGAATAATACTATTGTGGCTTACATGCAAATTTGACTTAGGGACAGACCTTGGGAATGGAACTCGTTCTTAAACTGGGGACTATCTGTACATGTTATTAAAGAATTAAAGGAGAAGTATCCTTTATCAAAGCTATGTATTTACTGTTCCAAATTTGAAGCACCATTTTAATGAAAACATTTTCAATCTGTTTTATTCTAGAAATAAATTATTTGGCTCCAATATAGTTTCAATTTTGATCCATTGCTTAGAAGAGTCTTCCATAATAAATGAAATTATATGCCATAACTGTGCCGCTTGATAATAAGCTTGGGATACTGATCTTAGTAATCCCATACAGGAGATAAATTGGTGGAAATTATGGAAACCAGGTGGATTCACCTCAGCTTCAGTGCAAGACCTGCAGTGGAAAATTATACATCGCTGGCACTTGACTCCTTTTAGATTGGCACATATATATCGGAAGTTTTCTTCCAAATATTGGAGAGGTTGTCAAGAAAAGGGTCATTTTTTTTCATTTCTGGTGGTCATGTGATAAAGCTATACCCTTTTGGCATAAAATTTTTGAGGAGATAAGTAACATCACTAAACAAAGAATTGAATTCTCCCCAGAGTTACTGTAGGCTTACTACGTTTATTTACAAGACCGAACCTCAAGCTTAAAAATAAAGAATTTATTGTCTGTTTAATTTTAGCAGCCAAAATAGTAATTGTACAACACTGGAAAATTCTACATAACATAACATAAGATTTGATATGTGGATTAACAAGGTCTATTCAATTGCCATATTAGAAAAAAATCACAGATAAAGTTAAAATAATGACACATCAGAGGCAGGAATCATGATTTTATCAAATTTGGATGGATTTTATGATTTACCTCAATGGCTATAGACTATTATATGGTACACTTTACATATATGGTAAATTTGTACATGTGCAGTACCTGTCTATTTACATTACTGCATGTAGTAGTTCTTTTTTCATATTTTCTATATCATTTTTCTTCTTTATATACATATTGGATTTATGTTAATATAGTTACCTGATATTGTTTGTTAATCATAGTTCAATAAAAACAATGGGGAAAAAAAAACAAGCCACAATTTAGGCAGACTGAACACTGGGGCTATGCTTGCTACAAAACCTATTAGGAAATCCTTTAGATGTGGGCAAGTGCAGCACTTCTCGGCTATCCTCTCCTTCTGCCCCACTCCAAGCAATCCTGAAAAAAAGATGCCACTGTCTTAAGGAATCCACTCTCTTAAAGGCCAGTTCATGGCAGAAAAGATGGTTCCTTGGGTTGCTGTATCCTTTCTACCAATGAAACAAAAGATGTTGAGTCAGGAGTCAGCTTTTCTGCAGCTTGCTTTATTGAAAATTTGAGAAGAACTCATTCCTAAGGGAGCTGCAACTACACAGACAGACCACAGCAACTGAGCAACAATAAAAGATCCCAGGCATCTTCATCAACCAAGAAGAGTAATCCAATGCATAACACAGATATTTAGGCCCTAAACTATTTAGGGGTTCAAAGATCTAAGCCAACACCTTAAATTGTGCCCAGAAGGCAACTGGCACAAAATCAGTGCAGATCTTTCAGGAGAGGCCTCTTGTTATTCCTCTATCTTGCATGAGCTAGCGGCCTGCAACTGAACTGCTAGCAAGTCCCAGAACCTTTTCAAAGGTAGTACCATGTGGAGTGCTGTACAGTACTCAAGACAGATTATTACCAAGGCACGAGTAACAGTCATCATATCCAGTTCACTCAAGAAAGGACACAGTGGGGTACTACTCATAGTTGTGAAAGTGTGCTCCTCACCACCACTGCCACTGACAAAACCAGTTACAGCTGGACATCAAGGGTTACCGTCAAACCACTCTATTATATTGGAACAAAATAAATAAATAAACTGGGATTAAAAGACACGGGGGGCTATTGTATGGCTTAATGATGAGCTACTCAGTGTTTCATCTCATCATTTATAGTGTATATGCCTAGACATTTCAAATTTGTGTGGTTTTTTTTTATCATAAAATGCAATTTTGAACAGAACCATGATACTAAACATGTTTGCATGTATGTATCTTTTACACCTGGAGTGTTTTTATTTTGGTTTTTTCAACAAGCTTCCTAATTGGTGCTGTCCATTTTAGGTTACCTTCATGGGTGTCCTTAGGAGTGGTAAGAGGAGCAAATGATAGGCACATCATGAAGTTGTCACACAAATGATGTGATTTAGTACTTGCAGTCACTTAATCATGCCATTTGTGCAATGATATGATGGACATATACTAACTGTGGTGTCATTGTGGCTTGTTACAGACACCCCTAGGTACCTCCCTCATTTGCTAAAGTGACCAAGGAATTAATTGATCAGGCAAGAAAAATGCACAGTTGTTTAATTCCTTTTTAGTGACTCCATGCAGAGACCATCTGTATATGGATATTACCAAGGCTGTGTTAATTTATAAGGCCATTCTAGCTTTTACATCAGCATTACAACCATAATAAAAATGTTGCTGATGAGAAAGTTCATAGACTAGATTTTATACATAATTAGATGCAGCAACTGTGGCTACAGAGGCTTCTGCAGGTCCAACCCTGTGATTAACAGCTCCCCTGTTATATTTTTCCAAGACAGATATACTGCCTCCACTCATGTGATTTACAATAATCACTAAAGCTGAAGCTGAGCACCAGTATCTAGGCATAAGAATCTAGACCTAACCTTGAAAAAGGCAGTCTGCTTTCCTGCATTTGCAAGAATCAGATAAAAAGACTCGATCAATGCCAATTTCCAGTTCAGTACATTTAGTAAAGTTTTCATCAATGAAGAGTCAGAAATGATAGGTTGCACCTTAAAATAATACAAACGGTAGACTCTGTTAACTAAAATGTATCAGACTTAACTACTGAAATTTACTGTGAACTTTAGCCTTTGAGGTTACTTGCAAGAAATTCTGGCCCTTCATTAGTCTCTTGAAGATATGAAAGGCTTATCAAATGGGTTTTTAAAACCATCTGGCAGTCACTTTCAAGAAGGGAAATTTAACCCAGCCCGTTAGGACCTTGGATAATTTCATCAGGTATCTCTTAGATGATTTCTACAGTAGCACCTTAGGAGGACTATTGTCAGGATTAGCCCAGGAAACTCCAGGAGACAGTACAGATTCAATTCAGCATGGTTTATTGGCTTCAGTCCCGTTACAGAAATCTTCTCAGAGTGAAAGCAATTCCCAGAGTCACCCCACAAACATCCTGCATTCCTCAGGGAGGTGCCAGTCTCATTCTCTTATCTCTACCTCTTTGTTCTGGGGATAAGAGTACGCGCTTAACTCTTTCCGCTCTAGTTCTCACAACTGTGCAAGTTTCAAAAGTGATTCAAAAGAGCCACCTTGGAATCATATGAAGGTAGCACCTCTCACCTCCTGATTAAAGCAGTTATTCCTTTTTCAGGTGTTTACTTAAGCCTGAAGAAAGATGTAGCTGCTTTAATAAGTTGACTCATTAAAGCAACTGCATTTTAAATGAATTCTGTTCATGCTCAAACAAAATCATGCTCACAGCATGTAGACCCCTACTTTTAGCATGAGACTGAGTCATAAGAAAATCCATCTGGGATGTAGAGTCAGGATGATTTAGGTCTGAACAGGGCCTTTGCTTAGAGGGTTCACTGAGTAAGTAGGAGAGGAATCTGGATCCATCACAATAGATCTTCCTAATCTAATTCTGGCAGATGGGTTCAGTTCAGGAATTAAAACAAGTAGAGTTGAATTCCAAAGGTTCTGCATAGGAGTCTAAATTATTATCCTAAATTAATTAATCATTTATGAATAAACATATTAGGTAAAATTTAAGTGAGATATTTCTTATCATAGTTATCCTGATTTAAAATCCAGACAAACACCTGCTCTCTACTGCTGCTGTTATTTTCAATTCCTGCCAAATATTCTTGAAATGTGGTTTTTTTCCCCCTATTATGCAGGTGCAGAATGAAATCCAATTTATTAAACCTGAAATTAAACTGGAGCCTCTCCTTGTCCAACCTGACACCATTAATATGTTCATAGAATCATAGGGTTGTAAGGGACCTTGAAGGTGTTCTAGCAAATAATTTTACTCTGGTGAGCTATGAAATATCACAATATTAGTCAGTAGACAAGGAAAAAGAACCTCCAAAAGCATGAATAGAAAGAATCTTCCAGCTTTGTCTGAAACAAATTAATTTTATATATCTGTAGAAATGCGTTTGACCAATGGTTAAGAAGGCTATAAATGAACATCATAAAGAAAATCTCAACATAAATAATCATAAATAAAACATCAGGAACTGTTAATCTGTACATCAGGTCAGTTTGGGGAAGAAATGGACAGCTGGCATCAATGAAGCCATGGCCATTTATCCCGAAAGCTCATCACTGCTTCCAATTAACATTTTGTTCTGTCGTAAAGATAACAGCACATACGAATGCTGCTTCCTCAAGAAACTAGAGAGTTACACCAAGGGTGGGGGATTTGGGGACTTTCCAAAACAGATTCTGCCAGCATGGCCCATGGTGAAGAATTCAGAGCACCACAATCCAGTGCCATCTAGAAATCTGTTGGTTCCCATCCCTGCTGATTTGATAGAGAGAGAACTAAGGGACAAGATCTCCCTAAATGCATATAGTCTCAGAGTTGTCTAATACTCTTGGCTTTTTCTATAGGAATGATAATTTGTCAGTTTGGTCAAAGAATGATAGAGGCTGTCATCTGTCAGAGTGTGATGCTAGAGTAGTTCATTCTTGAAACATGGAGAATGCAACAGAGCTCTATTTTACATTATAAATCCTCAGACCCTGTTTGCATCTGCAGCACTGTGCTTTATTTCTGGAGTCAAAAATCAAGTGGGTCATGAGCTGCTGTTCAATCTCGTTTTGTCTTCGATCCACTGTGACAGCTGTTAAGAAGCCCTGACACTTGAATAAAGGTTGAATGATGTTACCATGTATATCGGCTTCAGTGCCTTCATGCAGCACTTCACCCACTTTTTCATGTTGCTTGCACACAGGGATCACCTCAAGGCTCTTTTTGTGTTTAGCCAATATTTTTATGCAGTTTTTTTTTTTTTTTAATGAGCTTGATTTACCTCAGAATGCTTCTTGACAAGCATTGGTTACTTCTTTGAGTTTTGTTTGGTTGAATTTAATCTCATCCAGATGCTATTGCTGCTTCTGAAGTTCCCTGGTGGCCGGACATTTTGGAAGAATGATGGCTCCTAAACCAATAGCTCCTTTTTACAGCAAGTTGAAGAAAATTGATGAAATTGATATTATTTATTTATGTGTAAATAGTCTGCCTTGGTAAACCAGTGGTGAACTGCTGTAATGTAAAATTGGTTTCTTGTGATCTTATAAGGCTAATACAAGAAAAAATGCTTTGTGCATATCGGACACCTTAGAGAACGTTTAAATTAAACACTAAATTAAATAGGGTTTTTTTTTGCAATCACCTTCCTGCTGGAGGTGGAATATTAATGAATGGTTTGGACTTGTCTTGTTGTTGTTACATTGGGGCTGAAAACAACAGAATTGTTAATATGACTCTGGATTTATTGATATGTGTTAAAGATGCATATGTTATTTTTGGCCACATCCCTAGTATTTATCAAGGTATCAAGAATTATTGTTTTAGGGGAGCAGGGTGCTGACTGAACAAACATACAACACCATAAGAATAAATGTACAACTAGTTTGCAACAACAGATTGATATTTTTTGCTTGTCAACATTGAGATTATTATTTTGACAAAGGGGCAAGGAAGAAAACATTGAAACAGTATGATGATTTTTTTTAGTTCCATTTATAGAATAACCTTTCTTTCTTTCTTTCTTTCTTTCTTTCTCTTTCTTTCTTTCTCTTTCTTTCTTTCTCTTTCTTTCCTTTCATGTTTATTAATTTTGAAATTACATTATTACATTATATTGTTGATAGTGTTATATGTATGTTTCATGTTGATATAATACATTTAAAAAATTAACAAAACCCCTCTCTCCGAAACAGGTATTTTACCCAAATCATCAAAAATTGTTGAAATAAAGTGGCTACAATAAGCTTTGTAATAATTATGTTTGCAGAGTGTGGCCTTCCTCATTTATGCTCATATTCACCAGCCCTGGTTCATTTTATTATTTCAGAGAGTGAATTTGATGTCTAGGAGAATTTCAGATTGTTATCAGAGAAGTACAGGAGGGTTCCCAAGTGACAAATGGGGGAATGTTGATAGTCCATAAAATAGGTTTGTTAGGGTGCTTTGGTTATATAGAGACAATGACTAAGGAACAAATTATAAAACAAATGTTTGAAGGAAGAGTGGGTTGAGAGGAAGGGGAAGGCAAGAAAATCATAATTGGATGGAACTGATAACATTGTCAAGAAGAATAGAGAAGAAGTCAAAGAACAAAATTCAGTGTATGAAGGATTGCATGGATATGGTAGAAGTAAGGATGATTTGTAAGGATAGAAAAATATGGACAATTGTGAGTAGCGTTGGTGTAAACTACAGTTACCTACTGTATATTTCCTTTTCTTTTTTACTCATTTCATATATTTAATTTATTGTGCTTACTACTTATTACTCCTTTTCTGTGTGTTGCATAACACTGTCTGTCTCTAAAGGGAATAACAGGATGGATTATGTATATATGATTTTTTAAAATAAATCCTTGTTATTTATTTATTGTTCCGTTGTGGAAGTCAGCTTACTTGGATTTCTTTTAAAGAAAGGTATTTCTACATCTCTGTATTATATATTAATTCATAGGGCTGTATAAATCTGACTAGTTTGACTTTGCTCATTTTTTCCTTTCTTAGCTTTACATTCATTTCATATTCTTTCTGAATAAATTTGTGATATTTTTAAGTCCCATGAAAATTTGATTGCAATTTTATAGATATTTTTTCCAGTAAACACATTTTGTAGCATTTTCCCTTGTGTATACCTTTTGTGTGCCTTTATTCTACTATTCAAAAATTCACATTAATACAGTGTTTCCTTATAATAATGCAGTTTTATATACCTATTTTCCTAATATCAATATATGGGTAACAAGGTAATGTGACCACACATTACTGTTTGTGATAATTAATCCAGATACATATATAACGCATTTTCATTGTTCTTTTATAAGGCATAAAATAAATTGCACTGTTAAAGACAATGGTACTTGACTAAAGAATCCACTTTCTAATCTGAGTACATTTTCCCTTTAATAAAACATAGAACTGTGCCTAAGTATAGCTTTTCTGGAAAACAAAAGAAGTTTTATTGTAGTTTTACATTTAGAATGTTGGAAGGGATTACAATTGTAAGATATAGTTTAGGAGAATAGCCTACTTTTCATGACAGACTGAATGCTTTTATTTATGCTGCATAAAGTTCTCACACTATGTTTGGCTTCTGCCTGATAGAAAGATGTTCTATTATTGCACTATTCATTTTCTCATGTTTTACTAATCAGATTTTGATTATGTACTCCATATAAACTTTTCACATAAAGGCCTACTCTGTGTCTCAAATTGTGACATGTAAATTATCTCTTATTTTTATATCTATACCAATTAAATTTAGGAAGCCAGTAGTAGGGCTCAATGTTTGAGGATTTTTAGGCATGAACAAAAATTGTTGTTTAAAAATCTGTTAAGATTGATTATGGTGTTAATCCCTGCTTATCTGGGTGTTGATTGCTGATGAGGAGGTGTTCTGGTCTTTTTGTTTCCTTTTTAGCTTTTTATTGTCTCTTTTGAATGGTATGTAAATGTTGTTTATCTCTATGTGCTTGTTGATGGCCGACTTGTCTGAATGCCAAGCTTCCAGTAATTCCCTCTCATTTTTGTATTTAGCTTGGTCTAAGATGCTGAGTTTCCCAGTTGAAACTATGATGGAGTCTGTCCATGTGTTGGGAGATTAAGGAGTTTTCATCGTGTCTTCTGACTGCTAGTTGGTGTTCATGGATGCGCTCTGCTAGTCTTCTGCCTGTCTACATAGTGACTGTTACAGTCCTTACACTGTATTTGAGGACTGTAACAGAACAGAACACCTCACCAGCAATCAACACCCAGATAAGCAGGGATAGACAAACAAGCAAGCAGTAAATAACACCCTAATCAAGGAACTACCAACTCAGACAATCAAGCAGTAAACAACAGCCTAATCTAGGAACCACCAAGGAAAAAATTCCCCTATCAACACTGAAAGGGAAGCTACTGTATATAAGCAGAGAGCAAACCCCACTCCCTTCTAGCACTGAAGATGTTACCTAGCCAGGTAACAAAATGTCTGCAAGAAAACAGCTAAGCTCAGAGAATACCAAGGACTCCGCATTTCAACCCTGAGCTATATATATTCTCTTCTATTACAGCTTCATTTCCTATGTGACACCACAATATGCTATCTGGCTTCCTGGACAGCACACAAAAAATATGTATTAATTAACCCCTTTGTCTGCTAGGGCACCCAGGAGTTTCTCATTTAGTCCAAATTGCCAGTGGGGAGGGAAACTGAGGAAATTTCAAAATATTCTCTCCTATCTATGACTTCTGGTGGTTGATCAATGAAAAGGCATTCTGCATCTGTCATTATTGCTATTTTCATTATTACTTATCAAGAGAAATGCACTTTTTGTTTTAGCTTTATTAATATACAGTGCTCTCTGTTTTATTACAATTATAGTTGTAAAACAACAGTGCAACCTTATGGGGGTCTATACAGAAATAAAACTACTGAATTAAATGCAACAGTAGATTTTGGGACCATGACTTACTGTGAGAGCTAGAGCGGAAAGAGTTAAGCGCATTCTCTTATCCCCAGAACCGAGAGGTAGAGATAAGAAAATGAGACTTGCACCTCCCTGAAGAATGCAGGATGTTTGTCGGGTGACTCTGGGAATTGCTTTCACTCTGAGAAGATTCTGTAACGGGACTGAAGCCAAAAAACCATGCTGAATTGAATCTGTACTGTCTCTTGGAGTTTCCTGGGCTAATCCTGACACTTACATTTATATTAACTAAAGTCTGTTCAGCAAGCATATGGAAAAGCAAAATGGAAACATGAACTTGTAAACTATACTGTAATTATTTAAATATAATTTGTAAGATACTTGCATACTGCAAACCTAACTTTAAAACTTTAGGTACATTATTAACTAATACAGTAATACTGACATGAGGTAACCAGTTTATACTTTCACTTGACTTTGTTTATTAAAATTAACCTATATAATGGGAAAGAATGAGTATTCACTGGAACAAAATATAATTTTCTCTGAAGATCAGTTGGATATAGTGGAGATTTCATTAAAACTTTGCTTTAGCCTTCTACTCCACCAATTATCAACAATAAAAAAAAAATGCAGCAACCAGGAAGGTTGCTTGAATTGTTTATTTTTAATTGAACTAAAGATTACAAGGCTATTAAATGGCATGAAATATAGCATTCTTTGTAAAGAAGTAGTCCTTAAAAGGAATGTAATTTCCCATCAGTCACTGGGATCTGCTCCATGAAACTGTTGTAATCAAATATTAAAATGTCCTCTGTCTTAGGGACATTAATGCTAAACTAATTGTTTTGGTTCTTGTCAGTTCTTGTGATTGGAAGTGAGGGAGTTTTTTTAGTTGCTTTATGTTCTGTGCTGATTAACTGAAAAAAAAGAATAAAGACGTCTGAATGCAAATTGGGATATAAGGGCAGGAACACAAAGATGGAAATTCAAATAGCAATAGAATCTTGAGGTATCAACTTGGGGAAGATAAATGTAAAGAATATGTAAGTATTGTTCTAAGTAGATATAGTTTTGGAGGAAGTTTGTGTTGTGTGTGATAGGGAATTTGTGGTGGGGGGACAGCTAAATGGTGTCATCTTTGCTGTCTCACTGCTAGAAGCATCTGTAAAGGGGATCAAGGAAGGTCTATGCTACATATCATGATGGTGAATTTCAACAGTTTAATTATGCACTCTCTGAAGAAATTTTCTTTTTTTAATCTGTCACGAATCTCCTATGTTACTTAAAATCAGGCCTTCCTTTGTATCAGCTGACATGTTTTAACTGAAGATATGACTTTTTCATCCTCCCAGAAAACATAAGTGAATAAAGGGTAGGAAGGACAATGTTATAATGAGCAGAACTACAGGACTGATTTTTGTGGACAGTATGAATCCTGAGGAGTGATTTAAATAACAGAGAGAGCCTTTTGGTTTAGTATATACTTTATTTTTTTCTTCAGCTGCAGGCCTACCTCTTATAGATGCATATTCCATATATTATGTAAATACAAGATATACCTATATAACACCACATTGAAAAACCACTCATTCACTGCTTTGAGGTTTTGCCACATTCTGTTGCTGCCTCTTTAAAGTTTGCTCTTTTCCCTACATTTGATCTTTAATCCCTCTGGTATCGGTTTTAGAGGATTTCATTGACTTACAACCTGCATGTCTTAGCTTCCTTCTAGAACAGTCCTCTGTGACATTATCTATAAAAGTCCCAAGTTTAATTGGCATCTCTGAGGCACTGAAGTATTATGGCTGAGAAAGCCTTGTGTCTGTTTTCTTGCAGATCAGATGCTTATCAGCGTAGACATGCTGGTAACGGTAGATGGTTCAAAATAACACAGATCTTTATATATTTAGCATTACACATTTCCAAACAGCAAATTAGCTGCCTTAATGAAGTTAGTTTGATGGACCCATAGTCTATTGGTTCCTAAGTTCATAGTTTCTAAGGCTGGTGCGGATCTTCCGGGCTGTGTGGCCGTGTTCTGGAAGTTTTGTTTCCTAACGTTTCGCCAGCATCTGTGACCGGCATCTTCAGAGTGCAGGAGCACAGACCGGAGCAGTTCTCTCTGTGCCCAGGATGGTGTGACCCTTTTGTGGGTATTTATAGAGATCTGAAGGGGGGCAGGATTGGGGGGGGGGTTGGGGGGCTGGGGGGGGGTTAATGAGTGGCTGCTTGTTTTGGTATCAGAATATCTGTGTCTCTTCCTGTGGGTTAGGCAGGGTTTTTTCTTCTATTGAGTTGTTAACGAGTGGCTGCTGAGGGTGATTAGCATGTTCATTGTGTGAGCTGTTCGCATGTCCTAGTGGTTGAGCTGAGTTCGTTGACCTTTTGCAGGCTGTATTTTTCAGGACTGGTAGCCAGGTTTTGTTGATTTTTAGACTCTCCTCTTTTTTATTGAAACTGTGCTGGTGTTTGGGAATCTCAATGGCTTCCCGGTATAGCCTGGTATAGTGGCTGTTGGTGTTGTCCAGTATCTCTGTGTTTTCAAATAGGATTTTGTGTCCAGTGTGCCTGAGAGCATGTTCAGCTACTGCAGATTTTTCTGGTTGCTGTAGTCTGCAGTGTCTTTCGTGTTCTTTTATCCTGGTATGGATGCTGCATTTTGTGGTCCCGATGTATACTTGCCCGCAGCTGCATGGTATGTGGTATACTCCTGCAGTGGTGAGGGGATCCCTTTTGTCTTTTGCTGATTTTAGCACTTGTTGTATTTTTCTGGTGGGTCTGAAGATTGTTTGGAAATTGTGTTTTTCCATCAGTTTTCCCATGCGGTCTGTGACCCCTTTGATGTAGGGCAGAAATACTTTGTTGGTGGGTGGCTGTTTTTCTTCTTCAGTCGCATGTTGTTTTCTTGGTTTGATGGCTCTTTCGACAATACATTCATAGTTTCTATCTAGAAATTGGTTTACCATTGTCAACAGAATTTGTTTCCAAGAGATCAGCAGATATAAAGTATTCTAGTTTGTTGAGTTTCAATTCCTTATAGCTTTCTTCTCATTGTGGATCCCAAGGATGTTGAACCTGGCTCCCAGATATTGCTGAATTGTTAACTCCACATCTTTCTTCTTGGCCATGCTGACTGAGGTTGCTGGCGTGCAGCCTTGCAACATTTAGAAACTGTCCAGTTTTCTATACAGTATCTGTTGTCATTTCATATCTTCTAGGCAGAAGTAAGCCTCATTGAATTCTTGAAGTGTACTTCTAAACAGTTATCCACAGATTGCGCTGCACTTCTTACTGGAATCAGCAGTAGTTAAAACTCTTTTATTGAGGTTAGTTCATGTCATATTAAGCGGGGGGGGGGGGGGGAATAGTCTGTACAGAGGATGGCCAAAGTGTCAAGTGCTATTCACTTGGAAAATCTAGCCATCTGCTTAACAACAGGTCGAAGGCATAGCAGATTGTGTTGTGTGTCTGAATGCAAACGTAATTGATGCTGTAATCCACTAGGAAAAACTTTTAATTTACAATATATTTTACTTCTCTTGGCCTCTTCTTCCAGGATTCTGATTCAGTAGTCCAGAAACATTCAGTTACACCCTGCAGCTACTTCCAGAGGTCAGCCTTCACTGGCAGAAACTTGAAATCATATAGGTTGCTTTTGGCATTCATTATTTACCATCTATTGTTGAGGCAGAAATAAAATTCCAGCCAGAATTGAGATAAAGCATGAGTTTTGTAAAAGAAGAATAAACAAAATTTTAAAAATAGTGAAACCTTAACAAATAAATGAGAATTTTATTGAGCAACAAAGAGTGAGTTTTTTCTCACAGTGCCGTTGTTTTAGAACCTAAATGAGTAAACAAAACTTTTATACTTAAAACACCAACACAGCATACAGGCATTATTGTGTTAATGTTTTATTATTAAAAGACATCTCTAGAACAAATTAATAAGCAAATTGCTGCTCCATATTTTCTGACAAAGCCCTGCAACATGGTCAGGTTGTCATGCTGGGTTGCCTTGCCCAGTGTAATGTCAAGTCCAATTCACTCTTTATTTTTCCAAGATAAAGGAAACAAGTAAAAATGTGGACATAACCATCTCATTTTGCCGTCCAAAGACAAATCTTGCTTGTCAAAATATCATGGAACATTAACACAGAGAAAGTCCAAAGCCAGTCAGTAAAAATGCACATGTTACTGTCATAAGCCCAGAACTCTAATATCAGCTTAGTAAAGCACGACTCTTGATATCTGAAAAATGAAAATGCAAACCACTAACGTGCTTTGACATGTCCTTACTTTCTAACGAACAATTTACATTTTCTCTTCATGTTCTCATCTTCACTTGTATGTACGTTGCTCAGATTCAGACAGGGAGTGGAAGAAGGGGAGACATCAGTGATTTTTTTTCAGGGGGGAGGTATGGATCTGTGAATCTTTTGCTGTCATTTAGCCTGCAAGAAGAAATATTTCCTTAACCAACCCTAACAACCACAAATTCTTAAGTTCCAAATCTAATAGCAATACCTTGCATGCTGTGTGTCCTCTTAGCTGGTGAGACACTAAAGCATTTCGTACATATTTAACAGTTCCTGCCTTTGCTTCCACAAGTCATGAAGTAACTGGAATGGAAACATGCTGTTAACTCCATTCTCTGCAGATCTGCTGTGCCTGACTGGCAGACAGATAGCCCAGTCTCCTAAGTGCACAGCATTTGTAAATGCAGTGTATAATAGGAAAACTGATGCCCACTTTTTTTTCACTAAAAGAGGTAAATGAACTTGCATCACATGCTACATGAACACCACTCTTCATAAACATGTTTGGAATTAAACATTTCTCATCTTCGTCTTCTTTTCTCCCTTATCAATATTTCTCCAGTTTGAAAGAATGGCTGTTACTGCAATTTATCTAACACCAACATGGGGAAAAGAGCATCAGGAAAATAGAATATGGAGAAATAGCCTTTTCATGTTCTTTGTCTCACCCTTATTCATTTTTTATTTTTCCCCCTCATTTCCCTTTGGAAACTTCTGCTGGAGGCTTCAGTGTTAACTGAATAGCAAAGTTTGCTTGGTGCCCACAGTAGGTATCCTTTTGAAAGTATTCTCTCTAGCAGCAGTAACTTTTCTTAATACTATACAGCCCATATTTCATGTAACCCAATTAGAATAAATATAACATTTAACTGAATTATCGAGTATAATGTGGCTATTGCCAAGGATTTTATTCATCTGTTATCAAAAGCAATAATCTGCATATCTAATGAAAAAAAAATGAATTGTATTCCCATGTTGAACCACTAAGGATCCTGGTCACCTGGTTGCCAATAAACTACCATTGGAATTGTTCTTTCCAAAGTTTTCCCAAAAGGTTTCCCTCATAAGGCTATTTGGAAGAATAATGTCTCATTCCTGGAACCAATTAAGCAAACTGAAATGTAGTTAGGATCATATTTGCATTCCCCCAAAATTTTTGATGCAATGTTCCAGTCAAAAACAGTTTACACAAATGTATTTATGGGGAAGGGTGCACATATATTAGTAAGAGCAATATGCAGAAGTGCATTTTAGTAAGGCTTGCCAAAATGCATTTATGAGAGGAAAGTGTCATAAGAAAATGAGGTTTTGAATGTGAAAAGAGAGAGAAGCTTGCAAATGGGTGTGGAAATGGGTGAACTGGGAAACTGGGAAACTGAAACTAAGATTGACATCTTCATCTGGCACTCAGGTCAAAAAACCAGGCAAATAAATGTTCCCGTCTTCTGACTGACTTGATAAATCTGCACAAACAGCTTCTCAAGAAATAAACCAGAGATCTCACTCTTTAAATAGTATTTGCACTGGTTATGCTAGAATTTGATTATCTCTGTAAATGTCCAATCCTTTCTGTGTATCTTTATTTTTACCTTGATTTAGCAAGATACTCTGCTTCTGTTTTAAGAATTAACAATCATGCTTTCCTTGTTTGTTTGTTTTTATCTTATCTGCCAATTTCTCTGTTACGTGTTTCATTCTCCTCTCCCTCTTCATATTTAATTTTAAAATTACTGCTATAATTGAAATAGGAACTACTTTATATTTACTCCGTTATTGAAATAACTCCTTGTATTGGCTATTGTTTTAAAGGACTGGACTACCTTGGGTACTTAAAGCCTGCTTGAAAAACATGTTGCAGTCAAAGCTGTCAACCATAATAGCCACAGTTAGTTTTAGTTGTGAATTGGTATGGATTTAAATAAAGGGCAAGGGGATGTACTAAATTACAGTAAATCACAACATGACAGTAGTGGGCTTGTTCCAAGCAATCAAGTGTAAATAATCCTTTGGTTCTCAAACATTCTCATCAGAGCAAGACTTCACTTTCAGTCTATTGCCATTGCTTTAGGGGGGGGGATTTCTTTTTTACTATTGTGGTGTAAATATTTAATTCTTTGCTGTTGTTTGCATGTATGTATGTATGTATGTATGAATCACATTTATATGGCTGCTTTGAGCAGGAGTTGCGGGTCTAGGAAGGCCCCCAGATTGCACGCCAGGCCTGTCTGGGGCAGTGCCACTCCATCCAGCACCAAAGATGGCATAGTCCTAGAACCAGAGAGTCTCAAAACCAAAAGCTACTCATTTTGCCAGGGTTCAGCTGAAGCCTGTTGTCCTCCATCCAGACCCTCACAGCCTCAAGGCACCAGGATAAGACATTCATGGCATCACTTAATTCACCAGAAGCAAAGATGTATAGTTGGGTATCATCAGCGTACTGATGATACCCCACCCCATGGCATTGGATGAGCTCACCACCCTGAATCCTCTGAGCTGATCCATGGTCAATGGTATTGAAAGCCACTGAGAGGTCAAGTAGGGCAAGGATTGATGAACAACACCTGTCCCACCCATGCCAGAGATCATCCAAAAGTGCTACCAGTGCCGTTTCTGTCCCATCCCCAAGTCTGAATCCTGACTGAAAAGGATCCAGGTAATCCAGTTCATCCAAGGCCCTCTGATCCCACATCCACCTTCTCAACCACCTTGGAGGTTAAATACCGGACAAAAATTATCCAGTATAGCGGGGTCTAGTGATGGCTTCTTGAGAAGTGGGCAAACCAAGTCCTCTTTGAGAGGTAAAGGAATAGCCACCTCACTCAAAGAAGAATTAACCACTACTAAAACCCACTCACACAACAGCCCCCGGCTGCTTTCACAAGCCAGGAGGGGCATGGATCTAAAGAGCAGGTGGCTGAGCTCACAGTCCTAAAGACCCTGTCACTTCCTCAGGTCCAACAGGTTGAAAATGTTTCCAGGTAACTGAGCAAGACTCCATCCCAGGCATCTCCTCTGGACCAGCAACAAAGCCAGCATTCAACTGTGAGCGAATCCAAGAGATTTTGTCCTATAGATGCTGAGCAAATTCTTCTGTACGCCCCTGCAAAAAGTTCCCTGGGCCCCCATTACCCAAGAGGGCTTGTGTCACCTGAAACAGAGCTGTGGGACTGCAATATGCTGCTTCGCCATCCATACCGCCACAAGGTAGGCCTTAATAGCGGCTCTAACCTGTGTTTAGTTGTCCTTGGTTGAGCACCAGTGACACTCTAGATGTCTCTTATCTCATTTCATCTCCCTCAACTCCCCGTAAACCACAGGGAGTAATGGGATCCCAAGAGGTGAAAGTTTGCATGGGCACAATCCAATCCAACACCTCAGCCACCCCCTTATTCCAAGCAGCAACCAAGGCTTCGGATGGACTATGCAGCAGACCAACAGGAACAACCCCCTACTCCTTCTGAAACCCATCCATGTCCATCAGTCACAAGGGGTGGACCAATCTAATGGGTCCAGCCTCCCTGCAGTGGATATGGCACTAGAGAATCCCATGAAAATCAAGCCATGATCTAACCATGACAAGGGAGACACCAAAAGCCCCCAATTTCAGATCACATAACCACTGCTTCAACAGGAACATCAGATCTGGAGTGGGACCACTGTCCTGTGTCAGGCTGTGGATGACCTGGGATAGTCCAATGGTCATCATGGTGGCCATGAACTCCCAAGCCACCTCCAACCCCACTGCTAGAGAAGGCAGATTGAAATTCCCGAGAACCATAAGTCTGGGGAACTCCATAGGCAGGCCAAAGATGGAGTCAAGAAGCTCAAGCAGGGAGGTTGCTATTTAGCAGGGAGTCTGGTACAACAACAACAATCCCAACTGATCCCTAGAACCTAACCTAATGAACATCTCAGGTTCATTATCTGGTGACCTGTGGTGCACTGCCCCTGAAAGCCATAAGGGATTCCCGGATGACAATCACCACACCCCCACCCCTGCCCTGGAGTCTTGGCTGATACCACATCTGAAATCCCACTAGGCATATTTCTGAAAGGGCTACACCCCCTTTCCAGACCCAGCCAGGTCTCAGTAATACATGCCAGATTTGCCATCTCATCAATGATTAAATCACTAATGAGGGAGGGCCTTATTGCAGACTGACCTGGCATTCAGTAGCAGCAGCTGGAGGCCAGGGCTGCTGAAGGTCTGCTGACAGGGTACCAGGGTTGAGGCTGAGGAGCTGGAATGCAAAACTGATAGGAGACAACAGTCCCATGTTCCCTGAAAGCAGCCCACTCCCTGTCTCCCACCATACCTCCCCATGCCAATCACCATCATGCTCATTCTAGAAGATGAGGATCAAAATTTTACCAAAGGATCACAGGATCTTCCTTTCTTTCATAATAAAGAAGGAAGAAGGCAGGAACTAGATATGGAGATCAAAGCCCATAGTGCTCTTTATTCCAGCCTTAAACAATATGAAAATAGCATTTTTTGCAATAATCAAATTAATATAGTTATTTACATTTAGTATGTGAAGAAATAAAATTAAATGCTCTTTAAGATGTACTGATCCTATGTCCTTGTACTAAAATGGAATTCCACTGTGTTAAATTATTAGTAACAGATGAATCAATTTATTTCTAGCATATGTCAGTTTCATGTAAAACTGTTTTGAAGGAGATCATAACACAATGTAAATTTCAACCTTTTTAACCATATATTTTCCCACTGATCCAGCTGTATATTATACCCAAAATTCTTAGCCCACTTTATCATACATTCTTTAACCTGTTCTTCCTGTTTCAAATTTCAACAAAAGTTTACATATTTTAGCAATTGCATGTTTATCATCAGTGCACAATTGTACTTCAAATTCTGTCTTACTTTGCTCCATACCATAAGTCTTTTTGTCCATTTTGAGTCTTTCTGATAACTGTAAATGGGAAAATCATTGACAGTTATATCCTTCTGCTATTAATTGCTCTCTTGATTTAATTTTAAATTCCCCTTGATAATTTTCCAATAATTCCCAGTACGTCAACCATTTGTCTTTGTCTGCTATTTCTCTTCTATGATATGCTTCCTGAACTGAGAAGTCAATGTTGATTCTTAGTGACCAGCTAGGCAGATTTTTTCCAGGAGGTTCTGTCCACAAACCTGGTCTTTCAGGTCCTCCAACAATGTACTCATCACTACTGTAATTGAGCCCATCCACCTTGCTGGTCATCCTCTTCACTTTCCTTCCACCTTTCCCAGCATTATAGACTTTTCCAGAGAGCTAGGTCTTCACAGAATGTGTCCAAAGTCCAATATGTTTTATTCTCCGTTTTGATTTCTAGGTATGATTTCAATAGCAAAGTTTTATTGCATAACTTTTCAAAGATGTTTACTTTCTCTTTCACAGAGGGAAATCATCTTATGCATGAATCTTTTATATTACGATGATTAAACATGTTGAAAGCAGTTTTGTGGATGAAGTTATAAGACTGCAGCACTATGGTCAAATTTCTTTTCGGCCTTTTGACATTGTTACTTAAACTTTTTTCCCCCTTCTATTAACTGATAGAATTGGAAGTTGTGCAGAGGTAAACCACTATCAGAACCTAGTATATTGTAAATGTGTGAAATCCATGTTGATTTCAAAGCATTGTGCATCAGAACTATTCACTGGACTATGGCCATTGAATTTAAACAGCTTAAACAATCAAGAAAGAAGACCCATGGAGAGCAAACTGGAAGCAGACATTCATTGAAATCCTCACGTATCATTTTTATTCATGAATTTTAAACATCTAATTAATTTCCCTGCTCTTGGTAAGTCATGGATTATGCTGCCAAACAGCTGCTACATTGTTTGCAGTAAATGGGCATACACGTAACCAATGAATGTGAAGTCTGCTTGAACCGTTGCTGAATCTTCTCCTTTTGACTCTGCCTTTTTTATAGAGGCTGTGAATCAATTAGCAATTATGATTTCAAATCCAACATGTGAAATTCCCATTATTCCTAAAGAAAGCCACTCTTATGTCAGTCCAATATCATATAAGACCTGGGAAAGGACTACTGCTATCATGCCAATTCTGCTAGTACAAATGTGTCCCACACAATAGTGTTAAAATAAATCCTCTTGTTTTGCAACTGCCATCTTGTACTTGGGGAAGGAGAGCTAGGGGTTCACTTGAAGCTTATTTCAGTATCCAACAGAATCGTGCAGTGGTACTTTGAACTCCTGGCAGGGATTGAATGATTTGAATTTAAAAACCTCTCCCTGTCTTTACAAAATAGCACGTCCATAACAATAACAAGAATAACTTCCAAGGCCATCCATAGGGATAAGTTTAAAAAAGTCAAGTCTATCATGTAACTGAATCTCCATCTCTTTTTACCTTGGTGGGGGAAAATGTCCATTTTAAATATGGAACCAGAGCATTTGGAGGTAGACACAACAAAGCGTCTTTTATTGGCATGCACAATTATTGTGAGCGCTGGGCTCTTGGCCACAAGAACGCTAAAAAGCCCCAAACTAAGCAGAACTTTTATATAGGAGCAATGCAAATCATAATATGACTTTACAGCTGGAATTAAACATCTGATAATACCATGCTATGGTCTGACCCAGTGCCTCTTAATTCCACATTCCTACAAAGGCTCCAAGCCCTTTTCTACTGATACTAGCACCTTCTAACATAAAGAATGTCTTTTATCGTACCCATGTAGTGTCTCATTTTCCACCAGGGAACAATATGGGTTTTGTCATCTGTCTTCTTCCCTTTCAGGGTCTTCAGGCTCATTTCAGAACCATAATGAAAGAATAGAATATTATTTATCCCCCACAATATGTATCACATATGACATGTAAAAAGGGGCTGGGATTTTCATCACACAATTGCAACTGCCATTTTTGATTGTTTTGACCCTCCCTACAGATACCTTGGCACTTCATAATCATGCACCAATGAAATTGGAATATTAATTGTGTTTCCTCTTCAAACAGGGATATTAAATTAGTCAACCATTTCTTCAAACTGAGAAATATCAAAGTTGCTTATAAGCAGGATGTACCTGCTTATAATTGGTAACTGATCTTTTTAAAAAGTTATATTCCTTCAACAAAGATTAAAACACCCAGCTTGTCACAATAATGCCAATAAGTCAGGGCTTCTCAAACTTTATGGTGCCATGAACCACTAAATTTCAAACAGGATTGGCCTTTCACACTACCTTGATATCATAGATTACTCCAAATAATACAATATAGCTGAAGTTAAAATTGAAAACCCTGAGAAATATAGCAGTTTTAGAATGTAAGACTTACAATAAAAAAAAAACCCTTCCATATAAAGAATTCTTTTCGATCTGGATGGGTATTTCTCAATTTAAAAATAAAGGTTAAGAAATTTGATCCTGAGTTGTTTTACTCAGAAAACTGAATCCTTATGGAGAAATAGTTTGATATTCCTTTTGAGTATGGATGCTGAAAGTATGAGCACTGAGAGAGACTGTTTTTCCTTATTTAATTATCCTTCTCTCTTTTCAATATTACTGATACGATGCACAGATAAATTAAATAATGTTAAAAGATTTACTACTTAAGAGGCATCAACTGCATTTCTAAACTTAATGGTTGCAGTTCTACAGAGAGCTTAATCGATGTAATACAATTTTATGGCCAGAGTTCTACCGAACTAAATAGATATATGTACATGTAAAAATGTGGGGAAAAAATCTTCCACAAAGTACAGTTATGCACATCACGTTATATTAAAAAGGAATCAGAGGAGTTGAATTCTTCATTAGGTGCTTAAATCCCAGCATTATCAATACCGTTTAGAGCTAAATGCTATACTCACATTTCCTCCCTCTGCCTAGACAACCTGGCTGACCACAATGTCCGGAGACTCATCTTGTCGTAGCTTTGGCTTTGGCAGGCATGCAGACACATCCTCTTCAGCAGCAACACCCTGATTAACACCAGACAAACAATCAAGCAGAAAACAATACCCTAAGCAAGGAACTACCTGGGAGAAAACCGGAACAGCTAGATGAATCTTGTATAGTAAAGCTGTTTGGCTACATGTTAACCTTTCCAATTTGTTGCTCCAATGGTACACATGCAGTATCTGACTGCATTCATACCATACTGGACCTCATGGACACAGCAGTGCAGATCCAGTCTTCATTTCTTTTTTTGTTTCTTAGTAAACCATCCTGTCCCAGATCAACTAATCAGGCTACTTAACAATTGTAATACATTAGAACCATACCCAGAAAATACAGACAATTCAGAGGTAGATAATATTGTATTCAGAGAGGTTTGTAAGATTTCTGAAATATAGTTTTGTTTTTTAATTCAGCGTGGATGCCCTAAAGGATTGTTTTACCTAACAATAAGTATATTCCACCATGGTGGGTCTATTCCATCCCCACAATATTTTGCATAAATAATTGTTCTTGGGTGTATTCCATGAACATTAAGTATTCAGAACTGTGTTCATACAGATAAGCAATGTCAGTCTCCTCTTCATTTCTTATTGCCTTAAATATAGACATATTTCCAAAGACTGATACTCAACCTCTTCTAGTTTGCTTTTTAAGGACAAGTATCCAGAAGGTCAAATGAGGATAAAATAGACAGTCTGTCTTCTGGGTAACAGCAGATATGATACTTTTGATCAACTTTCTGTTTCTTCAATATATACAATCTACAGACAGAAAAGAAAGCCAATTGGCAACATGACTGCCTTGAAAAGGATTTTTTTAAAAAAGAAAAGAAAAATCTAATAATCGTTTCCACTCTTCTAGTGAACTGTACGTAACAAATGGAAAAGAAGTTGCCAATGTATGAAACACCACCATTTTTCAGCTAAGTAGTAAACACTATTGAAGAATGTCATAAATGAGAGTCTGTAAAATTCCATAGAAATGTTAAACTTCAACCTTGGTTCACATTCCAGTTGGATAATAAATGGTTCAGTGACTTGGGATCAAACTACATCCACTCATTCATTTTCCCAGTCATAAAATATCAATGCTTTCTCCACAAAGTTGTCAGAAAGATGTGTAAAATAATGTGTATGATTTTTAAAACTGCACTATATAAACTCTTAACTTACAGATTTCAGCATTACTTTCTCAAGTAACTTATTCCTTTTCCTGCTTTTAATAGGACTTGCTGTCAGGTAGGTGTGGATATGACTGCACCCTAAACCTGATTTTTTCAACAGTTATAGTGTGCTTCCCTAGAAGTTAGTTAACATATATTATAATCCCTTGATTATTACAACAATTTACGATAACTTGCATGAGTAATTATCTCTCCCAGAGCAGCATCTTTATTTCATCTTATGTTAATGTAGACAACATATATTCAGCTGTAAGTCGTTAAACCCTGAAATATTAAATGCTACATTATTGGGCAATGAGCTAATTTATTACCCTGTTTCTAAGGCTATAGTTCCACAAAAGTATTTGCAAATTTCATTACTGCTTTCTCTCTCTGGTGAAATATAGTGCACTTTCCTGATGTTATTTTTCTTCATTGTGTCATCATTTTTTTAATCAGACTGCCTATGGATTGTGTGATTAATCCAAGTTTCACTTTCCTGCATGATAGACCACTGTTTCCTGGTATGTGGACTTCAACACCTGAACACCTTTGTGTATGAAGCCATATTGGAACTGTAGTCTATAGTTCTACCTAATGAAGCCATGCTAGATATTTGCTTACTGAAAAGCCAGAAATGAGTTAGAACACAAGGTCTTGGGTTTTTGTCATATCCTGGAAGCACTTCTGTTTTAAATCTTCTGCAGTTTCATTCTTTTCACTTTTGAGTTCTTTAGGTGAAACCACAAATGTTTGGGAAGATTAATTAGCCACCTAGTTCTGCCCAATCCTGAGGAGAGTACTGACAACAGGATATGTGCTCTATTTTCACCTTTCTCTTTGCTTCTATACACTGCCTTTTATAATTTTACCAAGTCAACATAATTTTTTTTTTAAAAAAAGTAGAATTAAAGAAATGCTGACATATATGTCACCTTTTGTAAAATGAGAGTCTCCTAACAGTAAATATTTCAAGTGTTTTCATACAAATTAAATTTTATTTGAAAAGACCCAGGAGTTTTTTCTGCTTATGACAGCAGCAAAGACAATGAGAATAAGTAGCGGGTAAAATGTTTTTACTAGGTCGGTAGTGACAAAATATAGGGGCAAAATTCTTTACGTGATTTGGAGATTTAAAAAGGAGTAAGAAAACTGGGAAGCTGTGGGGATATGGGAAGATAGAGGCCAGAGTCGGGGAGTGAAAAATACTCTTTCGTCTCCTGAGCCGAGAGGGAGAGATAAGAGGATGAGGCTGGCACCCCCCTGAGCAATGCAAGCAGTATTTACTGGTTGACCCTGGGAACTATTTCCAGTCTGGGAAGATTTCTGTATAGAGGTTACAGCTAATAAACCTTGCTGGATTGAATCTGCATGGCCTCCTGGAGTTCCCTGGGCTAAACCTGACATCAATCTTCCCAGACTCTTACTACCTTCCAGAAGAAGGAGTTACATCATGGCTACAGATCCGCAGGGAGCTAATTTGACACCAGAATTATTGGCAGCCACCCTGCTACAGCATCAGCAGCAAGTGGATGCACAGATTAATAACCTGCAGGCAGCTATGGGACAGCTAATACAGCAACTCGGATCGGTAGTCCAGCCACCACCTCCATCACCACCAGTGTTACTACGTTCACCTGGTAGCATGCCTGAGAAGTACGGAGGTGAGGTGGAACAGATGAGAACCTTCCTGGCACAATGTGACTTGTTCATGGACGGTAGACAGGGAGAATTTCCTACAGATCGGACAAGAGTGGCTTTTGTGATGAGTTTATTGAAGGGCTCTGCGGCCAAGTGGGCTACCCCCCTCATAGAGACAGGAGATCCAATGCTCAACAACTACCAGAATTTTGTCACAGCTTTCAGGGGGCACTTTGGAGACCCAGTGAGACGGTTAACTGCCTGTTGGGACATTCGTAAACTCAGACAAGGCGACAGATCGGTAAGATTGTTCATTGCAGATTTCAAGTTACTAGCGGGAGATGTTGAGTGGAATGAAGTGGCTCTTATAGACCAGTTTAGAGAAGGGTTAGACCCTGAAATCCGATCGGAAATGGTAAAACAAGGCATTCCAAATACTCTGGATGACCTATATCAGCTTTGTATAATAGTTGAAGCCAGGCTAATGGAGCTGAAACAGTATGATCCGTTAACTCCCTTCGTTCCTCCTCAGCCTCCCTTGGCCACAATTCCTTCCCCCCATACATTAACACCAGAATTGGCAGTGGGGGAGCTGATGCAGTTGGGAGCTGCTCGGAGAACCGTATCAGGAGAGGAAAGGCAGAGGAGAAGGGATCTTAACTTATGTTTCTATTGTGGAGCCCCAGGGCATATGGTAAGAGTTTGCCCGGCGAGATGTATATTAGCGGGAGCCAAGCGCACACAGCAGGCATCTCTCAAGAAAGCAATTTCCGTCCCAGCGCAGCAGCAGGGAAACTGGCAAAGCCCCCCTCCTCAGAGCTCGCGGGGGGGGGGGCTATCAAGCAATTAAGGAGAGCTCACAATGGAGACTGCAATCAGGCCTTCATGATAGTGCCTCTCACAGTGACATTGCCTTCCGGCTCCAAAATTAAGTTGGAGGCTCTCATAGATTCAGGTGCTACCACGAGTTTCATAGATATTCAGACTGTACAGAAATGGCAGTTACCTACAGTGGATTTGAACAAACCCATGAACGTAGAGACTATAGATTCTCAACCATTGAGGGTGGGTCCGGTGCGGCAATCCACAGTCCCTCTACAGCTGACCATTAACGATCACATGGAGTTGTTACCCCTGTACGTGACAGCATCTTTACATGTGCCAGTGGTCTTGGGGACTTCGTGGCTTAGGTTGCACAACCCTGACATTGACTGGTCAGCGGGGACCCTCTCATTTTCAGCTCCAGATTGTCAACACCACAAAATACAGGGAGCTATCCTCACCAATCCTCTAGCAGGCAGCCAGGATGTGGGAAGGGGTTTGCCTATCAAGTACGCAGACTTTGCAGATGTTTTTGGGGAGGAGGAGGCTACGGCCTTACCCCCCCATAAAGACTGTGATTGCACAATTGATTTGAAGCCAGGTGCTAAAATCCCAGCCAGACGGCAATATCCCATGTCTGCAAAAGAGTTAGCTATTCTCAAGGATTACATAGAAGTAAATTTGAAGAAAGGATTTATCAGGCCATCAAAATCTCCAGCATCAGCTCCTACATTTTTTGTATCAAAAAAGCCAGACCCGCAGACATTCGGAACCGCCACCAGTGGGACCGTTCCAATGCGCACGGTGCATGATTACAAGGAGTTGAACAAAGTAACCATTAGGGATCATTATCCACTCCCATTGATTTCAGATCTTTTAGACCAGCAACAAAAAGCTCGCATTTTCACAAAGCTAGACCCAAGAAATGCCTACAACCTTTTTCGTGTGAAAGAAGGGCATGAATTTCTGACGGCCTTTGATACAAGATATGGCAAATATGAGTACATTGTGATGCCGTTCGGGCTTTCCAATTGTGGAGCGGTATTTTCTAGATTTATGAATCAAATTTTCTCTGACATAATTGATTCCTATGTGGTGATTTATTTGGATGACATCCTGATATACTCTGACGATGTCCAGACACACACAATGCATGTCAGGAATGTGTTACAGAGACTGAGAGAAAATAAGCTCTTTGCCAAGCCTGAGAAGTGTGCGTTTGATTTGCCACAATTGGACTATTTGGGCTTTAGAATCTCAACAGAGGGACTACAGATGGATCCTGCTAAGGTGCAAGCAGTGTTATCTTGGCACCCACCCCGTAATATAAAGGATGTACAACGTTTCCTGGGATTTGCTAATTTTTACATAAAGTTTATTCCCAATTTTGCGGAGCGTATGAAACCCCTCACGCAACTATTGAAGAAAGGAAAAAAGTTTACTTGGGCGGAGGGAAAGCAGGCAGCCTTCCAACAATTAAAACAGCTTTTCACCTCCCAGCCCCTCCTTCTGCATCCCGACCCTTGTCGCCAATTTGTGCTACATACAGATGCCTCTGATGTAGCAATAGGAGCAGTTTTGTTGCAAGCAGATGAGGCAGGCAAGGGGGGGTGGCTGCCATGTGCCTTTTTCTCTCGCACACTCTCTCCAGCAGAGAGAAATTATGACATTTATAACAAGGAGTTACTTGCAGTTAAGGCAGCTTTCCAGGAATGGAGGCAATGGCTAGAGGGGGCGAAGTTTTCTGTGCAAGTGTGCACGGACCATAAAAACTTGGAAACAATGCAGAGCTCGCGCTCACTCACTCCGCAGCAAGTGCGATGGAGTCAGTTCTTTTCACATTTTGATTTTTACATCACGTACGTTCCGGGGGCACATAATTTGATGCCTGATGCACTTTCTTGGAAACCGGAGTACGTTGCTGAGCAAGCACAGCCACAGCGCGCTACGATCCTGCAGCCTTGCAACTTTAAAAAATTGGACAGCACGAGAGAGAAGTTGGGAGCCAGTCGATAGGCAGAAGATTTACTGGTGAGAATTAGGGAGCAGCAGGCACAGGACGCTTTTGCGAGGACTCGGATGGATGACCTCCAGGGCACCCAGCAGAGTGAGGATTCCCCTTTTTCAATGGAAGGAGGATACCTCTATCACAAGGGGAAGTTATATGTTCCTCTGTCCTTGCAAGAAGAGGTTTTACAACTTTGCCATGATAATGTAACAGCAGGACATGGAGGGGTGTTTAAGACCTTGCACAGGACTTGAAGAGACTATTGGTGGCCTAAGATGGTAGCAAACATTAGAGATTACGTGGAATCTTGTCACGTGTGCAAACGAGCTAAGACTTTTCATGGAAAACCCGCTGGTCTGTTACAGCCCTTAGACACTCCCCCCAAGCCTTGGCATACAGTTTCGATGGACTTTATTACTGATTTGCCTCCAGTGAAGGGCTATTCTTCAGTGCTGGTGGTTGTGGACTTATTTACTAAGATGGCTCATTTCATACCATGCAAGGGTCTACCTTCTGCTCAAGCCACAGCACAACTATTGTTGGATCATGTCTTCCGACTTAGAGGAATGGTTAATACATTAATAACAGACAGAAGCAGTCAATTCTCTTCTAAGTTCTGGAAAGCTCTTTTTGGACTGTTGAAGGTACCATCCAGCTACCAATGGGGAGGCAGAGAGGACCCATCAGATGTTGCAACAGTATTTAAGGTGCTATACTACCTACAGCCAGGATAATTGGGTTGAGTTAATTCCCTTGGCGGAATTCTCCTACAACAATTCAGTGCACTCTTCCATTGGAATGTCCCCATTTCAAGCACTCTATGGATGGGCCCCCCAGGTTTTGCCACAGACTGTCTCACAGGGAGGGGTTCCAGGGACAGCGCATTTTCTGAAAGAACAGCAAGCAGCTCAGCAACTGTTGTGGGAGCACTTAGCAAAGGCAAAAGAGGCATACAAGAGGAATGCCGATACCCGCAGACAGGCAGGTCCGCTGATTTCGATGGGGGACAAAGTGTGGTTGTCTACTAAGTTTCTAGCTTCCAACAGGCCATCCAGAAAATTGAATGACCGGTTCGTCGGACCATACAAAGTATTGCAGAAGGTGAATAACTTAGCCTTTCGATTGCAACTGCCTTCATCTATGAAGGTTCATCCGATTTTTCACCACTCCTTATTAGTGAAGGAGGCCCCACCAAGTCCTCTGAGAACGCACTCATCCCTACCCCCTCTGGTTGTGGTCGAAGGAGAAGAGGAATACGAGGTGGAGGCAATTTTGGATTCTCATAGGAGAGGAAAAGGAATTCAATATTTGATTCACTGGCAGGGTTACCCTGAAGCAGACTGTTCTTGGGAGAATGCAAAGAATGTTCATGCCCCAGAGCTGGTCGTTGCCTTCGATAGGCGTTTCCCTAGCAAGCCGAAGCCTCAAGCAGTGTCCGGAACACCAGCAGTTAATCAGCAAGAAGAAGGAGGGGGCAACGCGCTGGAGGAAGGTTTGGTGGGGAATGTAAGGGGGGAGCAGACTCGAGCTGGCAGCCCACAGCCTTCTACTTCAGGGTTACAGATGGTGGGAGGGAGGGGGGCTGATTCTATTAATGTTGTAGCTGTTTTTCAGGAACCAGCGGAAGACGGTATGGAGGAGGCAGGAGGTGCTGAGAGACCTTCATCACCTGACATGTCGTCCCTCCCACCTTTGCCAAGTTCTGCTGAGAACTCCGAGGGGGAGGATGAAGATGGAGGGAGGGGTGATGTGGGGATATGGGAAGACAGAGGCCAGAGTCGGGGAGTGAAAAATACTCTTTTGTCTCCTGAGCCACGAGGGAGAGATAAGAGGATGAGGCTGGCACCTTCCTGAGGAATGCAAGCGGTATTTACTGATTGACCCTGGGAACTAGTTCCAGTCTGGGAAGATTTCTGTATAGAGGTTGCAGCTAATAAACCTTGCTGGATTGAATCTGCATGGTCTCCTGGAGTTCCCTGGGCTAAACCTGACAGAAGCAGTGTTTTTTTTTAATTTGAAAAGAAACATGCAATCATTAGAATGAGATCCACTGATAATTGTAGTTGCTGATCTTTCTCTAATCAAACAAGTTAATTTTGCCATCTCTGCTAGTTCTGTCATCTTCACCAACCATTTCTCCATTATGGGTATTTCAGAGTCTTTTCATTTTTGTACAGATAATAGTCTCACAGCAATAATCATATCTATTCCATATTTTCAATATGGCACTTCTAATATAATGATACGTCAAATCTACATTAACCTTAACTTTATCGTACCATAGAAAACCACCATCTGAACCTCAGGGTTGGTCAAATTTAGTATCCTTTAAAAGGCTGTGCATTGCAAGTGCAAGCAAGCTGTTTCTCCCCTGACCTCCAGCCAATCTACTCATGAGAAGACTGCAAGACTTCCATCCCGCAGTCTCCTCACACAAAGCAGCTGTCTGGGGCACTGGTGGGCAATCTCCTGGTCTCTCCTTTGTCCAGAAAGACTTTCACCAGAAATCACTGCTGGCCACCATTCACAATTGCTGTGCCATCTCAGCTACTTCTGAGATGTCTAGTCCACTACAGAACCTCACCCAGAATTTATCAGTGACTGGAAACACCTTACTGACTTTTTGCTGAAAAAAAAGAGAAAAATGAACTTGTGATTTATGGGTTTGAAGATTAGAAAATCTTATGGAAAGAAGGAAATTATGATGTAACCTTAGAGAGAGAGGGTAAAATATAAATGCACTTATAACTGCTGTCAAAAAGATCAGAAGCCACTCTTCATAATGTTTTTTTTTCCTTTGTCTTTTCTATTTTCTTTCTTATTCACTACTCTTTATTTTCTTTGTTTCTTTTCTAATATTTGTATTGCTTTTATCTTGTTAAAAAATTCTTCTTTACATTGAAGTTTACATTGAATAAATACGATTTACTTGTAATTTGTTTTATTTTCAAAGCATTTTTAAGAGAAGCTGCCAGAAGTACAGTCCAAACCAGATAGAAGACTTCTGTTTTCATATTATAGTTCAGTACAAACCCTCATTCTATACTTATGCCTATAATCATTTTTCCCCCAAAGCTAGTAAAAACCCTTTTTAGACACAAGTACCTAAGCCTGACTTCAAAGTGATTGATTGCTTTCTGTATGACACCCTATTGAGTAATCACCAAGCACTTGAACTCAATACCAGTGTGATAATTGGAACAATCAGCTTACATATGGGGGGATTACAATTACTTTATCTGAAAAACACTCAAACTCCTTTTTTAATTCAACAATATCATTCTCTAAGCTTCTGCTGACCTTCCCATTACTCACTAGTTATTATCTGCTCTCATCTGCAATGCTTCCCCATATGAAGTATCAAGCAGATGTGTCACAGCTGTTGAGAAGGGTTACATTATTGTCTGTTCTGATGGCTGGCAGCTAGTCTATTAGCTTCAGTAAAGGAGCAAATCAATTTATTAGATTGGAAATTTAACAAAACAGGTCTTGCAATAATGTTAAGATCAAGGTCTTATACTTACTATACTATATATAGTATAGAACAATGACTGACCAGTGCTGCTGAAGAATGATCACAAACAAGGATAGAAGGGAGGTGGAAATTTATCATCTTCCCATCCTTCCATATGCTTTGCCATTTGAATCCAACCCCTTCTTGACAACACAGACTAGTCATAAAATCTAACCATAGCTGAGTTTGCATGAGCAGAATATGAAGCAATGGACTTTCTGCTTAGGCAGTTTTCCTTTCTAGTATATTTTGTTGGCTTCCCTCTGAGCTTTGGAGATTCTTCAAAATAGATCTAGTCAAAATGGGCAGTTGTGATGTAAACCTTTTTTGAGATTCCCATTCTGGAAACAGGGGTTAGCACTTCTACTTTTGAAAGATAAAATCTTTTCTTTTGGAAACACATGCTGGAGAAGAAATTGCTCTGATCTGGCTTCTCTTTAGGTTCAATAACCAAAATCACTTATTAGCCAAAGGATCCTCAACATGGTTTGTCAATTTAATAAGGGCAAAATATCACTCTGTTACACCTACAGATTTACAATAAAAGTCCATCTAAATACTTACATCAGCTCACCATAAATGCTGTAGGATAATGTCTTTAGCATGTTCCAACTCACTCCAGTCAGCACCCTCCTAGGGCAGATACACGAAGCTACCATATTCAGAGAGGGTATGTCCATATGACTCCAGGGTATTGAATTAATAGCGCATATTCTATTCTATTGCAACTACTATAAGGATATTCACTTATCCCCTTCTGTAATCAAAGATATAGATTTGCCTGACACATTTAGTATTATTTATTTATTTGACTAGATTAAATCACCTTGAAGTTTGTAAAGTTTATTTTGAATAGTGTGTCATGCTCCATGGCTATTCGAAGAATTGCTAATAGGATCCTCTTAAGTCTGCTCATATGTTATCTCATTATTGATGTCAGTTTGGTGCACGCATTTACTGTTGGTTCTTATGCATGGTCATTGACCAAAATAAAATTTGACTTTGACCATACTGGAAATATAGATTCTCAAAAAAATACTCACTCAAGGCACATAGAAGACAGATTAGGTGTCTTGGATTATCCTGTGTTTAAAATTCACAACACATTTTTCAAAGTCAAAAGTCAATACAATGTGTAAATTTGCAAACTATAGCAGAAAGAGAAGGAAAAAAAAGCATTAACCACCAGCCTACCCCTGGCAGAATGTGTTATTTTCTTATCAGAATAAGCAGACAAATTTAAAACCAGAAACTAAAAGACAGCAATTAAAATATTCATAAGGGTTATATTTACTTACTTGTTTGTTCACTTAAATTGAGGACTGGAGATTTCTTATATTTCTTTATCCCTGTAATTGAAGCAACATGTTTCAAATGCTATGCATCTACTTAAGCAGTGGAAGATACAAATACAGAACAATTTATTATATTTTGTGTCCTCTATCAGATGAGTTAAGAAAGATTGATTGGCTGATGTGTGAACTGTATATTTCACAGCTGAATCTTTCAGATTCCTTTGGTCAGTGCAACACTTTTTTCAGAACACCTATCGCTATTAATTTTTTTTTCTTTCATTACAACCCCATGAGGTAGATTAGGCAAAAAAATGAGTAATAAATGAATTTAATGAAAAGATTAATGAACCTTTGCTTTAACAGAAATCTTTATGTTAACCAGTGTAAGCTCAAAGGCATTACAATTTCTTGTAGCTGGGTTCCACTGTTGTACTGAGCAACCAAAAACAGCATCGCTGGAGATTTCTTTATCCTTATGACATCTCTGAAAGCAGGTAAGGTTGCAGAATCACCTGGTAAATCTAACAATATTTTTAAGAGCAGTAACAGGGACAACTACCCTAAGGCACCCACACAGAGGATATCCCATCCAAAATATGATCCTGTCTTTGAATCCATATAATCCCATACCTCTGAATTTGGGATTTTCCTCACATGCTTCCTTTTACTGAACTATTGGCTGTAATGGACAAAAAAGAGGGGGTGAAATTAACTCTCACAGAATGCAATAATAAGAAGGATCTTCTGCCCCAGACTTCTTAAGGTCCTGATAAGAGTCCCAGTTAAGCTCCATGGCTGGGTTTCTTGTCCCATTTCAAAGTCCATCATGCTATATTATCTTGCATTTTGGAGACTGAAAGTTCTTTTCAGCTTGTGTTTCTGAAGATTTTTATTTGATTGCTATAGTAAAGAAAAGCATACAGACAGACAGACATATACTGGATGATAAACCATGATTCCTGTTGCCTCTAGGTGGCAGAATGGGAGAAATGACTGCTTCAGCCCAATATGAGTAATGTAGCATCTAGGATTATTATGGTCTTATTGTGTGTGTGTGTGTTTGTCTATAGTGGCATAAAACCTTATGTAAGCAGAAGTGACTTGCTTTTGTGGTTTCTACAACTGCAGGAGGGTCTCATGACCACTGATAAAACACATTAAAAACAGAACAAACACCTGCAGCAGATATGTGTGCTTGTGGGTTTCAGTGAACAGCAAACAACATATGTGGAAGTTCACATTCTGCAAGAAACAAAATGTATTTTAAAATAGATGGGGATGGGGTGAATTTGTTATTCAAAATGGATAAAACATGAATCAGAGTCATATAAATGATGGTCTCATAGTAAAATTGAAGAAAATCTGGAGAAACGCTCTTCAGGTTTAATTGAAGAAAAATAATGCCTATCCTGTTGCAACTGTATTGCAACAGTTCTCCACTTGAAAAATAATCTGATGCAGAAGCATTAAAACAGCTCAGAACCAAATGGTTATGAGGAACTTATTTATTTATTTGTTTGTTTGTTTGTTTGTTTGTTTGCTTGCTTGCTTGTTTGTTTGTTTACTTACTTACTTACTTTTAAATCAATTTATATAGCCGCCCATCTCACCACAGGCAACTCTTATCTTGAATCTTCACTGATTCTAAAGCATTGTATTCAGTTGCATATTGCATGTTGTTTGGTCTTCCCTGTTGAATCCCTACTTTCTGTCTGCACTTTCAAATCCATTCCAGGGTATGCTACAGGATTTGGGCAGAATGAAATAGAGAATAAAAGGGAGGAGAGGAAGGAAAAATCTACCCAAGCCCCATGGTACAAGGGAAAGCAAAGATCCTGGCTTATAGTCAATTTGACCTGAGTAAGACTGGAACATTTGTGTGAAACTGTGAAAAATCCAATTTGCTTATATTTCAACAGAAAAATTGTGGGTAAAAAATCTCGGCGATGCCCTGCTGCACCCCACCCTGCCAAAGTAACCTTTCAGTGCTCATAGTTTACTCATGTGATACAATTTCTTAACATCCCTCTCTTCCCAGTCAATGCCAAATGGGCTCCACAGTCAAGATTTTTCAGCCACATCACAAGGGTTGTGTGGCATCCTGACATTACTGTATCTTTTGTTGGTCAACAGGATGCTAGCATCATTCAAGAAAAGACAAAATCTCCCAAGAAGAGATGACACTAAAGCAACAATCAGAGGGGGACAACAGAGCTGTGAAATGCTGTTAAAAATGTATTCACCTAAAATATGTATTTACTTTTGACTAGATGAAAAATCAGTGCATCTCCAATGCCCTGAGCTAGCAACTGAGGTTAAAGCTGCTGTATCATCTTTTTTCATCAGTACTCCTTTTCTAACTATTGTGACCAGCAGGATGCCAAGTTGGTGCATAGCATGTGGAAGAGGAAGGGACTGTAGCTCAGTAACACAGCACATGCTTTATCTGCAAATGTGGCATTTTCAGTTAAAAAAAAAAAGATTATAGAGAAGGTTCTTAGCCAAAGATCTTTAAGACAGTATTGAGCAAAACAGATTCTTAATCTGATCTGGTCTAAAGCAACTAATTATGTGTATGGATTAGGGCTCTGAAGTGCTTTGGATTCAAGAGGAATTGAAGCTGCAGGATCATTGACATAGCACCTCTTGGCAAATCCTTAAAGAAGCTGCATAGTTTTCCTGGATCACAAGGTTGCCCTCCGGGCCTGTAGTAGGATCCCAGGAAAATATGCATCTGATTTAATGACAGGTGCTACATGTTTGCCCATAAACACTCCAAAGCACTTTTTCCTCTTTGAACCCAAAGGCCGCATAGCTCTAGTATTGGATGGGACAGATGGAAGAGAAGATGAAACAGTAGGGTTGGTTGGAGATGCACTAATTACATTTTTACAGCATAATTTGGTGCATCTAAATTCTAGATCTCTGGATCTGCAATCACAGGGAAAGAATTTCTAATCCCTAATGAGCATCTAAATGATTCCCCTCCTATAAATCATACTTTTGAAATAAGGGTAATTAGGGAATGTGCAAAGCTGAGTCAGAAAGTACAAGCGTTATATGCAGAAGTTCCAAGTTCAATTCCTAGGATCATCCACTAGGTCCAGCTGGAAAACATGGAGAATGATTGGCTGCCAGTGTTATTAATACTGAGCCATGCTGACGACAAACCTCACTTAAAATTGCATCTAAAAGTTTAGGTACCCTGGTCAAATTGTGTCTTTCAATAGATCCCTAAATGAACAGAAACTGCCTCAGTCACTTCATGGTACTAAATTAAATATGACATATTTTGGTAAATCTGAATACACTGATTAGCTGCCCCAAAAGACAGATTTGCAGTTGGAGGCAGGCAGGCAGGAAGGGCATCCCTTGGGGGCCAGCTCAGAAGATGGTGGTCACAAACATGCACTCAAAACCCTACCCCACTGAATGTGCATGCAATGTTGAAGCATGTGCAAAAGGCTTGGGGCTTTGATCACAGAGTCCCAACCATCACCTTAACCTTTTTGAGATCCCCTTTCCCCATCAATGCACACATTATGAATGAAAGAAAGCCAACCACTCTGGAGAAAACAGACACGCACCCAACATACACACATGCACACACACATGTTCTCTCTCTCCTTCCTACCTTACTGCCATCAATCCTAAATGTAAATTGCATTTAAACGAAATTGGAATGGCACATCCAAATACTTTTTTTTCTATCCAGATCACCATGCCTTTGGATTCTGCCTGATAGAGGGCCACCTTCACTCTGGAATCCAGACTGCAAAGCATATGGATCATGTGGATGCATGGAATATTCAAAACGAAACCTCCAAAATGAAATCACGCGACCACAGGATACTGTAACAGTTGTAAACACTCAGCGGTTGCAAAGCACCTGAATATCAATCACTGCAGGAATGCTACGATGGTTGTAAGTACGAGGACTGGTCGTAAAGTTACTTTTTCAGCACCGTTGTACCTTTAAGTGGTCACTAAACAGGGTAATCATTAAGTGAGGACTACCTATACTAGAATTAGCTCTGTGGCTCTTGCTGCTAATCTAACTCCAAACTCCTATATTTCAATCAGATCCCCTTCCCCACCCCCTGTAGTAATTTTAGTCCAATTCAGTGGAACGTGACATCTCCATTGGAGCTGTAGTCACATCTGAATGAGCTGGACAAGGATCACCACCAATGGATCCCAAGGGGAAAAAGATTTAAACCTTCTTCAGCCCTGAAAGGAGGTGCAATTATGTGAAACGCAGGGATTATATTATGACATCCAGTATGTTAAGGAAAACAAGTCTGAATAAAAAGTTAAGCATTCCCTCTGAGAATCAAAAGCCTCACAAACCCAGAACAAACCTTCTCTGCTGCTTTTAATGTAGCCTTTGAGATCATTTGTTTATCAAACCGCTGCACCCCCAGCTGTTCTCCCTGAGGTGAGTTTGTTACGGGTGGGAGCAACGCAACATTTATTGATGACGAGACTCTCACTGGGTCATTCAGGGAGAAGCTTTATTTGCGCAAAGGTTCAGTTAGGACTCACAGGTCCCTGCAAAGAACTGAACCCCGAAAAGGAGTTCAGCAAGCCTTTTTATCATTACAAGAGCTGTTTCTCCCCAATCCCCCCCTCAGTGCCCTCCCCATGCCTTCCATACTCCAAATTTGGTCAATTGCTGGTAGCTAAACCACAAGTCCTTGTCTTCACCGGTCGTACCTTGTTTTGGGTACATTTCGGCCTTGCTGTCTAGAGCATTGCTATCTGAGGAGGGAGGGAGATAAGAGCACTCAACATCAGCAGAAAGGAAAGTTACAGAGAGTTACATTTAAAATGTAAAACTTCACAAAATACAAGTTTCATACAAAATATAGGATATAACAAAAGACTTCTTCTCATATTTGCTTCCGAGACTTATCACTGCAAAGCCTCTAGCTAAAAAAACACTTCCAGAGAAGAGGTTCACTACTTGGTTACTAGTGAGGACTACATAACCCAAAAATATAGGATAGGACTACATAACCCAAAAATATAGGATAAAGATCAGAATAATTTTCCATTTCTATCCTGCCACCTCAAGTTGGCTTCTTTTCAAAGATGTTGCAGAGATCTGAATCCCATACATTATTCTGCCCAAAGCCATGGCACAGCCACCCAGTGTTGCTTTCCATTGCTGCTGCCAGCCTGTAGATAGGGCCAAATGCATTTATTTATGTATTTATGTATTTATTAAAGAGCAGGAGTCTCCTTGTTTGACAAATAAGAAATATCACTAGACCCAGATACACGACACCCTGATAGCATCTCCATCATTGTGTTTTAAAAAGGAATGAGGATCGCTCATGGAGATTGGCTATTCTTAGCTTGATATTAACCAATATGAAGGACTTCCTGCATATCCACATTCCACCCTTATGCACTGCTCCTGTTCTGAGCTGATGCCTGCTGGATGCTTAGATGGTTTAAGAATATTTTATCTGGATTTGGATACTTCATCAGTGAGTTGCCAGCTACCATGCCTCTTCCTTCACTGGACAATTCCCTCCTGCTTGCCATCCCAACTTATAACTTTCCTTTCTTTGATGGGCCTTACTGAATACTTACACAAACATAAGCACACACAAACAGACACATACACACACACATTCTGTTGAGGGCATAGGGAATAGCTTTGAAGAATAAGAGGAAGAGTCACTACCAGGGCAAGAGTCAGATAAGTGGGCCTTGAGTCCAATCCAAGAGACTAATTTGAGAAAATGTCTCAGGCAAGCCCTTCACTAGTTCATGCAAAGATAAAGGGAGGGAGGGGAAAGCACATTCAAGCTTGCAAGATTCTGTTACTATAGTTATTACAGTAAAAGTAGTCTTGACCTATATGGCAGTGGTTTCTTAGTCTGGTCTACCATGTAGGGCTGGCGCATATACACACACATATAAAATACAGGTATACAAAGTTAAATTGAATTTCCATATGTAAATCAAAACATATATCATATCAAAACATATATCTGCAGGCACAACAACCAACTTTAAAATAAGCATTCCTTTTTTGCATTTGCTCTGCTTGTGTCAGGCCCAGCTCAAGAACAATGATGAAACAGTCCAGTCCAGTCCAGTCCAGTCCATTTCCTTTATTAGCTTACACCTTATAGACAGAATCTTGCCAGACTAAATCTATACTATAGCAACTAGTGGACATTCCCTGTGAGATTCCAGGGAGTGGCTATCCTGAACTTCTTTTGCTTCCCATGTTCCTCCTGTGGACTATGCTGCCTCTTGCCTCCTCCTCCCTCCTGGAATGCACCCCCTCCTTCCTGATAGCCTTGATCTCCCACATCACTCTCCTCCTCGTAAATACATTTCATTACATCTTGTCCTCAGTGAGGTTTGCTACAGCTTCTGTTATAAGTTTTTTTCAGCATATAACGGTTTTAGCACTTCCTTGAATGTATAATTTCAATGGCTCAAAACCTGTCAGAAAAGTTTTTTTTTTTAATTGCTACTTTTCTTTCCCTATCATCCTGAGCATAGAAGGGTTCCACCCAGTTTCCAAATAGCTCTAACAAATTAATTTGGCTCAGTGGGATGAGCTGGGGTGAAACCCTTCAACTTCAGGTGACTGGAAAAATAATGAAAGAGTGCATCTGTGAACTTTAAAAAAAAAAGCCCAGCAGACAAGTAGGTAGCTCAGGGAAGGAAAAATAGTAATCTAAAAAAATCACCTTGGTTTTGAACTGGAAATGTTCTCCATGCCAGGAAGTATTATAGCTTCTGTTACCGAAAAAAAGGAAAAAAAAACATAATAGCAGAAGCTGCAACAGACTTTATTGAGAAAATCTGGGAAAATCAGATAAAGGAGTGTTTCTGCTTCTTTATGGTAGCCAACAGAGTGCTTTCTTCTTGCTTAGAAGAAAATAAATAAAAATAAATTGATTAAATAAATAAATAAATAAATACATTAAAAAACCAGACAAATCAGACAGCAACACTTTTTTACATTAAAAAACATATTTTTTATATTGAGAATATATTCATTGGACAATTAACAAGCCAGAATGGACATGCAGTATTATACTATATTGGCTCAGATTTAAAATCCATTAAATTCAAAAAGACATGTTCCTAAGTAAATGTTTGTAGGCAGCCATAGCTATAGTCAATCTACTTTGATGCTTAAGCAGAGTGGTGTACCACCAATTATTTTCCTCATGATAATCAGTGAGCTAATTATCCTTACTCCATTGCCACCGTCCCCCTATCCCAAATGATGAGCTATGGTTGATTAAAGCCTTAGTGGTCAGAGTCCACTACACACACACACATTTCTTTTAAAAAGCGATAATACTCATTCTTTTAGCTTTAGAAAAAAGATTCCTTGTTTGTTTTTCCTGGTAGCTGGATGAAATGAGAAACGTATCGAGTCTTGCATCAATTAATTAATTAATTCCAATTTTTCCCAGTTTTTCTGCAAATATCAAGAAACCAGATTAAAAAATAAATGTCATACTCTAGGGATGTGAATATGATAAGATACATTTAGCCTTGGAAGTTTATAGCCCACATAACTGTCCTAGATTGCAGAACAGGCTAGATTCGCTAAGGGCATGACAGCTCCTTCCAACAGAAGTGGAAGTAGAATTTCTTCATAGTATGTCCCTCCCCACCCCCACCCCCACCCCGGCCATTTTAAGGGGAAAAGTGAAAAGGTTACAACCAAGATGCACAGAATTAGGATGCTGAGAAGGTTTAATAGGGAGATGTTTCTCTCCCTCTTCCATAAAACTAGATTCCACAGTAATCTACTGTAGCTGAATGGTGAGAGATTAAAGAGACAGTGAATTCTTGATATGAGAGTCGCCACTACAAGAGGTAATGCTGGTTACCAGTTTGTAAGATAATGTCCTCTACTCAATGCCCTACTTGTGAATTTCCTAGACTGACAGGGTGGAAAAAACAGGGTGCTGGACTAAGTAGGTTTTTGTTCTCTTCAAACAAGGCCTTTCTCGCATTGTCCTTATATTGAGATGCTGTTTTGCTTTCCCTACAGGTGTCATAACTATTTTTCTAAAGAGGGTTAAATATTGCAGAGATTTCTTTATACCCTTTTAGTGCACGCATATTGGCCTCTTGACAGACCCACTCTGTTAGCTGAATAATTATCATTCCACCATATGTCAGTAAAAATGAAGTGCCGTTCACCCTTGCATACTGGTAAAATGCCTTCTGCTGAAGTGTAATTATAAAGAGGCAAAACAAACATGAAGTATATTCCCTGTATTAATTCAGCAGTGGCTACTGATCTGATTCGGTGCTGTCCAGTCACAGCTTGATCAGGAAGGGAACAGATGGAAAAACAAATTTAAGTGCTTGTATTTCTGTGCCTTCCTCAACTCCATTTTCCTGAGAATTTATGCTTAGGATGAACTTTGCTTCATCCTAAGCATTTGCTTTTCTTCTTCCCTCTCAACATCATCCTTTCTGCACAAGAAATAATAAATGGCAAGATGCAGAAAAGCAGCATTGGTTATGAAAAGGTTGAATAAAATAACCTTGTCTTCATCTTGCATAAATGAAATGAGAGGGCTACCATGTCACGTAAATGCCCAAGACTTCTGAGTTGGTGGACCTGGCGTTCAAGAGAGAAGCAGGTAAAACGTTGAGCAGAAAAAAACAGAGCAACGGTGAGAAGACCTGGCTTCAGTGTGGATGGGTGCCCGTGTCACTGACCCTTCAAACAATTTGTCTCATCAGTCTTCGGCAAGGGGCCACTATAAGCAGGCTGTCCATCCCTGTCTTTGCTAATCGAGTTCTTGTTTTATGTACTCTATAGGACTTTAAAGTTTACAGCCAAAATTCTGAATTGGACTTAGAGAAGCACTATAAATGATGGCACGCAGCCACAATACACTTAGTCTCTTGATGGCAGGGATTTAAGAGAATTTTGCTAGGGATCCTGCTGGGAATGAATTTGAATAATTTGCTTTCAGCAGATTCACAGAGGGATGAATGCTAGCCAAAATAAAATCCGACTAGTATTCTACTTTCCCAAGGCAAAACATGATGCATAGGGCCGTTCTTTCTAAAATCCATCAGAGAGCCTCATCTGTCGAGTCTTTAAAACCCAAATGCACTTACAGCTGTTTGAAGAGTAGAATTTTCTTCCCAATGCTTCCTAGAATTACCATGATTATTTAGAATCCTTAATTTATGTAAAGTTTACTATTTTAAACTGGGATTGTCACAGGTTTACTGTTATATTTGCTATAATACTGTTGCATTTGTTCTACATTTTTCTTGCTTGATTGTGTAAGGCACCTTGGTCAGACAAATATTTTGAAAAATGACCCACAGATTTCAATAGCAACCACAAGAATAGTAATGAACTAACTCACTAAATGGAGCCATTCCTTCAATCTCCTCTCTCTGCCTTTTCCCCTACTGGAACATATTAGATGACTTCTTTCTTCGGATATGAGCTTCATATCATTCTATTTTATTTTACATTTTCTTTCATTTATTTATAGGTTAGCCATCACATTCCCTGGCAGGGAAATTCACTCAAAATGACTCACAGCATACAAGTTATATGCTATAAAATAACAGGGAGGGGAAATCCAGAAACAAAGCCAAATTACCCATTTATGCCACCGTAATCAAACATCCAGCAAGAACCTGATGACTTGCTAAGTCATCCACCAAGTCAATAAGTGAAGTGTTTGCACTTGTTTCGTTTTTGTTTGGCTTTGATGACTTTGTACAGAGCTGCGCACTGTAATAGCACTGTATTAAGAGCAAATAATAACAGCCTTTTTCTTTCCCCTTTTCCCCTTCCCTGCTCAAGGCTGCAAAGAATACAGTCAAACAGGGCTGGCAGGAGCAGGCTCATACCACGTATTAACGCCTGAGACGGCTTGCCAGCTCTGGCATACGGAGCACCAGGAGAACACCGAGTCTTTCCCCTCCAATAGCTGGCAAAAGAGGAAGCTTCATATGCGCGGGCAGAACTGCTCTGTAGTTATTATGAGCACTGATTTCCAAGCACTGTGCAGGCAGTTGAAACGGCATCGTTTCTTGCCAGGGCTTACCGAGGCTCAGCTCTAGTCCATGTGGAGTAATAACTGAGTACATTAAATGATCTGCCAAAAGAACACAGTTTGTTCATTGCTCTGTGCATCTGGGAGACTAGAACCTCCAGATCAGAAAGGGTGGCTTCCAGGCATACTTGTTTCTCAGCAGTTCTGATTTCAAAATTAAAGGGATTAACTGCAAGTTTTTTTGGTCAGGAGACATTCTTTGATGAGAGACTACACGTGAACAATTCAACACACTGGGGAAACATCTAAAACAGTTCTTCCTATACAGATAAAATATCACATGAAGCCAGCAGGAGGAAGTTGCTCCCCGGGTGCCACAAAAGGATGCAAGTTGTAAACTGTCCTGCCTTTTGCTGCTCTTCATTTCTCACAGGGGTGAGATCAGAGACATAGATACCATTACAACACATCGTTTTTCTCTCCAATCATTCAGTGGACAGCATTGGGCAAAGCCAGTCCACTCTGGAAATTCGTGAGACTTATTTCTGTCATCAACGAAAGAAGGCTAGTTTTTTTTTAATTATTTCCTTTTTAAAAAAAGTTAAAATGTGTTTGTTCTGTTCTTCAACTTTAGAAAAAACTCAAGATGGTGATCGTTATGAACTGGATTCCTGGGGAACAAGCACACAGTATTCTGTGGAGGAGAAAATAGTACAAATTGTTCATTGTGAAGTTATTACTGAAACGTTAAAAACATTATGACACACATTTTAAAAAAAATATTGGTTATTAGTTTGTAGTATTATAGATAAGAGACATAAGTAATTATATAATTAAAGTAACTATAAGTAACTATATTCATTCATTCATTCATTCATTCATTCATTCATTCATTCATTCATTCATTCATCAAATTTGTCACTGCCCATCTCATTAAAAAGTGACTCTGGGCAGTTTACAGAAGAGATGAAATCAATTAAAATACAATATAAAAACAATCTTAATAATAAATAAATTCCAAGAATGATGGGAAATTGGCGAATAGCTCAGGGAGTGTCATCAAGGCACTAGCCACCCCCAGGATTGGGTAAGATTGTTGTCACCCCACGCAAGCTGGCAGAGCCAGGTCTTTAATCCTTTCTGGAAAGCTGGGAGGGTAGAGGCCCACTGCACCTCTGGCGAGGAGAATATTCCAAAGGGCAGGGTCAGTGGCAGAGAAGGCTCTCCTCCTGGGCCCCTATAATTATATATATATAATTAAATAATTACTAATTACTAATAATTAATAATTAAATATATAATTAAATAAAAACATTATACTTTAAAGTGTGTGTATGTGTGGAAAAGTAATTGTATATTAAACTAAGTGGGGGAACTAAGGGAAAAGTTCTAAAAACCTAGAGAATGAATGAAATAAATACAACTACATGCCCTTAAAGACATACCAAACCCCCCACGCACACACCTAAATTGTAGCTGTTAAAAAGAAAGAAAAGAAGGAAAATCAATCTACTGAAATTAAACTTTCTTCAATTTTGTTATTATAATTCAATTTCTGAAAAATGAATTAAGCCTACACTATAAGGAATCAAACTGTCCACTTCTGCATCTCCCTTGGTACATTAAATTAAGCTGACTTTAATTATGGGAAAATTAACAAAACCCATGTTTCTATAATCATTCTAACTGACTCCAGCTGCACCGGTACAAATGTATTAGAAATAACATTGGGCTTGCAAACAGGAATGTCTGCAGGTTATCAAAATCTGCAGGATGGCAGACACAACATCAAGATCTAAGCCCCACCCTTTCTTCATGGGCATCCCAAAGGGTCGGGGCTCAGACTGCAGAGTCATGCTTGCCATTTTGCCAGCTATGACCCTTCCCCCAATGGATTCGACTACCTGCAAATACACATTCAAGCTGTGAGTTGAAGTACTGTTATAAAACCAACTTAAGCTCTTCAAAATCTGATCACATAGAATGAAGTGTCGAAGGTACCACATATCTTTTATTCAGGCACCTGATGATATAGTATAAGTACATATTAGCTGTTTCAGCAGGAAAGAGGGATGTTAATATTGTTGTTACACATTTCATATTCTAACATTTGAAAGACAGAAAGGACTCACACTCTCAAAGTCTGGAATGGCATATCTCTTATTTGGACAAAGACATGCTTCTATAATTGCATTCAGTAGCTGGAAGGACTGTCTGGCACGTTCCCAGGTAAGAGTCCTCCAACATTAGTTTTGATTTGCTCTGTAAGGGGGAATAAATGATAGCTAATTCCCAGATTAATAACCTTCCAGAGTCCCTGAGAGTCGGGCGGCATATACATTTAATAAATTATGGTTGGTCGCACAGTCAGCCAGATGTTTAGACTGCATTTGGCATTTGGCATTTGGACTATCAAGTCCTTCCCAAGGACCTGGGATAGGCAGATGTTGCTGTTTGATGGTATTAAAGGTATTGTCACAGGATGTAAGCTGTTCCAAGTAAACCTGCCTTTTGCAATTGACTGATGGTGATTTTGTCAATGCTGATGGTATTCAAATAGTGCTCCAGATGCTTTGGGATTGCACCCAAGGCACCTATTACTACTGATACTATCTTTGCTTTCTTTTGCCATAGTCATTCTACTTCTATTTGCAGGTCTTTATATTTTGTGATTTTCTCCAGTTCTCTCTCTTCTGTTCTGCTGTCTCCATGTATTGCAATGTCCACTACCCAGACTTTTGTGTCTTTCTTATCAACAATTGTTAAGTCTGGGGTATTATGTGGCAGGTACTTGTCTGTTTGAATTCTAAAGTCCCAGAGCACTTTAGCTTCTTCATGTTCTATTTCTTCATCTGTTTTGTGGTCCCACCAGTTCTTGCTTGCAGGCAAATGGTATTTCTTGCAGATATTCCAATGCACCATTGTTGCTACTTCGTCATTCCGTTGTTTGTAGTCGGTCTATGTGATTTTCTTGCAGCAGCTAACTAGGTGGTCCACTATTTCTTCAGCTTCTTTGCAGAGGCGGCATTTGCTGTCTGTTGCTGTCTTCTCAATTCTGGCTTTGTAGGCATTTGTTCTTAAGGCTTGGTCTTGTGCAGCCAGAATTAGCCCCTCTGTCTCTTTCTTCAACTTTCCTGCTCTTAGCCATTGCCAGGTCTTGTTGTTATCTGCTTTGCCTGCTAGTTTTTTTTTGTGTACTGGCCATGTAATACTTTGCCTTGTCATGTCTCTTTCCTATTCTTCATTTGGTCTTTCTTATAGGCCAGTCTGGTTTCTTTGGTATTCAGTAAAGCCTTCATGGTGTACTAGCTTCAGTGCATCTTCTTCACTGTTCTTCAGATATTCTTCCAATGACCTTTTTTCTTCTTCAACTGTCTGCTGTACTTGCAACATTCCATGCCCACCTATGCTCCTTGGTAAGTAGAGCCTGTCAACATTGCTGCATGGATGAAGGACATGATTCATTGTCATTATTTTTCTGGTCTTCTTATCTGGGGCATCTAGTTATGCTTCAGTCCAGTCCACTATTCCACCTGTTTATCTAATGACTGGAATAGTCCAGGTGTTAATCGCCTTAATGGTATTTCCACCACTGAGTTTGGACTTTAAGATCTTCTTCATTCTTCTGATGTATTTACTACTAACCTTCTTCTTGACTTCAGTGTTCTTGATGTTGTCAGCCTGAAGGATGCCCAGGTATTTGTAGTGATCTTCTTCATCCAGACTCTTGATGTTATTTCCATTGGGCATCTTGATTCCTTCAGTTTTCACTATTTTTCCCCTGTTGATGGTAAGGGTGGCACATTTGTCCACTCCGAACTCCACTGCAATATCTTGGCTGTATATTTGGACAGTGTTGAGCAGCAATTCCATTTCAGATGGTGTTTTTCCATACAGCTTCAGATCATCCATATAAAGGAGGTGGGATAACCTGGCAGATGTTTTTGATGTTTGATAGCCATGGCCTGACTTTTTCAGATTATTGATAGAGGAATCAATACAATGACAGTGTCCTTGAAAGAGGAGATGTTGTTAACATCCTTGATGTTAAGCTCTCCCAGTCTATCACCACTGACCAGCAATTGGGTCTTTCATTGTGCCACTGATCTTTGCAGAAAGCTTCTACTTGTTTCTACTGACTCCTGTTATTTCTAGGCACTTGATTATCCAGTCATGTGGCAGGGAGTTGAATGCCTTCTTGTAATCAATCCAAGTGATATTGAAGTTGGTCTTCCTTCTCTTATACTTTTTCAAAGTCATCTTGTCAATTAGGAGCTGATCGTTTATCCCTCTGCTGTTTGGGCACTTTCCTTTCTGCTCTGATGGAAAAAGCTTGTTTTCAACTAGATGCTGTTGGACTGCATCAGCTACCACACCAGTTAGCAATTTGAAAGTTGTTGGCAGGCAGGTAATTGACCTGCAGTTGCCTGGTGCTGCCCCTTTTGCTGGATCATTCATTATCAGGTAGATTTTGCCAGATGTTAACCAATCTTCAATTTCACCTCCTTGCAGTATGTTGTTAAACTGCTTGGCAATAAGTGGGTACAGACCAGTCAGATGTTTCAACCAAAATCCATGTAGTTCATCTTCATCTGGTACTGACAATTCCTTGTCCTTTTCTCCACCATTTCTGCTATTATTACAAGTTCTTCCATTTCAGCTTCTTTTTTATTCTTATCTACCTCCTTTATCCAAGCTGCATTCTTGTTGTATTTCTTTGACTTGTCTCATACCTGTACCCAGAACTGCACTGTTTCTTCTTTGTGAGGTGTTGACTGGTTCATTGCAGTCTCTCCATTGATGGATTGATAGAAACGTTTCTGATTCAACTGAAATTGGAGATTCTGCCCGTAGTGTGCAATTTGAACTTTGTATCTGCTGATCTTCTTGGCTATAGCTGTTATTTGCTGCTTTATTATCTCCATTGCTTCCTTGATCTTCCTTGTTTCTAGGTGATATTTCTTGATCAGGTATTCTTTGGTCTTCTTCAGCTTCTTTTCTTTCATCTGTTCTAGGCTGCTTACATCTGATCTTAACTAGCTGATCTTATTTTCCGACCTGATTTTCTATTTTGGTGGTGCACTGTTTGGCTTTTTTTTTTTTTTCTTGTTTGTTGATTTTGTATCCAAGGTATTCAGTTATAACTGCAGCTGTGCTAGACATCAGTTAGTTTGTTTCTTGCAGTGAGCTGGTGGTTATAGTTGGTGTTACAGTATTGGCATCATTTAATACTTGTGCTAGCTGTTTCTTTGTAACAAGCTTCAATGCAGGAAATCTTCTTCTGTTGTTTTTGTGCTGTTATAGATGCTCATTTATTCTTTGTTTCAATTCCTCTTGTTTTTTAGTTAGAGGGCTTTGTTCTTTCTGAAGAGGAGGCAATGGAGAGGGTGCCTGGTTTGGGAATGAAAACAATTTAATAGCAATGCTGGCTTCCTCTACTGCCAACTCCCCCTGGTTTGTCTCGACTGTCTGAGCTTCTTCTGGCAAGGCTTCGATTTCTTTGCCCTGGATAGACCTCTGCTGTTCTTCCAATTCTACTTTTGTGAATAGTTTATTTTGTATTATGAATCAATGTTGATCTGCTAGCCTCTGTTCCATTATTTCTGATTCTGGATGTTGTTCTTTCCAAAAGTGGTGCATTCTTTTCAGATATCCTCTTCTTGTTGGACTTGATTTGTAATAACAAATCATTATTTCTTTGTTTTCAGTTTTTGTATATTTGCAACAGGTAAACAACTTTTCTTCCAGTAGTTCTGCAGCTGCTGGTCTTGGTTGCTCAGTCAACAGTTCTAAGTCCTATAGTCCACTTGTCACCAGATGTCCAGGAACCAGAGCACCTAGTGCAGTCCTTGTTGATCCGGGTGACAACCGATCTGGTATGGGTTTCTGTAAATTACATCTCACCATATTGTTTATGGGAGAGGCACTCTTCATCTGGGTCCTCTGGTGAGACCTGTCCAATATGGTTGAACCTCTGGCATAGCTCTCATCCTCCTCAGAGCACTCAAGCCCCACAGCCATGTGAAGGTGGCATTATTATTATTATTATTATTATTATTATTATTATTATTATTATTTTGTGGAGTAGCCATTTCCAAGACAACCAACAGGAGCAGTCTGCCCTTCTTTCACAAAAAAGACCAGCCTTTTCCCTTTTACACAGGAACAGTGTGATAATCAAAACAGAACACACATTGGAAGTGTTGTTACTTTAGCATTCTTCTTAATGTGTTTTACTAATCTGAGATAATTTTTCTTGGGAGTAAAAATTTCCAGTCCAGGATGATACCAGAAGCTTGACAAATCAGGGACAGTGAAGGCTTAAGGATTCCACTCCAGATGTTCCTTGTTCCCATTAAAATGAAATACGTTAAAATGGAACACAGGTTTAATATTTCTTTCCACCATAATATCCCTTTCCCACTTCTCCAAACATGGAACTTGAAGGAGCATACTATTTTATCTTTCAGAGGTAATAAACTGGAAATGTTCTCTGAAAAATGCCATGAATCTTAAAAATGTACTTACAATATTCATGTAATTACAACTTGAATTTGAGTTCCATTTATATTAAATAGACCATAGTCACCACTTACTGAAGCTTTTAAGTCACAAACACAACATCAGGGAATAAAAAAAAAAAGTCTAAAGAAATGTGATAGCTAAAAGACTGTAGCACAAATTATGATAGAACTAGATGAGTTAACAGGCTGATCTATAGAGGCTTAAACTAGAGACAGAAATAACCATTAAGATTAAAACACAGCTTGTTGACAGGCTTTAATGATAGTCCCTTGCGTAAAGAGTGACACAGGCCTACAATAAACCCTGGGGAGAATTCATGTAACACTCAACAGCCAGGAGACCACTTCCAGATGGCAATTGTATTCATGTATTTCCTTACTGTTTTATTATTATTTTCAAGATGGTAGTACAGATTTCTGAGACCAGCACCTTAAAAAAAAGTACGTTGCAGAGCTAGAAGAGCTACAACAAACAGCAACCACAAGATAGCTGCAGCTCCCTTATGAGGAAAGACTCTAGCAATTGAGGGTCTTTAGCACTAATTGGCAGAGGGTGAGGAGAGAGGTGATAGGGCTGTATAAAATCATGCATGGTATAGCTAACATTGAGAAAAAGATTTGTTTTTCTCCATCTCTCTCACTGTTACGCTTCACAACCATCTACTGAAACTAAGTGCAAGGTGATTCAGGACAGATAGAAGGAAATACTTCACATAACACATAGTCAAACTGTAGAGTCCATTGCTGGCAGCTGGGGTAATGGCAGCCAACTGAGATGGTTTTCGAAAGAGATTGCCCAGGGTCAGGAAAGATCAGGCTTTCAATGGCTACTAATATTGGTGGCTGCTTACAAGCTCCTGAATCATAAATTGCATGGCTTACATATTGATTCTTGGGAAACAATAATGAAAGGGAGCTAATCAGACTCCTGTCCAAGTCTGTGAGCTTTCCAAATGGATCCTGTTGGCCACCATGTAACACAGAATACTGAGCTAGATGGACTTGTGGCCTGATCTGACAGGGTTCTTCTTATGATATATAAGGAGGTGTTATAATCAGGAGATGGTAAGGCACTAACATGCCCCTCCTAAAGAGGCCATCTCTTGATTCAGCCATTTTTGACAATGTTTGGCTAATTTCCAGTCTTCCTTTTGGGGGAAAGTTTTGGAGAAGAGTCCTAGAAAATGTAGAATCAGGTGTTGATCACCTTAATGGTTGACCTGTCTCATGACCTCAATAGAGGGAGCTTGCCCCGTCTGGACCCATTAGACCTCTTTATAGTATTCACTGCTATCAACCATCATAACCTTCTAACTGTCTAGAAGGATTAGAGCTTGATAATACTGTTTTACCCTCTTCCCTAAATGAGTGGTTCCAATTGTTGTGCATGACAGAAGACTGATCACATCTGTGGATGCTCCAATATGGGTTCCACAGGGCTCCATCTTCTCCCCTGTGTTATTTAATATTGACATGAAGCTGCTGAGGAAGGTTATCCAGTGGTCTGAAGTGAGATATCATCAGTAGACTGATGATACTCAGTTGCACAATGCCACCCCAGGCCAGACTGGAGATATCATCAAAGTCCTTGTTTTGATGCTTGGAGGCTGTGAGGGACTAGTGGGGACAAGACAATCTCATATTAAATCCCTGCAAGAGAGATTTACTGCTTGTTGGTGATTGGTTCTATTCAATTCTGCTTCCAACTTGGAATCTGTTGGGCTCACACTCTCCATCAAGAAACAGATCCACAATTTGGGATTTCTCTTAAACTCACAGCTCCTATTAGAGCAGCAGATAGAGGCTGTGCTCAGGGGGAGCCCTTGGCAATAGCAACTCATGCCCCCTTCAACACATTCTAGATGAGTCTGCCTCTTGAGATGATTCAGAAGCTTTTGCAGTTCCAAAATGTCTTGTTTTCTGAGTTCTGAGTTTAGCAATGTACTGTAACTCCTATACTACTCTCTCCATGTTGTTTCCTGGTTAGCTTCCAGTTCCAATTCAAAGTGCTGATGGCTACCTTTAAAATCCTATGTGATCTGGTGGCCAGGTACCTAGAATTGGCCTGCGCAATGAGTTTTCTGACAGAGAGAAAGCAGAGATTTCTCACAGTGCTTGAAATAGAGGGGGTGGGAGCCCAACAACACAGCTGGCAGCTCCCACACTTTTCAACATCTTGCCATGTGAGATGTAGAAAGCTCCCAACCTTCTGGCTTTTAAGAAGTCATTGAAGACCATGTTTTCCTCCAAGTGGTTGGGTGTGGATGGCAGAATGTCTGCTGGGCTTAGTTAGATGATATCAGCCCCTTGAGATAGCCCAGTCAAGAAACAGACACAGCAGGGATTCTAAGAAGGTTTTTTATTGTAGTAAGGTAGAACAACAGAATCTTGAAACCCTGTCCAAAACCTTCATTGTCAGTTTTTAAGGACAACTAAGTCAAGGTAGGGCTGTTCTGCGTCTCCTTCTTACTCTTGCTATTTTCCCAAGGCTGAGCAGCCACTTTCTCTCTCCCTCCTCCTTCTCAAGGCTAGAACTACTATATATTCCTTTACAGATGATACTCTCATTTTAATTGCTTGATGGTTTTCTATACCCTGCCCTGAATTTCAGGATGTAGGCAGCCTATAAAAATGTGAATGAATCAACCAGTGACTCAATCAATGTATCAATAAATAACTCCCTGTGGTCAATGTGCTTGTTGTGTATGCCTGCCATGCTCAGGCACTGCACAGTGGTGGATGGACAGCTGCTGAATGTACATATGTTAATGTATAAACTTTAAAGGAGGAGCGGACAATTTATGGGCCTAAAGCACCTAAGTGCAGAGCTCGGAAAGGATGCTTTGTTTTGAAAAAATAATAATGATGATGATACAACATTATTATATGTTGGGTGACATATAAATAACAATATTAATAATATGTTAATTGTTATTATCATTATTAATATTATTGTTTATATGTCGCTCAACTCACAGCAGCTCTGAAAACTCACAAAGTGGTGATGGTGGTGGTAATGGGGGAGTCTCAGTGCAGCCATTTAGTCTCCCTCATTTAAAGGTGGGTTTCTCAAAGCTTCTTCCATCTGGGCAAATAGCCCCCATGCAGGGTCAATCAGCCTTTCCTTGAGGCCTCATGAAGTTCCAGTGCACTGAGAAAAACATAAGAAAGGGTACTGTTTCTGCTGTGCAAAATACAGCATCAGGACCCAATGCACACACTTTGCACATCCCTATGTTATGCTAATAGTTATAATAGGACTTGGTTAGCATTTGGATAGGAGGTCTCCAGGAAACATCAGGGCTACAGGCTAGACTGGAAAATTGAAAAAAACATCTTGGAAGAAGGCACTGAGAAACCATTTCCTACTGTTGCAAATCATTTCCATATTGTTGGCAAGAAAACTACCTGGAGGTCCCCATGATCATCAGAAACTGAGCTTAATAGAAGGGAATCAATCTCTTTCTCTTTCTCTCCCTCTCCCTCTCCATATATATTTGTGCATGTGTGCATGAGAGAGATACACGAATATATCAGTAGGCATTATATCTATTTGCATTTATTTTTCAAAATATTTCCTCTCTGCCTTTCAGCCTGAATGAATGCTCAAGGCAGCATAACAGTTGCTAAAACATTGAAAATAAAAATCCAGAAGAACATAGGCAGAGGCACAAAATAAGAATGAAAGCTAAAAAATACAGACAAGGTAGATGAGATTACCATTTCAGAACCAAACTCACCTTTTTTTAATGATACAAAAAATATGTTAGAAACCTGTGTATCTCCAATAGGGAGGCAAGGGGGGGAAAGAATACCTTGTTTAAAAACAGCTGTGTCCCTGAGGAGGGATCGTGATCTTGAGTTTCATAATTTCCACAGGGACACATTACACCTGTCTTCTCCCAGCATTATTGAGCAAGTTAATAAGATACTCGATGGCCCTGTGGGACATTGTTCTGGGATATCCAGCTGCACTGGCAGTGCAAACTATTCAACCTGTCTGAAGTGAAACGGGAGTTGGGATATTGTCTCTAGATGACAGTGTTAAGTTACAATAATAAGAAATGAAGCCTATTCATAGAGAGAAGTCAAAGGTAAGCCAAGTAGGCTAATGTGCCTACCATCACTCTACTATTTCACCATGGATAAAAGGAAAGTCTTCAATGTGTTTATGATTTACTAACAGTGCCACATTTACTTAGTTGTCACTGTCATTTTTTTTTTTCCAAAGGCATTATAATTAATTCTGTGGGAGGAGGGAATGTTACACCCATGTTAAACTTGTCAAAAATATATATTTCTGGATCTAGCTGTTTCCTGGGTATGGTATTTTCACAGGATGCTTTATGGATTACTGTTAAAACAACCTGCTGAGAATTCTGGCTGATGAACTGGCCATAATTTGTGCTTAGCATATTCTGAAAACCTACATTTTAGGAACAGTGTAGGTCTGTTTTTTAGTTGGTATGTCTTAATGACAGGGTAAGGAGCATAAATCCAGTATAGTGACACATCCTCCAGTTTCATATATGAATAGCATTTAAATACATTTAATTTGGCCTACTTACAGAAAAGGTTACTCTTTTGTGAAAAGAACAGTTACAGAAGGAAAGTGCAAGTCTACATTTTGTATAGATTTATTATCTTCAGCTTTCTGTCCATCACCCACATCTTCGGTATTCCTGACCCAAATTTGTATTTTATTTTATTGATTGATTTGAATTTATTATCTGCCCAACTCCAATGGACTCTGTTTAAATGATGATGTGCCAATAGCAGAATGTGTCCAAGGGGGAACAAATGCAGCCTGTAGTCATGGATGGTGCCATCTTGAAAGGGGAATCAAGCAGATTACAGCTCAAGAATGAGCATGAAACCCAAAATGCCTTCCCCTTGGGCTATACTAAACTTCAGAGAAGGCATCCTTAAGGAAGGAGTGGGAGCTAGAAGTGACAGGAAGGAGGAATCATAGCTTCAGAGTGTTACATGGCCAGACATTACTTAGGTGCCTTCCGATTAAGAAAATCATAACTGTGATATGCCATCAATAGCATATTGGTAATTGGGTTTTGGATGTACAAAAGGTAATAACAGAATGAAAATGGTGACCCTTTAAACAGTGTTGCTGAGTTTTAACAACACTTACCCCAAGCAGATCTGCATAGTTTGGCAGTAGTCCTTTCCTATACATCTATGACACTCCTCCTTTTTTAACGTAATAGAGCAAAGAGAGGTGTATCCTACTGCCATCATAATTAATTTGGGGCTGAGGTTCTAGGCCTATCCTATCTTGTCCTTCTTTTATGCTGAGGAACCACTGCACTCTATTCATTAGACTTAAGAAACAGAAGGAGCATTCACTGTATCCCCAACTTCTGTTTCCCCCCAAAACAGACCCATAGGGTAGATTAAAATTAAAAAAACTTCTGATGGCTTTGTCAGAATACAGAGTTACACTGAAAAATTTTCTCCTTATGTACTGTACGTCTACGTGGAATCAATATACATACAGATTGTGTTACAATGTCACAATGTTTGTTTTGTTATTTGCCCCCTTGCCTCCCCACACAGACACTCATGAGTAAGGTGAGAGTAAATTTCCAATGAGTTTCCATGACTAAAGTGGATTTCAACATTCAAGTCCAATGCCTTAACCATTGATGCACTGTTGTTTTCAGCAATGGCTCTTCTACATCAATACAGAAATGAGCATTCTCATTTGGAAAACTGAGTGAAGGAGTTGAGAACAGATGAAGAACTTTCACCATGAATAATGTATTTCTACTCAACTTTGGTGGAAAGAGTAACTTATTGCTATCTCAGTTTTACTGAATCAATTCAAGACACTTGCTGTGGGAACTAACATTATTTATGATCCAGAATTAATTAGTACTAATAATTTTTAGAGAAAAATAAATAAAAAAAACTCCAGGACGAATTATTTCTTCCTTGTGGCACAGCAGTGCTGTTCCTTACAACTTTAACTAAGAATATGCAATTAAGCTAATTTTGCTAGTGTTCAGACTGCCAAAGCACAAGTGATAGACCTGCCTTTCATTTGAGCATTTAGCAAAGATTTACTGAGTTAGCCAGAACTTTCTGATCTGCGTGAGGCATTCAAAAAGATTGTTCACAAAGAGTGTATATATGAGTGAATCAACCTTTCTTAAAGCATTGAAACAGTCACATTGTTTGAAAGGCCTACACAACTACTTCAACAACTGTTCCTGAATGTGTGTGTGTGTGTGTGTGTGTGTGTGTGTAGACACAGGCATTTTACTTTGCTGGCAGCTCTACTGGAAATGTTGTTTGTACATGAACAGATACATGCAAAGAGCTGGGGAAGTCCTTCAAAACATTCATGTTTTGTGCTGACTGGGGTCCAGGCTGCTTTAACTCTTCGAGGAATAATTGTTCACTCATGCTAGCACACTAGTATGCCAATATTCATGCTAACAGAAAACACCCCTTCTGAATGTTTTGCACGTCCCTATCAGTTTTATTGAAAAATAAATGGATTATTAGTAGAGATTACATAATACTACACAGTAAAGTGAAATATTGTTGATTTTTAACCTTTCCATATAAGAGAGAGATATTATATAATATATATAAACCCAACATTTGTTTTCATGTCTTCATATATGTTATGACTCTGCTTTACAGTTAGCATAACCCAGTTTTCCTGCCTGCCATCCCTTGCATTCCAAAGTCAGTGTACTGTTCTTATAACAGAGAATCTTTTTTTTTTCCCACGGAAAAAAACTCTTTCAAATCTGTTAAACATGCCCTTCAGTCTTTTCCTCTTCAAAGCTGGCACTGAGGCATGTACACATCCTCTAATAAAATCAAACCTTTCTTTTTAAATTTTGCCTCTGCCCAGAGTAAGGAGCAGCACCTAGCCAACCTTGGATCTGAACTACTTCCATACCCTTGCCACTCAAGTTCACTCAAGAGGGTGATTTATCTTGTAGCATGGCATTTCAGAGAGTACATCATGAGAAATGCCAGGCTGGAAGAATCACAAGCCAGAATTAAGATTGCAGGGAGAAACATCAATAACCTCAGATATGCAGACGATACCACCCTAATGGCAGAAAGTGAAGAAGAACTAAAGAGCCTCTTGATGAGGGTGAAAGAGGAGAGTGCGAAAGCTGGCTTGAAACTCAACATTAAAAAAACTAAGATCATGGCATCTGGACCCATAATCCCTGGCAAATAGAAGGGGTAGAAATGGAAGCAGTAACAGACTTCATTTATTTGGGCTCCAAGATCACTGCAGACAGAGACTGCAGCCATGAAATTAAAAGACGCTTGCTCCTTGGGAGGAAAGCTATGGCAAACCTAGATAGCATATTAAAAAGCAGAGACGTCACCTTGCCGACAAAGATCCGCATAGTCAAAGCTATGGTTTTTCCAGTAGTAATGTATGGCTGTGAGAGCTGGACCATAAAGAAGGCTGAACGCCGAAGAATTGATGCCTTTGAACTGTGGTGCTGGAGAAGACTCTTAAGAGTCCCCTGGACTGCTAGGAGGTCAAACCAGTCAATCTTAAAGGAAATCAACTCTGATTGCTCATTGGAAGGATTGATAATGAAGCTCAAGCTCAGATACTTTGGTCACCTAATGCGAAGAGAGGACTCTTTGGAAAAGACCCTGATGCTGGGAAAGATGGAAGGCAAAAGGAGAAGAGGACGGCAGAGGATAAGATGGTTAGATAGCATCACTGAAGCAATGAGCATGAAACTGAGCAAACTCAGGGAGGCAGTGAAAGATAGGAAGGCCTGGCGCAATATGGTTCATGGGGTCACGAAGAGTCGGACACGACTTAACGACTGAACAACAACAACTTGCAAGAACAAGTACCATGAGATTGCTTTCTACTACAACAGGAATTGTAGTATTAATAACTAAAAATAAATTATCTCCCCTTGCCTCATATTGTAGGAGGTACAGATAGGTAACTCCTTCTAAGATTGCACTCTAAGCAAGATGCTTTGGTGAAGGTCCTGCAGGGTGCTCTGTGCCTTGCAAAACTTAAGTAATGCAACACATTATCTCCCCGTAGGGACAGAAGCTCTCTGAGACTGCTCATCCTTGGACCAAACAATACCCAGTGCACTGAATGACATAAGTAATCAGCACAAGGATGTTTTGCATGTTTGTTTGTGTAGAGTATAGCCCTAAAGCAGCCTGGAGAAACTAAAAACCACGGTAAGTAGGAAAAGGAACTCTTTTTCTCACTGTCATGACTGTGACAAAATCAAGTCAGAAGCAGCTCTTTGTATTTAAAGAGAATTTCCCTTTGGCTCCAGCCTCATAATGTCCACGGGAGCTATTTTTCTCAGGGCATTTGACAAATGTGAGAACATCCGTTCTATTTCCAAGTGTCTCTTCTGCCACCCTTTTTCCTGGAATATCAGGGCAAGGAGTCTCCCCCCCCCCTTTTTTTTTTTTTACATCCTTTTTTGCAGAGACAATTACTGCCGTGACTTATTTTATTTCCTCTGCTTGCTTGTCACATTTGTTTACCTCTCATTATCTGGGACGTCAAGCTGACAACACCGAATAGCTGCAAAGCCTTTTTTCATTCATTTGTGCTGATTAAGAAAAGCAAGCAGCCACATGTGGGAGGGGCAGACTTACAGCAGCAGCAGCAATGTAGCAATACTTAAGATCTCCTTACTATAATCTTCACTCAGTAAGGGCAGAGAATATTATTTTGCTTTCTGCTGCTTACCAGTCCAGGTGATGAGCACTACTTTCCCTCCTGAAGCCATCTCAGCTCTGACTTCTAGGACAATCTGTCTCAAAGTAATGCCTGTGCTCAAAACCTGGCATGTTCCAACTCAAGATTTGAGTAAAAAGGAGGTCTCACTTTTCCAGGAGTGCTGCCAGACCTATCTTCTACTCATGCACGTGCAGAAGATCAGCAAAGGAAAGGAGAGTGACTATGTCAGTGAGGCTTGGCTGTGCAGAGGCTCCCAAAGGTATCAGGTGCTAGTTTGCTCTGGGGAGCAGCCTTGAAAGAGTGTAAGAAGTGATCCTTTGAGGTCTTGCCCATCCCCACCATTTATCATGTAAGCAAGAGGATGCCTCTATCCCTTCCTTCTTCTTGGCACTGGCACAATTAATACTGATTTATATGAATAACATTATATGTTATTGTTCTGAATTTTCTTTGATGACTTGTTTTAACTTTTTTTTCCTGGTCAGTTGGAGAACATGGTATATGCAAAAAACAATATACACATAAAGAAAGATGGGCAATTCTTGACCAGCCCCCAGCTTTTTAGCTTCCCATCAACATTCAATGTCAATGTAGCTGACCAATGGATCTGCAACTTTATTTTCAAAATGGGAAATGGGAGCAGAAGATTCCTTGGAATTAATCCACTTATATTTACCTCTCCCGGTGGCTCAAAATTGCACCACTGAAATGCCGCATTTGGGTAGCTGAACATTTCTGACAAATTGTCAGCCTTCTCAGGATTTGGGGAGGACTTTTGGAATGCAGATGGGAAAGTTTTGCCTCTCAAACATCTTCCACTCCCATTCCTACTTTTAACATATCCAAAAAGTCAAAAACAGATTTTAAAAAATGGTCACAACCTTCCTAGTGATGTTACTAAATCTCCAGATGTCACTAAATCTCCAAATGGTTTCCCGCAGCCTTCCAGAACAGTCAGGAAATCTTGAAGGTTGCCTATTTCTAAACTGTATGTATAAAGAGAGCTGCACTGAATTTGCACACTTTGGATCATAATTAGTTTTGCCCCTTAATCCAATCCAGATTTGTTTGAACTAGGAGTTGCTGCAGTGTAATAATTGCAGTGGATCTGTCCAGAGGCCAAACTATTTAATGGGCTACCCACAGTTTCTAACTAAACACCCCTGGGAAGCGTACAAGCATAGTAGCCTTCCATTTGCTCTTCACCAATGAACAAGTGACACACTGATGTGCTAAAAAGAAAACTTCTTTACCATGATTTCACTAAGTTTGAGTCCCACTTAGCTGTGATTCAAGTATTCTTTAGATGATGAGTGAAAAAAATTAAATCAAAATATACAGATTCTGAAAGAAATGTTCATTAATGGGTATAAGAAGAATCTACTTATATGAGAACTTGTTAATAATCATATGCAGTACACATTTGCAGAATGCTCCTCATGGGATGTTAGAACCAACATAATGGGAGCGGCTTGGGGTCCAGCCATAAAACCTTATTACAATTGTAGGACAATAAAGATTAAATAGATGGTGGTAAACAGTATCTCTCTACTGCCTTCTATTATTTATATGGATTTCTGCTGCCCAATGTGATACTTCTAATCAAGTTTAGTTCATATTGATTGATTGTCTCTAATATCTATTGAATCCTATTTGGGGGGGGGGGGGTATCTACATTCTTGTTTGATGTTTTTGCAGGACTCTAAACTTTGACATAACGATCCATGTGTCAAAGAGCTTCCAGAAAGTTCACTGAAAAAGAAAGTGGACTGTAACATTTTGACTTTATATCTTTATGATTGGGTTATTATTAAAATAAAAATGACTTCATTTTTCATTCCATAAAAATGTAACTTGTCCTATTAATCATAGTTATATCAAGGTTGTATTTTATCAATGTGAGATTGCCTCAGCTTCTGTTCTTTTTCCATTCCCTTAGCAATGAAAAAGTAATGAAAACACTAATGAAAGCATAAATATCAGACCATTAAACTAACCAATCTCATGTACTAAACATCATTTATGAGAGAATATAAAACTCCTTTTATAGTTACATGGGGTTGAGTATGTAAATAATTTACTAACAAATTTACTGTATCTGTGTCATTGTTGTAAAATATCTAATAGGGTACAGTTGTCAAGTCCTAATTCTTAGGCCAACCCTTCATAGTAGCATCCTATGTTTCACACCACCAAGAAAGAAAGAAAAAGAGCTTTCTAGTTTCTATAATATAGCTGATTAAAGCATCTAGATCACTTTGAAATAAAACTTATTTCTCTACCAAAATTGCAGAATACCTCATCTTTCATTGATTTTGTTATATAGTTTAACAATGCACATTTATTTAATCTGATTTATTGTTGTTGTTTAGTCGTTAAGTCGTGTCCGACTCTTCGTGACCCCATGAACCATATTGCGCCAGGCCTTCCTATCTTTCACTGCCTCCCTGAGTTTGCTCAATTTCATGCTCATTGCTTCAGTGATGCTATCTAGCCATCTCATCCTCTGCCGTCCTCTTCTCCTTTTGCCTTCCATCTTTCCCAGCATCAGGGTCTTTTCCAAAGAGTCCTCTCTTCGCATTAGGTGACCAAAGTATCTGAGCTTGAGCTTCATTATCAATCCTTCCAATGAGCAATCAGAGTTAATTTCCTTTAAGATTGACTGGTTTGACCTCCTAGCAGTCCAGGGGACTCTTAAGAGTCTTCTCCAGCACCACAGTTCAAAGGCATCAATTCTTCGGCGTTCAGCCTTCTTTATGGTCCAGCTCTCACAGCCATACATTACTACTGGAAAAACCATAGCTTTGACTATGCGGATCTTTGTCGGCAAGGTGACGTCTCTGCTTTTTAATATGCTATCTAGGTTTGCCATAGCTTTCCTCCCAAGGAGCAAGCGTCTTTTAATTTCATGGCTGCAGTCTCCGTCTGCGGTGATCTTGGAGCCCAAATAAATGAAGTCTGTTACTGCTTCCATTTCTACCCCTTCTATTTGCCAGGAATTGATGGGTCCAGATGCCATGATCTTAGTTTTTTTAATGTTGAGCTTCAAGCCAGCTTTCGCACTCTCCTCTTTCACCCTCATCAAGAGGCTCTTTAGTTCTTCTTCACTTTCTGCCATTAGGGTGGTATCGTCTGCATATCTGAGGTTATTGATGTTTCTCCCTGCAATCTTAATTCCGGCTTGTGATTCTTCCAGCCTGGCATTTCTCATGATGTACTCTGCATATAGGTTAAATAAGCAGGGTGACAGTATACAGCCTTGTCGTACTCCTTTCCCTATTTTGAACCAATTGGTTGTTCCATGACCGGTTCTAACTGTTGCTTCTTGGCCCGCATACAGATTTCTCAGGAGACAGGTAAGGTGGTCTGGTATCCCCATCTCTTTAAGAATTTGCCACAGTTTGTTGTGATCCACACAATCAAAGGCTTTTGCATAGTCAATGAAGCAGAAGTAGATGTTTTTCTGGAACTCTCGTGCTTTCTCCATGATCCAGCGAATGTTGGCAATTTGATCTCTAGTTCCTCTGCCTCTTCGAAACCCAGCTTGTACATCCGGTAGTTCTCGGTTCACGTACTGCTGAAGCCTAGCTTGTAGGATTTTGAGCATAACCTTGCTAGCATGTGAAATGAGTGCAATTGTGCGATAGTTTGAGCATTCTTTGGCATTGCCCTTCTTTGGAATTGGAACGTAAACTGACCTTTTCCAATCCCGTGGCCACTGTTGCGTTTTCCAAACTTGCTGGCATATTGAGTGCAGCACTTTAACAGCATCGTCTTTTAGTATTTTAAATAACTCAGCTGGAATACTGTCATCTCCACTAGCTTTGTTGTTAGCAATGCTTCCTAAGGCCCACTTGACTTCACTCTCTAGGATGTCTGGCTCAGGGTCAGTGACCACACCAGCACGGACATCAGGGACATTAAGATCTTTCTTGTATAGTTCTTCTGTGTATTCTTGCCACCTCTTCTTAATCTCTTCTGCTTCTGTTAGGTCCCTGCCTTTTTTGTCCTTTATCGTGCCCATCTTTGCATTAAACGTTCCTTTGATATCTCCAATTTTCTTGAAGAGATCTCTAGTCTTCCCCATTCTATTGTTTTCTTCAATTTCTTTGCATTGTTCATTTAAGAAGGCCTTCTTATCTCTCCTTGCTATTCTCTGGAAATCTGCATTCAGTTGCTTATATCTTTCCCTTTCACCCTTGCTTTTCGCATTCCTTCTTTCCACAGCTATTTGTAAAGCCTCATCAGACAGCCATTTTGCTTTCTTGCATTTCTTTTTCTTTGGGATGGTTTTAGTTGCTGCCTCTTGTACAATGTTACAGACCTCCGTCCATAGTTCTTCAGGCACTCTGTCTACCAAATCTAATCCTCTAAATCTATTCATCACCTTCACTGTGTACTCACATGGAATATGATCTAAGTCATACCTCAGTGGTCTAGTGGTTTTCCCTACATTCTTCAATTTAAGCCTAAATTTTGCAGTAAGAAGCTCATGATCTGAGCCACAGTCAGCTCCTGGTCTTGTTTTTGCCGTCTGTATAGAGCTTCTCCATCTTTGGCTGCAAAGTATGTAATCAATCTGGTTTCGGTATTGACCATCTGGTGATGTCCATGTGTAGAGTCGTCTCTTGTGTTGTTGGAAAAGAGTGTTTGCTATGACTAGCTTGTTCTCTTGACAGAACTCTATTAGCCTTTGCCCTGCTTCATTTTGTACTCCAAGGCCAAACTTGCCTGTTATTCTGATTACTCCTTGACTTCCTACTTTAGCATTCCAATCCCCTATGATGAAAAGGACATCTTTTTTTGGTGCTAGTTCTAGAAGGTCTTGTAGGTCTTCATAGAACCGGTCAACTTCAGCTTCTTCGGCATCAGTGGTTGGGGCATAGACTTGGATTACCGTGATGTTGAATGGTTTTCCTTGGATACGCACTGAGATCATTCTGTCGTTTTTGAGGTTGTACCCCATTACTGCCTTTCCCACTCTCTTACTGACTATGAGTGCAACTCCATTTCTTCTAAGGGTTTCTTGCCCACAGTAGTAGATATAGTGGTCACCTGAATTAAATTCACCCATTCCCGTCCATTTCAATTCGCTGATTCCCAAGATGTCGACGTTCAATCTTGTCATCTCATGTTTGACCACATCCAGCTTGCCTTGGTTCATGGATCTTACATTCCACGTACCTATACAATATTGTTCTTTACAGCATCGGACCTTCTTTTCGCTTCCAGATACATCCACAGCTGAACGTCCTTTCGGCTTTGGCCCAGCCGCTTCACTCTTTCTGGAACTACTTGGAATTGCCCTCCGCTCTTCCCCAGTAGCATATTGGACACCTTCCGACCTGAGGGGCTCATCTTCCGGCGTCATATCGTTTAGCCTTTTAACATTGTCCATGGGGTTTTCTTGGCAAGGATACTGGAGTGGGTTGCCATTTCCTTCTCCAGTGGACCACATTTTGTCAGAACTCTCTGTCATGACCTGTCTGTCTTGGGTGGCCCTGCACGGTATAGCTCATGGCTTCACTGAGGTACACAAGCCCCTTCGCCAGTGATCCATGAAGGGGAATCTGATTTATATCCTACCTTTATTTTTGTACAGCTAAAGTCTTGTACATAATGGTCTCAACAACCCAACTGTCAGGTGGATTGGGCTGAGAAAGAATGATTTATTCAAAATCACCGAGCCAGTTTCCGTGCTTAAGGGAGGACTAGAACTCACAGTGTCTCAGTTTAAAGTCTGGAACCTTAACCACTGCACCAGCTAACTTTAAACAAATTAAAAATTAGGCAGTTACAGCACTAACATTAACACTATAACAAATGCAAAATGGCAAACTATTAAAAAGCTCAATAGGTGAGATAAGGACACTGCAACCATGTGAGGGGCCCTTAAAACTATTGTTTTCCTTCCTTCCTTCCTTCCTTCCTTCCTTCCTTCCTTCCTTCCTTCCTTCCTTCCTTCCTTCCATCCTCTTTTCTTCTTTCCGCATGCTTGCATGCATACAATTTATTCATCACTCCAGTCACCATGGACTTTAGTATGGTTTACAAACATTAAAATAGCAATAAAAAATAAAACTTCAGTAATACATAGCAAGTAATATCAAATATTAAGCTAAATCTTGAAACAAATGTTAGAAATTCAATAAGCTGTATGCTTATTGAAATGAAATGGCCTTTCTGAAAGTGACAAACCCAAAAAGAGTCAGTCTACTTTACATACCATATTTGAATATGTTCTCTGTTTAAACAGCAATTTAGTTAAGCCTCAAAAGTGCCCATCAGTAATTAATGTTTAGATAGCCAACTATACCAGCCCAGGGTTTACCTGCTCCCAGCCTTCCCCATCAAGCTAAGAATTCCAGTTTAAATTATATTATTTCTACACTGATAAATATACGTAACATTTGAATATGCAGATTTTATGCAAGTTTATATCCCTTTTTACCCTTTTGGATAAAGCATTTCCTCTTTCTTTGGCTATACCTAAATAGCCAACCTACAAAACAGGCAAAAGAATGTTTTTGGCAGAGGAGGAAATATTTCATCCTCTATACAGCCACACAGAGGCCCCCTTCTTGAATCCTAGGCAATATGCCTTGGAAACAGACCAAAATATTTTGAATGCCTCTTTTTCTTTATGGTGCACTGTTCAACATGTTTGGAGTTTGGGTCCATATGGAACCTACCGCATTTTGATCCATTAAAACACAGCCAACTTGGAATATCCTGAATAAAGCCGTTTGCCCCAAACAGCTAACAAACACTTTTTCCATTTTGTACATAGTCTTCATGTTGATTAAAGTTTACATGAATTTTATTTAAAATGGTTCACTTCTTTTTTCCATCCCACTTTAGTGATGCTCATGCATAGTATAAACCACAGCAGAGAGACAAAGGAGCTTATCAGGACAGTATCTGTGAAAATGTCCTGCACGTACACAATAAGGATTTGAGATAGAATCAGATGTTATCTGCCCACTCAGGCTTGTCAGCCGTATCTAGTATCTCTGTTAGTTCTGGCTTTTTGCCCTTGCAATGTTCCCATTTTCATCTCCAATTTGAACAGTCTTGCCTTTCTTTGATTTTTTTTAATCACTATATTTATGCTTTAATCACTATTTTTCCTTCTGATCTTCAACTGTCATTGGACCAAGTTATGCTAGCAAAAATGATGGTTCTGTCCCAAGACAGACCTTTCCAGCGCAATGCCACATCATCAGTTGATGGAGGAAAAGAAATCCTTAACCTGATGACAGCACGGTTGTCTCAATTCAGGGCACTAGTTCTTACTTATTCAGATCAAAAGGAGGGCTGGGATCTCTCAGAAATGGCATTTTTCTCCATGAATATACCTGAAATTTATATTCATCATTGGCAGGAGCTATCGCATCTCCCAACACTTAGGGGAACTATACTGGTATGGAAGAAAGAGAGGGTTTTTTTCTGCAGTCATCTACTATTTCACCAGTTCTGAACACCCTTCCAGAAAGACAAAATTATTTCAGTTGGATCCCTGCACTGAGCAGGAAGTTGAACCCAGTGCCCTAAATCACCCAGTATAACTCTGTGATTCTATTTCTTTGTACTTTGGAAGGGCAACAATTCAGCCTTTAATGCAGAGTTAATGCTTGATTTCTAATTATATGCTTCTCTTTTTATAACTACTTTCTGGTGTGTCATTTCTGTTGCTTTTTTATATCATTTTTGATGGTCTAAGCCTTATTACTATGTGAAGTGTATTTTAATTCAAGTGCCTACTAGGCAGTGGGGACCCTTCAAAATACAGTGAGGTAGGTAAATAAATGATCTAGTCAACAGAAATGACTCTACCTTATAAGCTCCTATTTTTAAAATGAGAATCAGACATTGAAGCTATCTTCAGAAGCTCTAAAAGCATCCTTTCTTAGAGGTTAGTCTATAACTATTTATTTAATTCAATTTAAATTAAATCATTTTCAAAATAAAAATAACATATATCCCAGATTTTCCCTGGTAGTTCAAGCTGGTATTCAGGTGGGCCTTCCCTTCTTTTATTCCCCACAGAAGCATATGTGATAAGAAGGTGTGAGAGAGTGACCATCTCAGACAGCTAGTAAGCTCTGTAACTGAGAGCGACTTGAACTTGGATCTCCCCAGGCAGTAGCTAACACTTCATTAATCAGTCCACTATGATTGTATTGGTGGATATTTAAGAACTATTTAAATATATTTAAATTTATAAAAGACTAAACAATTAAATTTAGTAATATTTCATAGGTGGGCAAACCATGGTCAAAGAGCTGCATTTGGCCCCCTCAAGCCTTATTTGTGCCTTCTAGTACCTTAGACTGTACCAAAAAATACAGTGGTAAGGCAGCCAAATTTCAGTGATGCAAATTATTTTTTTTTATATATAGTTTTAAAGTAGAGAATAGGACAGGCTTGTTTCTGGGTGGTCTCCCACACCCATCTGCACGCTTTAAAAACAGCCAAAAGTCCCTAAAAGAGGCAATACATTTGGCCACATCTATCACCTTCTGTTGATGTCTTGATGTCTGATTCTGTGGTCTTCCACGGCCCTTCACAATGTCAAGAGGATGAACTGCAGCCTTCAAAATTTCAAAAGTTGTCCACTCTGACCACAGAACCTAGTTTCACAAGCTTTTTTGGGACATAGGCCTTATATGCATCTTGAAAAACATGTTGGGGAGCAGGTGCCTAGGACAAGTACTGTAGATGTGAATAAAATAGAAAGTGGGCAGATCCTGAGTTAAGCTTTTTAAAAAATTAAACCCTCTCCATTCCTAAATCCATTTATTCTCTCCTCCCTAAAACCATTAGATTTAATTTTAACTTATTTAAAATAGGCAGCAGCTGGGGAAATCACTGATGGTCAAAGAGTGGTCTTCCAGCTATACCAGAGAGAATCGGTCTTGGATCCGCTCACATAAGAAGACATTCTCCCTATGGAATCCATATAACATGAACCTTCTTGCCATTGCACTGATCGTTGTCCTCCCTTTCATGGTATCTTGATTCTGTAACCAGGCCCCTGCTAATTTGCCAGCAGTTGATTATCTTTTGAAGGTTTCGCCTCCAGAAAAACATATTTTGGATAAATCGCTATTCATATACATGTTACCTACAACTATCGGCAATGTAACAAACTGTAATGACAATACTTAATTGGGAACCCACAATCATATGATGGGCCAAAGACTTTTTTAGGCAAAATGGTTTTCAGGTTATTCCAGAATGAGAGAAGGATGGGGCTAAACATACCTCCAGGACAGTATTTTCCAGAGTATGGGGTCTATTATAGAAATGGTCTGCTTGCTGACCCACACCCACTTTACATCTCATTGAGATGGGACCTTCCGTAGCCCCTCTTGGCAAGGTGGTCTTTGACACTTTTTGCTTGATTGTTGCATCTGATGCTTTACTCTTCATGAACATTTGGTATACATATTTGCAAGAGCATGCCTCATTGGCTGCAGTTCACACAATATGTTAACCCTAAGCCTGTTTTACAAAACATAATTGCTGTGCTCATGCTATGCCCAAAGAAACAACAAAATGTTATTCTGGCTTAATATGGGGATACAGATGTCCTTGACCCTGTTGGCCTTCAGGAAAGTGGTGAAGACCTGGCTTTTCCCCCAAGCACTGAGGCAGGATGTTGATGGAACTGGTATAGAGTGGTTGGTAGATAAATACAAGTTTTATTGGGACTTCAATGTCGTTTATTGTTTAAAATGGTCTTTTTTAGTGTACTGTGTTTTTATTTTGTTCACTGCCCAGAGTACCTTCTGGTAGATGGCCAGTTATACAGGTTTGTTGAATTAATTAATTAATTAATTAATTAATTAATTGATTGATGATGGCCAGGTTTGCACAACATGCTAAGTCAGTGCCTTGGATTCCTCAACATGTTGGATTGTTTGGACATAACGTGCACAGGAAGGTTTTGCCTCCAGAAAAACATATTTTGGCAACTGGGTTTTGTTACCCAGGTTTGGGTTTTAGAATGCTGTGTGAACTCAGACATTATATTTTGAATTACAAAACTCCACTGGCCTTCATGGTAGCATTCTGAATTTTAGGACACCTGAATTTTACCAATTCTCCTTGTCTATAGCATGTCTTATCCCTTAGTATTTTCCAACCCTTAGAAGCAATTTTCAGGGAAAAATAGAATGGTATTGAAGCTAGTGGGATTCAATGACACCCTACCTAGAGCAAACAAGAAATGTTTCCCTTCCCCATAGAGTCATAATGTGATACAATCCATCACTTGTCTTAAAAATTCATTTCACTATAATGGACCTGAACACTAGAAATTCTCTAAAAATTGTAGCTACCCTAGACCATTTCTCTGCAATTTTATAATCAGCCTTACACTGGGGATACTTAATTCTCTGCACCACTCTACAACCCCTTGCACTTTTCATTTTTAGAAGAAGATAGATTGCTCTAACAGATAGTGAGAATTTCATACAATACTGGAGATTGTTCTAGCAGATGGCATGGTGGTACTCCCACATATTTTTTTTTCAAAATAAAGGGAAATATTAATAAAGAAAGATGGCCAGAGTGCTCTCAAAGGATTAGATACACTCACCTGATTAGCTCCAATTAGTAACCCATTCCTCAAATTTTTCTCATATAAGTTATTATCAAATAATACTGCTAATATTTCTTTAGTACCTTTCCTTCCCTGAAAATTTGTAGTCATCAGTCACGCACATTTTAACAGCTTTCTGAGGCCCAAACACAGGGAAAACATAATAAAATGTTTCAGTTAATAAGTTTCCAATCTCTAAATAATATTGTGCTATTATTTGAAAAGAAGTGCTTGCAAAAGTGAACAGAAAATAAACTACAATAACTGTAAAAACCACAGCTTGAAGCACTGTAATGTATATCAGAGACATATATTACAGCATATAAATCTGTCTCACCTTTTCACCTCACTCCTCCAAAGGGTAACTCAAGGCTGTTGAGAAGCAGAGCTAAAAGTTTCTCATGTATAGCCGCTAATAAATTAGCTGATACATTTTAATTGAAGGGCAATTGTCCCTTGACGAAAATAACTTCAGTCCTACCAAGCCAGATTTTGCATGCTGTAAATTTATTTGAGCTTCTTTCCCTTTATGGATGTGGCTATAATGTCATAGTATGTGCAGTTACAGTGGGATAGCTTGTTTTGAGCAATGTTTACATGACTTTTATGCAATTGCTTACGTGACTTTTATGCAACTTAAAATCTCCTACATGGGGACATGACATAATGTGACATCTGTATATCTTCCTCCCAGAGAGTTTAAGAGAAGATGGACTGTATATGCTATTCTGGTAGATCTTCTAGGATGACCTCCTGCAACACCATTGAGCACCAGGTCCTGGATAGGTCCTCAGTCTAATGCATTCTATATTGTCATCTAAAGCACAAAGGTGCATGTGTTTAATTCCCAGTAGAAAGTCTGAACCCTATTGAATAACACCTGGCTACCGATGTCTGACCAGTCCCAGATAAAAATAAATTGGTCATGTAGTACCTCCCTTCTGATAGTCAATATAACAAAAGGACCCAGGGTATCTGAATTAAAATCCTTAAGAGAAAAGGTAAAAGAAGCTCAGTCTGCTAACGATGAAGGTAACACAGTTTACCCCAGTGTTAGTTTCCAAAGCTAGGAAATGTTTTTAAAAACCTTCATTTACAAACTAGCAAATACCGTAATTTTAGTATTAAAATGTTGAGTCATTTTATATTTATCTCTATAAAGGAAAGGGAATCATTTATCTATCTATCTATCTATCTATCTATCTATCTATCTATCTATCTATCTATCCATCCATCCATCCATCCATCCATCCATCCATCCATCCATCCATCCATCCCTAGCTCTTTAGGTCGAAGAGACTTCGGGGCGACTGTTCTAAATGGCATGAAAGAAGGACTGTAGAAAGAAGAGGAAATTGGCAAAATATGTTTCCCCAATTTCTTCCTCCAACAAGAGTCTGAGTAATGAAAATAGAATGTGTGAAAAAGATGAAAGTCTACAGGTCTGTTATGAGGTAATCTAGAAGAGTGAAGGTTATAGCTGACATTGTTCAAGTGGTGAAAGAGTGCATTCACACCTTGCAGAAAACCCTTCAAATAGCACCTCAGTTCTACTGAAAGCAAGCAAAGAGGTGTTAAATTTTTTAAAAGAAGCCTCGAATGCCATTACTGTGTCTACCAATAGCTCATTATATTTTCCTCTCCCTTTTTCACTCCCAAGCCTCTGTAGAAAAAGCAGCACCTGTTTTAGAATGTGGCTGCAATAGTAACACAGCACCAATTCCCTCACTGTTTCCATTCTACATATTTCTCATTCCTTCCAAATTAAAGTACAACCAGGAGCTGTGCTTCTGAATAGAGTTTGTACTGCAGTTTTCAGTTTTGCATTTGCCACTGTGTAAAGAAGAATCCAGGAAAGAATAAGCAGGAGAAGATTGAGTTTATCTGGCAAGATGCTTAAAAAACAGGACGGGGAATAAGCAAGATTATAATCTTTCTCTATTTCTTCTCCCTGGCACATTAAAATGCTGATTATGTCATCCATGGCAAATAGGCTGGGGATAAATGACCTTTTCAGAATAGTGGGGGTAATCATTTTTTTTGTTCCTAAGTGTAAACACATATAATAACACACAGCATATTTATGCATTCAGCCATTGACTCTGACCTGAGAGTGCCTTTGAATTTCTGGCTTAATTCTTACCCATCTCCTGTTCCCATAATATTTTCAAAATTTCTTAAGTATGAGTGAGATAGGCCACTCTTTAGACAAGCTATGCTGGTTCAATTTCATCAAGGCGTGTTCTTCTACATATTTAGTGTTGCAAAATTTTATTGTATTTTATACCAGTTTACTGGAATAGAAATTAATCTTTAAAAAACATACATTCATTGGATATCTTTTTAAAAAAAATACATTTCACATTGGCTGTATTTTTTTCTGGCATGGAAACTAATTTTAATTATGAATTGCATCATACATAGATTGGATACCCACCATGCTGTCCCTTTCAGGGTATACAACATGAAAGTGCAGAAAGATAGCAAGTATTAGTAAGATAAAGAAATTGCAGGCATAGAAGAAAAGAAATAGAGCTAAATCCAGTTTACATCAACAGCATTCACTAGGCCTATCTATATCTTTTTATCCTTGCAAATCATCCTTGCTTCCATTCATGTCCATATATTACTTACAATGTTGTTTTTTGAACAGATAGCATGTTCTTTGAACTTCTTACCAATCTCATCAATTCTATGCAACCACAACCTTCTTGGTCCTCATACTGAACATTCACTTTTCTTTCATATGTTTACTTTGCAATTCAATCTTTGTTTATTCCATCAATATGACCAAAATACCCAAGATACTATTTCCATACTGATTATTCATTTTTTAATCAACCCATGTTCATTCAGCAGTGATTCATTTTTAATCCTATGCTTTTGTTTGTTTAACACACATTTAAGCAACCCTTTTCTACTGAATTCAATTTGCTTTTATGTTCTTCTGACATAGCCAGGGCTCCCTTCTATATAACAAAGTGGGGAGAATCATGCTACTATATGCAGCCTTTTTTGCTCTTTTTTTTTTTTTATAAACATTAATTCTTCACAACAGACCACATTCTACCTATTACCTTTCTACCAGCATTTGTAGAACTTAAGCATTCTGCATCCTTTTATTCATCTTAAGTAAACATTCTACCAAGGCAAAATTTACAAATTCATCTATTTAATCTAATTTTTTACCATTTAGTTATACCTTCCATCATCCACTTCATTTTCCTTGCCAACATAATTACTCCATGCTCCTTGTTGCATCATATCCATCTAACATTCACTGCAAAACAGTCAGATTCTATATATAGAATTCTCAATATAAAGAGAAAGCTAAAAGTACAAGAAAGGAAAACAAATAAAAGGAAAATAGAAAAGAAAGAAAAAAATATATTAAAAAATAGCTTCCAATCTTCTTTACAGCAGTTATAAATACAATTATGAAATTACTTCTTTCTGTAAAGTTACAACATGTATCTCTTCTTTCTGTAATCTATCCTGTCAAATCATCAAAACCATAAATCATAAGTCCAATTTTTTTTTCACAAAAAGTCCATAAGGGGGTTCCAGTCAGCAATAAATGTAGATATTGTCTTTTTTTCTGATCAAAGAAGTCAATCTGGCCATCTCAGTGAGTTCCATCATCTTCACCCACCATTCCTCCATTGTGTTGCTGAGTCTTTCATCTTTATGCACATAGTAATCTTGCTGCAGTTATATACAAAAACAAAGTTCCATGACTTTTTTCCAGCTGTTTGTCCATCAGTCCCAAAGGAAAAACCTCAGGTCCAATTTTATATTAGTCTTTAAAATCCTCTGAATTCGTGTATGTATTTGAATCCAAAATTTTCTACCTTTTTTACACATCCACCGAGAGTGAAAAAATGTCCCTTCTTGTTGTTCACATTTTCAACATGTATTTGCAGTGCCTTTATACATTCTAGATAATTTCTCTGGTGACATATACCAATGGTACCTCATTTTATAAAAATTATTTTTAAGATTATAACAGTGTAAATTTCAATCTTTTCAACCACACATTTTCCCATTGTTCCATGATTATATTATAACCAAAATTTTTAACCCACTTTATCATACATTCTTTCACTTCTTCTTCTTCTGTTTCAAATTTCAGTGCAAGTTTATACATTGTAGCAATTATATGTTCATAATTTATACATAATTCCATTTCAAATTCAGTCTTTGGGGCATAAATTCCCAATATCAGAGTGTTAGTCCCATGCAAATTAACTTCTACCCCAACAAATCTACCTTGGTCATCAGTCAATACAAGTTCTGGTTTGGTTGGGATTAATATACAAAACAACTCCATTTCTTCATTTAGTTCCTGCTGAAATAAATTCTCCAGCCAAATTTTTATAAATCATATACTTTATGTCCTTTTTTCTAGTCTATGTCTCTTGTATACAAATTATATTTTGTTTTAATTTTTTGAAATAATATTTTAAAAAATCTCTTTTGAGGAGCATTTGCTCCATTTATATTCCATGTTAAACATTTGTAATCCACGATCAAGCCAAAAATTTAGAAAAGTCAATACCTGTAGCATCTAGTTCAGTATTATCCCTTTCAGTTTCCTGTTGCACCTGCTGAAGTTTTTATGTCCTCTCATCTGACACCTCCATTTGAAACTCCTCCAATTCCTCTTTAAATTTTGAGGTAAATCTGGTATAATTCCTCTCTCTGCAGCTTGCTGTAGCAATCCTCTCCTCCCCTCTGCTATTTTGCTCACTTTTCTGGTGGTTGCCATTGTAATATTGTAATCCAAAAGGGAAAGTGTCTCAATTACATGGGAAAGAATAAAAGGCAAACTTTTTTTTTTTTTTCTGTTTTGTCTTCCTATGTCCTTAATACTGTTGTGCCAAATGGCAGTCCATAGCCACAGTTAGCATCACAGTCTGGTTCATATTATCTTTGTCTTCTGTTTTGTAAAATCCACCAATTGTCTGCTCTCTTTAATAGTAAACAAAAAACATTCCCACAAAGGTCTATTTCATTTGTCTATTTTAATTCCAATTTATTTAAAAGCAAAATAAATATATCTTTCCAAAAAAAAAAAACCCACTATCCTCTTTATCTGTTTTAAACTTTCTTACAACTACTTCTTATTAAGCTTTTTGCTAAAGTTTTTAAATCTTTAAAACTCTTTTTTCCCCCTTTTTAGCCCAGAAAGAATGTGAACTAAATTCCAAGTGGAATTCTCCTATCCTACCACTGAGAAAATCTCTCTTTAGCTTTAAATTAATTACATCCAAAAGTGTTTAAGAAAGGGAGGCTTGTGCAAACTTTGTGTCCATATAGGCTGCATTACAGCTGTGAATGTGAGGGAATGTATCTACAGGGAGGAGAGTGATGTGGGACATCAAGGCTATCAGGAAGGAGGGGGTGCATTCCAGGAGGGGGGAGGTGGCAAGAGGCAGCATAGTCCACAGGAGGAGTGTGGGAAGTGAAAGAGGTTCAGAATAGCCACTCCCTGGAATCTCACAGGGAATGTCCACTAGTTGCTGTAGTAAAGATTTAGTTTGGCAAGATTCTGTCTATAAGGTGTAAACTAATAAAGAAATGGTACTGGACTGGACTGTTTCATCGTTGTTATTGGGCTGGGCCTGACAGGCTATGAGCTTTGTTGAAGTCCCTCAACCCTCAGCTGCTCAACTCATGAGTTGACAGCAAAAACCTCAGTTCCTGCAGTCTACTCATAAGGAGCAGCTGTCTGGAGTGCAAGTGGGTGATCTCACACTCCTTTATCCTGAAAGACTGCACCAGCCAGAATTCACCATCTGGCTGCCAATCTCCACCATAATACCTGCTCCTTCAGGGATGTCAAGTTTGCCCTAGATCCTCACCCAGAAGCCAGATTCTCAACTAACAACATAGCTACATTTAAAAGTATACACACATTAACTAATGTTTCCAGCTAACATTCCTCTAATGTCACCCCAAGAAAAATAATTTTATGTGAAAGTCCTGAAGTCAAAATGCTTTCAGACTTCATAAGTAGATGCTATCTAATGCCCAAGAACACATTCATTTGTCATGGGTCAGCTATGTCTGAAACCTTTATTGTTGCCCATTTCATGGGCAAAAACTCTGTGCCATTTCTGATAATGTTAAACTTCTAACAGTCCTAGAAATCATGGTTAATGAGCAAGGGTAATAGGACTTTTAGTTCAATGGGATATCTACCTGTGATATATAGCACATCTTTTAATTCCATGTGCTAAATTTTGCCTTCTTGACTTCCAATATTAGCTAGCAAACTCAAATTGCATACATTGCTTTTCTCTATCACACACTGAGGTAGCTGTAATAAGATTTCATTTTCGCTTAGCACAATATGTGAATTCAGTCACTGGGTTTTGTAAATCTTGGCACACAGCTTATTGTTATGCATGAACCAAACCAATGTGGCTTTTTAACAATCATGATTAAACAAACCATGTGAACTTAGACATTATGTCTTCTTTGCATAGACTTTTTGATGTAATGTCATGAACTATTTGAGAGGTTTCCCATCTAGCATCAGTCCTGGAGTTTGATTCATCAAATTTTTAAACATGAGTTGGGGAGGGGAGAGAGAAGTCTTTGTGAAGCTGATTTAAGTAATGAATTATTTATGTGGAAATGTCTGACTATTTACATATACATTCTAATGATTGCTTTTAACTGTTATGGGGCATTTTGGTAATAGAGGCTTTGTTTTAATTGTGATCTTCAGTTGGAATGCAGTAAATCATTGTATTAAATTCTTGATGTTGCCTCTAGCTGTAGGCTTATGTAAAATCAATTACTACTAGTAGTACTACTACCTACATATGTTTGTTATCAAATATTATTCCTTCCTTAGCAGGATGGCACAAACTAAGATGAGGAACCCACTTGCCTAAAATTCTCTGTTACCAATCAATTAAAAATTCAGGCAAATAGAAATTATTAAGAAGTAATTGGTGCTATAGAATTTTCATCCTTTACCCACCCCACCCCGCCATGGTGTTTAGAAGTAAACACATAAACTTTCCACTACACATCTGGAAGTCTAGACTTTGGAGAAGCTTAAGCTACAATACATGTTCCATCAGTGATCCTTGATGAGCATCTGAAACAATACTTCATTTGTGTTGTAGAATATGCATTTGTACATACAAATGTATATGTGCTTGTACCATGGCACAGTTATTCCAGTTAGTAAGTTCAAAACTCTGTAGATTCTTCTTGTTTTACATTTTTTAAAGAAACGAAAAACAAATCGTCATAATTAAAGAGTAGTCGTGACATTTCTGCCCACATGCTGTTTAGGAAGGGTGAAAAAAAAAGCCTGATCTTTATCTAAACAAAACAACACAGCACTGATTGAGCACTGAGGTTTTTCCACTTGTTCAGGTATGGAGAAACAAGTGAGTAGAGGAAAGGAATGGTGGCATATGTCTGTCTGTCTGTCTGTCTGTCTGCCTGCCTGCCTGTCTGTCTGCCTATCTATCTATCTATCTATCATCATCTATATTTTTATCTATACACAGAGAGACATACAACAGCCTTCACACAAACACTAACATCCATGCACAGTCATTCTACACTCAAATAACTGTAAACAGCTCTACATTCTAAATTTAATGCTTGCAAAGTGCACACAGATTTTCAAGCAACAAAAACATATGCAAATTCTAATGGATTGCAAAATTGAGAAATAGGATCAGAACTTGTTTTCATTTTCAGAGCCCTTCATATTTTCAATCTTGTCTTCTAAACTTCTATATTTTAATATGCTATACAGTGCTCAGAACATCAGCTTGCCTGTAAAGAGGAGAAGAGGTTGTTGCCTACATCTATAGTATTTAAATTATAATTTATTTAGTTTATTGGGGAAAACAATCTGACCTTAGGATGGTTGTTGGATTTCTTTTTTTAATGACAAAAAAGGTTGTTACCTTTACCTGATAAAGAACACAGAACTGAAACATCACTTCTGATCACAGATTCTATTTCTAGCTTTTTTCCCATTAACACCTTTCCTTCTAATTAGACTTTGCCAAGTACCTAAAAACAAAAAATAAACAAAAAATAAACAAGATGCTAAGTTGGTGAAATTTTCTACAGGAGATGCTTCACTTGTCCTTAGCTTTTTCTATCTTCTCTGTTTATTTACACAGCCTTATCTTCTGCTATTCAAAGATTTGATGGCAGGCACTGAATTAAGCAAGGACTTAATTTCTGCTCAAAGATGCACTGCATTCACCACTCCCACCACCCTCATCTATCTCAAGAGTTATTATTTTTGGAAACTGTTTTTAAAGACAAAAAGTGGGCTAGAAATGTATAAATATGTAAATCTCTAGTGTAAAACTATTGTTAGAATGCACATTCTCTTGAGTGTGTGCAACTTCATCTGCACATATATTTAGTTGAGCAGAGAATCTGCAGCTTGTGTATCTTACCATTTTGCACATTTCACTGTAAGAAGAGAGGAACAAATCAAAGCCTTGTTCACATTATCTTCACATTGTGGAATCCACTGTAATGACAGCCCTTTCTGTACCAAAAAAACAAGCATGAGAAACCAGAAACTACATAAGAAGCTCATGTGGACAAGTCCTTCAAACATGCCATTCCATGAAGTGGCCATTCCTTCAAATGAGTTTGCTAATATATACAAAATGTGTCCCAGGGAACAAACTACAGCATATGTACCTGTTTCATTGTTTACATCATGCAAATAGTGATGGGTGAAAATGCCTCCCTTGTCTTTACCTAGTTAGACCTTATGGAAATGGGTACATTTCTTCACTGAGATTAAGAATACTAGAACAAGGGAGAAGGTGAAACAGCTACATTTCATACATCCAGTTAGAACTCCTTGAGAACGTAGAGATATGCAATTGCCATCAACTCTAGGGCCATACCAAGCATTGTGCAGCATGGTGAGGACCATGATCTAAAAGAGATGTGGTGAGTTTAACCCTTTAAAAAATCCAAACTCACATAATGAAAACAAATGGCCTAAATATTGACTCTACCTTCTTTGGAAGAGTTCCAAGTGCTATAAAAATAACATGGGGAATCCATATATGTTCCCTTGGATCATATTTTCTGCTTTGTGACAACTCTTAAAAGTATGGCAGTGAATTTGAGGACTTCTAATCATGCTTGTGGTTGCAATTGCCATTGTTACCTTTTCTGTCAGGTTTTTCTTATTTAATAGTCTGTGGCAGAACAGTCAGAACTTAATTTTGATTTTTACTGATCAAACAAAAGACAATTAAGACAAGAATAGGCTTTCTGAAGTTTGCTTTACTGAAACTTCTAGACAAACTAACTGCAAGAATCTGCACGAATTACTGCATATACAATTTATATATGCTGTCAGTTATCTTGAGTAATATTGAAATAGTAGGTAGTATTGAGCAACAACACTAGAATGCAGGCATGCTTAATCAATCAATCAATCAATCAATCAATCATAATAAAAATAATCCAATACAGTATAATAATGTTTTGCATGTTGGAAGTAGTACATTAATTACAGCCAGTACAAATGACTAAGAATTACACTGACATCATTTTGAATACAAACTATATTAAAAAAATGTCTTCTTGAATGTTAAAAAAGAACATGGAGGAAAGTATAACTGACAGATTTGTTTGGTTCTACTTGTAAGTAACCATTCACCAAATTACAGGCAGACCCAACAGGGCCTCAATGTTGACTTAAATTCTTAGGTAAGTTCTCATGGAACAAGCTGGTTTTGAAAATAAGCTGGTCCAATACTATTTACAGCTTTAAGTCAAATTCAGCACCTTGAATTGGGACAACTGATGAATTGTATATTCTCTCATTTAAGTTTCAAATTCCATTTTTGAAATTCCATGTTTAACTTTACTATTGGAGCTGAAAATAGTTGGAAATATATTTCAAGACCACATTAAAAATTAATTTATCAAATTCCATACCTTTTTCAGAGCTCATTTTCTAATCTATACATGAGTCACATATATCCAACAGTAACCTCAAAAGATTCCTAATTTCAGGGAACTGAACATAAAAGTTTATTATAAACATTTGCATATCAAATAAATATGTTACAACAAAATTCACCTAATGCAATATAAACAAGCTCTAACGTTTGTTTTAGCAATACATTTTAATTATCAGTCCTCCTTGAGATAGATCAGTGATACCTTCTGTCTTAAAATTTGACTTACTAAAACTGTTTTCCTACAAGATAACGCAAAGAAAATATAGTTGCCACTGAAATGAAGAGAGAAAAAAAATAAACCAAATGTTCTGTAGTTAAAATTAGTTGGTTAAATCAATAATTCCTGTCCTCGTTTCAGTTAGCAAAACTAAAGTAACCACCCAAGTGGAACTTTAAAAATTAAGCATGTGCCATAATCAGAGTCTGAAATGTTGGAAAACTAATTTATCTCTATATCACATACAGTAATGATCACAAAATGAGCCATTATTCTTGCTGCTGTGAATACTGTATAAATGGATTATTCTCAATTAACTCCATTTTACAAAGGCAGAAAATATGCAAAGTACCCAAAGTGTAGTTCAGTGAAGTTGTACTAATTTTAAAAAGTTACATCACTATAACAGTGAGCACACAGGAAACATTTCAAATGCATGAAATATTTTTTAAAGGTATAACGATAGAAGTTGTCATGACAACTGCTATTCGTTTCACTCTTTTTTGCATTTCTTGCTTTATATGGAAAAAAAGACAAAGATGTTCTCAAGATTGGGCAGAACAATGTGATTTAATTCCTGGAGAGTTCTGAGAAATCCAGTATCCTGGACAGTTTCTGGCTATAGAACAGCAGGGGAAAAGAAGAAGGGGTAAGGTGGTGTTTGAACCAGTGGGAAAGAATAAATCTGCTCCAACTCTATCCAAGGAGGGTTTCCAAATAATCCTATGCTCTCTGAGATGTCTCCTGGAAAAATAGGATTGCAACCTGAATTAATTTTTTATTTTATTTTTTCATCTTTCTACTGCATATTCCTCTAACCCAAGTCTGTTCACAAAATGCAACAGAATCAGAACAGCAATTCAAACAACATAACACCATAATCCACAGTATTTTGCCTATATTTCTCAAATGGAGTATTCAGTTAAACTTAAAGAATTCCAATAAATATTATAAATGAGCAGAAAGTGAAAATGAAGGACAGGTGTTGCAACTAGTTGAACATCAGACAATTCCATTTTTCTGCAACAAACCCAGATATCTACTTTGCCACCACACCTTCACCAATGGGCCATCACAGGCCCTAACATATACACAAAATTAGAGGCACCTTCACATGTTCTTTCTTTACTGTAATATATGCCATCAACTGCCAACAGTGTCCCTTTGGATTCTACATAGGACAAACAGGCCAAACTTTGCACAAAAAAATGACTGGATGCAAGTTTGACATCAGGAGTCAAGACAAGGACAATGTAATATCAGACAATTTCAACCTCCCAGGAGACTGTATTTCAAATTTCAAAAATAGCCATTTTGGGAAAAGGAAACTTGATCAACACAATGGAGTGAGAGACTGCTGAACTCACATCAAAAGATTTCAGGCTATCTCAGAAGGTCTCAACAAATACAATGAATGTTTAACACATTACAGTTGTTAATTGATAAGGTAATCTGTCTCACATATAACCTACATTTGCATAACCTACCTGCTCCCCTCCCTTTCTCCCCCACCCTGCCCCATCCCAATATAAATCCTACATCAATCTAGTTATTTCACAGTGAGGCATAGTTTTTGGCGGCTTATGCCTTTTAATAAAAGTGGTTAGTCTGAAAAGGTGCTATCAGACTCCTTCTGATATTTGGGTACCATAGGCTGACATGGCTTTCTTCCTACAGCATTGTTCCTCCTAGTGATAGGAAGTCATTCTTTGCAGGGAAGGATTGTTGCTGAGTGATAGCACACATAGTCTGCGTCAACTGAAAGCAATCCAACCCTATATCAGAACAGTTGCCACCAATCATATTGTACCCACTGTTCAATTTTCTCCTCTGGAATTCAGCTTTTTTCAAAGCATTGTTTCTAATTTTTACGGCTGACTACAGTTCACTCCTTCCAGAATATATTACATTTATTTATTTCCTCAAGTATATCACCAATGAATCCACATGTAATGCCAGTCCTGCCAAGTTGTTAAGGTAACATAAATTGGGTTTGGGTGAGATACCTGAACCATTTGAATTAGAATCTGAATGGCACAGCAAAAATAAATAGCTACATGTCAGGCAGTAAAATATATTGAAATGATACTTCTTCCCCTGATATTCAGTGGTATATACTATTACCTTGTTTTTATGCCTTTTGAAAACCAACTATTTCCTGTGTGAATGGTGACAACAGATCTCCTCCTATCCATTTGTAATGTTTACCTCTGATGACTTATATTCTCTATTTTTGCTGCTTTGTTTTTAAACTTGATTGCAAACTGCTATGAGATAATTTATACTACATGGTATAAAATATGTTAATAACATGAATATGTATGTATATTTTTATAAAGTAAACTGTAACATAAATCAAACAATTTCCAATCAACTTTAGCCTAAATAAACCTATGGAGATACATGTTAGTATCCTCACATTCTAATAGTTCAGTGTTTTATTGGTAATTCCATGTGTTCCAAGCTTGTTTTGGTTACTGGAAGCCTGGGTGATAGAATAAATCATGCCAGACTAAACTTCTCTCTGTTTCTTTACAAAATTATCAACTGGTAGATTGTGGAAACTTTTAGATATAGTAAATCTTGATTTCAATGAAGCATTCAGACAGGTTTCTATGATGTTTTTATCTGAGGTAGCCAAATAGGGATTGAAGACTGCTATTGTTAAGTGAATCTACAACTTCTCTGAAGGGCTTTACGTTAATCAAGCTGGAGGGATGTATCAATGGAGAGTGTCAGTGCTCTTCCTAGGTCCTGCACACTTTAACTTCTCACCTTTTTTTTTTTTACATGGATGACCAAAAACTGTATGCCAGATCAAAAGTTGAACTGGAATCATTACTAAACACTACTCAGCAGTACAATTTAGATTTAATAAATGTGCAGAACTTAAGAAAGGGGAATCTCTTCTACAAGTTTTCCCCTTAACGGCTCATTCCTTCCTTCCTTATCCCCAAGGTCAGTTTTACATTTGTTCACATAACCATTTCAAGAGACAGTAATGTTGAAGACAAGGAATTGGACAAGATGACACAATATTGAGATTTGCAAACAGATATTGCAAATGAAGGCTGGGTTGGATCTTTCAGGTTGTGTGGCCGTGGTCTGGAAGTTCTGTTTCCTAACGTTTCGCCAGCATCTGTGACCGGCATCTTCAGAGTGCAGGAGCACAGACAGGAGCAGTTCTCTCTGTGCCCAGGATGGTGTGACCCTTTTTTTGGGTATTTATAGAGATCTGGAGGGGGGGGGGTATGGGGTGTTAATGAGTGGCTGCTTGCCCAGGTGTCAGGAGATCTGTGTATCTTCCTGTGGGCCAGGCAGGGTCCCTTCTTCTATTGAGTTGTTAACGAGTGGCTGTTGAGGGTGATTAGCATGTTCATTGTGTGAGTTGTTCTCATGTCCTGGTGGCTGAGCTAAGTTCGTTGACCTTTTGCAGGCTGTATTTCTCAGGATTGGTAGCCAGGTTTTGTTGATATTGCAAACATTTAAAGAAGTCATCAACAGTGGTACCAATTGCTATTGGGGCACTAGATGCAATACCACGAGGACTTAGAAAGAATTTGGATTGTCTAAAATTGGACCAACTGTTGGGCACATACATAATTAATTGATTGTGGGACTTTAACCAATGGCTTATCAACCATGATTATGGGGACAAAAATGAAGGTAAAATGCAAAGTCATAGTGATTTGATTCTTCTAAGTGACAGTAAAAATAGTTCTGAGCTATGAAATGGACAAACATTGTAATCCTTAGTAGTGAATACAATATTGATAGTAGAAAGTGGAGTGCATTTTAGATTAATTTAGTAATCCTGTGATTATGCATTTTCTTAGCCTATGCTTTTTAAACAGAAAATAGTATTTAAATGGAATTGGATTCTATATTTTTCTCCTTCTCCACTGAATTTCCTCCTGTGCTAGCAACAATCTGTACACACTCTAAAGAAAATGAATGTGTTTTCATTAGACTTATGCATGAATAAAATTTAGTGTAATTAGGATAAATTATGATATACACCATTTGCAAAACATACAGAATCTATGTTCCCAATTGTCGGCAATTATGCCATTTCCTAATTATTTTCTTACAGTATATTACCCAAAAGAAAATCTGCATTGTGGATATGAACGAGAAAGCAGATCTGTGCATATAAACAGAGACAAAGGAATGGCATTTTGTTAAATTGTTCTTTGGTTCATTCTTAGGTTTTCAGGCAACGGGAAATGCTGGACTAAAATCTTTTCACAGAAACAGAAACATAGCTATGGGAGGTAGAAAAACCCAATTAAATCAAATATCATCATGTTGTCTGCTTGTAGGAATACATGCCCTGAAGTGACACCAGCTGTATGGAGACACTATCCTGCAGAAACCACAGAGGCAACAGACTGTACTGTGTTATGCATGTTGCAGGATTCCCCCACTCATGACACACACACACACACACACACACAATTGTATCTTTCTGACTCTCTAGGAATACACATGCCACATTTTGTAAATTAGATCCACACAAGAAAGTCACATGTTTTGCCTTTTGTTAATTGCAAACCAAATGAAACAACAACTTAGGTCATAAGCCTAAAGCCTCAAACAAACAGCAAAACAATACAGAACACCCAAAGATTGCTTATATTTTAACCAGATGGCATCTTTACAAACCCATTTGAATTATAGCCTAAAATAATACAATACTAGACTCTGCCAAATCTCTGTAGGCAGAACATTCTGCACATGAAAGCAACCACAGATAAATATCAGGATCTTGTGGGATTTGACGTATAGCACATTGGATGTCAACCAGACCATGCAGGGAAGACATATGGAAGAATGTGGCCCTTAAGGCTCTAGATCCAGGTTGTTTGCACCAGTATTTCTCTACAAAAAAGGCAACAAATGAGGAGGGCCTACTTGGGTCTTTAAGCAACCCTATACATGGATCTTGCAAATGTAATTAGATTAAATTTGGGTATACAGTTGACATGTTTGTTGTAGGGGAAAAAACAGTCATCTGGATTTATACACAGAGATGTATTTGCAACCCAAAGAATGATGTTATTTAAAATGTATGTACCATAGTGGAGTCCTTGGGGGTCTCTGAGCTTGGTTCTTTTCTTGCAAACCTTTCATTACCCGGCTAGGTAACATCTTCAGTGCTAAAATGAGATGGGGTTTGCTCTGTTTATGTGCTGTGGCCTGCCTTGCCAGTGCTGGTGGGGGTGGGGGTTTTGTTTTGCTCCTCTGGTAGTTCCTTGATTAGCATCTGTTTACTGCTTGATTGTGTGCCTGGTGGTAATCTTTGTTTAACTGGGTGATGATTGCTGGTGATGATTGCTGGTGATTGATTGCTGGTGAGGCGATCTTCTGGTCTTTTGTCTCTTTTGAATAGTATTTAGATGCTGTTTATCTCTATGTGTCTGTAAATTGCTGCCTTGTCTGAATACCAGGCTTCCAAGAATTCTCTTGCATATTTGGATTTGGCTTGGTCTAAAATGCTGACAGTTTCCCAGTTAAAACTATGGTTGAGTCTGTCCATGTGTTGGGGGATTAAGGAATTTTCATCATGTCTTCTGACTGCTTGTTGATGCTTATGGATGCGCTCTGCTAGTCTTTTGCCTGTCTGTCCTAGGTAGTGTTTGTTACAGTCCTTATGCTGTATGTTGTAGATGACTCCTGTTTTTTCTTTTGGGCTACTGGGTCTTTTGGTTTACTTAGGATATTCTGGAGTGATTTTGTTGGTTTGTGTGCTAAAGGGCATAACAATAGCATGCAAATTCACACAGTTTGTCTAAAGGTGACTGAAGATGTTACGGGTGGGAGCAACGCAACATTTATTGATGACGAGACTCTCACTGGGTCATTCAGGGAGAAGCTTTATTTGCGCAAAGGTTCAGTTAGGACTCGCAGGTCCCTGCAAAGAACTGAACCCCGAAAAGGAGTTCAGCAAGCCTTTTTATCATTACAAGAGCTGTTTCTCCCCAATCCCCCCTCAGTGCCCTCCCCATGCCTTCTGTACTCCAAATTTGGTCAATTGCTGGTAGCTAAACCACAAGTCCTTGTCTTCACCGGTCGTACCTTGTTTTGGGTACATTTCGGCCTTGCTGTCTAGAGCATTGCTATCTGAGGAGGGAGGGAGATAAAAGCACTCAGCATCAGCAGAAAGGAAAGTTACAGAGAGTTACATTTAAAATGTAAAACTTCACAAAATACAAGTTTCATACAAAATATAGGATATAACAAAAGACTTCTTCTCATATTTGCTTCCGAGACTTATCACTGCAAAGCCTCTAGCTAAAAAAACACTTCCAGAGAAGAGGTTCACTACTTGGTTACTAGTTAGGACTACATAACCCAAAAATGTAGAATATGACTACATAACCCAAAAACGTAGAATAAAGATCATAATGAAGTTACAAATAATTTTCCATTTGTATCCTGCCACCTCAAAGATTTGAATATTCCAAGTTACACCTTCCTTGGCATTTAAAAGGATGTGGGGGGGGAACCCTTCAGAAAAGCATTTAGTGGTTAATGGTAGTTTGACTAGCAGATGATATATTAATGGCTTCTGCCACTTTGTTAAAACATTACAATTATTATACATTAGACTTCTTAAGTAATTTGATCCATGTTGCATTTTTTTAGTGGATAAAATATTTTGAAGACGAGTCCATAAAGCAAGGCTGTACAGATTAGAAAATACATCATAAGCATTCATTTAAAGAGCTGGGGTCATGAGCGGTCAGTCCTAATTCTTTGAAAAAAGTATATGGCAACTGATTTACATAGTGTTGCATACTGTACAGCTTAGCAAGAGAACAAAACAATCTGGTGCAAAATTAATTATATCAGACTCACAAGTATTTCTAACAAACAGAACAAAAATTCATCTGCAGAAAAAGTATATTGATTCTATATTTTTGTTCCTGGTTCCTGAATGATTTACATTTTCATATAAATATATGAAACATATATATATAAAGTAACCGCAGTGTGATTTGACATCCTAAGGGCAATGTCTTTTGTTCATCAGGCTATATTTAGAACTGTCACTTGTTAAGAACACTGTCAGCCAAAATTTATTCACAGAGAAGCTTTGCATTGCAGACTCCCTCTCAAGCAGTGATACTGTAATATCACAAGCAACCCAAATAAAAGAAATGTGTGATAGTACAATCTAAACATTGGTTAATTCAGAACGGTTTCATCGCCGTCTTAATAAGACCTGCTGCTAGGGGACTCCCTTAGCACAGTTTTTCTCCTCCTCTTACTATGCCCAGCATCCAGTTTTCCTGGCTACAGAGAATCATCCTGTCTAGTCGGTCCAGCTATCAGAGTTTAAGTGGAACCTGAGCCTTTCCAGGTGTTTGTGACAAAACAACAAGCACTTAGCGCTGTCCTTTATATCAGTGTTCCTCAACCTTGGGAACTTTAAGAGGTGTGGACTTCAACTCCCAGAATTCCCCAGCCAGCAATGTTCCCAAGGTTGAGGAACCCTGCTTTGTATTTCTTTCGATCACCTGATAAAGCCCCCTTGTCATTTCTCTTGCTTCATTTGTTTCACCCCTGATTCTATACTGCATTGACTTGTTTCTGAAAGATACTTCCTTCACTCCCACAGCTTGCCTCATTGTACTTTGATGTAATCCTGTGGCCATACATTAATTTGATTACACAAGTTAAATAATACACACATAATCATTTCAATTATAATTTCAAAAATCAGGAATATCCCTTTTCTACAAAATAAAAGTTCCAATCCTAATTTTCAGTCATTGTTTTCTGTTATGTGATTCTAAACATGCAGTAGAGAAATATACTTCTTCTATATCCTACTTCTTCTGTAAAACTCTATTTCTATTTGTAATTAGTCAGACATTTGATGATTAAAACATTGATACATTTTATTTATATTTATTTATTTATATTTCAAATTTGTCACACCCATCTCACTGGAGAGACACTCTGGGCGGTTTACGGTAAAAAGAATAAATATTAGTTAAAATAGAATAAATATGAATTAAAATACATTACAAAAAGACTTCCTATATAAATATCTTAGATTTGGAGAGTATCTTCAAGGCACTAGCTACCCCAGGGTTGGTTATATCCCCTCTCGCCCCATGCAAGTTGGCAGAGCCAGGTCTTCAGCCCTTTCTGGAAGGCTGAGAGTGGGGGCTCACCTCACCTCTGGGGAAGAGTGTTTCATAGGACAGGGGCAACAGCAGAGAAGGTTCTCCTCATGGGCCCCACTAGTCAACATTCTTTCATAGATGGGATCTGTAACATACCTTCTGTGCCTGACTGGATTGGATGGGTTGATGTAATGGGGATGAGATGGTCCCTCAGGTAACCTGGTCCCATGCCATGCAGGGCTTTAAAGGTAATAACCAACACCTTGAATTTGATCTGGAAGCAAACTGGCACCCAATGCAGCTCCCACAGCAAAGGTGTTACATGTGCCATCCTTGGGGCACCCAAAATTGCCTGTGCGGCCACATTTATTCACCAGCTGTAGCTTCTGGATATTCTTCAAGAGTAGCCCCATGTAGAGTGCATTGCAATAGTCTATATAATACATGATTTGTTAACTAAAAATTTGAGGGGTCATTGACTCATATAATTTGGCCCTGTGAATCACTGCTACCTTTTTGGAATAATATTTTAATGTACATAAATAGATTTATCGGGGATTTTTTAAGTGTTAAATAATTTAATGTTATGTTATATTATATTATGTCCTGAAATGTTGGTATTTGACTATTTTTTAGGAGTTTGGGTTGTATTGGGCCTGGCATGTTACAATAAGAATTATTTTGAGAAGTTGGAGAACCACTAATATTCCTGATATTAAGGATTGGATTCAAGAAATGTGTGACTTATCCATTTTTGGAAAAGGCAATTTTATTGACTAATCAGAAAATGATTCAAGGTATTCTTCTGTTGCATAGATTTTATGATATTTTGTAATGTTATATTTATAAACCTCTCCCTTCCTGAAACTACAATTAGTGGAAACAAGACATTTTCATGAACTGTGGTTCATAGTTGGCTTACTTCAACTAATCATAGCTATGATTAATTTTGTCAGGGTTTAGATGACAGGGGAAACTGTGGCTAACCTAATAAATAAAGCATTACTTCTCACTGATATACTAGAGAAACTGAGAGGAATTTATTCTTGAGTTATTACTAATAATAAATAGTTTAGTGTTATATCCAAACCAACCCAGTCCTCAGAGATACAGAACCAGAAAGATAAAGTTGAAAGTGTTAATTGCCATGAGGACCGATGTGGAGTTTTTCATTTTTTTCCCCCAAGCATCTCTTCTCATGGATTGCTTGATTAGTTAGAGAATTGTGATGTCGTATTTTTCATAATCCCCACTAGGGCTGGATTTTATAGGTTCATAGGATTTTTAATGGACTTTAGATTTCAGACCAATGCCCCTTGACTAGACTTCAAGTTTTACAGTTGAAATACAGAAGGATTTGTGTGTTTGTATATATTCTACTAATGGGTCCTATAAAAATGTTCAAGTTTCAGAATATGTAAGAAAGCATTTTAATAGTTATCTGTGTGAGACAGTTTTACAAAAAGATATTCAATTTGGGGGAGGTGTTTGTTAGTTGCATATCCATGCCTTTTCTTCTCATTTTCATTTTTCAAGGGTTTGTGTGTGTGTGTGTGCGTGCGTGTACATGTGCATGTTTTCCTGAACAAGCAGGTGCTGGTCTGGGGTCCTGGGAATTGGCTCACAACAGCAAGTCATGTGATTAGCTATAATTGGTCTGAGATCACAAAGTACACAAAGAATACTGTTATAACAGCTCCTAGCAACGTCCTGATTTAGGAGCAGAAGATACTGCATCCCACCGATACCAATACTTCCTTTACCTCATTCTTCAAAGCAAACCCTACTGTAAGATTGTTCAAGAAAGTTTAATTATATTCTTATAATTAAATCATGTTAAAAGAATCAAGATTCTAGAGCGCTTTCTTTTGAGAACTGTATTTGTTTCCAAATTAATTATGCTGCATTTAAAAAAAAAATCAACTTTCAGATACATTCTGCTGAACAATGTTAACAATAAGATAATTAGTTCTACAACTCTTTTTAATTGTATAGAAACAATACATTAAGAGCTAAAGAATTTAATTAAATCGATTAACTTTTTTGCTGTTCTTTCAAGTGGTATAGCCCAGAAGCTAATATTTGCCAAGAAAAAGTATAAAGATTGCATTTTCAAAGTTGCTGCATTGATTTACAGTGGCTTTAATTAATGAATGGATTAATTAATATGTAGTAACAACCGTGTGCATTTATGCATCATAATGGATATAAGGACCTTGTGTGCTCTGATCTTGTTATAAATAGCAGTGCTTAGTAGCAGTCATACCACTAGAAAGTATCGTGAACCTATACAAAAATAATGACACCCTATTTACTTATATGAAATAACTATTGTGGAATATACTTTTCTATCCCTCTGCAAATTAGGAAACACTGGGTGAAAATCCCTTGAATCACTGTGCTCATATGAGAATTAAATTCTCACATTCATGAAAGTTTACAGTAGACTTGACTCATAATGCAAATAGGAGTGAAAAGTTTTTTCTCTGCCTTGCCACAGCCAATATGTTTAGGGTACTGCCATGACCAGCATCTAGATTCTTTAACAACAAACCCTGAGTTGAACTGTCATTGAAAAGAACAGGACAAGTTAGTAATTATACTTATATCCCTTATATTTCAATGGGATTTAATCATTACTGAGTTTCTTTAAATTGAGGAATCCAGGAGATAATTTATTTAGAAAGAGGTACCCATGGTAAAAAATCTATTCCCAAGCCAGCTGTCCTTGATCTCCATAATAGAATATTTTATCAACAGAAGTGGAATTATAAAAGAAAGATTCACAGACATTTCATTTTACTTGAAGTAATGTGACAAAATTGACTTTGTCATGGCATGTATGAAGCAGTACCAGAGTTCTCTGATATTTGTCATAACTTTGCTGGAAAAACTCATACAAAATAGTATTTTACAAAACAGTGTGCATTTATAAGCATCTCACATAACTAATGATGGTTTGTTTATTAGATTTATATCCCATATTTCAGGGATTTCACTGGTTAATGAAGATACTTACACTTATGCTTGCAAAATCTTTATATTGAATAAGATTAGGTACAATTTTCATATAGCGCAACTCTTTTAGTTAAAAAAAAACTAAACTGACAGAAATTGACAGAATGGAATAATATGTGGGTACATACAACACTGTACAAGATTTATACTGATCTGCACATCCTATTTATCAAAATCAATCAAGTGGTCAATCCTAGATTAATTTACAATGACAACAGCTTTATCTGAATGAAAGGTTCTTGCATACAATATTGCTTTGAATACATCAAGTATTCTAGAAAACTAAATTAGAAGAGCTAAACATAAAAAATGGGGGTAGGGTGAAAATCTAATTCTGGTTGACTGGGTTAGCACTAATGGAACTTTCCTCTAAATAGCTAAAAATATCTTGGACTGTAAATAATTATGGATACATATAATATTGGTCCGAGAGGTACATGTATTAGCACCATGGACAGCACCTTTGCTTTGAAAGAATGAGTTCGTTCCTTTCACTGAGACCATTTAAAAGAGCAATGCATTTATTAACAACAGCTAATTAAAATGTTATCAATAAGTCATTTTCTTCTGGAAAAAAAAAAGATGAAAGTGGAGTGAAGGGAGAATACTGGCCATGAGTTTAAAGCCTAGATTTTTGTCAGCCCTTCAAGGTAGGCCAGGTCAAAGGATTCCAGGAATGCTACTTTCTTGTTTTAGGATACAGTAACAGAATCTTGAAAAGTTGTCCAAGTTTCTTTATGTTCCATTCTATACTAGAAAAAATCAAGGTGGGGTTATTTTGAGTTTCTTCCTGATGCTTGCTCCAATCTCTGGACTGTGTAATTTCTTGTTCAAGAACCTCTTTAATGACTCTTTCACACCTTCCTCAAGGTCATCTCTAAATTCCCTCACACCACCTCCTGTATCAGAATCACACTCCTCTCCTACATGCAGAGATGGGTCAGACAAGTCATTTAAGGCTATGGCTACAGACTTACTCCCTCCTCCCTCGCTTGCAGATGGGTCCAGCAGCTTCCAAGGTCAATGGAGAAGTCTGGCAGAGAAAAGTCAGATGCAGACATTCCCCTTCCCCTCCTGTTGCAATTAACATGTAACACTGAAACAATTCTTCCAATTCTCTGTTGTGTCTTGTCTCACTCATTCATCTTTCAGTATATTAGCAAGTCCTTCCCCAAACCAGGCAATCAGAGCAAAATCATTTCACCCCACATCTCTGGCACACAACTGAAAATCAGGTATATGCTCACAGACTTGGCAGTTTCATTGCTTCAGCTTGCAAATATCCCAATTTGCTGTTGCTGTCCTGGACAGAATATCAAAACCAACCTCAAATCTTTAGATGAAGTTTGGTTAATTATACAATGGATCACTGTCCTCAGTAAGGGGCACAGCCCAAATGGCAGCCCCTTCTTTCAGCAGTGTAAGAACAAATGCAACTTTAGAATGATCTGTAGAAACTCTACTCATGAGCTCACCATAAACAATCCACATTGGGTCATGAAAGCCAGAAATTAATACTGAGCATCCCACCCTTCAACTTCTCTGGTAGACTTCCATGAGAAAGAGCCCATACTGGTTGTATCACAAGTGGGTGGGAGTGGTTCTGAGGTTCACCTACAGGGCTGCTGTGAAGAATATGCTAGGCATCTGACAGACAAAGTCAATCAGATCTGCTCTATGTTGGACTCTGCCCTTGATGCAGGTGCTGCGGAGGTTACTGGAGCTGGGTCTAGGTCAATTATCTGGGGAGTTTGATTCTGTTGGGCCTGAGGAAGTGGACAGGGTCCTTGGGGCTTTTAGTGCAGCCACCTCTACATTTGTGATGGAATGTAATTATGAAGGCCAAACTCAGGGAAGAAAACATGCTCTTTCATCTCCTGAGGGGCGAGGAAGAGATAAGAGGATGAGGCTGGCACCTCCCTGAGGAATTCACACTGTTGTGACTGGCTGACTTTGGGAACTGAGGTTTCAGTCTGGGAAGATTCTTGCTAGAGGTTGTAGCTAAACTGCAATTGCTGAACTGAATCTGCATGGTCTCCTGGAGTTCCTTGGGCTAGACCTGACAATTAGATCCATGTCCCTCCTGGCTGGTTAAGGCTTCCAGGAAGGGACATATAGTTGCATTCTGGCAGTAGTTAATTCCTCTTTGAGAGAGGGGGTGATTCTGCTGTCTCTTAAGGATGCAGTGGTTTATCCTCTCCACAAGGAGCCATTGCTAGACCCCACCATTCTGGACAATTTTCATCCAGCTTCCAACGTTCCCTTTCTAGGTAAGGTTGTAGAGAAGGTGGTTGTGTTGAGTCTTCAGAGGACTCTGGAAGAAGCAGATTATCTGGACCCCTTTTAGTCAGGGTTCAGACCTGGGTATGGAACTGAGATGGCATTGATTGGACTCTTGGATAACCTCTGGTGGGAGCGGGATGGGGGTGATGTGTCCATCCTTGCTCTTACTGACCTCTCAGCAGCTTTCAATATCACCAATCATGGTATCCTTCTGGACTGGTTCCAGGAGTTGGAGTGGGCAACACAGTGTTGTGCTGGTTCTACTCCTTCCTCTGTGGTTGGTTCCAGTCAGTGTTGATGAAGGGAGGGGGCAAGGAGGGAGATTCAGTTGCTACATATTTTTATTTTTGTTCTATATTATGTATATTATGTGTGTATGTGTGTTTTAATTGTAAACTACCTACAGTCATGTAAAAGTGAGATGGGCAGTTATATAAATTGAGTAAATAAATACATTAAAAAATGAAGTTGTGGAGCCACTCCTGGTTTAGGCAAGCCTTGCCCCTATTGCTCTGTTAGGTTGCATCATGGCTTTGTGCAAGTTCATTATTTGTATATCTACTTGCTGATGTCATAACAATGCCTACCCTGAGGATCTGTCTCCCTCTTCAAGACTTAAAAGCAAGTTTCAATGCCTCTCTAACGAAGGGCTTTTGAGATTAATGCCAGCCCTTCAAGATAGGCCAGATCAAGAAACAGTCACTTCAGGGGAATGCTACTTTATTGTTGTAGGGTATAGTAACAGATTCTTGAAAGACTGTACCAGTTTCTCTCTGTCCCTCTTGTACTAAACAAAATCAAAGTGGGGTTATTTTGAGTGTTTTTCTTCTGCTTGCTACAATTTCTGGACTGAAGAGATTCAGTTTTCAAAGTTCCTCTCTAATGGCTTTCCAAGTCCCTCATTAATGGTTTGTTCCTTTGTTTCCCTTTAATCTCTCTTTCATACCTTCCCCAAGGTATTCTCTAAATTCGTTTATAACTTCTGAAGCTTATACATGCTGCAAATGTTATACAACCCAAGATTCTGCTAAGTACAAAACACACCTCATAGTGTTCTAAGGCTTCTGAGGCAAAGGAATATTCATTAGATCATTGCTTTAGCTGGATAGAACAATAATTTAAAGGAAGTGTTATATTTGTTGTAGTAGTAATGGAAGCCTTAGCTGACTAAGAAATAACTAAGATTATTAAGAAAATGAAGAGAAGGATTCAATAATCCTGAAGCAAACTGCAGGAAATGGAAGTTAACAAGTTTCAAAGGTTCATAAAATGTTCTGCAGTGATTTGGCTATGACCAAAGGTCGTTTCCACATTTCAGGAGTCTGCACAACTGTAGGAATATCAAAATTACCTAACTTATGGTGTGGTTGTTTGACATGTCATGCCAGCGCTAGAAAATCAGGCTTCCAGAAGAAATTCTTGGTGACAACAAATGATTTCCCAACTGCAATGTGTTTGCAAAGCTCCAGTGAAGAGAAGCAATTAAATTCAAAGAACATTGTTGGTTATGGAGATAATTTGTCTTTATTTTCTATTACTCCATTATATCTAATGCCTCCAATTAAAAAGAATTGACTAATCTTATTCATCCTGTTATTTATTAAGCATTTCTTATATAGATATTCCAAATTTATAGGCAGAACTGTGTTCTTATAAAAGTAACAGCAATACAGTATAAGCTTTGATTAATGGTGATCACTGTAGAAGAAAACTTACTTTTCTTCTAACTTCCCAGGAAAAAAAATGTGTTATAAATGCAACTTTTCCAGACACAGCTTATATTTCAACAAGAAATGGTTATAGCATCCTTCCGAGTTAATTTGCATGCACTGGGCTGTGATATGACAACTTTAAGGGCTCTATACTTACTTGGGAGCAGATTTTAGATGATAGTGCTGCTATACTTAAATGGGTTGGACATAGGAGAGCAAACTGAGACTTGGTTGAGACTGAATGGAAGCATTCCTGATCATACGATCAATTGGTGAAGGGCTAGATTCAAGTGGTTTTGTTTGGTGACCCACCACGTCTGGTGATTAGGACATAATAAACATAACTTTCTGATTCTCCCTGTTTACCAAATGTTCTAGATTTTCATTTGATTGATATATTGATTTTGTTTTGGGGGGTTTGGATTGATTTTCTTTTTCTTCTGTTTCTTGTGGGGGGGGGGGTTGTTTTTGTTTTTGCTTTTTGCTTTTTGCTTTTTTCTTCTTTTTTATTTTTTCCCTTTTTATTATGTTGTTATAAATCTCAGTACATTGTGTTGTTTCCATACACTGACATTTCTAAAATATATTTAAAATTATTAACATTATATTATTTGAATAGCTTAATAGTAATTCTAATTACTAACAGTAAAATTATTTAGATTTTTCATCCAAAGTTGAGTATAACACTGAAAAAGAATCACTACAACTCACATCAAAGTAATTGTTATATACTAGATTTTGATATAGATTCCAATATAAGATAGATAGAGAATAGATAGATAGAGAATATAAATTAAATACAGCTTTTCAATAGACTTGACAAAGCTAGGACTTATAAACTACAATGCTTTATAATTTTGTAATTTTATAATTGCTATCAGGAGCCATACAAAATGTGTATCTGTTTTCAAAACATTGATCATCAATGGGGATAGAAAATGGAACAATATTAGAAGTTACAATTTGTCTTTGTTTTGACAGGAACAGAATTCTATCTGCTTGACTGGGATTTTGTTTTGTAAGGTGCTTTATGACAGGTGTTTCCCAGCAACTATCTTTTGCAAATCTATACATAGCTGTATAAACCACAGTTATGTATGCTGGCTTACCAGGGTTCTCAGTAAGGCTCCTGATGCAATTTCCTGCTCAGAAGCCTATAAGTATGGTGGTTTTAGATTGCTTTGGCTTGATTAGGTAAGGTTTATCTTTAGGCTTCCCTTTATCAAAACACACTGTTAATAAATGTGTTAGAACTCTTTCCCAACTAGAAGAGTGGCATTCCTGTTCCTCCCCATCTTCTATCACACAATGAATGACATATCACATAACCAAAGCTTCCTTCCCTTTCAGCACTGAATGTGAATCTGTAGAACTGTTAATTAACACCAGTCTTCCTAGGAGAATCAATCACCGTAGAGTATTGTAATGACACAAAGCATGGGCAACATCATAAGGCTGGAACCATCATGAAAGTCAACACATTGAAGCTCTTGCTTTTTGCACTAAATCGAATACTCCTAACCCACACCACCATGGTTAATTCACTATCTGAGCCACAGCCAGCAGCCAGAACACAAGAGCTAAGATGTATGTAACACCAAGCTAAGTCCTGAGAGTTTAGAAATAGATTATGTCAGTTTGACTTTTCTTCTTTAAGAGCTACTTATGGAAATCAGCAGGGAGTTCTGCTCCAGAACGGACTACACATTCCTGGCCTTCATAGCTGTCTTCTTTAAATACAAAATTACTTCACTTGACTCAACCAATGGATTAGTGGGTGGCACACTCACTATGGGATTCAGGAAAGAAAATGTGATTAATCAGAGTTCCCAGGGAGAAAGTTAAGTAGCAACAGTGTTCAGGTTTGAGGCACTTTGTAATACAGTGCCATGTAAAGAATCATTGTATTTACTCATATGAAAAGCTTCAAGTAGCTCTCAAATTCAAATGGAAAATATGATGAATCAAAATTTTCAAGGAGAAGATTCACATTTGGGGCACTTTGTAGCACAATGGCATTACATTATGAAGAATTATAATAGCCAAGTCTGGTGCTGAGTTATTCTAGCCAACACTGGGAGAATAATCTTTAAAGAAATTTAAAGAAAACACCCTAATATGGTAACCCTTCCAAAGAAGCAATTGAAGTCTGGGCATGCTCTGTTGCCACAGAAGGTTGAGCATGAGTCAAGAAGGAAATGGAAGGCTGGGGAAGAGCATATGAGAGAGAATGGGATACAGAATCAAGAAGGAAGCCAATGGCAGGAAGACTGAACAGCTGCACTCCACTCAGCAACCTCCTGTTCCAAATCATACTTGCCCTGGGTAACATAGATCTATATTCTAATGCTGCTTTGGATTGCACCTCAAGTTGAATAGATCCAAATCAGTCCAAATCACACTGGGATGTTTTTTTTAACTTGTTGAATCTTGAGTCAATTTTACCTTTTAAAAATATAACTTATTTTTGTTAGTATCTTAATACCTTTATGTAAAGCCTGAAGTTTCCAGACATGGGAGACTGTAGAAATCTACCCACAACAAAAATGGGTTGGTCCTTATGGCCTTGGCTCCTCCCTGTTCTTTATAACTTTGATCCATTGCAATAATATTGATTCTGCCTGTCTGGCCTAAGTGGTTGACTTCAGGCCCCTCCCTCTCTGTCCCATTTTTTTTTTTTTTAATAAGATCAGGTGGGCAACTACAATAGACATAGGTGACAGAAAACAGTGAGGTCTGTTATTATTTTCAGTACAATGTCAATTACCAATGGAAGAGATACAATTGCTGAATTAGATTCTCTCAACCTTCATCATCCCCCACCTACTCCCCTCTGGGTTTGGTGATATGTAGAAGACTGAAGGAAAAAGAAGGGACAATCCTAGTGCACAACCAGAAGTATGGCATTTTTTTTTTTTTACTATGAGTCATACTGATTTTATTTAACATAAAATGGGATGCAAGCTTTACATTAAAGTACATTCAATTAGTTATAGTGTTAAATTGTATAATCTGGAAATCTCAAAGAATAAAACCAGTTTAGTATAATCTTGTGATGGAATGGAATTATGAAGGCCAGGCTCAGGGAGATAAGCATTTTCTTAGCTCGCTGCAAGAGCGTGGGAACTACAAGAGGATGAGACTGGCACCTCCCTGAGGAATTCACACTGTTGTGGCTGGCTGACTTAGGAGATGGGGTTTCAGTCTGGGAAGATTCTTGCTAGAGGTTGTAGCTAATAAACATAGCTGAACTTATTTTGCATTATCTCTTGGAGTTCCTTGGGCTAGGCCTGACATCAATCTTCCCAGACTAAAACCCTATCTCCTAAATCAGCCAGCCACAACAGTGTGAATTCCTCAGGGAGGTGCCAGTCTCATCCTCTTGTAGTTCCCACGCTCTTGCAGCGAGCTAAGAAAATGCTTATCTCCCTGAGCCTGGCCTTCATAATTCCATTCCATCACAAATCTCTAGGAATTGACATCATGTGGGTATTTCATATCCCTAATGAAAGGATGCTGGAAAACTGATCTGAAATTTGCAATTTTGCTCCACCCAATTAAATGTCCTTCAGCTGATTCACAAATTCAATGTGTTCATTTCACCGAAAGGAATTTGCATTGGCTCACCTCCTTTCAGAAGCAATGCTCTTCATTTCAAGACCCATACCAAAGTCAGATCTTTCCACTGTTGCTCATAAGATGTACTTCATAAGAAATAAAAAGATATAAATCAATATTTGGTTCCATTTCAACTCCACTGAAAAGGTCCTTGGAGCAGGATGTAGCATTAACATATTTAAAAGTGACTGATTCCATTTGTAGTCTCTTTTCTAAGTTTGTATCGTACTTTGGCAAAACTTCTATTTTAAATGAAGTCTATTACATCAACTGACATAATGTGGATTTATTCTAAAAATAATAATGTAATGAGCAATTATCTATTGCAGTTGTGCCTTTCAGTCAGTAGATTGCTTTCAGATTATTAATGTAGAAAAATACATTTTTCATGCTGTTGATTTAAGAGTATTTGTTTTGTTCAATTAACATGGCACAGTGGCAGGTAGAACAGTTTTGGCTAAATTTGCTAGCTGCTTAATCTCATTACAGAATACTATGATTAATTTCCATATTTGGACCATCTAATAAAAATAAAGAGCAAGAGCTTTAATTTGAAAAATGAAGCCACAGTTATTAATTCAGAAATCAAGGGTAAAAATAGAACTGCTTCTTTGGGGTCTTAATTAGGAAAGAGAGGGAAGATAAATGCTTTCACAGTCAAGCAGATGAGCATTTCGCTCACAGATTCATCAGACGTTTTCTAAGGAATAGAAAACAAAGATGTATAATCTATGTCCTTCCCTAATTCCAAGCTCTGTTTTCTCAAGTCCTTTTATTTCCTCCCTCCAACTTAAATTTGAAGTCAAAAAAGCATTTTGAAGTGTGTGGGAACGTAACTATAGCCTCTGTCTGCAGTAGATTCTTGCTCTGATTGCCAACACCTTGCTGCCCTACCCATTCCTCTGCACCCACCTTGTGAGGCAATTACTCCATTCTACCTAGGATGGCCCTGTGAGATCTTTCTTGTCATGATAGAAAGAATAGTAAAAGCTGTTCCAGGAACTGCTATCTCAACAGAGAAGCAGGGAAAACTGAGGGGAAAGTATGACAACATTAGTTGTAAATAATTCTAAGGGTGAAATCCCAAGACAAAAATTGAAATAATGGAGTCTGTATAAGAATTAAAGTGTTCCACAGAAATAGAAGCATCCCCTATCTCCTTTTTTTATCATCAGTAAAACCTGAAAATATCACCCTACTCACTTTTGACTTGATATCCACTCATGTCCAACTAACTAGTTTGGTAAACCAAAGGAATGCTGTGGATAATCTTGATTTTGGTAAATACATTTGACTAGGTCTGTCAGGATATCCTTGAGGACAAGAGGAATCAATGTGGATTAAACATACTGTGCTCCAATGAATTTGTAGCTGTTTGAATAACTTCCCCTTAGGTGCTCATAAATGGTTTGGTATCATCCTGGAGGAGAGTGTCAAGTGGACTCCATGGCTCAAAACTATTTGGTACCTTTATAAATGATCTCAGCTGAAAACAGTGGAAATAAAAGAAAGTCTGGATAGTAGGAGGAATTGTTTTATTTTTATTTATTTATTTAAATTTATTATTGTCATGATAATAACTGTTAAGCAATGAATAGTGGTGGACCCTTGGAATCTTCTTTGCTCTAGGTCTTCAAAAAGGAGGTGGATGTCCATTTGTCCTGGATAGGTTAGTAGATTCTTGTACTGAAAAAGGAGTGGATTAGATGACCTAGAGGCCCCTTCCTCAACATTCTATGATTCCATGATTCATAGCACAAGAAAAAAAAAATGTAAAATTTTATTGAGGACATACTGCAAAATGAAAGGTCTTGCAATAGCATTGGGTTATTTTGTACAATTTGCAGATTTCTCTTCCTTCAGCAGGATATTTATGCCATTAATTAGCTGTATCATAGGTAGAGATTTTTTAAAAAGCACTTCCCAAGAAAAGTAACAAGAAACTATATTTTGAAAAGTGTGTAAAATTGGCTTTGGTGCCAAGAAAACAAATGTTTGTTATTTCAAAGATGTGGGCAACAATTCTGAAATGCACTATATATCCTAAAATGTATTTTTATAAAATGTTCATGTTTTTCTAATGGTAAGCCTGCATTCTTGGGAGAATTATGTTTTGAGGAACAGCCTACATTTAATAATAAATAAATAAAACTAAAACTCAAGGTAGTGTGAAGTGTTTTTCTCTCACTCTGTGTGGTGATTGTTTCTTTGTTTATACCAAATCATTTTTTCGTCTGACAATGGATGTTGTTCTCCAAAATAAAGTACCGTATTTTTCCGAGTATAAGACGATACTTTTTTCTAAAATCCTTACCCTAAAAATGGAAGGGCATCTTATTCAAGGAAGTCAGCCGAAAATCGCGCAGTTGCAAAACTGCCCATACTTTGTCTCTGCAGACAGGCTTCCTCCTATTGCTAGCCTCCAATCACGAGTGAAATAGCTTGTCTCCCAAACAGACTTCCTCCAATCACGAGCCTTATGTAACTGATGTCAGCTGATGCTGAACAAATCAATTAGAGGAAGTCTGCAGAGACGAGCTATCGGTAGTTTCACTTGTGCTTGAATGTAATCAGTTATGCAAAAGAGCATGGAAATAGAGCTGCAGAGAGATGGTTTGGACCTCCTCCCACTGAGTGTATCAGGTAAATGTTAACTAATTACTAAATTAAAATGTGTTCTGCACTATCTTTAAAATATTGATTTCTTAATTTGGGGTTGGAAAAATGGGGGTCGTCTTGTACATGGGGGTGTCTTAGTGTCGGAAAAATATGGTACATATACTAAGAATCAAACCATCTGAATTCTTAGGAATTTGAATCGGCCAAAAATATATTTCTTTTTTTATAAAACATGTAGGACGGAAAGCCCAACTCTCACTTTTTTTAAAGGGGAGGATTTTTCCTTCCTTTCCTGGAGAAGTCCCTCAAAAATACTTGGGAGAGGGGGCATCAGTTAGCCTCATGACTTGCCAAGGATTTGTTTATTTGTTCAGCATTTTAAAAATGTGCTTTCCTTGTAGCACCTTCAAGGACTTACACAGCAGCTCCTGATGTATTGTTCGGACAAAACAGCTGATGAGAATGATACCACAAAATCTCATGTCCATAAAACTCACTTTGCAAATGCACTGAGAAATGGCTGTAAGTGAGAACGGAGATTTTAAAATGCTGAAGAAATAATAAATGAACCATAGCCATCTTGTAAATTTAAGTTAAACCAATTGTCCCATGCTTCCCATTTTAAATTTCAATACATTTTTCCCAACTGCCTTCCATTTTCTGTGGTATTAACTGCCAGCTCCAACTCATAGTGATACTCAAAATGTTAAATGCAACACCTTTCTATGTTTTTCTTCCTACTAATTAGATTCTTATTCAGACCTACAAAATATTGCCCCCACTATGACTAAAATATCTACATGCATTTATGAAGCATCAAAGCTACAAACCTATTATGCAATTAACCACAAGTGAAATATGCATAAATAAGATATTTGTTTGCTTGATGAAAGTATTCCATGGTCTTACAGTTCAGGAATCAAACACACACAAACACACAGTCCCTGTTCTCAGGTCTAACAACCAAAAATGCATATATATATAAACCAAGACGGCATAGATACCCACACAACCTGTAATGTAATCTACCATAACATGTAATTATGTTGTATGCTGTAATATAACTTCTTGATCTTCTCATCACCATCACTGCAATGTGTTAAGTCTTAGGTTGGGACCAGGAAGCTTCATATGGTTGTTGAAAAGATAAAAGAAGAGATGACTCCATGTGTCCCATCTTGAGCCTCTTAGAGGAAAGATGGGATAGAAATGCAATTAATAAATTAAGGAGGAAAGCTCTAAAAACCAGACAAAGTTGCTGCTGGTCTTTCAGCACAGTAATCCTACTTCTTACCTCTCCTTGTGCTGCAGCCTGACAGAATATCTTCTGGATAACCACTGATGAAGAGGCAACGTCTGATGAGACTGGCTTCTCGGGAGCACTGGTGGTGGCTCTGCTTTCTTCTGCTACCATCTGCCACAACTGACTATGTTAAATGAATGTTGTAATATAATACAGTCAACGGATATGCATAAGACCACTATTAGCAATGAAGAAGAAATAGTGGAAATCTGGGGTTCTTTCAGCAGATTCACACAGAGAACAGTGTAATTACCACACAGAATTGTAGAGGTGGATTACAGAGGCGCTGTATGTCCTGCTTCTGCTTCAGCACATCCTGGGAAGGGGAACTCATAGTTTCCTTGGTAATTTGTTCCACTGTTGAATTGCTCTCAATGTTAGGATATAACTATGGTACGTGAATTAGGACTGACCAAAAATTACAGAGGATAGTTCTTCCCTATAAAGTGGCAGGAAACTAGATTTTGTCTAGCTGACTAGAATCTCTCCTCTTTCCCAGGGCACCTGCATAAAAGCAATGTCCAAGGACAGTTTGAAAAAAGGCAGGAAGAGGAGAACATGTGTCTTCTTCAGTCCAGGGTTTCCTCTGTGAGCTGATTCCAAATCTTAAGTCATAAGAAAGAGAGTTAGAGAGGGATACAGGTGGGAAGAGGGTCAGGAAAGAGTGAGTGCATGCATACATACATCATGTCCTGAATAACTTTCAGAGATAGGATGCAAGCAGAGTCCAGCGGTATCAGAAAAATATGATGATAAACAAAGGTATGAATTTAGAAAAGTGTGCTTCATTTTTTTTTTCAAACAATAGAAAAATTAGTAAGAGACTGGGTTTTTGTCTGACTGTCCACATCATGTCTATTGGGATCAATCAGTGAGAGCTTGGCTATAAATTCTGGCTGTTCAGACAAGAAAGATGCCCTGGGCTGCTTTGCCTTTTTTATCCAAGAGGTTTTGACCTTTCTTCTCTCATGTTGACTTTGCCACTATGATTGATGCCCTTGCAACTTCTAAATTGAACTACTGCTGTGACTTCCACTTGGATTTACTTCTGAAATCCTTTCAAAAGATTGCAGTGCTGACTAAAGCCAGAGCTTATTTGACCAAGGTAATCCATTCGCAAAGCAAACATAAGCTTCAATGGAAAAATGTTGCTGTCTGTGGGCCTCTGTTTTGGTTTTTTGAGACTGAGGGCTCATCCTCACATTCCCTAAACACAGCACAAACATGGCCCTGTAATCCTGTCCTTATGACATTGACTGAGGCGGTTGTGTTTTCTCCACAGTTTTTGCTGTGGATGTGATCTAGCACACTTCATCAACAGTGCAACTGACGTGGTCAGGAGCTGAGAACTGCCTAGGTCTTACTAGCCATTTTAGGCTACTGCAGTCATAACCCTTCCATCCAGCCCCTGGGCACTGCACTCCATGGCTGTTTCCGCTCAGGTTTTAGAAGAAATCAACACCTGGCTTCTTCAGAGGCATCTGTGCTTGAAATAGCTGACTGACACTTTTCAAAGGGTTTATCAGGTCTTATGTGGGCTCCTTAAATACATGGGCTTGGTGCTCTAGGGCTCATGAGTTCAGAGACTAGGGTTGTTTTTTAAACATGGGTTTAGTATTCTGTTGAAAGAAGGTTCATTTGGACAGGGAAAGGGAGCCATATTCGGGCTGCTGGGAGTTGCTGGTTTCCATGGCTTCTGCTCACAAGAGGTTTCACATGACTGCACTTTTTACTGTTTTATTACGTGGGGGTGCCACTTTGCCTACCCCACTGACTATTTCTGGATGCTGCTGGCAATGGCCACACTCTGCCAGCTCTGCTTTTCTTTTTCATTTCTAGTCAAGGGTTGAGCCCACTTATTATCCATCATTTCCTTCTGTTTCACCCTGCACCCCTCTTCTGTGCCTGCAAACTGATTACTTGACTATTTTGGGGCATGGGTTTAGCGCTCTTTCACAAGAGCAGTAGTCCCATGATCAGAAATAGCCCAATTCACTGGGAACAGGCACAGAGCACTTCTGCATCTGCAACCTAATAGGCAAATTGACAGATAGCTAAATCAGCTATCCTAAGCACATCTCCATCCCACCACATATAAAGAGAGCAATCAGTGTTGATACTCAAGTAGGAGGGGAAAGGAAGCCAGGGGAATTCACCAGCTGAGTTTTTTAACTTGCCCAACATTAAGTAAGGATGACACTACTTGATGGCCTCATTACTAAGGCAGAATGGGATTGGCAATAAAGACAGCACAATTTATGCTAGCAAACTCTTCTGCCAGCTCATAGAGTAGAGGAAAGCACTTTAAGGCAGCTGTCTGACTGTGCCCTGAGTGGCAGGACAACCAGCTAAACACATGTGATAGCCTAAACACTTTAGAAGTAAGTGGACATCCCCTGAAAATGAGGTGAGTTAGATCCTAAGCAGTATGAAGTGCAGCATGGAGAGCCAGTTTGGCATAGCAGTTAAGGTGCTGAGCTAGAAACCGGGAGACCATGGCAGCTGGTGACCTTGGGCCAGCCACTTTCTCTCAGCCCTAGGAAGAAGACAATGGCAAACCACTTCCAAAATGTTGCTAAGAAAACTGCAGGGAATAGTCCAGAGACTTGTCATACATTCAGAGTGGGTTCTGATTTTTTATTTTGGGGGAAGTGTATGGAAAGTACTAAAGAATAGCTGTTTTGCAGCTTTTATTATCATTTCTGCCTGGGTGCAGCAGGAGAACACAAGGCTTCCAAAAAGACTTAAAAGTCACACCACAAATGACAAGTGTATCACTGTTACTTGTTTAGTGGGTGACTGACACCAAGCTCCAATTACATACTGTAAACGAAGCTCAATACATCCTCCATAACTGGAATGAAACTGCTACATGTTTTTTTGACTAGCTCTCAGGGCATCACTGTCTCTGTCATCAACCTATAGTATTATACACCACTGTACATATGTATAGCATAGTATACACATGGACAGTACTAATCATCACTGTCCCTGTCATCAACTTATAACAGGACTCATGAGCCCCAAGCAGTCAGGAAGTATTGCTAAGAGGAGCAGATCCCGTCACCACTGCTTCCTCTTTTCCCTGTCTTCTTAATATAAGTCCACTGTGATGAATTGGCTTTTTGACTCTGAAAAAGGAATGAGAAAAGCCAACACCTCAAAAGTACCTCAGAGAATGAGAGGGTTTTCTGAAGGAATTATCAAGCCACAAAGGTCTAATACTCAATTGATAGACAATCAAACACTTTTTCTTAAACCGAATAAAGCCACAATATTGATCTGTGCTTTTCAGCTCAAGAATAAAGAATTAGAAGAACCCCAGAACACCTTCTCTTCCTGAAGAAGTTGGAAGTTGATATTCTGAGACTTCCATAAGCAGGTGGAGTACACCAATCACTGTCATTTGACAACGTGATAGAGGTGTTTAAAAAAAAAAAGCTTAATTTCAAAGGCATGTTGCAGATTAACAGTTCAGACACTTTTGGAAATGAGGATAGAGACAGATAACTTCACTGCCATGTAATGAGCCAGGACAATGGTCAGTTATCATGTACAATTGTTCCCATGCATGTTCCATGTGCCAGGTTTAAGATGTGTGGCATCTCTTGTAAATTAAAAAAGAGGACCACTTGGCCTCCTTGCCTAAAAATGCCCTACATGAAAGTACTATGACTTTTCTATCCTGCCAAGCAATAACAATTGCCACTCCATCACACACAAATCTTTGCAATGAAAGCAGTCCCCCAAAATGTAGTGGAGACTACATTTTCCCCTAACAATTATCCAATTGCTACTAAAGAGGCATTTAAGGTAACAATGACTTTTGTTCAGGAAGATTCTAGGAGGAGGAGGAAGTGATTTGCAACCATTTCCACCTCCAACCTACCAAGTTTCCAAATCATAGAACGAGGATTCAGAACTGAAGAGGCCTACATTTGATGTTTCAAGCCACCCTAGCAGCTATATTAAAAATAACTTACAATAAATATTAGCAGGAGAACCGACATTCGTGATCTGATAGAAAATGAGCACCACCCTCCACCTACAGGCAGTCATATAGAAAGAAAAAAATTATAGCTTAATTTCTCTTTCCATGTTCAACAAGAGAGGCTGTGAAGACATCTTTTTTATTTATTTATTTCCACTTAGGCAAAACAGTTCTTGCTCAAATTAAATTGCATAAACAGTCATGCTGAACAGCTCATAGTTTGCCATGTAGGTCACATGGGCATACTACATATTATATATTTCAGAATCTGAGACCTTATTAAATTTTATGCAACTATTATTAGAAACACTAGCTTCATACATATAGTTCAATATTCAAGCAACAATACATCCAAACCACAAACTGTCTTCATGGATTGATCTGTCTGACTAAATGCCATTCTGAATATGGATCTTGGTATCTGCTTGTTTAATTAAGTATTGCTTTCAAGGGGGATTTTTTTTTCCTTTTCTCTTTATCTAAGCATACCATAGAGCTAACTTGCATTTTATCATAATGGGCAGCCTACAAATACTTTAAATATTTGCCTCCCACAAACTGAAGCAGTCAGCTTTCACTGGCTATTACCCATCAATTAATGATACATATACCTGATTCCTATTCAAACTCTAGTTTTATTGGTACCTTGGAATCAGGCCAGCACTTAAGTCAATCAGTGAGCCCTTGAAATATTTACCAAGGATTAGGGCCAGGATGTTGGTTATGGAAGTTCAGTGTGGGTATATGCACATTGTGTATGATCTGAGATTTTCAGACGGGAGTGCAAATTGCTGTTTTTTGGGGGGGTTGGGTGTCGGGGGGGGGGCCGTTATGGATTGATTATGTTTTTATTCTGTTCGCCATTCAGACTATCATTGGATAGATGTGCAGCTGTATAAATTTGATGTGGCTGCACAAAGATTAGATTTCAAAAAGTATACTGCAAAACCTAAATACAACAGTGCTTTCGTTGTCACCTTCCCCTTCGATTGTATGGATAAAACTGTCACAGCATATTTAGGAATGGCAATTATCAAATGCAAATTAGTTTAGCCAACAGGTGTCAGGCCTAGCCCAAGGAACTCCAGGAGACCATGCAAATTCAGTCCAGCTATGTTTATTAGCTACAACCTCTAGCAAGAATCTTCCCAGACTAAAACCCCAGTTCCCAAAGTCCTCCAGACACAACAGTGTGAATTCCTCAGGGAGGTGCCAGTCTCATCCTTTTGTTCCTCCCACATGGTTCTGGTGAGCTAGGAAAATGCTTATCTCCCTGAGCTTGGCGTTCATAATTCCATTCCATCACACAGGAGACATAAGCAAGCCTCCCCCAAACCAATGCCGTCCAGAGGTCTAAGGCCTGCAATTCCCCAAATTCTCCCTTCAGGGTAGCCAAAGGCTGGGAGTTCTGGGATTTGTAGTTCTGCACAACTGGAGAGCACTCAGTTGCAAAAGACTGGCTTAAATATTAATATGGATGATAAAGACTGATGATTTGGAAAATACGGTTAAATGAAGCTTCTAATGTTAAGCTGCATTGTTTCTTCTAGCCCAGTATCATCTACTTGCTGCAGCCTCCCCAAGCTACAGCTTCCAAAAATTCCTTCTTTTCATGATTAGAGGCTAAAACAATATTAACATACTGCATTGTTATAGCTATATCATCTGATTCGTGTTGTAACTTTTTTTCTCAGATTTGTCCTGTATCTTTAGCTATATTTCAACTTTATTTCTAGGCAAAGGGAACTCCTTCAGTTGAATTTTCATCCATCACACAGGGAATAAACTTCTAAATCCCTCATTCTAACAGTACAAAGGGAAAGGCTTCAACACTTTGAATCAGTAATTTTCCTTGTTAGATTTCCAGAAGCATTGGGTGCTTAGACCTGGAAAGTGGCAGGTAGACTAGAAAACCTTTTGACTAGCATCTGCAAGACTTCTGTTGTGCTAGAATAGCAGTAGCAAAAGATTGTTGCAAGAAGGAACTAACTAAGGAATCATTATTCCTTTGCTTTAAAATGCATACTTGGAAGCTTCATAATATTAAAATTAATAATTTAAGGGCTGTAGACTAAGTTTAGTAACTGAAACTAAAGAAACTAAGGCGCTTGTGGTCTCAAAGAGCACACTGTCTGAGGGGGGGCTATTTAGGATCCATTTGAGCAAAACAAAGGTTTTGTTGACATGACAAGGTTTGATTACAACCTATGTACTACATGCGTTGCCAACTGTAGCTAAGCATCATAACTTTCACTATCTGATTATAGAGAGAGGATAAAAATAAATATTCTCTGGGGGTTTCATGTGTACCTCTGTGTAGTTATCTCAGTGACAATAAAGAATCGATTTGTGATTGCCTTCTTTGGGGATGTTTTGTGACTTCCAAGGCCAGCCTGCAGCTTTGCATTTCCTGATGGTCTCCCCTCCAAGTACTAACTAGGACAGGCCCTGCTTAAGTTCTTGAGATCAGCCAAGGTCAGCTAGGTTTTGCTAGTGGCTGAGGCTGGCAATACTTTAGCAATTAAGCTGCCTGATTCAAAATATATGCATTGCATTTTGCATTTAAAAGGGCAAATCTCATGAGAAGAATTGAGCGGAAAGTCAGAATATAATAGATAATATATAATCGTCCCCCCTCCCTTGATTCCATCAAGAAATGTGCCTGTCCTGCTCCAGCAGGCAGTGTGGCTAAGAAAGTAATTTATTGCAGTGGAAAAGACCTATGGGGTGAAGGTTAAAACTTCAGAGAACAAGCTAAATGAAATACTTTGGTGGATTATTCTGTCCTTAAAAATTGTATTTCTCACTTGTGGCCATTTTCAGCCTCTGAGAATTACAAGAGAATGCAGAATTTTTCATTCCTTGTACCTGTTGGACATACATTCCCAGAGCTACCTTTCCACAACCATCACAGGGTGCAAAGAACACTAATCTTTTACCAGCATCCATTTATCTATTTTGCTTTACGTGGGATGGTTATCTATGCTGCGAAAAATTCAATGTCCTTGAAAGGACCAGTGGATCATGCATAAATTGGGATAAATGTCAGACCATACAAAACCCCTGGCATCTATTATATGTATGTTGACCAAGGTCAAAAAGTCTATTATTTTCTCCAGTACGTGGTGTTATTTTATTTATACAGAACCTAACCTGCAGATCTGCAAGCTCTCACATTCTGCAGGGGATCAACCGAGGATGCATGACCTTATCGAGCATTCGGATTCCAAAGTGGCTGAGCTAAGGCACACAAAAGAAGCACTGCATGAAAGCTACTTAAAAATCGCTCTCTGGCCTGGGGTGGCTGCCTTAAAGGATAGTCGTTCGCCATTCAGGTGGGAAAAGACAGAGAAAATCTCCAAAGGCCTGGGCTGAGCTATTGTGTCTGAATGGATTGCTGTGTGGAGGTACTTATCAGGGAGAGCCATTTAAAAAGTCCTCCTTGTGACGATTGCTTTGAATGCACTCATTTTCAGCACTGAAAGAGGCACAAATACATAGGAAGCTAAATCGACAAAAAGTTGCAGCATCCTAAAGACTAAGGAGAATATTAAGTCATGAGCTGGTTAGCGTCTTCTTCTTGAGATGCAGAAGTGGCCTGCCCCATCGTAATATTGTACGTTGGTGCTGTCTTCTCCAAGTGATTCATCAAGACCATAGGTAGAATGTATTAACTGGGTGAAATATTTTCCAGAGTTATTCCCAACCATGAAAATATCAGCAATTAAATTTGAGATCTGCGACATGTGATGCACTGAATGAAATAAAGACATATTAAATATCTCACCCCCAAATTGTTGCAGCTTTAATTGTTTACCTGATGCTAAGCTCAGCTGGAGAGTGCCATCAGGATTGTAGCCAAAATGGACAAAAAAGGAAGACATCTGGGGAATCCTGAAATTTTCAGAAGGACAACCCACCCACCCACCCCCGCAATAAAGCTAAGGCTGTAAAAAGATAAATAAACCACTAGCATTTCAGTAATGATCAAGCACTTCCCAAGTGTTCACAGACTATTCTGCCTGTGGGAAATTAAGCAGAAACCCAGAATAGGAATATAGTGGAGAGCAAGTCCAAGTAGCTGAAATACAGGAGTAAAATATCCTGTTTTGTGACTTTCTGTTAAAGTATGCAGCCCAGTGTCTGCAACTGGAATTTGGGAATAACAAACTGAGTTGAAGTTGGTGCCAATGAAGTATGTGACCAAAGATGAGAAAGAAGACAAATGAAATTTAAGAAGACTTCAGATGGGAGGGTTTTCCTAAGAAGTAAGAAAGAAAAAAATGAAACTGAAGTGGAAACTAGAATTAATAAATATTCTTTCTTAAGAGAATATAAATGAAGGGGGAGAAGAAGAAGAGCAGACCACAGCACGATGGAAGTTTGGCCAGAAGGGCAAATGGAAGAAATTGGAAAGAAAAAGCAGGAAAATTGGTTAGAAGAGACTGGAGTTTAAGAAAAAGGGGGCTTTAGGAAAAGAAATAAGGAAAGAAAAGGAATTTAAAGAAAAGTGGTTTTGAAATAAGGAGCAAAGTGGGGTGCTTCTCTCTAGAGCAATTGGGAACAGAGTGCATTATCTCTCTTCCTCCCATCCTGGTTATTCCCAGGTGCAGAAGCTGCTTGGGACATAGCTACTCCCCTCTTGCAAGACTTCAGTGGGGTTACATGGCAGCCCTTTTACCTCAAGCATGCCCAAGCATTTGTTTGCTTGGTGGCCGCTTTCCAGTGCAGCAGCTTTGAAAACTGCTGGCTCTTCTTGGCAACACAACTTTTTATATAATACGCTTGGTCAGGGAGAGGTTCCCTTGCTTTGGAACAGAAGGAAGAGAAAGGTCCTCCTTGTGAGCCAGACCCTTGGCCCTCTCACTCAGGGGTGAGTTTCAGGGGTGAGTTTTGTTGTTGTTGTTGTTGTTGTTGTTGTACCATTTTTTTTTATCCCACCTGTCTTGTTTTTATAAATAACTCAAGGTGGTGAACATACCTAATGCTCCTTTCTCTTCCTCTGTTCCCCACAACAACCCTGTGAGGTGCGTTGGGCTGAGAGAGAGCAACTGACCCAAAGTCACCCAGCCGGCTTTCCTGCCCATAGGACTATTGGTTTCAAAGGAAAAAAGCAAGCGAAGTGGCTATTCTATAAGGCAATTGGTGGTGGCTTTTTCCACTGATAAGTGATACTGGATAAAAGGGAATTCCACATTCAAAATGTAACGGACAACAACATTGTCTAGCCTTGTTGTTGAGGCAGAGGAAAGCTCAGCTGTGGGTTAACATAATTCTGGCAACATATACTTCCAGGACCTCAGGAATAGAAAGAAAGCTCATAAAAGCAATGATCTGGAAGAGCCCAGAGAGAAGGAGCAACCAAGGAACACATGGAAGCTGGAGTTTGGCTGGCATAAAGTGACCATCAGAGGGGAAATGGCTGTCAGGGTAGCTAATGAGGAAAGGTCTAGGAGTGCAGCTAGAGATCAGGGCCAGAGGAGCCAAGCAAAGCAACAGAAACAGTGGGAGGAAGAAAAGTAGAGTTCAAGCAGTAGAGAGACCCAATGCTGTTAAAGTATGTGGGCACTAGAGAGGGAGAAGGGTTATTCAGCTGGGGAGCATTTACTCTTGCTTTAAGACTGCAAACTTCCAGTGAGGTGGCCAGCTCCAAAGGTACCTAAGGGAAAGTAGACTGAGATGGAAGTGGGTGAGTATGGGGCCATGTGTAAGTTTCTCAGCGCAAGGCTCTGCTGTAGAGACAAACAAGGTCCCCCACAATGATTCCCAGGAGGGTTTAATGTTATTCCACATTCAGTGTAAAAGAATTTGAAGGGAGTTTTCCCAAGACTTTTCTGTTTTGATGTTTGATTTCTGTAAAAGAGATTGAAAAGTAATTCTGAAAATAATGCTATTTTCTGTTCACAACCAACAAGTGACTTCTTTGAGTGGTTTTGAGTTTCCTGGGGAGAGTGGAAGCATCCTATTAGCACCAGTCTTGTTAAACCCAAAAGTTTATAGGAGCTGGGAAGAATCCAACAGAATTCTTGGATAGCCAATAGCCAAAGGTTAATTGGGACACAGGGGTGTGTGTGTGTGTGTGTGCGCGCGCGCACGTGTGTGTGTGCTATGTGTATATCTGAGCTGTGAAAATGCAGTAAGCCATAAGATGGCAATAAACAATTAGAGCTTTCTCTACCTTTTTGCCTCCATCTAGTGATCATCCAGATTTTTGCAGCCAGATCTGGTATACCTAGTTTATCCTCCTTACATTATTTTGTTTTTATTCCTGTTTGATTCACTTGTGTTGAGAAGAACTAGTTATGTTTCACTCCTTTCCCCTCTATCAACATATCACACTATGTTTGCCCAGAAAATATTTTAGTCGACCTATAGTTTATGGAAAACATTATGTAGAAAAAATATTTTAAGCTGCAGGAATAGATAAAAAAGTACAGGACTGTTTCTTTGCCATGGTCAACAAGCAATATTTTTTAAAAAATATTCTCCATATTATGATTAGCATAATATTTATAAAGCAGTATCCTCTGATATGCAGTAAAGCCAGTTCCATATATTACAAACATGACCTTCCTTCAGTCCCCAAAGGATAGACTTTCCTATTTAGAAGGCAATATACACATTTCTTGAGTATATTACCTGCTGCAGCTGCCTGCTTTTATTAGATTATGTTCTTTTTGCATGTACTTTTTGTTTATAAAGAATTGTTTAATTGTGTTTAGCTGCCCTCAGTAGTACATGCACATTAGAAGGAAAGGACATAAATGATTATATACAAACTGGACATAAATGATTATATACAAAAGTAAATATTAAAATACACATCAGATTCATATAAAAATTAAATGATTATGTGAGACAGCATTGCCAAAAATTAGATCAATAATGATCTAACAAAACCTTGTGAGATACAAAAAGGAATGTAAATGGAAAAATCAACAGCTGTGATTTTTAAACTACAATTGTAGGTGCAGTTAGTCGAGGCATTAAGCCCCAAAGGCCCTCTGGGAGAGCAAGATTTTCACCTGCTTCCAGAATGTCATGGGGGGGGGGGGTATCTGGGTTTCAGGAGGCAAGCTGAGCAATAAGCAAGAATTCCGTGGCAGCAAACGTCACCTTGGCAAACTAAAATCAAAGCACTGATGACATTCACTAGTTGAAAAGAGCAGTTTATCCTGAATAGTACAAAATGAGACTGCCGTTATTTAAGGAGATTAAACTCAAACAAGGCTACCATTCAGAGAGCTTACAACCGAACGGAGAACATTTATCATTTGAAGATGTGCAATAAGCTATAATTTAATCTTGTATGAATTTGTTTGTTTAGATAGCTATCTTCTCCACCCTAGGACAACTGTAGCATCAACCTGCTTCTGGTGACTTATGAGAAAAGAGCATAGTGACAAATGGAGGGTTGCATGTGGAAGAGAATTAATATTGTGATATATTACCTTGCTGCAGAATCTCATATCCCTACTGGGAATGACATAAAAGATGTTAAAAGATTAAAGAGAAGCAAAGCCATCATTCATAAAACCATGTTTATACTTAAGGGCAGAATACATGGAGTCATTCTACTGGGGCTATTAATATTGTTACCCGTGTTGTGATATCTATAACCAAAAATGGCACTTAACCACGTCTGTTGAATTATAGGACATTATCTCATATTGGACTATATCTCTTTTCTGAAAAGTGTACAGTAGAAGTTTATTGCATGTCCCAAGTAGGTCTGGAATAACTCTTAACTGGAAAATATACAAGGCTACCAACAGCAGAGTGTCAACATCAGTTTTCAAGTGAAGTGGATTAATCCTGGATCAGACTGAATAAATGCACCCTAACCCTAACCCTTGTGTGAATTCAAAGTGCATTTTCTTCACTGCTGAGAGTCTTTAGATGCCAATAGTTATGGAAAGAGCTGTTGGATCAGAACAGTGTTTCTATAACAATTGGAATATAGCAACTGGACACACATTGTCAGGTGATCTTGATTACACATATTAACATCTCTCACTTTTTTATGCTGCTCAGCATCTCACCATAGATTTTTTTTCCCCCTGGTATTAAGGAAAAGTTAACCTTTCCTATATCACCACCACCACCCTGAGAGTTTCCAACCTCTGAGCCAGATCAACACCTTAGAAATTCCTTGCTGCCATATTGGTTTGCAAATCCTGAGTGACAAGTGTCAAGAGTCCCCTTTTAACACCCTGGTGCCTCAGCTGTATGATGGTGATCCAACCTCTACTTATATTTTGCCATATAGCCCTGCTGTCATAACCTACTGAATGCCTTATTTAATTGGCACCTTCATAGAACTAAGTCAATGGTTAATAATGAGGATCTATCTGTAGCTACCTGACCATCCTAATATTTACTGTATATCAGAAATATAATTCTTTTGGCCTTTACACTTCCAACTGCTCCCACACTATGCTCACGGTGGACAGCATTCACTGTGACTGTAGTATGGGGTAAAAAAAAAATCTCTAGTCTTCCTCAAGTTCCTGACCAACCATTCTGAGCAGTTCCAGCCAGTGCAGCCACAAATATGATTCAAACTGAAGACAGTCACTCCTGCAAGCATATAGGTCAGAAAAGAGTTTCCAGCTGCAGGGCTAGAGTCCTGCTATTGCCTCATCCCCAAGCTGGCATCTGCCATTGTGGTTTGTATGTATGTATGTATGCATGCATGCATGCATGTAATTAATTTGATTTGATGCCACCCAACTCCAAATGACTATGGGAGGCTCACAACACACCAGACAATGTAAAACTATATAGTAAGAAGCAACAACACAGCCAAATTTGAACAGAAGAGAAAGAAATTAAAACAAAAACAAAAAACCAAGATGGTGAACCAGACAGATATTCCTAAACATCCTACCATCTCATATGCAGCGGGGTACACAGCCATAACACCGATCATAAAACTTTAAGTTGAAAGGAGCCACTTCAGGCTATTCAGTGCAATACAGGAATCATGTATGGACTGGTGCATTCCTCTTGTGGTCTCCAGAATCTCCCCAGAATACATAGCCTTTTTTTTTTTTTGCCCCTTTTTTTTAACAGTTTTAGGGTGGGGGGATGAGTTAAAAGACAAAGGGGGTGCCTAAAGTGTTATAAATGCTTAAGAATCATTTCACCCCCTTAGAACTCTTAAAACCACCTCCCAGAATGGGCTCTGGCCCCACCCAGTTTTGGACTACAGCCTTCAATATGCTGTACAAAGTGTATGCAATTCCTATTCTGGGGTAATAATCACTATAGCAGCATCAAACAACATAATTATTGCAAGTGCCACACACTTAGAACAGTTAAAGAAATAGTGGACGATAATGGGATGAAAGGAAGAGAATCAAATATTCTTCATACCATAGCTGTTGAATGGGACTTTCAATTGATTTTATTGGTTTTTAAATTAAAAAAAAACAAACTCATGTTACTTTAATCATATGTGGAACAAGATAACAGCATCAATCTCGAGTTTTCTAAAAAACTCTATAACAAATCACTTTGTTTTTATTATATTTAGCGTATTAATTTACTAATAATATTCTTCAGTCCTGACATCGTTAAAGTAGAGGCCTGTTGCAAATCACTCAATTTCACTGTGCATCTTCTTTCCACACTAGCTCTGACACTCATCGGGAGACAGGGAGAGAAAAAGTTCACAGCGCTTCAAATTCAAAAGTATCTCAAATAATAAGATCATGAGGTTTGAACATAACAGAGGTAGAGAAATGAAGGAATGACAAAGCCCTGTCAGACTGGGATGATGGTTGCTCTTCAGGTTTATATGTATTCATGATTTTGTTTAGTACATCTAGTACATCAATATTTCAGTTTCTTCCAGAGTGGAACTCAAGCTGACCCATTTGAAGTTGTCTTACAGTATATCTGAATCATAAGGAATCCAAACTCTGCTTAGTATATGTAATATGGATACCATTCTCTTTAATGGTTGATGCATAGATGGTCATCCCCTGAAAGCTGCACTAGAATCATGTGATGAGTTGTGTGTGTCAATAGGCAATAGCTGATAGAAAATCAGAAGAACACTCTATGTATCTAACACTAACACTATCAGTTTCTACCGAAGCACTATGCTTCTAAATGAATTCCTTTGCAGATGATTGTGCAAAGGTCCAGCTGTGAGTATCATTTAACTATTTTCTATGTACTCTTTACTTAATGACAATACAGCAAATTCAGGATTGGCTTCTGTAAATCATTGTATTTGAAGCAATGTCAGGAAAATATTAAAATTCTTTTTGTGTTATTTGATCTATGATGGCTGATTCACACTTAGTATCATTCCATATATTATCCATTGATATATATTGATAAATATGTCCCAAATGAAAGGAAATCAAATGTAGGTTTGCACCTTCATATACAAAGTAACTTGTGGCCTTTACATGATATAATCTTTCATAAAATATGGAAAGAAGAAGAGAAACAAACATACAGATTGTGCGTGTTTATGCCTGAGTTTAGACAATGCAGATTGGTAACAATGCAATTGGCTCTCAAATCAGTATGCTAAAAGATCTTAGTAAAATAGTATTACCTAAAACAGTTAATGATGTGATTTTTATAACCACTGAAATTTCCAAAATCTAGCTGTTGCTCAGAGGTTTCTGTAAAATGGAACAGACTCCTACATGCAAAAACATCAAAGATACTTTGGTATTTATTCAAACAGCTAACAAGACACTCAGTTGCTAATTATGAAGTATTTAATTACTATTATATTGATTATTTAAGTCTTTATTTCAGTGCAGAGTCATGTGAGCAACCTTTTGCTACAGTCAAAGTTCTACAAACCTGGACAAATTGGTTTAGACAGTGATCAACATCTCAATAAATTAAATCAGGTGATTTTGGGATACTAACAAGAAATGCTAGCGAGCCACTTAATTGAAACTTATAAAGGGGCGTCTTTATGGATTGGGGGAAAATATTAAGAAAATCAAATTCAGTTTAACATGTTAACTGATCTCAGGGTTGAAATTACATTTGACAGCAAATGTGCTTCCAATCCCATGTTCCCTTTTGATGTGATTTTGAAGAGAGAGAAGCAGAAATAAACTTCTTAATCATTTACAACCAACTTTCTCCATGATTGCTCCTTATCTCTTTCCATACAAACAGGCACTGAAAAAAGGTTCATCAACCTATCTTCCATCTCCCACTTCTCCCCACTAAATATCCCATGGCTTTGTATGTGAGACCATTGCAGTATTAGCTTAGCACAAATCAAGGGCAGCAATCTTTACACAATTAATGTGGTTGCACTAACACATCATCCTTGCCAATCTAACAAGGAAAATGAAAACAGTTATTTTCAGTTTCTTTCTTGTGCTTTCTACTTTTCCAGCACTAAATTTTCTTTTCTCTTCCATTAATGATTCAGTGCTCTTTTCCCCCTTCCCAAGGCCAGATCTACATTCCTTCATACCGAGCCATAAAGAGCTTTATAGGTTAACATCAGCACTTTATATTACAACTGGAAGCTGGCAACCACTATAGGACCCACAATTCAGGTGTCATGTTCCCAACTGCAACTCCTGCTATTATCCCAGATGCTGCATTTTGTACCAGCTGAAGCCTCCAGATGGTTTTTAAAGGCAGTCACATGAACAGCACCTTCCACTAGTCTAAACAGGTGTGATAAGGGCATGAGTCACTGTAACCAGATCCTCTTATCCCAGGTATGGCCCAGCTGACACATCAGCCAAGGCAGGGCAAATTCCCCACCCATCCCCACCCCATTCATGACCTCCCCCTGCTGCTCCAGAGTTTTGGTGACTCAAGAGGGATAACAGAAGTTTGATTGAGGGAGAACATGACAGACTATTAGAGTATGCAATGGGAGACAGTTGCCTTCTTTATTTTATTGGAAAAAATAAAACCCTTATTTTTAAGACTATTGGAAAAAATAGAATTCTTCTTTTTAAAGCTTTATTTGCCATCGCTTTTAGAAATGGCAGATTTCCAATAGATAGCCATCACTCAACAGTATTCCTTACTGAAGGTAGTCCAGGAGAAAACATCATGGCATTTTCAAGGGCATTCCAGTTTTTGTTCTTTAGTTTTTGAAGGTGGCTGCCCTCACCAGCCAATTCACAATTGGTGACTCTCAATTAGGAAAATTTTCTGGTACTTTTCCTTGCAGCAAATTTATTTTATTTTGTTTTGTTTTTTAATAAAGCAGAGTCTGGCACCCTGTTACTTCAGATGTATCATGGTAAACCTTACCCTTTCTGGGGAAGAAAAAAAAAACCCTACCTAACTGAGAGATTATGGAATATCCTTCCCACTGCGGTCCAGCAGGCCGCTATCCTTTTAACTGTCCAAAAAGCACTCAAGACCTGGCTTTTTCCCCCAAGTTCTGGGATAGGGTGAGATTGGTGGGATGAACATGTTGTGGGCTGCATGGGAAAGTTCAGGTCTTCTTTGTTTTAATCTTGTTATTTTATTGTAGATAGATATTGTTTTATTTTGGGGTTGTGAGCCACCCAGAGTTTGGTTCAAGGTGGACAGCTTTACAAATGTTTTAAATAAATAAATAAATAACTGAAAATAATGGTCCCCAATGGGTCTTTTTTCCCCCATCCCATCCCCATTTTACAATGATGAAAAAAATGGATTGACTTTTCATAGGCTGAATAACAGAGTTGGAAGGGATGATTTAGGCCCTGAGTCAAACCCATTGCATATGGAATCCACACTAGGTTTTTCCAACGATGCCATTTTGGCTTTAGAGTTTGATCAAGCCAGGTCACTATTAAGGCAAAGGATCTTAGATATAGAAGGCCAAGCAGAAACGGCTGTCTTTACCTATAATATAATCGCAAACAACCAAATTCTAGTGAATAAACCAGTCTCATACTTGTACCACATTACAGTTACAAAATTCAGGAAAGCTTTATCCTTAGCCTGATTTAACGCTCTCCCTACAGCTGTTCTAGAAGGAAGATACAGGAAAATCACTTATGATATTCAATACTGCCCCTGTGGTACGGGTGCCATGGAAACCACAGTTCATGTTCTCTTGTATGGTCAGTTTTATAGGGACATTTGCTTTCAGCTGATTACCCCTCTTTTATTTAAATTCCCCAGGCATTCTGATAATTTTTATTTGTATTATTTGTTAAATAATCAAGATGAATCCATTTCTTTAAAAGTTGCAAAATTTTGCTATGTAGTATGTAAGCTTCGCCCGCAAATGGTTGCTAATAGTTATTGATGAAAGGGGTAATATTGTTGTCTGTTTTATTGTATGTATTTTTATTGGTCAATGACTGAAATAAATATGATGATGATGATGAATCCACATTAAAACAATCTAAATAGCTTTATAGCCTATGTTTGAACCTCTCTACTGAAAGGAAATCCATTATTTCTCTGAGGAATTAGTTCCTTCACCAAAGTGTTTGTATCACTAGAAATTTCCTAATATTCACCTGGAATCTGCCATGCTGCAGTTTAACACCATTATTGGCTATCCTCACCCTGGAATAATAAGAAACAGGTCTTGGCTTTCCTCTATGAGATCCCATTAGAACCCATCATAACCCTTTGGTAGTCTTTTCTCAAGGCTAAACTTTCCTAATTCCTCAATCTCTTTACAGAAGTTAGTTTCCATTCCTCTGATCATTATAATTAGTCTTTAGGAAATTTCTCTGGATTTTCCTAAAATATGTATAGAACTGAGCACAATACTCAAGGTAGTTCTGGCCAATTAAGTATATAGAGGAATTGTTATTTCCAATGATTTGGAAATTATATTTTTACTGTTGCAGCCAAGATTTTTTTAGCAGACACATCACACTGCTGATTCATATTCAACTACAATCTCAAGGTACTTTTCACAGATACTATGATCAAGCCAGAAATCCAGGTATTCCCCATCCTATAACTGCGCCTTTGATTTCTTGGCAAAGCCTTTATTATATTACCTTATGTTATTTTTCAACCACTTCTCTAATCTGTCAAGACCATTTTGAATCTTGTTTTTTGTCATTGAGAATGGATATTTTCAGATGGTATGTATATTACAGAGGGGCAAGAAAGTAAGTCATTGAGACTTAAATTATGAATTTAAAATTTACCAAGAGGGATAAATATATGATAAACTGAATAGCAAAACACATGCAAACAAATACATGTCCTTCTTTGGGGAGTGGGCTTTTTGTTTTTATCATGATGGGATTCAGGATCATTGATAGAGTCGATCGGTTGAAGAAGAATAAAAAGTTGGAAACACTTTACTGGGCTTTTACCTAATCCATCCAGTTTTGATCTGGTATCTGATCAGAAAAATGAGATGTTTTCAATACATTCAGACAGACTTCTGGTAGTCAACACATTGTTCTCAATGTGCTTGCAAGCTGCTTAAGAATTTTCCCAAATAGTTTGTAGTTTGTTTGGTCTTCACTTTTCCTTTCTGTTAGATAGGAATAATGTTTTCCTCTTCCATTCACGTGTTATTTCACAATTTCTCAAAAAGGTAATGGGTATAGGGACGGACAGATCATCAGCTATGGACAGAACATGGCAAAGCAAACTGGCTCCAGGTTGGCAAAAAAGTATGACAAAGCTGTATACTCTCCCGTTATTTATTCAACCTATATGCTAAATATATATAAGGAAAGCTGGACTGGAAGAAGATTAATGTAGTTTTAAAATTGGAGGAAAAACCATCAATAATGATTATTATTATTATTATTTATTAAATTTATATGCCACCCGACTCCCAGCAACTCTGCACTATGCTATGCTGATAGTCAGAAATGCAAAGGATCTGCAACCTTTAGTAAAAAAAAAAAAGTCAAGGTACACAGTGAAAAAATAGGACTAAAATTAAATATAAAGAAAACCAAACTAAGGATAACAGGCAGAACAATCAGTCTTAGATAATGAAGATGTCAAAGTGGTGGATAGCTTCTGCCTTTTAGGATCAGCTACTGTATCCACACTAAAGGAACAGGCAGTTGAGAAATACACCGCAGACTAGCACTTGGTAGAGCAGCCCAAAAGATATTCAATACCATAATGTGTCTAGACCTACAAAGATCAAAATTATGCAGGCCATAGTATTCTCTGTGACACTCTGTGAACATTGGACTTTGAAGAAGCAGGATGGGAAGATTATTGATGCTTTTGAAGTTTGGTGTTGGAGAAGACTCCTGAGAATACTGTGGACAGTCAAGAAAACAAACAAATGGATCATCAAAAAAATCAACCCAGAGTTCTCACTCCAAGCACAAATGACCAGGCTCAAATTATCCTACTTCAGACACATTGTGCAAGACCTAGTTCCCTTGAGAAAGCTGTAAGGCTGATAAAGGTGGAAGGAAAGAGAAAAAGATGAATATCAGCAGCAAGGTGGATAGACTCAGTTATTGTGGTAATGAATGCACCATTGAAAGACCTGAAAAACCAGATTAGGGACAAATCGTCAATGGAGAAAATCTATCGATGTGGCTGCTAAGAGTTGACACTGATTTGATGGCACATAATCAATCAGATCATCCGCAAGAACTTAGGACTGAGTCTCAGTGTTCTGTGGAACCCTTGAATTCTGCAGAAACTCGATGAGGTTGCATGCGAGACTAAAAAAAAGTTCACTCAAACACAGCTATTTTCTTTAAAAATCACTAGAAATTTGTTTCTTGATTAGGGCTACTGGGATTTTTTTTTCTTTTTTTTTTTAACTGACAGGTTCTGTGGCCTGAAAAAAAATTGAAAACCTCTACCCTTGGTCACAATCTGACCCTGTAGATTTTAACTCATTCAAGACCAGTAGGTGTTCCCTATGTTTCTATTAAATGTGAGCTGGCATTCTGTTTCTCCAATTCCCTCTTCTCAGAGAAGAAAGAGTGAAAATAATAGTTTTACCTTTTTGTTGTTTCCTATTAGCATTTTGCCATCTGCACTGTACAGCTGGTGTATCTCATTTTTTTCCTCCTATCATATTAAATGTATCCGAAAAACCGTTTTTATTCTTAGCATACTTCACTACTCTCAGGTCAGTCTGAACTTTAACTTTCCTGATAATACCTCCACGAATCTGGGCTACCTGTACTTTTGTTCCTTCGATGATTTTGATCACTTTCTACCAGCTATGGGTTTCTTTTAAGGTTCATATTTGCACTATGATCCCAAATTATCTGCCTGAAAGATTTTGTTACATCAGCTCCTTCTGAGTTTTACAACTTGCAGGTGAATACTTAACCCAAAATGCAGCACATTATCAGAAATCTGTCCTCCCTTCCCTGCACCATCTTTTGTGTTGTTTGCAGTTGTTGGCCAAAGAATTATTAGCCAATCTTTTCAAAGTGAGTAAAAGTTTCTTTAAGAAAGCAAACCGTATATTCTCTAAGAAAGAGAATATTTCATCATTCATTGATTCATAGAAATTTTCTCCTTGGCTGCTTGCCCAGAAGGCTTCACATAGTTCTGAATGTTATTTATCTTAACGGAGCTGACACTTTCTCTCAAAAAGATTTCAGAGCATAAAGTTAGCAGATATGCTAAACCTCACTGAATATTCGCCTTTCTTCTAAAGAGGTTGAAGAAGACAATGTCCCCCTCCCTCTTTTTTTCCCCTTTTGCGGAGTGCTCTGTCTGTATGTCTGACTCTCTCTCTCTGTCTCTCTCTCTCACACACAAACACACACACACACTCACTTTCATCACTGGAACTAATATATGAGAGCAATGAATGTGATGTGTCTGGAAAACAAAGCATGTGTTGCATTTGTATTAGTCCATTCATTTTAAATTATTCAGCTAAAGGCTATATATATCCAATCAGATTCCCATCAGAGGAAAATCATCCTGAAGACTGCAGCTTAGCAGACTTTTGGAAACCAGTCATTCAGTTTTTTATGTATAGTTGTATCTGCCTGTGAATTTGTCTGAATCTTCAATCACACGAGAAGTGCAGTAATGATACTTCTAAGCTCAGATCCACTCACATGCCCTCCACTGAATCCCCAAGGCAGTGTCTCACTTATCCGGCATACTCCAACAATGCTGTTAAATGAGATTTGTTGCTGGAATCTTTTACACAGATTCCTGAACATTTCATTCAATTCATGTATTGTTATTAAAGTCATTGATCACAAAGAAAGGAATATTCATTTTTACTAAACCTACAAAGAAAACAGTCTAATTTAGACTGACATGACTATTGTTTGAGGAATACAGCAAAATCCACTACCAACAGTATCTGATAACATGAAAGGACATGCTGGCTTTAACATTATTTAGACATAACAGACTCATTAACTAGGATTGGGAGGACTCCAAGATGAGAACCTTTGTAATATAATCATTATAACAATACACACGTAACATAGATATCATAAGAATGAGCATTGGGTTCAATGGAAGCTACCTTCAGGGCCAAGAGGAAAGTATTGACATAAGACAGTACCTTTGGAAGGTAATCTGCTACTCTATGCCTATTTCTGATGTTGCCAAAATTGTAATTGAATATCTAGCCCAAGTCTTTCTGAAAATCAATCTCCTAGACCTGCTGTCTAGTCAATTCCTTAGTTTTGTGTATCCCTTTGCATCCACAAATTCAATATGTTACAATCATGTGAAAAAGAAAGTACACCCTCTTTGAGTTCTTGGTTTTACGTATCAGGACATAATAAAAATCATCTGGTCCTTAGCAGTTCTCAAAAGTAGGTAAATACAACCTCAGATGAACAACAAGACATGACATATTACACCATGTCATCATTTATTTCACAAAAAGAAAGCCAAAATGGAGAAGCCATGTGTGAAAAACTAAGTACACCTTATGATTCAATAGCTTGTAGAACCACCTTCAGCAGCAATAACTTAAAATAATCGTTTTCTGTATGACTTTATCAGTCTCTCACTTCATTGTGGAGGAATTTTGGCCCACTCTTCTTTGCAACATTGCTTCAGTTCATTGAGGTTTGTGGGCATTTGTTTGTGCACAGCTCTCTTGAGGTCCCGCCACAGCATTTCAATTGGGTTGAGGTCTGGACTTTGACTGGGCCATTGCAACACCTTGATTCTTTTCTTTTTCAGCCATTCTGTTGTAGATTTGCTAGTGTGCTTGGGATCATTGTCCTGTTGCAAGACCCAATGTCGGCCAAGCTTTAGCTGTCAGCCGGATGGCCTCACATTTGACTCTACAATACTTTGGTATACAGAGGAGTTCATGGTCGACTCAATGACTGCAAGGTGCCCAGGTCCTGTGGCTGCAAAACAAGCCCAAATCATCACCCCTCCACCACATGCTTGATGGTTGGTATGAGATGTTTGTGCTGATATGCTGTGTTTGGTTTTTGCCAAACGTGGCGCTGTGCATTATGGCCAAACATCTCCACTTTGGTCTCGTCTGTCCAAAGGACAGTGTTCCAGAAGTCTTGTGATTTGTTCAGATGCAACTGTGCAAACCTAAGCCGTGCTGCCATGTTCTTTTTAGAGAGAAGAGGCTTTCTCCTGGCAACCTTCCAAACAAACCATACTTGTTCAGTCTTTTTCTAATTGTACTGTCATGAACTTGAACATTTAACAAGCTAACTGAGGCCTGTAGAGTCTGAGATGTAACTCTTGGATGTTTTGCAATTTCTCTGAGCGTTGCACGGTCTGACCTTGGGTATATTTACTGGGACGTCCACTCCTGGGAAGATTGGCAACTGTCTTGAATGTTTTCCACTTGTGAATAATCTTCCTCAGTGTAGAATGATGGACTTTAAATTGTTTGGAAATGGCCTTATAACCCTTCCCAGATTGATGGGCAGCAACAATTGCTTCTCTAAGATCCTTGCTGATGTCTTTACCCTTTGGCATTGTGTGAACACACACCTCAATGCTCGAGACCAGCAAACTCCTAAAACTTCAGCTGTTATAGAGGTAGTCACACTTGCTGATGATCAGTTGATCAAGGGCATTTGATTAGCAGCACCTGGCTGCTATTTTGCCTCTTCATACCTATGGAAGCAGTAAGGGTGTACTTAGTTTTTCACACATGGCTTCTCCATTTTGGCTTTCTTTTTGTAAAATAAATGATGACATGGTGTAATATGTCATGTGTTGTTGTTCATCTGAGGTTGTATTTACCTACTTTTGAGAACTGTTAAGGGCCAGGTGATTTTTATTATGTCCTGATATGTAAAACCATAGAACTCAAAGAGGGTGTACTTTCTTTTTCATATGACTGTATATATAGAGAGATGAGACAGCTAGTTTGCTGTAGTAATTAAGACATCAGGCTATAAACCAGGAGACCTGGCGCTCTAGTCCTGTCTTAGGCACAAAGCCAGCTCTGTGACTTTGGCCACCTAGGAAGGAAGCAAAGGCAAATCACTTCTGAAAATCTTGCCAAGAAAATGGCAGAGACTAGTCCAGGCAGTTGCCAGGACTCAACACTGACCTGAAGGTGCACAAAAGAGAGAGAGAGAGAGAGAATAAATATATAAAGTTTATAGTTTAGATCCAACAAAAAGAATTATCCCATAGAATTAAAGGTATCAACCCTACTGGAAATAATGTTAAAAAAAAAATTAAAAACCATGCTGCCAAGCTTGTGCCCTTGATTTATGTCCCACCTACAGTACATGTGTAGCACAGCATTTGAGACACATAGTGTGAGTGTTAACAAAGTTCTTAGCAAACTAATCTGGGTTTCTCCAATGAGTTGCAATCTTTATAACTGTGTCATTGAGCGCCATAAAGAAGTTGATCTGTTTGGTATTTGCACAGCAAACCCTAAGAGCTGGTGGTAAACACTGTCCTCCTAACATGTTATACAATCTAAAGATTGCAGCAGGACTTCTATGAGCATTCCCAGCTACTTATTTAGCATATGCCCACCATGATCCAGATGTTTGGAAAACAATCCCAGATACTTAAAATCTTGACTTATTCTATCAGTTCTCATCTAAATGCCACCTGTGTCATTCATGTCCCTTGGTCTTGTCTTTACCTGTTAGTGGTTAATGGTCGACTCTTCAGCTGTGCAGTAGGAGACTAAAGCACCCAAAATTCTCAGGCATAACTAAGAACACAGTTGCATAATCTCCACATAAAAGCAAAGGGCAATATTTGTCTATCAGTTTAGACAAGTGGTAACTAGGGGAAGGCAAGTGATCAACCATTGAATTTAACCCTGAAAGGATCAGTCACCATTCAAACTTGGAAGGACAGATTGGCTGGAAAGTTAAAAATAACGGCTGGAGACCTGTAGAAGTTTTAGAGTTCTTGTCACCTTGGATAAGATAAATTTAATTAATATAAGTACATGATGGAACTGTAAGGTGATGTGAAATCAATTTTTGTATACCTGGCATTTGGCATATTAGTATTGATCTTGTAGGTCTATATCCTTCAAGTTGCAATTTTTAAATTAGTAATTGGAAAAGTAAGTAAAGTACCCAGTGCTTTAACAAAATAGCAGAACAGTTTGATTGACTGATGACAACAGCAAACAACCAAAATTGCTCTTTGAAATAAGAGGTTCTATGGTATGCTCTGTGTGTGTGTGTGTGTGTGTGTGTGTGTGTGTGTTTGTGTTAAAAGGACTGCTTATGTATTTGGTTCTTTGTTCTGCCTATCTGTGATGCTAGCTAAGGGTATTTAGCAGTTTTAATCTTAGCAAGTTTTATTCCTCTCCAGCACTACTGTACACAGTTTGGCTGGGTAAAATGGGATCTGTTTTACATATTTAATGACCCACATTAGTGTCAGTTCTTTTAGATAATAGAATGCTGCAGATGGCTTGCAGTAACTCTTCCCTGCTCCTTGTAAAATCTTGCATGAAAGACAGTACATGTACTAGCCACCAAGGTGACCTTGACTCTGATGTGGGTTAGAACTATAGTCCTTACTCTGTATTCTTGCTGTCTAAACATTACCTGACTGCATAATGTTTACTCTGAAAGAAACTGTATTATATTTATACTTCTAATACCTGAAATCTCAGAATCTATTCTCTTACTTAAGGACTTCATACTATACTAGACTTAGTGTAGACTTCTGGGTTGTGGGGATTGGTGAAAAGAGGAGAAACATTAGCCATTTGCCTCCAGAATTTGTGCCTGCCTTTTTACAGCACCCTTCCCTTCTTTCAGTTTGAAAATGAATTCTTTTAAGCTGCTGTAGCTACATATGAGATTCACTGAAAAGGGCAACCAAAGAAAATGACACAGTGTTACTGGAACCGATTCAACTACAGTACCATCCCTTGAACAGGATCACATGGGCAAAAATGTTGTGCTGAGACTACATGTATGTGCCATGAGTATGGTGACTCCAGTAGGATTCTGGTGATGCTGCAATTTCAGGCACAGAAAGTTTATCCAATACAGAGCCTTGCCCTTTTACAGAAAAGGGATAAACAGTGAATTGTACTACCACTTCTTCAATAGCATATTTATAAGTTCTGCTAGAGCTTACCGAAGTTCTATTTTTGGAACAAATTTTTTTTTAGACACTAGACATTTCAAATCGTTTAGCTATATTAGCAGCAGTACAATTCAATTATACAACTGAAATTGCCTAGACTTAGTTTCTTTCGCTAACAAGTTCTTATAGATTTTAGGGTAACAGTGAAGAGTTTTCATTTATTCCTTGCTCAGACATTCTGGACATGGATAAACACATGATTCAGGGTCAAATAATTCTGTTTCATAATTATCATACGCTGCAGATCCTGCTATAGGAATCTACAGGTTTATAGCAACATTTCTATAGTAATTAAGACCATAAAATATGTGAATATGCTTGGATTCTCAACTGCTTGTTTATTTTCTCATTCCTTTGAAAAACACATGTTGAAATAGATGCCATTTGGCTTTCCATAAGAGAACAAAAAAATTGCTTTGCAGCTCTTCAGAGGTACAGCAAACACCTTAAGATGGCCCTCTTCATCCTTCTGATACATTTGCTGCTATTGATTTTGAAAGTGTATGGTTTTAGTATGGCTTTTAACCTTTTATAATGTTCTTATTTTTCAGACAACTGTGACAAAGAACAGTATATAAATTAAATACATAAGCAATCTGAGAATATTAATCCAAACCCTGTGTGAATATTGTGATAAGATATTAGTTAATGTAGTCATTGTGGCCGCATTATACACATTTTGCTTCTCTTGTATAACTGCAAATTAAAAGTAAAACAATGTCAGTCTTATGGGTAAAATATCATCAACCTTGAACCATTGGGTTTTCTTAAAGAATAGATTTCAAAAAATAATTCTGTATCTAATAGCCTATTCTGTTATTTTTGTGATTGAGAAAAATGGTTTGTTGCCTTAGTGTAGGCTACTCTATATGGTATCCTTTAGATCTGTTCAGACAAAAGCTCCCAGAATTTCCAGCCACATTTTCTTGTTAATCTACAAGATGTGTGTGTGTGTGCGTGTGTGTGTAAGAGAGAGAGAGAGAGAGAGAGAGAGAGGAATTCAGTGAATGATAACAGACCCCATTATGCCGACATTACAGAATTCTTTTCATAACTGATATGCAAATTAATATGCAAATTGAAATTTTGGCTATCAACACTATCACAACCATCATAATGGATGGGCTTTCCTGATATGTAAGAAGCAAATTTTATTTTATTTTATTTTATTTTATTTTATTTTATTTTATTTTATTTATTTATTTATTTATTTATTTATCAAATGTATATGGCCACCCATCTCACACAAGGTGACTCTCAGCAGAGTACAATAAACCAACTATTAGAATATAAAAAGCAGTTAAAACAAATAATTAACATAAATAAAAACAAGATTGAGAGAGCATTAAATTAAGATGTAATGCATGGCGCAACCAACGTGTGGTCCCTCTGCTGCCAGTGGATCCCCAGACCTGATGAAAAAAAACATGTTTGTGGGGGTCTTCCAAAAGATCGCAAGGGTTGGGGCTAACCTCACCTCAGGAGGGACGTTGTTCCAGAGGGTGGGGGCCACAAGAGAAAAGGCTCATCTCCTGGGTCCCGTCAGATGGAATTCCTTAGCAGATGGGACATGCAACATGCCTTCCCTGCTGGACCTGATGGGATGGGTAGATGTAATCAGGAAGAGGCAGTCCCTAAGATAAGCTATCAATATCATAAAACAATTTATGCAGTCCTGATGATGAAATAAGAAGGCTAGTTACATCATTCAGCACTTCACCCAACAATCTTTAGCATTCTTCAGACACCCCTTCCCAGTGTTCCAAGTGCTGTTTTTATAAGACCCAGCTCACCCACTAATAGATCACCCAAACTCTTCTTGCTTAAATTATGGTTAAAACCTGAGTTGGGTGGATGTAAAATTGTGGACCTGTTTCACTAAGCTCCACCAATATATGTAGAAACTAATGTCATGATCAAAAGAGTATAATAAAACTTACATATACAAACTGCATGGCATAGCAACTTGAGTCATAAATGTTAATTCAAAGTAATAAAAGTGCTTTAAGTTTTCTATAATAATACTCTCTCCTAAATTATACAAAGGCTTTGCTACTGGACACCCATTGTTAAAATAAAATATACCCAGCAGGAATGATGATCATCTATTTTAAATAGACTTAAACTATTTCTTAATAAGACCCAGTATTGGGAAGAGGTCATTCTTATTCATCATGAAGTTGTGTGTTTGAAAGATTGTCTTCCAGTTGATGATCATAAACATCAGGCCATTTATTTTAAAGTCAGGCTGTACAATGCATAGAAACTGAACTGTTGCATATGTTTGAAAGAGTGTGGAACACATCCAGACCTCTCACCAGTGAGTTTTCTGCTTTTCCCGGTCAAGATATGCTTCATCTCCTAATGCATTAAGCAGCTGTTCCCTCACAATTAAGAGACGGGTTCCTGGATGTACTATGGGGCCTACGTGAAGTGCACAGCCATTCAAGAAAGGAAATGGAAAACTGCAGATAGTTAAGCTGTTCCAGCAGATTCCAAAAAGCCTCTTTAAATCAAGAGAAATAAAAAGCGACTCCTGCTAAAATCTCAATATGAAGGAAGGGCATAATTCATTACTAAAGATCAGGCAAGGGTTTAAATCTGTTTGGAAGCTATATTCACAGCCACGTTTGCAAAGCTTTCAAGCCTCAGATCTGGCTGTAATGAGCCTAGCTCATTGCTAAGGCACTTTCTTTCCCCCACTACCTGAAAGTTGTAGCAGTTTGAGAGTTAAAATTTGGGAGCCAAAACTTAGTAAGTTCAGAATTCAGTATGGTTCAGTTACTAAAACTATCAAGCTCCCCTGTGTTCACTTCAGACTAACTTGGGCATTTTCAGGATTTCCCCTTCCCCAAATGAGAAGGTTTGGGTCATTTTCTGAATCAATTCAAAATTCAGAAAAATGGCCACAATTCAGCCTTTTATGATCCTCTTATGTCCTATTACATTCAACAGGAGCAGAAGGGTATCCATTTTCTGCCGACAATATTCAGAGCACGCTATACTTCAATACACTCTGACACCTTTCTTTTTTCTTCCAGAGCTTCTTCATTTCCCACTACTGTTTTGGCTGTAACGGAACCATACTGTGTCATTACCAAATCCAGCAAGCAAAAATTGAGAGGCTTCTGAAGCTAGAAACATTTTCTTCAGCTCATATTTTAACCCATGTCAGAAAAATTCAGAGACTTTCTCTCTTCTATTGGAATACAGAGACTTCCAGCTCCTCTCCTTTCTTTTGCTATCATTCCTATCCTTAACAAAATCATTTTAACTGGTAGACGCTGCAGATTTCATTCACTTATTCTGACCTCAAGGCTTCTTAACCTGCAGCAACCACTTGCCAAGATGGATTAGCCCAGAACAGCTTTAGCCATGCCAGAGTAAACATCTCTCAAATTAAACTCTGAAGATGATGCTTGGTAAGGTGCCTGGGCATGGAAGTGCACCAAGTTGATGCAAACATTTCCAAACAGAAGGGTAACGATTTATGAGTCGCCTGCATTATCCAAGACAGGAGACACATTAGGCTGTGAAACCAACAGGAACCAAAGCTTAAAATTAGTCAGAACTAGAGGCCTTGTGAGATAGTTGATTGCACAGTCATGCCAAATATATAAGCAAACCTATTTATTTATTTATGCCTTTGAGACAGTATTTGACTTCTGGCAACTGCCTGGACTAGTCCCTGCAGCTTTCTTGGCAAGATTTTTGGAAGTGGTTTGCTATTGCCTTCTCCTTCCTAGGGCTGAGAGAGAGCAATTGGCCCAAGATCACCCAGCTGGCTTTGTGCCTAAGGCAGGCCTAGAACTCACGGTTTCCCAGTTTCTAGCCTGGTACCTTAATCACTATACCAAACTGGCTCTCATTTAGCAATTTACCCTGAAATAAATAGCAAGCTCTGAGAAGTAAACAGAATGCATCCATGGTAGGGAGAGTCTACCTTTGCCAAACTTTATATCACCCAGACGCTATATTCCCAGATGCTATATAGGTAGTCCTCACTTAACAACTGCCTCAGACACCTACCGTTCACAGTTATAACAGTGATGAAAAGTAACTTTGTGACCATTGCTTGCATTTACAACCTTCACAGGTCTGTAAAGCATAGGAAAGCTGATGTAAGATCATAAGCACAGTTGTGATCACATGATTTTTCACTCAGTGATCGCTTCACTTAACAACCAAGTTGCTGATCTCAATTGTGTTTGCTAAATGAGGACTACGTGTAGTGTAAAACCAAGAGAGCTTTCTTCCCTACTGCTACAATCACACACAAGTGTTTGTAGGTCATAGATACTTTGGGACCATTTCAATTCCCGCTCTCACTTCAGCCATCTTCTGACAATGGCAGCATTCCAGCAGCATACCAACTGGTTTCTTGAGCTACAGCCCAGCTGCCAGCCCCTCTAGATAGACCAGACCAGGAAAGCAATTGCACATGAAGGCTAAAACTACTTTTATTGAGACTGGCCATAATAACAGAATCTTGCAAGTCTGATTGTATTGTCCCTCCTTCTCCTTCTTATACTTCAGTGAATTAGGGAGACCTGAGCCCTGTCAAATGTTATCACTGTTCTGGACTTCAAAAATGTTTCAGCTCCTTTGCCTAGGTAATGGTTCCTACACATCTCCATCAAGGTCATCTTCCTTACTCTCTACATCAGCTGCACTGGAGGGTGAGATTGAACAATTAGAGTTAAACAATAGCATTTCCTAGAAACAATACTCCTGATGGCATAGAGGAAAGAAAATGAAAGGGAAGAAACGTTGTCTAGAACTGGCCATGAAATAATCCACAAGACACACTGTATCACTAAAGTACATTGTAAAATTGTAAAATTTCTCAGTTGTGTTGGCAGGATTGTAAACCAATTACATATTATAATTTTTAATGGCAATGCCCAATTAGTCATTTCACAATTAATCCTACTGTTGGTTTATTGTCCTCTTTTCCCAGGGTATATAAATTGAAGAAACAGAAGAAATGGATGCTATTCCTGTTGTTAGCTGCTAGCTTCACTATCAAAAACCCTGGAACTCTAAAATATATCTTTCATTGGACCAGTCATATTTTAAAGTGTATTAAATTAGTTTGGCTGAAAAAAAAATAATGTAACAATATAAGCTTTGAAAATCCCCATGATCAAGGATAAATCCATCAGATTAGGGACACATTCAGCAGAAGACAGCACCAAGCTGACCTTAGCTGTTCTTAAAAATGCCAACCAGTGTCCAGCCTTGTTAATACTTGGAGGAGAGACCACTTGGAGATCCCCAAGGCTATGGACTAGAATAGCCAATTGAATCTCAGTTTATATAGCAAACATTCATCTTGATCAGACAACATCCCTATACATAAAATGAGACTTCAAGAGTCAGTCTCAGAACCTGTGATTGTGTGATTCTTCTTGGTGCTTTACTTTTCATATATCAATTATGCTTTGCTAACATATGATTTGTTTGTTTGTTTGTTTGTTTATTATTGCCTCCTGCTCCTCCCCTCCCCTCCCAACAAAAGGATATGGAATAAAAATACTTTAACTAAACAGTTCATCCTTGGAAGATCCTATACCTTTTCCAGGCTTCTTAACCCCTGGCAAGCATTTTGCACATTGTTGTAGATGTTGCAGAGTGAGGCTAAAAATAGCAACCATTGGCACAGCGTGAACAGTGTTTCATGATGTTCAATGGGAGCTGAGGTCTCTGAGATAATGCAGTATCTAATCTTATCTTTCTGTAATAAAGGAATAAAATATGATCAACCCTTTAAAAAAGAGGCACATGACAGACTGGCAAATCTACACAATGAAAGCACTTCTAAAATTTAACTCTGGCTGCTTAGTTACTTGCTCTCCTCAAAACCTTTATCACATGTTTGGAGAGAGACCAGGGACAACCCTTTTATCAATCAGTGTAAAATGCAAATGCTATTCCATAACATGGTTCAGAATATCATGACCGTCTGTCAAATATCCCAAATTATTTTAGCATCAAAACGACCATCCCAGAATTGTAATCTGCAACAGTGTGGCTCTCAGCAGATTTATAAACCATCACCTGAATGCCAAGAAGCTCATTAAATGAATCATTAGATGCCACCTTCAGAATGATAAAAGCAGACAGCTCTGATTTGAAAAGCAAGGTCATGGGCATCCATATCTCCAGCAAATGATGAAAGCTTGGTGCTTGATTTTTGAACTCCCAGGGCAACTATAAACTGGCATAACATTAAGGAGACATTATATCCATTTAAAATTGCAGCCAGCCTTCATACCTATAGTTATCAGAAATACAATCAGTCCCACATTTGCTAGTTACTAATATCAAATGATACAACCCAAATATTATTTGACAAAGATGCAGGAAAAAACTGCATTCTAAAATGGCAGAAAACACAAAATGATAGAGAAAATTAAACAATATACTTATGATCATAGCTGTTCTGATGTGGCAGAACTGAATGTGTGGCATACTTTCATAGAACTAAGAGATAATAGAACCAAAAAAATTGTTTCAAATGCAAAAGAGTATAAGAATGATAGAGTCTCATTCCTAAAACCAAACCAGCAGTAGCTGAAGTTGGAATAGTGCTATGCAAATAAATCAGATCATTTCCAAAAGGCTGTTTTCTACTATTTTTCACCAATGAATTAAGAATTTGACTCAACTTTTGAAACCCTTCTTGCTGTTCCCCAGTAACTAACTAGGGAGGCTAGGAAAAAAGGAAGGTACTTTATCCAGCATTGCTCCTTGGTCAATGGCTGGGTTTACAGGTAGTTTTTAAACAGAACAGTAGAAAGGAGGAGGAGAAGGAGGAGGAGGAGGAGGAAGAGGAGGAATCTGACACACTACATAGAAAGCATCAGGTTCTACTACAAGTAGCCCCAGGTTAAGAATGCCCGGGTTACAGACGACCCATAGTTAAGAATGGAGCCTACTGTAGCAAAATTTGAGTTAAATACACAATGATTTGAGTTAAATACACAGTGGTTTGAGTTCATTATACAATACTACTTATACAGTATTATATAATAATACTGTTCCAGCTTACTTATAAATTTGACTTAAGAACAGACCTTGGGAACGGAACTTGTTCTTAAACTGGGGATTACCTGTATTAACTTTTTTAAAATAATATTTCTATGTTTTATACAGATCCTATAAGTATTCCTAAAGCCAATTTTAAAAATGGGCATCTGTGCTTTGTTTGAAAGTGTATCAACTTGTCAAGAAGGAAAAAAAAAAAAAAAGGCAAAGTTGGAATAGTAAAGAAGTTTCTGGAAAGGCTAGAAAAGATAGATGGAAGTACTTCAGCTATTTGCATATTAATGACTGTTTTGTGACTCGACGTATCTACCACAGTAGCAATTTTGTGAATATTCAAGCAAATCCCAAAATAGTCATTTTGTAAGAGGGCTCTCAATAAGCTCACAAAACTCCAGTTGTGCCTAATGACCTAAAAGTTTACCTGCCTCAGTGAAAAGCCATCCTGTGTTTATGTCTGGTTGGTTTAGTATGACGTTTGAACCTACCCAAGTTGGTTTGTACATTTTTGTTTATGGATTTAGAATTAAGTCAGATCCCCAGAACTGTGGCCAGAAGGTTTGCAGGTGGGTCAAATGACACCAGCTGCATTGTACTATAAGCTCCACTGCTTTTCAGCATGCATCATGACTTCACACACATACGCAAAAGAGGCAGAGCTGGCATCATAACAGTACACCACCTTCATCAGTTTGATGAAAGCACCCGATTCTGACGCCTATGGTTGTGGCGTGTTCTTCAAACCGTGATGGTTGAAGCAAAGTTTAGGGTGATGTTTAAACCAGCCAGTGACGACTATCCTTTAAATTCTGCCTGGGATTGTGACTGGTTTCTAATTCACCCGTTAAAAATCCAAGAGTCTTTGATCAGTGTGCATGAAGTGTGCAAATATGTTTGCTGCTTTTCCACTGCCTTCTCCAGCCAATCTCCAGCCGAGGGCAGCAGGAGGCTCAGACGCTGTCTTGTTACAGGCTGGAGGAAAAGAGCTTCAGAGGAGCGAGACGGCAGCCTCCTTGCCAATTCTTCAGCTTCGCCCCTTGGGCTGACTGGCATCAGTCCCCCCACCCTGCACAACTTTCTGCCTCTATCTCCTCCTCCTCACTCTTTCTACACTCCCCACTTTCTAAACCAAATGTTTGTGTGTCTGTGTCTGTGTCTGAGTTTAATTTCAGGGGCTTTTTTTACAAAAATTGCACGTTAAAGCTCTTGTCACTACATATGTCATTTTGCTATTTCTCTAACGACTGCTTCACTGGATTCTAACTGATATTATTAAATTATTTTGTTCTTAAATATTGGAAGTGGGCAGGAGTGGGCAAGCTAAGTAAATGTCTAAATGAGTAACACTGGTTGTGATTAAATCAATTCTCCCTCTAAATGGGATTTGGTCTGAACTCATTATATCTGGATTGGAAAGGGTGAATTTATTGGCAACAAAGATATACGTTGCCAAAACAGACTGCTAAAACATGCTTACAATCCAGGCCCCAAAGAATTTAGCATTCATGTTTGGGCTGCTGCAGAGTAGCTTCGACTTACATATATTGATTTTTCTTTCATTGTACTCTACTGTATTTTCTTTCTCAGCTGCTCCACTCTTTGAAACCCATATAATTCCTCACACATATTTTATTAAGGAAAGAAAAGGCACAAAGAGAAAAGTAAGCTTATACCGTGACTTTAAAAAAATGCATTCCATATTGTGGGTTGACATTAAAATAGGAGGGTTTTTATCAGGCCTGCCGCCAGGGACAGGAATATATCTTCATCCCTTCACTCTTCTCAGTAAAGCAGACATTTGCCCTATTGTAAATATAGAAGCAGCCACATGTAATTTGGAGGGTAAAGAACATAGCCACTTTTAGTCATCTGTCTCCTTACTCAAGGATACTGTATTAGAGATAGAGTCACATATCTCTCATGCTAGGCTTCACATTTTCCTACCTAAGAAGTGGTGACTCTATTCACCGATCCAAGTCAAGAAGCATAGTGTCCAAGGAGAGCCAAATAATTTTAACACTTGAGGGGAAAAAATCCCACAGGCTTTCCCCCGAGCACTGTAGTAAGACAGTATCTGTTGCTATTTCACGATCCCCAGACTTTGCTATTTGATGTGGCCCTACATTCTATCCACTGGCAGAACTGACCCTGACATTTGTTTGGCCCTGCTCTTGTCCTGGGTGTTCAACAAGGCACTTGCTCCAGTGGTCTGAATTATTTCTTTGGGCACCATGTCCACAAACTCTGGAATAAATACCAAAGTTGGCATTTCAATGACACCATAAGAAGATTGGCATTAGATATTCATTGTTCTGTGAGTTCGTTATAAGCAGCAATGACCTGGGTTCACAAATTATTATGTGTTAGGCTTAGAAAAGCATATGTGTGTGCCACATTCACAAATACATAAGCTTGGGTCAAATCAAAGTGTAATGGCTTTGAAGAAAACTAATTCTACCTGGTCACACTCTGATCCTCTCCAGGGATCAGGCATCTCTGCTAAATAGTACTGCCATAGTAGAATGAATAATACAAGTTATAGTATAGTGGGGAGAGGGAAATCTCTGAAAATGAGAAGCAAAGTCTTAAAAATTCAAAATAAACCAGGTATTCCCATTAGTTGACTACACTGGAAAGCAATAGAAGCAGCTTATTCCAACAAAGCAGGACATTCAGCAACCTGGAGCCCTAGATGCCACTAAAGAATTGCTACTTTAGCTTGTTTTGAAATTATTTTTATGAAAAACAGCTAGAAACAGTCATGACATAAATTCATAACATACTTAAAAGAATAACACACACAGTTGTTTCCTCTCCAAAATGTTTACTTTTCATAAGTTGAAGTGGCAATGGTAGTAGAATGATTTTTTTTGTTTTGTTCTTTAAGCATTTAACTTTTAATTATTTTAAAAGCAGCCACCATTGAAATCCCAAAACGAAGGTAGTATTAAGCACCACTTCTCATCTATTTGATTTTGTCCAGCTCCCAAAGTCTGGATTAACAGCATACTCTGTTCTAGGTCTGCAAACACCCAAAGGGTTGAGACTCACATGCTCCTAACTGTGGCAAAAACATACCCCACAAACATTTTTCGATGTCATGTCCTCATGATGAGATCTTCATTGCATCCTTAGTCCACAACTGAGGTAAACAACAGTTGTCTTTAGCTGTTCCAGTTTTAAAGTAGCCTTTTCCTTCTTCTCCTGATGTAATTTTTGTCCTGTATGCAATTCAGGACTTGGTCACAGGTGGGGTTTGCCTGGCTTCTATTGGACATGTCAGACTGCTGCACATGTCTTCCCACCTGGTGGCTGGGAATTGCTTTCGATGGCCTTTTTCACTCACACTGCAGGAGGGACCCGATATGTGACTTCCATGGAGGCATCTCCCCACAAAATACTTGACCAGCTCTTTCCAAAATGTTTATTAGAACTTATGTGGGCTCCATTTAAAAACCTGGGCTTTGTGTTTTTTTTGGAAAGAGTGCTAAGCTTCTGCTTAAAAAACAGATACTAGTGCTCTCTTAACACTCTCTCATTAAACTAAGAAAACAAGCTGAATTCTGTCCAGTATGTGTTGCTAGCAATGTCACCATTGGGCACATTACTGGTCTTTAACAACTTCTGCCAATGAAAAGCTTCACGTGGCTGTACTTGGACACAGGTTTTGCATTCTTTCATAAGACCGCTAGATCTGTGTTCAGAAATTGCTTAACTGAAAGATCAGTGGCATAAAGTACTTCCATGCCTGTGACCTGCTAGTAGGGCAAACTGACAGGTGACCAAATATGCTGTGCCAGACACATGCCAACACTTACTCAACCACGTCCTACTCCACGTTAAGGAAAATGATTGTTGGTTGTTTTCCCATTAGTAGGCAAGACTTGATAGGAGGAGAAATGAATGCAAGGGAAGCAATCACTTTCCTTCACTTGGCCCACATTCAAACTGAAAGTCCAGTGTTAGTCATCAGCCTTGTTACTGTGGCGGAATAGAGCTAAGCAATTGGGAATAGCATCTCATGGCATTCTGGATACTTCTGTAAGCAACAAAAGTGTTATCTAAATTATATGTGTACTGAAAAGTGTCATGGCAGAGAGCTTTGCATTATGTTGAACAGGTCTTCTCTTTTAAAATTAAGATGCTCACTTATAGGAAATATTTATTCTTAAATCTTATGAAAGATCCCTTAACAAAATGCTACCATCGTCCCTCACCGATTTTGGGCTCTGGCTGTAGAATTTAGGGATTTTTGTAGAAGTAACAGTAGTAAGTAGTCATTTTAATTTTCCACAATAACTCTGATCTTGCATTGCTCTGAGACATTATGAACAATTTGACTGAATAGTAGGATTTTAATTTTCTACAACTGTTCCAGATTAAAAGGTATAGTACTTTCAACTTTCAACTTTATTGATTAGTCTTACAACCATATCAACATCAGCAAAGGTGAAACAAATAACTAATATAAAAGGTATAATAGAAACCCTGACAGAAATCAAATTTGTTCCCTATAACTGCCACCTTCAAATAGTCCCATGGCCAGAGCTACCATTTTCAGATTTTGTCTCACATTTGGTATTTGTGGGTTCAGTATTACCTTTATTTTAGTTTAATTACCCTCAGTAAGCCCTGATGATTTGCCTAAAACATTGTTAGTTGAAGCATGAATTTTAAAGATATATTCTAAAGGCCTGGAAATACTATGACATATTTTATTGCATGTTTCAGTATCTGCTACGTATTGTTTTATGTTTGCTATCAGATTGCTGTGGGATTGTCTTCAAGCAGTACTGGGCCTGGGTTAGGGACTGAAAATAACCCAGCTGATATTTCCCAGTGCAAAACAACAACATCAAAATAATTGAAAGATTGCTTCTTGGTACAGATATTGCCCTGGACTCTTCTGAATGAGCAAAGAACAAGCCATATGAATTTAAGGAGAAAAAGTTCTCTCAAAAAAGACATTCAGCCTGAAAGTGTCTCATGATCTCTCTTTCCAAAGGAAACCAGATCAAGATAAATACTGTGTTTGTCTCACTCCTCCAGAGAATGAAAATTCATAACAATATAGTTTAAGCTTGAAGACTTTTTTCACCAGATTGTTTCCATATTTAGATGTGGCACGTTAGGAGTTGAGGGGGGAGTATCCATTTGAAGCTATGAATCAGCACTCATTATTTCAACAAGAGGGGGAAGCTTGCTTGAGAAATGCATTTAGAAGATTGAGAGCATCATACACACCATTGTTGCCATAATCATATTTCAGTCATTTCAAGTTATAATTTTGAGCACAACATAAATAAAACACTGATTACTTTGCCTATAATCAAACCTTTTGCTTTAGATCTATCTCTCCACATTTTTTTGGCTTGTTTTCTAATGAGTGTCTAAATCTTTCATGCACAGACATCCACACACACATTTTTTGTGTGTTATTTGTCACATTGGAAAGTGAGAAAATTGAATTCAGAAAAATGGAACTTAAATATAAAATATTCTAATCATGTACACACAGAGCTTTTGTTCAGAAGGTCTGGTAAATGTGCAGGGATTAAGGAAAGAATTCACAGGCACAATTCGCTGCTTCTTTGCCTTTATACTTACAGAGTATTCAATTCCAATCTTCTTTGGATATAGCCTTCTTCCTGCTCTGATTGCCAGACAGACAGACAGACAGACAGATGTACACATGTAGTACTTTTTCTTCAGGAGATATTGTCCAAATATCAGGGAAACTAAGTGACAAACCTCAGGAACCATTCTCAGGATAAATCAGAATCCATCTTGAAATGGAAGACCCTGAAGGTGTTGAGGGAAGTGGCCTTTAATTCTAAGAATGGACAGCAGCTTCATTTGTGCAATTTGATTCACCAGACCAACAGGTCTTAAAGTGTGGTCTGGGGATCCCTGAGACCCTTTCAGGGGGTCCACCAAGTCAAATAAATATTTAACATTTCTGTTTTAATTTCTAATACATTACATAATGATAGATATAACCCACATAAACCAAAGCTCTTTGGGGTCCTCAATTATTTTTAAGGTTATAAAATAGTCCTCAGACCAAAATGTTTTAGAATTGCTGCATGGTTATGTGTATTCCTAAACCTTTGATTTTTATTTTTTATTTTTATTTATTTATTTGTTTGTTTATTTTTGGCATAAGTCTCTAGGGGTCCCTGAAATGAATAATTCAAGTATTTAAAAATCATCGCAAGGCCCTGGTGATAGAGAATGCTGAACCTTTTCCAGAAACAAAAAGATTCTATGTTTACTGTTTTGCTAGCACTAGCTCTAATCTTCCAAGATCAGCATCATAATCCATTTTCTATTTATATATGGGAAGCCTTGCTATAGAAAAGATAGACTGGCTAAAGGGCAGGTTCAGGGAATATCCCTGATTTCTGAATCTTATTTTTGAAATGTTTTATATTCTGAAATCAAAGGAATTAAAAAGGTCTGAAAAAACATCTGCCTATATATAACCTGAGGCCTCAAGACTAGATGAAAGCTTTGGCTGTGATCCCAAAGTTCCCTTGTAAGGGAAACTTGTGTTCTTACAGATGTCGATGAGTTGTATTCATCATTATCAGTTATCATTCAACAATATCTGGAGAGCCACAGGATGTCCCCCATGTTGTTAAATTGAATACTGTATATAGGAACATATCTCCTTCTGGGAATAATAAATATAGCATTTAACATCCTGGTTTTGCATGATAACTTTTTAAAAAAACCTGAACACTGGATGAATAGTAGGACACAGATCTAATAAGCAACAACAGTAACAGCATGCTGTTCTTAGAGCCCAGCCTAGCAAGACTTTTTACTTCGTGCTAAATTGCTTCTACAATTTGCGTGTCAGACATCCCACACAGTTATATCAAGCACTTAGACTCTATCTGATCCAGCATAACAACAGAAAGAGATACAAATATGCTATAAATAGTAACTGGCTTTATAAACTGAAGTTCTTGAATGACATATTGAGAAAAATAAACCAAAATGCAGAAAGTTTCCACAAGAAACTTATAGAAACAACTTATAGAAACAAATCATTCTATAACTTGAATTGCCAGATAAACGCAATTGATAGAAGAATAAAATTGTTTACAACCATATGGAACTGGGTTTTGAGGGCCAATTCATATACTATATGAATATTTGTACTGAGGAGAGTTAGCATTAGGCTTGGAGGTTAAGCATCCAAAGGACTGCCTCTTTCCAGATCAACCTGGTTGGCTGTAACATACAGTCATGTAAAAAAGAAAGCACACCCTCTTTGAGTTCTATGGTTTTATGTATCAGGACATAATAAAAACCATCTGGTCCTTAGCAGTTCTCAAAAGTAGGTAAATACAACCTCAGATGAACAACAACACATGATATATTACACCATGTCATCATTTATTTTACAAAAAGAAAGCCAAAATGAAGAAGCCATGTGTGAAAAACTAAGTACACCCTTACTGCTTCCATAGGTATGAAGAGGCTAAGTAGCAGCCAATTGCTTCTAATCAAATGCCCTTGATCAATTGATCATCAGCAAGTGTGATGACCTCTATCAAAGCCGAAGTTTTAGGAGTTTGCTGGTCTCGAGCATTGAGGTGTGTGTTCACACAATGCCAAAGGGTAAAGACATCAGCAAGGATCTTAGAGAAGCAATTGTTGCTGCCCATCAATCTGGGAAGGGTTATAAGGCCATTTCCAAACAATTTAAAGTCCATCATTCTACACTGAAGAAGATTATTCACAAGTGGAAAACATTCAAGACAGTTGCCAATCTTCCCAGGAGTGGACGTCCCAGTAAATTCACCCCAAGGTCAGACCGTGCAATGCTCAGAAATTGCAAAACATCCAAGAGTTACATCTCAGACTCTACAGGCCTCAGTTAGCTTGTTAAATGTTCAAGTTCATGACAGTACAATTAGAAAAAGACTAAGCAAGTGTGGTTTGTTTGGAAGGTTGCCAGGAGAAAGCCTCTTCTCTCTAAAAAGAACATGGCAGCATGGCTTAGGTTTGCACAGTTGCATCTGAACCAACCCCAAGACTTCTGGAAAGCTGTCCTTTGGACAGACAAGACCAAAGTGGAGATGTTTGGCCATAATGCATGGCGCCACATTTGGCAAAAACCAAATGCAGCATATCAGCACAAACATCTCATACCAACCATCCAGCATGTGGTGGAGGGGTGATGATTTGGGCTTGTTTTGCAGCCACAGGACCTGGGCACCTTGCAGTCATTGAGTTGACCATGAACTCCTCTGTATACCAAAGTATTCTAGAGTCAAATGTGAGGCCATCCAGCCGACAGCTAAAGCTTGGCCAACATTGGGTTGTGCAACAGAACAATGATCCCAAGCACACCAGCAAATCTACAACAGAATGGCTGAAAAAGAAAAGAATTAAGGTGTTGCAGTGGTCCAGTCAAAGTCCTCAAGAGAGCTGTGCATAAACAAATGTCCGCAATCCTCAATGAACTGAAGCAATGTTGTAAAGAAGAGTGGGCCAAAATTCCTCCACAATGAAGTGAGAGACTGATAAAGTCATACAGAAAACGATTATTTTAAGTTATTGCTGCTGAAGGTGGTTCTACAAGCTATTGAATCATAAGGTATACTTAGTTTTTCACACATGGCTTCTCCATTTTGGCTTTCTTTTTGTGAAATAAATGATGACATGGTGTAATATGTCATGTGTTCTTGTTCATCTGAGCTTGTATTTACCTACTTTTGAGAACTGCTAAGGGAACTGCTAAGGACCAGATGATTTTTATATGTTCTGATATGTAAAACCATAGAACTCAAAGAGGGTGTACTTTCTTTTTCACACAACTGTAGCAAGCAGAGCTCATGTTTTGCATGGAAAACATCCAAAGTTCAGGACTTCACATCTCCAGATAGCAGTGGAAATATAGCCAATATGATTCATTGGCCATTATAGCCGGGGGTTGTGAAAAATACATGTTATTATCCAAGCTGGATGAATGTGGGGATTGAATTCTCTTCAGATAAATACAGGACATTAAGGCACTTGGAGTATGGACTCAGGAAAAATTATTTAGTTTGAATGTTAATGTCAACTTACCCAATTTCACAGTCTTGAACATGTGGTCACACTTATATTTCAAAAGTCACACCTCCAGTTTTTGTGTTGCTGTTCTCTATTTAAAAGATATGTATACTTTACATTTTGCATTATATTTTGTGGAAAGTCAGTCTGAGAAAAATATGTTCTCAAAAATCTGATCTTAACAGTAGGCAGGAGCAGCTAGTTAACTTGGCATAAACTGAAAAAATGAAGCATAATTGGATCTGCTTAAAACTTGAAAGAGAGGCCACCACCGTACGCTAGACGAGGAAGGCAAAAAAGAAACATCTCAGAAGAATGGTGAACTTCTGGATTGCTATCAAGAAAGCAATCTGGATGTATCTATGTGATCACCAGCAACTGAGTTCAACTAAAGGGTGAAGAAAGTGTGCACAAAATTGTATACAAGTTATTAAAGCATACAATTTTGGAGAAATGAAAAGCTGAAACTAACAGATTCCTTCAAATGGTGTTACCTTGAGAAGTAGAGATGACTGATTATGGAGCCTTTTATCTAAATATCTGCCATTCTGATACTTACAGACTCTTGAACAAAAACTGAAATCTATGTGTCACATCTGTATTTTTCCAGTGTGCTGTTGGAATTTGGTGGCAATGCATGTTGGCAGTAAGCTGGTAATATAGATGTGTACAGCTGAGACCCTGAAGATGTTGTCAGGGTCTGCTGTACACTCAGAGCTGCCTTGGGTGCAGCCAGCAGAGCACTCCAAATGTTGCTGCTAAACTATTGTTTTAATGTGAGAAAAGAAAAACCCTTAAACACTTACCGGGAACACAATCTTATTAACTGTATTTAATACTGATAAAATAGACTTGGCAATGGAATGAAATACACTTTTTGTCCTGGCTCCACTCACGATATTTTGAAAAGCATGTCCTCAGGTACCATTTCAGCTCAAAGTGCTACCCTTAGACTATTTGCCCCATTCACATTTTATAATGCAGTTTATTCAGATGCTCTGGAAAACATCCTTCCAGGACCTGAAATGCCTGAGACTGGACAGGAAATGAATAAAATGTCTGTATATTGAAGGGGTAGAATAAAGAGGAACCATCACATGCTACTTGCCCTAGAAGAGATGGACAGCTGGCACTGTTAAGGAACAATAGCATAGGTGTCCATGAGGGCTGGACACAAGGAGGTGCTAATGAAGAAATTTGGATCACAATATCATCATGTAAAGCTGTGACTTATGTACCTGCATCAGACACTGAGATGCATGTATGTAATGGTGGCATTTGCATGATGATGTCACTGTTCACGTGTCTTTTTGGAGGCATCACTCTTTGTTGCGATTCAGTGATCCATACATTGATTCTAGAAAACACATGACCAGTGTTTGGTATTTTGTTGAGGTTAGATTTTAATTTTGGTGATAGTTTTCAATTTATGAGGTGTTGTTTTATTGAAGGGTGTCAGGATGCTTGGATATTATGTTGTTGTATTTTTAATTGTAAACTATGTAGAGGTACTATGATTGGGTAGTATATAAATCTATATAATTAAACATACAGCATAAATAAATAGATTATGACTCGTACAGGTCTGAATGAGCACAGCTTAATAGTATATTAAAGTCTCTATTATAACTCATTATGACCCAGTTTATTGTCCTCATTAAGTAATAACAACAAACACAAATTTAACCAGGAGCCTCACAAGAAGGGGGAGTAAAAAAGTAAAGATGGGCACCACAGCTGCTCAGTTGAAATCCACCTCTTTTTACATGTGTCACACACATGTAGAAAAGGGGAAGGACTTCAGTCTCATGGCTATCATCTTTGATTGTTGACCTCTCCCAAAGATGTCCCTGATCTATAGCTACCTGAAGTAGATCATGATACCAGTTAAGTTTAGGATACTTTACACTTAACAGCAGAAGCTCCTCCCATCAACAACAACTTTTAAGGAAGAAATATGCATAACCTTTCTGGCCTAGAACAAAAAATCCTTTTTATTTATTTCCCTTTACATTTAAAGTATAAAACAGAAAGAAAAAAATAGAAAGGGAGAAATCTCAAAACCATTCCACAAATGCTATAAAGTCTCAAGTGAGAAGCCGCAAACTCAGCGTTTATTATAGCCTACCACAGCTCCCATTTCTGTTTACTGTTCCAATTCATTCACCCTGGATAACCATTTAATTAAAATATATGGCACAATTTAATTGGCCTTATGTAAGGAGGTATGGGGCACCATTCTGTTTCTGCTTCTAAACAAAAGAACATTTTTAAACCATCTGTAATTCTAAATACAAAGGATTAAAAGTAAGCTGTACTGAAATCTGTAGGATGTGTTTCCTTGGTACAGAGAAAATTAACTGTTTAATGTCAGCTAGATATAATATCCACATTGATGCAGTTTAATCTCACAATCTACTTTTAATAAATAATTTCAGGATTGGGACGTTTTCAGTTGGCAAAAGGCAAGATGCTTGATTACTTCCCTGCCTTTCCCTATAGATTCTGAAGACTTCCATATAGCTCTAAATCCACAGTATGTGAATCTTACTGTAGGTTGCAGAAGGATCTTTTCCATTCCCTAGTAGCCTCTATTTCCAAAAAGAAAGGATCAACTAGTTTGGTAAGACTGATCCAGTGGAATGCACTAGCAGTTGGTGAACCAGCTTACATCAAGCCCTTTTTAAACACTAGTAAATATTCCAGCATATCCTGAAAAACCCATCAGTTTAGCTACCCATTGCAGAGCCCAGTGAATAAAATCTAAAATCTGTGGAACAGTGCACCTCATCGGAAATGATTAAATAAACCATTGTTGAGAGCTGTAGAAATATTTATTTTTATTTATTTAATTCAATTTAAGCACTGCCCGACTTCAAACCAATTCTGTCTATATCCATCCATCCATCCATCCATTTTAAAGGTACCTAGGGACCTTTAAAGGGACATTATGTAGACAAGATAGGAAAAGGAATGTACCTGAAACTTTGGACCACTTCCTTGGCAAAGAGGGGAGCACATATTTTCTAGTATATGATTTTTTATCAGTTCTATACTAATCAGGCTGATCTTTGCTTTGCTTTGTTTGTTAGGATATACACTCAACTGGCTGTCCAGAAATTATTCATGGAGATGGCCATAAGATTCATTTCAGACTCTACACTGTTTCAGCTGTCTTTTTTAGCCACAGCAATTGTGTTTTGCAATGTCAAAATATTTTGTGTGCATTATAAATTATAACAGGTTCAATATAACATCAGCCTACTTCTATCACATATATCCATTAGAGTTTTCATTTCAGTTCCTAAGGGAAAAAATGAAAATTCAGGGCCTTAAAATATTAAAATCTAGATCAAGATTCATGCTCATTTATTGTAGCCATTTTTCAAAAGGACAAATTATTCCACGTTACCAAAAATTGTATAAAAATCAGCACTCACTATATTATGACAGTTAAGTGCTGCAGTGGATTTATAGGCTAACTATATAGGTGGAAAAATAAAGCTGGTGAATTTAGCCTTAATTCTCCTAAATGTTTAACTCCTGCAAAACCTACCTGTGAATCATTATGAAAGCCAGCTTGAGTTACAAAACTTGAAAGGCACTGGCAATTAGAACAGCAAAATGTGGGTGTTAAGAACACATCACTACATATGGGAGAGACCAATCCACTAGGCAGCTAGTTATCCACCATCCATAGGGTGGCCAAAGAACATCTGAATTGGGAAGCCTGCTTTAGGGCTGTAGGCTACTTTTGTGGATCAGAACCCTGCTTACATATGACTTGGAAGCTTTCATAATTAGCGTTACAAACCACAAGGGCAACCTACATACATAGAGCAGACTCCCCTGTGCAGTTTTCTCCCATGTACTCCCCCAGTACATGGACAGCTGAGGACCTCTCCCTCTCTCTCCATCATTAACATCCTATGGAGGATAATGGTTGACTACAATTTTTATTATTGAGCATGCATAAAGCCTAATCTCAGACATGTTTACTCAGAAGTCTTCCACAGAGATCAATGGAGTTTATTCTCTATATTTTAAGCAGCAACTGCAAGTATATTTCTTGAAAATAATTCTCAATTAATTCTTTCATTCAGCAAAGGTTGTCTTCAACAACGATGCTTACTGTAGGCCTATTAATCTATTTTTTCTTTTGTTGTCATGAACCATTTCCTGTATTGGTCACACTGGAACAGTCACACTGGAACAAAGTGGAATCGTTTAACAGGTCTGGAATAATTTCTTTTTATTTCAGTGGAACTTACTCAGGGTAACTCTCTGGGGTCATGTTCTCTGTCAATATATTCATCTGACCTTAAATTTAAAAAACTACAAACATATCATAAATTTGGGACATTCTGTAATTCTCCAGGGGACCTTGGAACTGGATGGATCATTCAATATCAATCTCAGCTTCTACTGAGTTTCAGATAGTAATCTCTAACCCTTACAAATGCTGGAGTGATTCTGGTTTGTCCTTAAAACTAGAGGGCACAGTTATTCAAATTTAAATATCCCCAGGAACTGTGTGGTTAGCTTAAAAGTGAAAGCATCACTTCCAATCTCTACCTCTGACAAATGAAAGCAGAATGTGTCAGGTTGAGATATCTGCAAGCTCTTTCTCACACTGCAAACCTCTTTTCCCATTAGAGTGGGACTCTGCTATTAGCCTGATTAATTATGTCCAACAGACATACTCTTGGAAGGCAATTGAAAAGAAATTTAAGGCATGTTTAAAAACTGCACAAAGGCTTCCATGAAAAGAGAGAGAGAGAGAGAGAGAGAGAGAGAGATCTGTGACTATTATCCTAAATAACATTCTCTAATCAGGATGTCAGGGCTTCTATCAGTAAAATAATAAAAGAAAAGAAAAGAAAAACCCTATATATAAATTAAGAGTTCTATCAAATCTAACATGGAATATGATAGTCCAGTTGAGCCAAATTCAGAGCACTCCTAAATTTAGATGAGCCACAGTAAGCTTGAACTGGACCTTTAGAGAATCAAGTAACTAGAGCCTACAGCTGGCTGTAATTTGATTTAAAGGAAATGGAAAATCTCTCATTAAACATCTCTGTTGTCTACCTTCATTATACATTGGAACATGTAAGCACATTTGATCATAGGGCTAAATAAATAATTACTTAGGAGACAATTCCAAACGCAGCTAACATGAGGAGCTTTCAGAAAAAGCTAAATGATTCTTTCCTGGTTTTCCTAGAAACTGGCTAATCCATAAAGGTATTGAAAATCAATGCCCACTTTGATCAGTCACTCTGTGGCTTCAGGTGTCAGACAATGGATATAATTAGGTCACATTCCATCATCTTTTTCTGCTTCCTACTGAGATAAACATTGTTTTCTAAATGTGCAGAGTGTCATTCAGAGAGTATTCTAGTGTGGCTGGCTAGAATCCATATTGCTGTAACAAAGCAATTAGCTATCAGACTCTCTTAAGCACAACAAAAATGCATGCAAGTTGCTGTTCAGCTCAACAAAGTACTGACAGCAATCCCAGAGTCACATGGAAACATGAAGTAGGAACATAGCTGATACAGGTAGGGTATAACCTAGGCCATGGTCTAAATCATTGCCATATGCATGACCTACTCTAATAGCTTTGCAATGGGGAATCCCTACTGAATTGGACTGCAAAAAGGTTGTGATCCAAAATTCTCTTGATTTCTATTTGTGTGCTGGATGGAAATGTCCATGTAAGCTGATTTTTTTTTTCCCCTATTACAGAAGAAAACTTGAAAGCTCTGCATATGCAGAACTGGATTAAGATCAATCTTTTTTTTTTTTACCTTTGACTGAATACCGCATATATGATATTTAACAAGTGAAGCTATTACTATTATTCCATGACTGTCTAGAATATATGGGAACAGGGAAGACTTTAAAAAGTATGCATCCCAATCATAAAAAGCAACTATGTTTCCAAATGTAAATGACTCACTATCTGTTATATATTCAGTCAAATTTCAAATCCAAAGAGTCATTTCCCCACACTAGTCCTTAGTTTCCCACCTCTTCTTTCTGTTAGAGGATGTTCACATTCTCTGCACTCCTGATTAGTCAAGACAGAATCTAAGAACCTTCCATTTGACTCAAAACATGGACTTTTATTATGAGGATAGCATGTATGTGTATGTATTTATGTGTATGTATGCATGTATGTGTGTATGTGTAACCCACTGCCTGGGGAAGTTTCCCTTGATGGAATTGGACAGTGCTCTGTTATGGGCCATCTACTGCTAGATTCCTGCATCAAACAAGGGATTAGCTAGATGGCTACAAGGACCAGAGAGCCAGTTTGCTGCAGCAGTTAAAGCAGAGACTGTGAGTTCTAGTCCACCTTGGGCATGAAGCCAGCTGGGTGACCTTGGGCCAGTCACTCTCTCTCAGCCCCAGGAAGAAGAAGTCAATGGCAAACCACTTCCCAAAACATCTTGTCAAGAAAACTGCAAGAACTAGTCCAGGCAGTTGCCAGGAGTCAACACTGACTCAAAGGTACTTCCCCACCCCCACAAACAAGAACCAGCTGTGATTCTATATGAAAAAAAAAAAAATCCTCTGTTTAGGAAAAATAATTCATTGCTAAATTGTTTATATGAAAAGTCACTCAATTATCTTAAATAGCTACCATTCCTGATTACAGCGAATGTTAGTTGTTGGCTGTGTCACTGAAATCACTAAAGAACACTTTACTTACACAAGTGTATATAAGGGAGGGGGGGATGTACACTGAAGTCAAGGAAAGTCCAAACTTGTATGACTACATATAGCTTAAATGAACTTGCTCCAGCATAGGACCCTCCAGTTTCATTGGGATTACCCTTCCCAAAATTCCCAGCCCATGTCACTAGTTGAGCATTTTAGGAACTTTAGTCCCTCTCCAAACATATCTAAAGGAAGCCAAATTGGGGAATGGTAGCTTGGATTAGTCTACCAAAACTATTTTTTAATGTTATTATACATTTCTTATCTCATGTGAACTACTTAGACTTTTCTACTCGGATAGGTGGGAATAATTCTTCTCCCCTCCCACACATGCACACACATTCAGCTACAGTTATTAGCAATGACTTTTAACACAGAAAGAATAACTTCATCAAGAAAGGGCTTGGGGAAAAAGGCATTTCCATTCCAAAGTGCTCTAGCAATTTGTTTTCTATATTAAGGATACATTACTCATCATTAAAGGTTATTCATTAAATACAGTTATGCAACTGGTGTGGGAGAGAGAATCAGTTTTATGATTTACACCTTTAAAATAAGTGAGTTAAAAGTGTCACATTCTTTCAAGCTTTGCAAATATGTTTATATACTTTGAAAACCTTAGTACCTGGCAAAAAACAAAGGTCAAACAAAGTAAAATATGCCCCTCTTCCACTGCACTTGTTCTTCAAATCTTAAATGGAAAACTACCAAACAGAAACCAAAAACCAAACCAAACCACCATACATGGGTTGAAAAGGGACTGAACAATGGCTCTTCAGAATCTGGTTAATGTGGAGGAAGCATGATACCAGAGCAGATGAATAGCTCCTTTGGGCTAACAGATCTGGACTGCAAAAAATCCAAACAGCCACTAGGTGGCAGTTAAGTTAGAGTATTCTGTATTCCCTTGTTCCATCTAATAGTCATCTGGATGTTTGCAGTCCAGATCTGGTCTTCCTATTGCCAACTCCCAATATCATCAGCTGTGAAATTCCCAACTTCTCCAAGTCAGTTAGCTTCATTAACAGAAAATATGGTTCCTCATTCCTTCAAACCAGTTAACAAGACCAGTGCACTGTTACAGAATATAGGTTGACAATTGATTGTGATTTTGCAATGCTACCCACAATTATGAGAACAGAGACATGCGGCATTCTGCGCTGAGCATCACTTGTGTACTTCACTTTTTCCACAGTAGTTTTCTATAATCTTTGAAAATGGCTACAGAATCTGTCAAACAACTTTCAGATCTAGAACAAGTTCAAAAACTCACTAGAATATGCATAACAGTCTTCCAAACTGGCACAACTACGTACAGCTCCCAGAATTTCCAAGCCAACATGGCCTAATGATTATTGAAGAAAATAATTGAATGAGTAAAACTATGCAAGGCTTTTACATGTCATTAATATAAAAAAGAAAGGAAAGGAAAACACTAGCTGGCTACAGTCCCTGTGATAATTCATTTATTTCTTTATTTCATATATTTTAAAGAATTATAAGAAAATCCAGGATGGATTTAATGTCAACTTTTTTTGAAGGCAACAAAAGGCGATATCAAGGTAAGATCAAATGACTCCAGCATATTATAGAATTAAAGCATTTTAAATTCTGAAGCATTCATGGCTTATTATCATAACATGTTTCTCTGGGAATTCTGGAAGGTATTTCAGTATATCTGGAGAGGACCAAGTTGAAGAAGGCTAGTGTAAATTTTTAAGCCAAATGACCCACTGGATCAAGGCAATTTCTCATGTACCAACTTACTTAATACTTGTTAAGACAAAATATATGCAAAGGCACACTTCAGATTAATAAGAAACCATGATTTACTATTTCAAGACTCAGGCTAATGCATACGTTCTTCCATTTTGCACTTAGGTCAACGAAAGAGATGACATTTCCTGCAGATTTCATTCCATCCAAATTGGGAAATTACAAACTGCATTTAGTTATCAAGCCATCTCACTAGGATATTAATAGATATTAATAAACAATTTCAATGCTATTTTTCTTTGCTTCTTTTTGGTTGGCATTAACTGAAGCAATATCTATTTGAAATCTGTGTTGACAAAGTAATTATTAAGCAAACAAACATATATTCAGTATGAACCTGCTTGAAAAGGCAAGCCTTCTGAATGACAAACCAAAAATATGTATGTTAATGACAGTTTAAATAAATCTACTCATTACTTCTGAGAAAATCCTTGAATAAATATGAAGCTAGCATATACCTAAAAGGAAGCTAAAAGAATTGCTGGGGGGAAAAGTGGCAGAAATTGTCCTACAATCTTTCTGTACAAATCTCACTAAGTTATCCAACACGCTGTACATAACTAACAAATATTAGAAAAGGAGCTTGGCATGAATGGTTTTTTAATTTGCTAGACATCAAAACCAGCAGCAGGTTTACAGAATAAATTTGGATTATCTATTGGATGGCTGTTGGACTAGCTCTCATTAAACATTTGGAAGGAAGTTTATCATAAGCATATGGAAAGAAGGGGAGCAAGGGGGCATGGCAAGTGAAAAAATATATATTGCCACAAAACCCACATAACTTATATTTTTGTGTCCAATAGTCTGGTGCAAGTACAAGAGGTTGGGGTTTGTGTTGTGACATTCATTTCACCATTTTTACATCATTGTAGTTTATACTAGATGCATATACATTTTATGATTCATGCTTCAGAGTAAGTTCCATTAACTCAACAAAATTAATTCTGAAGAGACTTGGATAAAATTTCACTGACAGACTGCTATCCTCAACATAATTAATAGAAAATTAATCCCAACAAACTTAATGGTCTTATGTCTAGGTAAATATGCACAGGATTTTGCTGAATGTCACTGGCCACCATCTAAGGGACCACAAATCGAACAAAAACATCATTTGCACTTGTAGCTTCGCCAAATGTATAACTTCACAGAAATATGAATGTACATACAGTATATTCTCCACCTTTGTAAATTTTATTTTCAGAAGTCTATCTGCCTGTGTATATGTGCATACCAAAGTGTTCAATAATCTCAAAACTTTAAAAAAAGGTTTTGTAACACTTTATTGTCTGGTCATCTGAAATGATGCTTCCTAAAGTATAAAATGCAATATACCATAAAAACCTCAGGGTTGACATTGCTCTATGTGGTTTGGAAAGGGTAATTGCCATATTTACTCAATTAAATGAAGCATCCCCAATAAAGCAGTTAATATTATTAATTCATATTTCTGGGATTTCATGCAATCTGCTACACTGGCTGAGGATCTGCCCACATAACTGGCTTATTTGCACGGCAGCTGTGAGATGAAGTCATGTTTAGTACAAAACACACATCAATATTTGCTGAATTAGACAAATGTCAAGAGAATAAGATTCTTGGTGGGTTCTTTTCCCCAATTGTACAAAAAGGGATTAGAAAACTTTAACATCCAGGCAGGCAGCAATGTCCCAATGACATCAATATCACATTGCTGTAGAAGCCTGCAATTAAACACAGGAATTTCCCATGAGCTACAGGATGAATTCCTTCAGCTTTTTTTTTCTTTTTTTCTTTTTCTTTTTCTTTTGCCAAGAGCAAGCAATAAATGGAGGTAAAAGCTATTTTGTATCAACACTTACCCTTAAGCAAGAGAATGTAGCACTTAAAGTATTAACCCAATTGCCAAATGGTTTTGTGATAAAATCAAATGCATAACTTTAAAAAAATGCCATACAAGATCATCAAAAAGCCCACAAAACTACACAGCAATACCACATCAGACTGCAAATCACTTGGGCATGTTTACTGCAGAAATGTCTGTTGCCAAAAAGAATCAGAAGTCAGTACTACAGATTACAACGCTTAGGTTATAACGATTACTGCTATGTCTTGGTAACCTTATCACTGGGCTAGCAAAAGGATAATTATGTAATATGCAGCACCACAAAAAATAAATATTCGCTTCATATACCCAGTCATTCAAAATTTATGTTCACAATTGCCTAGGGTTGAAAACCCTTTAGCACATCAGCAAGACAGCTCTTCCTTCTCAACATTGGGACATGCTAGGTATCCTGAATCTGAGCAAATGAAAGTAACCTGATCAAAAAGAAAGGTTCCCAGGAGTACTAACACAAGCTGTTTGATCTTCATAAAAATATTCATGATAAATGTAGGGCTACCACATCTAGGCTGCAAAAATCCAACCAACCTCAGTATCAATAGGGTAGAAGAGGATATATCTTGATCCCTGTAGCTATATTTGGATCTGGTATACACATGGACTAGCAAGAGTGGCCACAGGATATGATCAAAAACATCAATTCACATAAAAACTGGGTGGCACTTCAACTGTACCATTTACAGTCACCATCTTGACTTTTTGACTACACCCCATGGAGATCCCTGTGGACTAGAATGAGATGTAAGATGCTGATATACTGGAGTGGGCTGTACCACATTAGATGATGTTAAAAACTGCATTGAGAAGCCAATAAAATGCTATTATAGAATGTTCATCTCTGAAGTGCTAGGTTTCTGTTTGCAAAATGTTGGAAATACTGAAATATGGAATCCTCATTTAGACCAAAGCAATGTGGTCTTTTCTAGCACTTTAGCATTATTGATTTCAATGCATTGATAACTCCTTCTGAGATAGACCCATCGCAAGTCAGTTTGGAGCAAATGGGAAAAAATTCTCTTGAAACCTATTTTTGAGAATAAAGGCATTGTTTATTGTTTTAATGTTTAAAAGTAGCAAGGACTAAAATAACACGCCATTACAGCTATTGCTATAAAGCTAGGTAGAATACTCCTATAGACTACTAGCTGAGGTCTGCTGGAATGAAAGAAGCCAACCTCCAGGAACATTCATAGAAGTGCCCACCCACCTCCAAATATTGAATCCATTTGGATATTGAAAGTCAAAACCAATGTTTTCTACCACTACTTTGCAGAATATTTTTCTACATATTTTTTCCTGCCAGTGCTCATGTTTTTCAAATTCCTTTCCAAGGAGAAGAGCATTTTGGTGAAAGTTCAGGTTGTTCACCAAAGTGTGGTACACTTGCAATTATTTAGTTCTGAGCTAGACAGTGGAACCGATTTGCCCAGAAAAGTGAGCTTTCCTTCACTGGATGTGTTCAAGCAGAGGCCAAACAGCCATCTGTTTGAGATGCTTTCATTTCGACTTCTGCACTAAGCAAGGGCTTGGTCTTGATGGCTTAGATGATCCCTTCCAATTCTATGATTCCATGGTTTTCACTCCTCATCAAAATATCCTGAAACTACAGGGATGCTTAAGGGACTTCATCAATGTACCTTCTGATAAATGTGCCTGGTCACACCCAACATGGCAATCATTTTCTCAAAGTGTCACACTACACTCTCAACATTTGAAATATGTCCATTTACCCCAAAGGATTGAACTATAGAAATGATGCACGTCGATCAATCTAATACAAGGTGTTTTCAACTGCCATTCACAGAGTGCTCAGAACTGATGCAGTACAGGGCTTAGTAATGCAGCAACACCAGCAACTTGTTATGCTGCAGCTAAGCAACTATAGCCAGGAAAAAAAAAGCAAACTTCAAGCAGTTCAATAAGCAGCATTTTTAATTAAGTTTCCAAAGGACATTATTGTATCTTTTGACTCCTTTTAGGGCTGCAGGTGAATGGCACTGAATACAAACATATCACTCAATGCCACCTTAATGGCCAACAAACATAGGAGCTGAGCCATCTTGTTGGTGAAATAGCATCTGCAGTTGAGACAAAGAGGCCTGAATACTTTAGCTTATGAAAGGTCAAGTCTTAGAAATGTAAAGACCCAGGGGGGTTGCATTTCATGGAACACAGAAGCATAACGAACAGATCAGTACGTGAGCAAAAAGGAACACAATCTGATCTGTAGCTGAAGATGATCCCTGACTCAGCAATTTCTAGGACAAGTTCAAACATAATAAAGTTGGTTCTACCTTCTTCAAAATGCCATCATCTCCATCTCTACTAAATTCCTGGGTATAATATTTAAATTAAGAATAGTTGTTAACTATTAACCCAGCCTTATACACAACAAAAATCTGGGATTTCCAACATGGTACCCAATGTGCACATGGGTGCCTTCTTTGGTGCCCACCAGCCTCCTTTTCCCTATTCTACTTTTTAAATTTAAAAAATGCACACGCAATCTAGAAAGGAGCTGATATGCTGAAAAGCAAAACACCAGCTTCCAATATTATCTTTATTTCCAAATGCCCTTGGATGCTACAGGAGCACACATGCATTTTAAGGAGAAAAAGAAATGCTGACTGGCTACAGATAAAAGTAAGCTATGAGTTCATTGAGTAACTTTGGGTTAGAGATAGTGGTAGGTGGGAGCCTCATCTATTTGCCTTCTAGTAAATCAGTGGCTTGCCATTCCAGAGCAACAACATTTGTTGGAGCAAAGTCCATACTACCTACCACCACCCATAGAAAAGTTGGCCAGGGGCATTATTTTTATTTTTTTAAAAAACTTTTTTTTTCAAATTGCCAAAGGAAACAATACATGCAGCAGTTAAGCATATTTTAAGACTGATTCTGACATGCCTGCACAAACAGCCACCATATTCATCCCAGAAAAAGCATCCTTTCACTTCAACACAGACCAAAAGAGACGGGATCAGCTGCCGGTAAGCGGGAAACCGTGCTCGCCCGAAAAGGGCGTGAAGCAACAGAAATCCCGCCTCCTGCACTCGCCAGCTGTGCTCTGCTCTAGGAAGGAGGCTCTGGCAAACCACTTCCGAAACAATTGCCTTGAAAACTGCACAGGATTTGTCCAGGCAAGGATTCATCCAGGCAAGGACTCGTCCAGGCAGGCACTGCAGGGTCAGTAATGACTGTGCGCAGACAAAAAAAAAAAAAGTCATTTCTTAAAAAAAAAAAAATAGTTCCACCACATTTTGCAATGTGTCTGAAAAAAGAATGCTTCCTATACCGAGACTACGCAGGGAAAACATTACATTGTAACCTGTGAACTCTAATTTCTCCTGTCAAGCCCTTAAAACAGCTCACAACCAAGAAAGCAAGATTCAAACACAGATTCTGAGTAGGCAGATTTACCGCAAGTAAAAAAGGGTTGAGCTACAGAACCTTAGAAACTGAATGTGTATATCTTGGTCCTCATTTATCAGTGAGTGTGTTTGGGTGAGGCTTCCTTCTTCCCTTTGATCCTCTTTCTAACTGAATCTTGATGTCATGTGGGATATGCTAAATATTTATTTCATAATACAAAAATGTCAATCTGTTCTTGTTCTGCAATATTTTGAAAACATCCATTGCCATTCCCAAGCTCAGAAAATTCCATCACATTTCCTTAGCAAGAATGTCTAAGTAGTGCTACATCTACCCACCAGCGAGGCATCAGTCTTTTTTTTATGCCTAAAATCACTATCAGCCCCTGAACGTGTGCTTAACTGAGTTTCCCACAGCTCTACTGTCCATCTTTCATTCAACTCATTTCATCCAATGGCAGGAGAGAGAGAACCTGTGTCACCTGTTTTATTGACTATGCACTCTCCAAGTCTCGATAGCTTGAAGGACATTTTTTAAAAAGTAAGTCAGAATACACAAAACAGCATGGGAAAAAAAATGCCCTCTTTTGTTCTGAATGTGGAATTGTTCAAACAATCATTTTTAGTTCAGAATGTTTCCAGCTTCGAACATTTTGCAACCCTCTATTTTGTGTTTCACTTTAGCTATGATTTTAATTGTGTTCCTATTTTTTTTTCCCCTGTTACTCAACTGAAGCACCCTTTTTGGACAGAAAAGCAAAGAGAAACCCAAATAATGGAACATTTCACATGGTTATTATTATTTGTAACTAGTGCTAGGAATAAATCCGGTTAATGACACAGAATAAAAGATACAATAGGCTATCACATCTGACATATTTTTTTTAATCAAATGTTGACAAAGATCCCATATTCAAAGAATAATATTCCACTAGGCTGGAATAATGCTGCCAGCTGACAGAATATGGCTAGTCAGAGTTCTGTTTCAGAAGCCAAGCCTGTGACGAAGCAGTTACTTCTATTGTGATGGACTAGTGGCGCTGCCCAGAGGCAGGGCGCCGGCTTTGAAGGAGTTCTGGATTCAGAATCTAACCTCCAAAGATGAGACCAAAACCTCTTCCCAAGACAAAGAGTTACTGCCACATAAAGTAAGCAATTCTGAATTTCTTTTCTTGGCATAGCATTCCAATTTTTTTTTCCTACAAGGAAAAATTCACTCAGAAATAAAAAAGCAATAGAAGGGTTCCACCTCTGACCTCCTGCTCATTAATAATGTGTACTGAACCCCACATATGCTGAACAGGAAATTGATACTACCCAAAGTGCCATCTTTAGATTGCTAACAGCCATCACCATGCCAGCTGGATATTCTGCAAGTCAAGGCAACTAGATCCTGCTAGTTAAGAGTGCCTGAATTACAGTCTTTGAAGTGCATCGTCCATATATTAATTACCACAGCAATTCCTGACCATCCTCTGTTAGCTGTGTACTACATGTGCCTATCTCAAAACACTAATCCCCAAAATAAGTCTGCATGGGTTTTACACACACACACACACACACACACACACATACACACAGAGTTGAAAGCCAAGGTTTGCAGTACATTTTCTTCAGCAAGTTCCAACCTACTCTTATGTCTTGAGTGTAAATAATAGTTGAGTCAGTCAACAAATCAAATTCTGATTCACTTGGATTATTGAATTGGATTGGATTGTATCAGTGGGCAGTCTGCTTTTTTATTTATAATTTGCTTATTAAATTAATAATCCATTTATCTACTTTAAACCAGAAAGATCAGTCAGTTTGAACTAATGAAGAACACATTAATTGATGAAGTCATTCAATCAAGAGCTATGCACAGTCAGCTTTTGCTGCAAACACACAAAATGGGTTCTTCTTAGTTTTGCCTGGGAGAGATGATGGTTTATTTAAACAAAACAGTGAACAGGCTTCCGCTGTAGGCTCTAATTATATTTATCTTTATGTACTAACATGTGGCAATCCTGAGTAAAACTACTTGAATCAAAGTATTTGATGCAAAGTACTTGAATCAAAACTAGCACTGTAATCAACAAGATTCACTTCTGAGTAAACATGATTAGTTTAGGCTACATAACAAATTTATTGTAGCATGATCTTTCCAAAGTAGTAACTTCCTATGTTAGATGCATGGAGAAGATCAAGAAGGGAGTAAACATATTTTCATATGGATTGCAATAGTGTACAGGATTAAGTCAGCAAAGAGGTAACTCGACCCTGATAAACTGAATGAAATGCTCAAGACATCATTCATAACCAACACTTCCAAGCTTTTGTCATTCATCATTTGCAAAGTTTCCAAGTACAAATTGTAGCATTTGTGAATCATGATAATTCATCTCTAGGCAACAGAAACCTCCTGTTTTGCCTTGTGGCACATTATTACACTGCTCCAAACTGCAACAAATCATCAGGAACTTTCACAATTACATAAGTCTTGACACAAACACACTTACAAAAGGACAAATGGGTGCTATCAGGAGAACAGAAAACCACCAAAATAAAATATTAAAATTGGCACAGCCCAAAAAAAGCATCTATAAAGTTAAGCAAGGATGAGCTGATTTCTTCATCATCTCATATGTTTGTCTCAAATATTTTAATACCTACACTGACATTTCAGAGAAATTCTTTTTTAAAAAGGGTTCCATCTAGCTCCTATTTTCATTGGAGATTTTCATTAAGGAAGGTAGGCTTAGCCAGTTCAGTGGAATGCAGCAATAATTTCAAAAGCAGTCCTGATGTTACATTGTCTATGGTTCCTAACTTAAAGGCGATCCATCAGCCGTAGGGAGTGTCCTTCAACAACACTGAACTTCAACACCTATCAATTCTAGTCAACGTGACCAATAGCAAGGGACTATGAGAGTTGTGGTCCTGAATGTATGGAGGTCATTATGTTGCCTATGATTAATTCATTGCAACCTATTCTCCCTACTGGAAACTGCTCCACAGTCACTTCATCCATTTTAATTTCCTCCTGAGTCTACCGTCAAAACATGATTCCACCCTTTTGCTTGATTTCCTGTCCTCACCATTTTGCTTTTTCTCCTCCACAACAATTTCTGGCAGCGAAAGCCAGCAGCAGCTGTAACGTCTAAGCACACTCATCACCATACCGATTATGGAGAATTTTCACACAACCATTAAATGGCTAGCACTGACATCAAAGTGATTCAGGAGAGCCAGATAGTACAGCTACTGAACTGATCAGCAGTTCTGTAAAGGCAATTTCAGTAGCATTCCTGTAATGATTACAATGTTGACTATCAGCTATTCTGAAGAAAAATTAAATGAGCAGAAACAGGGGCTGTTATTGGAAACTGGTTGTAGCAAAAATGATTATTGTGGAATTGTAGAGATGAATTAAAGAGGCTTTTGTGGAAGGAACTTTAGTGGGCCAGAGTCTACTTCTTGAGACGCAGGCTGAAAACCAATGTAAAAAGACAATCTCACAATAAGTAATTGTGATGCCACTTGTCCCTTTCTCTCATCTCCAATATTCTTGCTTTCAGGCAACCTAACATTGAATCAAACTGGATGCCCATGAATTGAAAAGGATTAAAATTGCAATCAAGAGAGGTGGTAGACAGAGAAATAAAAAATGCTTTCGCTAAACACAGCACTAAAATATTAGCTGGATACACAATTAGCAGTGTGATTCCCTTTGCACAGTTTGATTTCCTTAAGAAAATCTCTAGAGAGAGCTGTTAGTGTGAGGAAAATAGTTGCTCCCCACACAAAATCTTGCTTGTGTACATAAACTGCTGCATCTTAGCTTTAAATGATGAATGGCCTCTAATTGTACTGCAATTTTTGTGGTGTTTAGTCTTTAGCGATGTCCCAGCTATGTAACCTTAATGATAATTATGCCTAGAAATAGCCAATGGAAGCAAATGGATACGAAATTAAATCCTCAGCTGCTATATAATGTCTAAAGTAGAGAATTTGAAATGAGGGAGGAGGATTATTGACACAATGATATTTGTCTTGCCATTCAGCTCATAATAAACTATGGCAATCCATAGTCTTTAATTATGCAACCAGACACCTTCATCAATTCAGTTTACGCCGCATATTTTTATGTCTACAGATATTTGCATCTCACATTTCATAAGTGCAAAAAACGGGGGGGGGGGGGGGCGGGGGGGAGTCATCAAACAAGATAATACTCCTTGGCCTGTTTTAATCCACAGTCTTTATCTGCAAAATATGCAAAATTCTGCCTTTTTATGTAGAATTGCTATAGTGCTCTTCAAAGTTCAGATGGGCTACTACAAAGATTTAGCATCTTGAGTCCCCTTTATTTTCAGTAAGGAATAAAATAGCCCCAGTCAGAACGGAAACTGTGAAAAGCATAAAATCAAGCCCTGATTCTACTAGGAGCTCCTTTGTAGGGTTTGTGATTTCATCTGCACGTGCACATTTCCAAACACCATCTTTCTAGAACTTCAAGCAGGTATATCCTTTCATTTGATCAGGAAAACAAAAAGTACCTTTGGTTTAAATCACTTGTCCATTGCAGGTTTCATTAATTTTTGCTTCTCTGTACTGACGGATAACTGTTACTGATTGATTGACACTCTGATTTCATTAGAAGCTGTATCGTTGTGAAAAAAACAACAAAATCAGGAAATCATATTTAACTTTTTGCATATTAGGTATTGTTATAGCCCACCTAAGAACTTACTGAGAATTCATACACAACGTTTGCATCATGGTCACAGCTGCCGTCTTAATCATTTGAGCCTGCAATATTGCTATTATGCTATTAACTTTAATAGGACTATACTTTTGCACGTGGATCACTCTATTTTCTTCAACAGGACTATTCTTTTGCAAACAAAACAAGACAAAGCGCTTGTAATATAGATGAAAATTAAAATTTGACAGCCCTACAAACCTGTCCCTGTAATATAGAAAACCATAAAAGAAGGGAAGAAAAGAACCACCAAAATCTATGGGCACAATGCAGCTAAAAGTAAAATATCTAGGCTGCAATCCTAAACTATCTCTGACAAAGACCAGTGCAAGGAGCTAAAATAAACAATAGGATAAGAGAGGGGAATCTGGAGGTTGGAAGAGTCCAGGATAGGGTTAATGGAGTTGCTGGGGAATTCAAACAAAGCTTTAATGGATTGGAACTTCTCCTGAAACTGCTCTTCCAGTGGACTTTTCTAGCAAGAAGAGTATGTTTCACAAAATCCCCATCTTTCTCTTCAGAAGAGGACTCCTTGGAGCTTAGCTGGACTAGATCATCAGTGAAACAGGAGCAATACTCATTCAATGGGACTTACTTTTGAGGAAAAAAAAGATTGCACTGTTGGGCATTCATCCTACATTCATTTACTAGGAAATTTAGAAAAAAAGCAGAAAAAAAATAAAACTTATGATTTGAATGTTGCTCTGTCAACCATTTCACTTGGATTTCAGTCTAAATCACTGGGCCTTTGAAATGCTGTGTGCTGACTGAATTATAGCCTTTTTTTCCTTCTCCTTCTTGTTCCTTTCCCCAGCCCCACTACAGCCAAAATAAAAACGTGATTTTCAATATAAAAAAGGCTTCTTTAAAGTGCTATAGTGCTATCGCTCAAAATCATAAATAGTACCTCTGTTTACTGGAAATTGTGAGCGTACGTACAATAAGCAAAAAAACAAAGCCAATGTTATACTTACCTATTTTTCCTCAACCAGAATGCTTTACCAGATTTTGAACAGAAACTCAACAGATTTCTTTTTCTGTAATTGTCATGCAGCAGTTTCTAGTCAAGACTCTGTAGATAAAACCCCTCAGGGCACATTCTAATTTTAGAAGAAAAGAGTTAAAAATAATAGTTAATGCAAGCAAGTAAATACACAGTGCTTTACTTACTTTTCTCTGTAATGAACTTGTAATTAAAAAAAAAAAAGTGGGAAAATTAAACACTTTCTTTTTATTTCTAATTTCCAGCTATCAACACTTTCATTACTGTTATCCTATAAAGAATATGGGATTCATGATTCTGTTTTCTGTTTTGTTTTGCTTTTTGCTGCTTTTTCTCTGTGGCAAATAAAGAAATATTACTTTTATTCATTGTTAATATCTTCATAGATATTCTATCAAAATACTGAGCAAAAGTCGTAAACCTGCTCTCTAATTCATAGCATTTAGAAGTTTTCTTTCTGCTTCTCTCTACAAGCACATTTCACTATTTAGAATGGCATCCTTTGTGCTATTATCGTCAGTCAATTTCCCCAAATGCTAGACCTGTCTTTACCAATCACTTTCAAACATTTCACGGTATTGATGCTATACTCAAATCTCTAGCATGCCCAACCAAAACTTCTTATATTGCTGGTTGCACTCAGACACAGGTAGGAGAAGTAATACCTAACAATAAGATATTACAAGTTGTATAGAACTTGGCAAAGCAATCCTGCTAGAGATCATAGTTAATCCAAATTATGCTACCCCTGATAGGCATTTTTGACAGGCAACGGGTGATTCTAAAACTCAAGAAATTATCAGGCAGTTGAAACCTAATGTAAACCAGTATAGAATAGGCTAGGGGTAATTTTGGAATTCAGCCTTTGAAAACTGTTAGAAAACCGGTCCTTGAATCTCTTGTTCTGCTCAACAATGCTCAGAATGATGCCCATCATTTCAAGTTTGGGTTTAGTGGAAATTTGCTTGCGTCAGGGTCAGTATGAAGCAGAAGAACAGTTACGCTATGCTGATTGGTGAACTTGGGTCAGTCACTGTCTTTCAGGCTAACTTACCCGATAGGGCTTTTGCAAAGATTCAGAGAGATGCTCTCATATATACATGCACAGGCATCCATTCCTAACCACAATGATGCCAAAATAGCAAAATGCATCACGATATCAGGGTACAAGCTCTGCCCTTTTGTACTTGCACTGCAACCTCTGCACCCACATACGTAAGGGGTGGAGGTTCTGTCATTTTGCACATTTGGTCACTTGCCCCCCCCCCCCCCCGCCATGGATGCATATGCATACATACAGTTGCAAGAAAAAGTATGTGAACCTTTTGGAATTTCATGGTGTTCTGCATTAATTTGTCATAAAATGTGATCTGACCGTCAACTAGGTCAAGAGTATTGACAAATATAATGTGCCTAAAATAATAACACAAAAACAATTGTGATCCTTCATGTCTTTATTGAACACACTCATTCAACATTCAAAATGCTAGTGGAAAAAGTAAGTGAACCCTTGGAACCAATAACTGGTTGACACCCCCTTGGCAGCAATAACCTCAACCAGGCGCTTCCTGTAGCTGTGGATCAGACCTGCACATCATTCAGGAGGGATTTTAGCCCATTCTTCCTGGCAGAACTGCTTTAGCTCTGTCATATTCTTTGGACGTCTCATGTGTATGGCTCTCTTCAAGTCATTCCATAGCATCTTTATTGGGTTGAGGTCTGGGCTCTGACTTGGCCACTCCAAAAGGCGGATTTTGTTTTCTGAAGCCATTCTGTTGTGGACTTGCTCCGGTGTTTTGGGTCATTGTCCTGTTGCATCACCCAACTTCTACAGAGTTTCAGCTGACGTACAGACATTCTCACATTATCCTGAAGAATTTTTTGATACATTTGGGAATTCATCTTCCCCTCAATGACTGCAAGCTGGCCAGGCCCTAATGCAGCAAAGCAGGCCCAAATCATGATGTTTCCTCCACCATACTTATGGTTGGGATGATGTTTTCATGATGATATGCAGTGCCCTTTTTAAGCCAGATGTAGTGCTGCATGTTCTTTCCAAATAGTTCAATCTTTGTTTCACCAGTCCACAAAACATTTTGCCAATACCACTGTGGAGTGTCAATGTGCTCTTTCGCAAACTTCAGGCATGCAGCAATGTTCTTTGTAGTAAGCAGCGGCTTCCTTCGTGGTGTCCTGCCATAGACACCCTGCTTGTTCAATGTTTTATGTACTGTAGACTCATGAACACAGATGTTAGCCAGGTCCAATGATCCCTTCAAATCTTTGGCTGTCACTCGGGGTTGTTTCTTTACCTCATTGATGAGTCTTCGTTGTGCTCTTGGGATCATTTTGACTGGGTGCCCACTTCTTGGTAGAGTAGCCACAGTTCCAAAATGTCTCCATTTGTAGATCATTTGCCTAACTGTAGACTGGTGAATTTCTAAGGTCTTTGAAATCACTTTGTAACCCTTTCCAGCTTTATGTAAATCAACAATTCTTGATCGTAGATCCTCTGAAAGCTTTTTTTGGTGAGGCATGGCTCACATAAGCGTATTCTTCTTGTGCGGAGCAAACTCAAAAAGTTTGAGTGGTTTTTATCAGTCAACGTAGCTCTAGTCCACACCTCCAAGGCTTAACAAGACTCCAGGTATGCTAACACCTGACTCCAATTAGCTTTTTTGAGGTCAACTCAAGGGTTCACATACTTTTTCCACTAGCACGATGAGGTTTTTATGGTTGTTCTCAATAAAGACATGAAGGATCAGAATTGTTTTTGTGTTATTATTTTAGGCACATTATATTTGTCAATACTCTTGACTTAGATGACGGTCAGATCACATTTTATGACAAATTAATGCAGAACACCATGAAATTCCAAAAGGTTCACATACTTTTTCTTGCAACTGTATTTAAGCTCTTTGGGGGAAGTGATGGATCCCAATAATATCTGCAAGTGAGCCATCTGAACGAAAAGTAACTTTTTTTCCTGCCATTTTCAAAAGCTTTCTGAATCCTGCATCAGGCATTATTATCCAACTAAAGCTATGCTAAAAAAATCAATGAAGGGTGCCAGGGAGATCTCTGAGTTCCAAACAAGTGCGTATTGACTCTGTCACAGATTTTTTTTCCTAACATTTGACTTACAACACCATACCTTGAAAAGACAATTCACTATCCAATCCGGAGCTTATGCTAGCTGCAGAGATGCCTCCTAAAACCACCTTCAGCACAATGGTATAGGAACAATACACAAAACAACTTGACCCCAAAATTCTCTATATTGCCCAGAGATGTTGTGACATTACCCCCAATACCTGCCAGGCAGATCGAAATTCTTGACATAATGCAAAAAGGAGTCAAACTACTCAATGTAAAATTGTTAGGCAATTACTAACTGCATATTATATGCTAAATTACTACATTAAATCTCTGGCATGTGCCACCTCCTACTCAAAAGGCTGGAGCAGTAAGTAGATTGAGGGGGAGGGCATCTGTTATCCAGCTTTCTTACTTACATCTCCAAAACAGGATGAGACATTTTGCTAAAAACAATTAGGCTAAAATAAGGACAAGCAGTTTCCCTTCTGAGAGCACATTTTGCTTGCATTCTGTTCCCAACATTTTCTTTTCACAATAATCCTCTGTGAACTTTGATGAAAAATATTACATGGATATTCTTTCCTAAATATTACTGATTTTGCATCTCTACTCAGCATTCAGTGCTATTTGATTTCAGCAGTTAATACTGGTTAGTGGATGTGCAGTATTTCATTTGTTAACAGTATTAGCTGGCATGCATTAGCTATGGGAGTTTTGTGGTAATTGTTGGCACATAAGAGCATTTGTCAAAAACCGTAAGATGAGAAATTGGTGGTGACTAGTTATCAGATGTAGTTTGTATTATTATTATTATTATTATTATTATTATTATTATTATTATTATGATAGAGGATAATATAGGATAGGCTCTAGCAATCCCACACTTGATGCCAGACAAAATAGTCTCAGTCAAAAACTATGAACATGTCTAAAATACTGAAATTCTACACTTGGGGGTAAAATTTTCACATTCAGAATTTAAATTACAGATGTTGAGTTTTGTGGGCATCTAAATACCAGCATTAATCACAGTGCATTAGCTTCAAGCAAATGATTCAAGTAGGAGGGTGTAAGAAACTGCTATAAACCTTTTTCCACTTCGTACAGCTGAACCTTGCTAGTATTTGGATAGGAGAATACCAGGAAATCCATAGATTATATGTTATACTGGGAAGCTGAAGAAACATTCCAGAAAAAAAAAAAAGACGAACTATTACCAAGACACTGTCACAAGAAGTTGAGTTCCCCTAAGGATGCTTAAAAAAAAAACATATTGCAGCAGGCATCACTTAACAACTATCACTCTGTGTAAGTAAGTACCCTTCTAAAATTGCATCCTACCCTTACTCAAAATAAGGGATGAATCTGATCAATCAACTGCACATTACTTTTAAAAAATAATGGAAGATAATCCTTTTGAATTTCTCTCTCTCTCTCTCTCTCTTTCTCTCTCATTAGGTGAAACTTTATTTTATTCTTAGTTTAGAATTTCAATAACTTTCTTGTCCAAACCATATTTTTCTAACCTGGTTGGGCTACAGCTCCAACTTTCTTCCCATGGCAGCTGGAAATTCTAGACTTCATAGTTCTAACATTTCTAGAAAACATTGGGTTGCAAAATGTTTGCCCAAAGCACACATTTCTGTTTGGTCCTGTTCGCGTGGTTTATAAAGGAATTTAACTTCTCAGTATTGCTTTATCAGTATCAAGTTATTTGCATCACTCAGAATTCTGCAATGCTTTGACCAGACTCACATTGTTCATATCATTTATTCTGGATTAACAACTGCCTACAGAAGCAAATATAATGTTTAAAAACACTTTCTTATTATGCTGGAATGCCAAATCTATCTATTTTGGATAGATAGCGCCTGCAATTTATTAGAATCTGGTACGAAAAAGTCATTGCATTGATCCAGATGTAATATCGGATAAATACCTATGTCATTTGTTTAATGCCCAGGTTTTAATCATGTCAGTTGCAAAACTAACACTTTTGTGTCTTACAGTCTATTTCAACACATTGAACGATGCAGGCTTCCATTAGATGCAGTGACGGGGAAACTACCCCAATCCAGTAGCATATTTGCAATTCAAGATTGATAATCTCATTATTGTACTGGTTTAACAATGCATTTACTCTTTCAATTGTTTCCATTACACAGAAATATTTAACCAGTGTTGATATGTATAAATAACATGAAACACATTATTTATAACCTCATGTCATTGGTCCTGTGAAATTGTTTCTGCATTGGATACACTTCGCATTATCCATGGCTATTGCTATGTTTGATTATATACCCTGTTCATCCAATCCAAATGTATGCAGATGTGCACACAGACACACACAGATATTGCCTATCATGAACAGATGTTCTACTGTATCCCTCAGACTAAAGGTTTGTTTGGATGGATGATTGGTTGATTGGTAGGTTGATGCTCTGAAAAAGACTTATTTAGGAGGAGAAATGATTATAAAATTTTACTTCACAATCCTTTTTTTTCCAGATAACAGATATTCATAATTAAAAGACTATGGAATTCATGTAAAGTTAGCCGCTTAGCCAAACAGCATTATGCGAAGAATAATACAAGAAAATAAAGATGTGGGATTCACTCTTCCAATGATTGTCATTGAACATTAGTAAACATTCACAGTATGAAGTCTGTCATAATTTCTCCAGCATATAAAGTAGTGCAAAAAAGCAATCCAGTCACTTTTCCACTGCATCCAGATCATTTTAAATGATTTTCTTACTTGATTCATCCACATATTACTTAACAATTGCTTCAAAGTCTCAAAAGACTGTTATAAAAATAAACCATTTCTGGGGCTCAATAGCATCTTCAACAATTGAATATCCATTTTTTAAAAAATCAATCCATCTTTAAGCAAATTAAGGTTAAATTTGGACTTTTCATAGAACAAATCTCCCCACAAAATTCTTAGCATTTTTAAAATCAAGACTATGGAATCCACTGGATTATGGTAGCTGTTTTTAAAGCATTAACAAATGAATACATGGCTACTGAATGTCATTGTTTCTTACATAGTAAATACCTTGAAATGCTAACTTTTACCAGTGGGCAGCAAAGTGAGGCAGATAAACACAACCTCCTTAAAAATAAAATTGTCTCCCTCATGTGCAAAACACCTGCATTCTAGTAAAAATAGAATCTTTGAAACAACTTCATGTAAATCCCCCTTCACAAGGTATATCATTTACTTGATACCAGCAAGTGGCATATTTCTATCTGCTTGTTTAAACACCTGTTTGCATATTTCATTTTTTTAACCATTGCACATTTTGATGCATAAATTGGTCAGAAACGCACAAAGCTAAACATCTGTTTCCACAGATCTTGCATTTGTACAGTTCTGCTTTGTGGTCTCTTTCCCATTTCCTGTAACCTGACCCTTTTTCTCCTTTATACAAAGAGATTCCTTAACCCCTTCCTCCATCTCTAGATACTCTGATTTGACCTCTGTGGAAGAAGATGATGAACTTCGGAATTTCTTGAGTATTGTTGGGAGGTATGGACAACTGACTGCATTTTGTGTCAGCTGGGTCTGTTCTTCATTATCAGTTTCTCTGTGGTAAAAATAGTTAAAGTTGGAGACAATCACTGGCACTGGTAATGCAATGGTCAACACACCTGCAATGGCACACAGGGACCCAACAATCTTCCCACCTACAGTTATGGGTTTCATGTCCCCATAACCAACTGTAGTCATGGTCACCACAGCCCACCAGAAGGCATCTGGGATGCTCTGGAAATGGGTGGTAGACTCATCTGCTTCTGCAAAATAAACAGCACTGGAAAACAAAATGACTCCAATGAAAAGGAAGAAGATCAAGAGCCCCAGTTCCCTCATGCTGGCCCTGAGAGTGTGACCCAGGATCTGCAAACCCTTGGAGTGTCTGGAAAGCTTGAAGATGCGGAACACCCTGACGAGACGGATGATCCTTAGGATGGCAAAAGACATGGCCTGTTGACCATTACTGCCCTGTTGTTGGGCCAAGTCTGTACCTAGGGTGATGAAGTAAGGCAAAATGGAAACAATGTCTATGATGTTCATAATGTTCTTGAAGAAAGCTGCTTTGCTAGGGCAGGCAGAGAAGCGCACTGTAAACTCAAAGGAGAACCAAATGATGCAGACAGTCTCAACAATGAAGAAGGGATCATTGAAGACTGTAAGGCCCCCACCTTGCAGCTGAAGGGTCTCATTGACATTCTCCAAGTTCTGGGTCAAAACGAGCTCTTTTTCATCTCTAAACTCTGGCAAAGTCTCTAAGCAGAAAATGACAATGGAGATCAAAATGACCAACACAGAGACTATGGCAATAATTCGGGCTGGGCTGGAGCTCTCTGGGTACTCAAAGAGCAGCCACACTTGTTTTTTGAATTCATTTTCAGGCAAGACCTTGTCATCTTCTTCCTTGACAAAGCCTTCATCCTCTCTAAATTTGAGCATGGCCTCTTCCCCAAGTTCATAGAATTTCACTTCCTCACTGAAAATGTCAAACGGCACATTGACTGGCCTTTTCAGGCGTCCACCAGACTGATAGTAATATAAAATGGCATCAAAGCTGGGCCTATTCCTGTCAAAGAAATACTCATTTCGGAGGGGGTCAAAGTACCTGCCCCGTTTTGCTGGGTCTCCCAGCAATGTTTCTGGGAATTGAGCCAAGGTCTTCATTTGGGTTTCAAATCTCAGGCCAGATACATTGATTACAATCCTTTCACAGCATTCATACTCACTATAACGGACTGAGCTGTAACCTCCAGGCCCCACTCCATCCTCAAGAGGCTGCTCTGTAAATGAAAACTCATCTTCTCCATCTTCATTGTTGTAATAGAATTTTCTTTCCTCGCCTTCTTCATCTTCTCCATCCACATCCTCCTCTTCTTCCTCCTCCTCATCCTCACTCAAATCTTTTAGGATTTTCTCCTCTGAGCCACTGAGTGGTAGCAGTTCAGAACAAGGGAAAGAGGCGCCAAACTCATGGCCACCAAGACAATGAGTTGCTTTCCTCCTCTGCTTCCTTCTTCTGCTGCCTTGATAAAAGCCACTGTGTGATGCATTTCCACTGTGGGATGATGAGGAAGCCCCACGACTCTGCTCTTGATGGTAATGATGATGTGGACCACCTCCTCCTGCAGAAGCCCCAGTTTCTACAGCTGCTGTTGCAGCTGCCACAGCTGCTGCTGCAGCTGCCCTAGATTGAGCTAATCTCTCTCTCTCTCTGGCCCTTGCTTGGGCTGCATATCCATAGGGCATGTGGCTGTTGCAGCCAGAGCTCTCTGCACTTACCATGGCTACCTCCATTTTGTATTAGTTTAGAAGACTCAGGAAGGAAAATAAATGTTTTTCTCAATAGTCATCACTTGGTGCTTTGCATGAAAACAGCAAGAGCACTGGGGTTTGGAAAACAATTTCTTGGAAGCATAGGCCTGTTATGTTCACATATTTGCACCTTTGCATACTTCTCAAACACAAGAATTCCATTTTCTGTTTATTGCCCAGAAGGCTTGACACAACTTATGGAAGGGAGTTTGTCCAATTATAGCAAATAGTCTTCTGATGTAGAAAGGAAATATTCCTGGACCATGTCCTTTTCCATTAGAGATCCTTCTGCTTAAAGTATCCTTCAGTGGTTTAGGGAAAATCCACAGAGACAAGTTCATGATTTTTTGTGAACACTTTGAATCAAGCAAGCAGTGCACCTAAGTGAAGTAAGAAAGATAACTAAAAAAAAAAAAAAATCAGACCTTGAGTTTCTCAGAACATCCAAGTACAAAATAGCAGGTATTTTCACTACTGTCTAGCGATGGGATTGTGCATTATTACGTTATATAAAAAGTTGAAGGAACTTCTCATGTCCACTTTGTGTACACAGTGAGGAGGTCTCAGCACACCCACTTTCCCCAGTCTGTCAACAATGTTTTAAGCTCAGGAAAATATTACCCAGGCAGTAACAGCAGCAATTGTGGCAAGAGAAGGAGGATGAGGAGAAGGCTGGAGATCCAGTTCTATGTTCCCCATCTGAAAAAAGAGAGTAAATCACCCTTCAGTTGTCCTCATACAGGAGAAGCATTTAACCTGAAGCACACACATTAAAAAAAAGGGGGGGGGGAGGGAGAAAAACAGATGGGTCATAATCCAGAAATACAAATGATGCTGTTTTATATCAAAAGATCCAGATTTGCCTACTTGCAGTAGTCATTATTCTCTATCTCTGCACACCCACTCACATTGCATACTGAATATTTCAATGTGCATCTATCTATATATAGATAAAGCTGCCCCCCCCCCCCAATATGCAGGCATATACACACCCACATCTCACTCTTTTATGCCAAGGACTGGGTTTAGAGCGCACATCTACATTGCAATGTGCAGGTAACTCTGCATTACATAATGTACGTGGGCATATGCTTGTTTATAGCACAGGTATGAATGCCGAATAGGTAAACTATAAACATAGCTAGATGCATTGCTTGATTTTGTGCCAACATATACTGTTTTACACAGATTGCTTTATTTCCCTTGTGGAGAGATTTGACAATCTTTGCATTTGACATTAAACATGTTGAATAAAAGAGTTATGTTATCTTAGTATATACATGGAATGCATATATTATATTGGGTCTAGAATTATGACTATGGATTGTTTATATGTAGGCAGAAAATATAACCAGGCAATAGCTATGAACAAGCAGATGGATAATAATAACATGCATAAATGCTATCACAAACTGTTAAGAATGCATTCATGTCAAATATTTACAGCAAAATACCCAGCCATTGATGTCAGTTGCAGCCTACATATTTAGAGCACAGCCGATAAACCCGATATTCTAAAATACTTTCTAAAATCCATCTCCCCCACCCCCCCGCGCCGTTCTCTTTGTCGCTGAAAACGAACGAACGCAATTTTAACTGAAAAGGCAAATAAATAGAAGTATTCGACAGAGGAGACAGTGCGTTGCATGAAGAAGAAGCCGGGGAGACGATACTTTAGCATGCGTACAGAAACACACACACATTCAGACGCTTAGCATTTCTAGCGTGCTTCAGAGGCAACCTTCTTCGAAAAAGCCATAGCGCAGAGCGAAAGGAGCCCCCGGCATCACGCAAGGGGGACAAACACTGCCGTCCACTTACCGCTCCAGGGCAGCGAAAAGAGGCGCTCGCGGACTGCGGAGGGTGGGGTGGGGGTCTCCGAGCAACCTGTTTTCACAGGTGTAGCTCTAGGGAGGGGCGGACAGCACCGGCGGAGGAGCGGTTGTTCTCTTCGCGTCTTTCCCGTGCGACGCGAGAAATGCTTCCCGCCCGGCGAACCTCAGCCGTCGTTTAAGGGAATTTAGGACAGGGGTTCAAAGACCACTTGGTTCGGCTTTGATCTTGCCCAAATACAGCCATCGGTGAAAGGAGAGAGGGACGCCGGATCCCGGCAGGAAATAGATGGAGGAGCGGGGAGCGACTGGAGAGGGTTACAACGTGGCGCTCGCTATCAGATCATGGATGCGCGGGGTGCTGCTGGCTGCTCTTTCGAAACCCGGCTTCCGCGCTGAGCCATTGTTGTAGATCACCCGTTCAAAATAATCCCTCGCACCGAGGCCAGCAGGCTGTTGCTATTGACAAAGAACCTGCGCCGCGCTGCCTAGTGGCGCTCCCTCCCACCCGGAGCTCACGCGCGCTGAGCTGATGCAGCCCAGCGGCTCGGGCAGCTTCGCCGTCCGAAGTCACTCCCTGGAGCGGCAGCGTCCACTTGTTGCTCTCGGTCTGGACCTTTGGCTTGATCATCCAGCCACCTCCGGTTTCTTATCACCCTCCCTCCGGGGAAACTATGAAACAGTCGATCAGGGTTTGTCTTCCTGAGTGAGGATCAATGAATCAATGAATTCTACATTCTGAGGGGGCACCAAGTTCTGTGGCGCGCGCTCTCCCCTCCCTCAGCTTTTCGCATCGCAGAATTCTCGTTTATGTTTACCTATGCACTGAAGGACAAACGGCTGAGCTGGGTCTGATTTATTCCCCGGGTTTCTTAGCTCTCTATGGACCTCTAGTGGCAAGTAATCTCATCACCCAATTGGTATTCACAACCCCATTAATCCTTCCCGTTCTCTTGGCGCACACACACACCCTTGGTTCCAGTCTCTCCTCCCCTTCAATGAATTATTGAAGGAAACGTTCAGTAACTAAATTATAGGCATTATATTATTATTATTATTATTATTATTATTATTATTATTATTATTATTCCTGAAACATACACCTAATTATGTTCCAGATTTTCAAAAGTCACCAACATGGTTGCAATCACTAGGTGGCAGCAAAGAGATGCCAAAAAAAAACCCCTTACAACTCTTCCCTACCATCTAGTGGTTGTCTAGGCCTTTGCAACCCAGATCTGGTCACACTACCAACTATTAGTGTTGTTGAAGGTTTATGGAGGGGGGAGTGCATGGGAAATCTAATCAACATCATGTAACCTCAATATATAGAACAATATATAGTCTAGGTAGGGATGGAAAAATCCTGCATATATTCCTGAAGAGCTGATGCCTGTCAGTATCAACAATATGAAGCTAGATAGATTCATGTTCTGTCACACTGTGAGTTAGTGTCCTGTGGCTCTGTGGCTCTGGAATAATGATTCTCCTAATTCCCAGATTGAGCAATAATACTGTAACTGTGAAGACAGACTACAGAAAAACCAGTAAGGCTGTTTGTTTTCTCAGGAAATGCGTGATAGGAATGTTTAATTTCCCCTCCCCCCCCTTTAATTGATCTAAACTATTTATGTATATGACAGGGTGATTTACGAAGCAAATTACTAACAATAAAATAGACTAACTACAAAAAGCAGTCAGACTAACAGTTTAAAAAGTCTTATCTAACATGGTAGATATTTAGGTATGTACTTAAGATGTCATTTAGAAGTTTGGAAGAAACAAATTGTTACACTTGGCACAGAAGGAAAGGGATTCAGTACAAGGTCCCTGGCTTCCAAACCAGATAGGGCTGTAAGGACCAGCATTAGCATCTAGAAGAGCTTCAGTGGGTGAAGGCAGAGGGAGCAGCATGGTCCCCGCATGGTTCTCCATGGAATGTATGAATGTGGCATGCAGGGTTGGGGGAGGACAAGTTCAGATGTGCACCATCCTGACATGGCTGCCCCTGAACCATCTTCTCTTTCTATGTGTTTTTTTTTTTAAATGACTGCACACCAGGAAAGGCATGGGGAGTAACAGCTCTAGCACTCCTTGAAAGAAAAAATAGATTTCAACATTAATTTAAAGCAATATAATATATTCTATATGCTAAAATATAAGGTAGAAATAATAATACATTATGAATTTAATCCAGGCAACATAGAAAAAGGATGGATGGATGGATGGATGGATGGATGGATATAATGTGCCATCAAGTCATTGTTGACTCTTAGCAACCACATATATAGATTTTCTCCATGATAATCTGTCTCTAACCTGGTCTTTCAAGTCTTCCAGTGGTGCATTCATCATCACTTTAACTGAGTCTATCCACTTTGCTGCTGGTTGTCTTCTTCTTCTCTTTCCTTCCACTTTCCCAGCATTAGAGCTAAATCTTCACATAATGTGTCCAAAGTAGAATTTGAATTTGTGCCTCAAGTAAGAACTCTGGGTTGATTTCTTCAATGATCCATTTGTTTGTTTTCTTGGCTATCCATGATATTCTCAGGAGTCTTCTCCAACATCAAGTTCAAAAGTGTCAATACTCTTCCTAACTTAGATAGATGCCTAATAATGCACAGATAAACTTCTTTTAATGGGAATCTTCATTCTTTGATGGATTGGAGCCAAGTGTATATTATACTATTGTATATGTCTGCTGACTGAAGGAGAATGTGTTATAAACCCTTATGGGTTTATGGTAGCCATGGTACTGCATTTATCAATATCATCCCTTCTTTGCTACATCCCAGGGAACAGGTGGTGAAACAATTTCTGTATCTAACTCATAATTAGAAAATCATCCCATTAAATCTTGGATTCCAACCAACCAAATCTAAGGCCAAAAATAGAATACCTCACCATGCTTAGCATGCCTTAAAAAGGAAATTGTGACACGTTCTGATGGATGACAGTCGATAAAAACCAAAAATGGCATATAAATATTACTGAACCTCTCTGATGATTTTAGTCTTCATTAGCTACAAATTGCACTGCAAACAAGCAGTGAGGGGTGCGGAGGGAAGACAGGAGGCTTCACTTCTCGGAACAGTCTTGGTCCTGACAAATCCAAATGAATGAGTGCTGGAAAATCTCAGCCATCATTAGTCATCCTGGGCATGATCCAGCTGTGCTTAACTTTTAACGTCCACTGGTTTTAATGGAAGAATGTGTTTGATTAAATGTGCTAAATCATGTACTTAAATATCTCTAGTTAAAATCAATGACACTTTAAAGTATCCAAGTTTGGCTTGATTATGTCTTAAATTTGATTTTATCATCATCATTTGCTATCGCTGATGAAGAAAATGATCATGGTGTCACTTAGGAAGAAAGCCTCCAAATAGCAGCTGTAAGAAACTCATGTACCCCAAAAGACTTGTTTCTTCACAGATTCTGAGATTGTCTGTAGATGCTCCAATGTTGCTAGACTCCAAATCCCATCACCCCAGATACTCTGAGCAAAGTAAATTATGATGGAAGTTGAAGTCCCAGAGGAAATAGATTCCCTGTTCTTGCTCTAAGATGTACCTGCTCAGCTCAGTTTATTTGTACAAGGATTAACATTTACTTCAAAAACATTTTTAGAAAATGAAGCTTTGACACAGTAATTTAATAGCCCAAATACATGCCTATAACACTAATGGAGTAGTAAGCTCCATAAAATACAAAACTTACTTCTGAGTAGACCTATGTAAATTTGTAGGCTCAGTTTTATTAATTCAACTGGATTAAAAAAAAAACCCTGCATCTTCCTTTCATAATGTCCATCAAACAGATTGGCATACAGATGTACAAATAGCAAACCGATTAGCAAAAAGAACATGGCATAATTAATCATCCAGCGTGTTTTTTTCTTAAAAAGGTTATTTCTCTATCAGGATGAAGAAAATAAAACACCAAGCTGAGTATGCTTCAATCAAGTATGATATAGTCACCCATGATCTAGCTAAGCCAGTCAGGAAAATGCAATGAAGTTGTTGTTGTTTGGTTATTTTTTATCTTTAATTACTTTTAGCTGTATTGTCGACTGCTTGATGTTGGTTAGATTGAAGCAGCATAGAAGTCACAAGCAAAAAAAATGCATGTATAACTGTTAATCAGATAATCAGATAATTTCAATAATTCTAATGTTCTGTTTGTGAAAAGGGACGGAGGGAGGGAAGGAAGGAAAGAAAAGGCAATAAGATCAGACAACCCTCTAGTATTGTGCTGTTGATCATACAGCTATGTCCCATCTGCTGTTTTTTTCACTGCAGAAGCAGTGTAACAGTCACTGTCCAAACTGCTAAGTTGCTCCCCCAGCCACTTTCCTTCTCATCTTGTAATTCATCTTGTACCTTTGCAGCACTTGTGGATAACCTGTGGGCCAGAGGCTACCTGTGCTCTTCAGAGTTCTCCAGGACAATCCCCATGGATGACCCAGCCCCTGCTAAATTCTCCTTCAGTGGGCCTGACACACAATTTTCTTAGGGAGGGTGGAATTTGGAATGATGCCCTCCACACTGCTGTTCCCATGTAAATAGCACTCCTCTCAAAATTGGCCAAACAGTTAGAGGAATGTGGCTATGATGGGAATGGTACCCCATCTTCTTCCCCATGCAAATTCTAGACCCTGCAGGCTGGGTGGAATGTGCTTTACAGAGGAGGATAGTGAGTAAAGAGGGTGACTCCCATGTACCACGTCCCCTTGGATAAATGTGTTCTATATGACTGGCTATGTGGGGAGTGTGGGGAGATGTGGGAAAGAAAGAGAGAGAGTGTCTCCTTCTGTTGGGTGACTGTGTGTAAATGGGAAAAATATGTGCATATGCAACAGAGTGAGAAAGCATAATGGTATGTGGGAATGACCTTGGGGGACAGGGAGAAGAGTCATAGCCAGGGGAACAGTAGAATTAGTTCATCTGGGCATGCTTCCTGTCTAGACTACCTCACTAGGCTGATAGGAAGTAAAGTGAGGGATGCTTGTCTGGTACATCTTTTCAGCTCCTTCCAGTGTGCAACCTGCATCTTATCCTGTCTGTGGGCCAAAAAACCCCAATCCCTACATATTTCCAATGTCAGGGAATTTTCCGCATTCTCTTAATCCTTCCATTGGTCCCCACTGATCCTCTTAACTGGAAGCTGTTAGTGCAGCCCTAAATGTCCATTCCCAAGGAGAGAGGGATCCTGGAGACAAACAGTCTTCTCTGAGGGCACTGCCCGCTCAACAGTCATGCAGCTACAGCACCTGTCTCTCCCAGGACTAAGAATGACATAAGCTTTGTGAATCCCAATGTACAAGCCTGCGTACAGGTTTTGCATAGTCATAACTCTGCACCAGAAAATTGCATCTGTTTAGAATGTTATGAAAAGCTGATGGACAAATAATGGTATTGAAAATGAGCCACTCTGTGATTAGGAGGACCTCCCTTGAATAAGGCAGATGTCTTATGTATAATAGAGAAGCAAAGGTATCTAAAACTGAGACCTCAAGCCATCTGACTTCTCAATAATGTCTTACAAAAACTGTGTAAGCAATGTAATTAATCGCTTTAGGAAAGCATATGCATATTCATTTAATAATTGTTCTCTTCATAATTTGCTCTTGAGTCCTATATATTTTTTCCAGTTGCTTGCTCTTCTTCAGTTAAGATATCCTTGCCTTGTAGACACAAACATTTAGTTAACTGCTACCAGGTGCTTTGGTAGAGGAGAGCACTAAACTGACCCTTGTGTTAACTGAGTTAGCAGCAGGTATGATCAAAACCTATTCTCACAATCAAGAATGGAATCATCTTGAAACCAAATGTCACCTTACATTAAAGATCTCCAGCTTTGTCATTTTCTTTTTGTAAAACTATATATTCCCACCACCATTACCACCACTGTTTGTATGGACTAAACTGCTCTTCCTTGTACATCACAGCCTGGGATTAAATTTGAGCCTCCCAAACTAGAGTTGTTTTAACAGAAAAAGTTATTTTGGAAGCTTCAGACACAGCTCTAATACAATAAGTTACTTCGGCCTAAGTCCTTCTCATTGTCCTCAAATCATCTGTGAGATTGGGAAAGAGAGGTAGAAGTTTTTCCACTACCTTTTTCAGAGTATAAATAAGTTTAAAGTATCCTGCTAAATCAAATGTAAGTAACCAGATAACCTAAGGATTGGCCATAGATGAAATTCAGATGCTACGCTTAATTATGTGAGTTTGTGTTTTAAATGATCTCTGGCTGAGTCAAAGGTTGTATTCACATGTTGCATTCACTCATGGTTAACTGAACTATGCAGTCCTCCATGCATCTGGGGATATGAATGCCCAGAAGTTAATTATTAATTCACCTTTTGTTTAGGGGAGCCTTCAGTAAGTGATGACGGAAGAAAGGCAATTCGGGGTGATTCCTACCCCTTCAGCCCTTCCTACAATGGCCTTCTGATCTCTGCTCTAGAAAATTGAGGACCATCTGGAATAATGTGAGTGGTGATGTGAGAGGATGCAGATGAAAGAGGCAAAAATAATTTCTCTCCAGATTCTGCTAATAGAAAATCCACTGGATCAAAATGCACTGAGATGGAGACCTGTTGGATGCATCCCATGGATTATATAGACATTCCTGGGAGAGATTAAAGGCCCATTGCAGTTACAGCATTGCTAAATTTCGGTTATGTGAACTGGCATCCTACTCTTAAAACTGAGGCCTCTTCTCCTCACAACAATAATGCACAGACACAGTGTAGCTTCTGTTACCAAGCTGTAGCTTTTTAAAAGCCTGTAAAAGCAGCTGGGCTGACAATGATGAGTTTCGCTTGCAGAGGCAATGTAGCAATATTATAGATGTGGCTGTGCTTTGCTAGCAGCCTATAATATGCATGAGCAAAAATTTTTTGACACTCAAATATTCAATACGTGAGCCCAAAAGCTCATTTGAGCATCACATTTACTGCATCACCCATCACCAACCAAATGAGAAGATGCTGGTAAGCAAAATCTTTTACCTGCTATTGGTAGAAAAAGGGGCTACGGTCATAGATATTTCATTGCTTAAATATGACAGACTCATTCTGACTAGGCTGAATCCCTGCTATCTTACAAAGGTTTTGCTGACTTTTTTTATACTCATCACAGAGGATGCTTGGCCAAAGTTGCTGTTGCATCCCTCTTTTCTTTCTTTCTTTTTCTTCTCCTAACCCCATATCGTCACTTTGCTATTAAAACTCCAGTTCAGTCAGGACAACCATTTGGCAAGAGTACTCCTGAAGCACTCACAGTTCCATTATTCCTTGCATGGAAAGCATTTCTTTAATTTCTTTCAGTAGAGTCAGTAGTTTGTATTCTAAGATCACTATGGCTATTTCAAAACAAACAGGCAGAAAATCATCCCAATGAATGTTTTTAAATGGTATTATTTCCAAATCCCATCTTGAATTTATTTAGAGAATGGGCCCTCTCTGCCCCACTCAAGTTTCTTCCCTGCCTTAGAAGCAGGAGGAGGTTGCACCATTTCCTTCATCCACCTGCTGTGGATCATTTTAGCTCCTACTTAAATGAAGAGGCAGCAGCAGCAGAATAGGAACATTAGCAGAGGCAAGCAAAAATGACATGGTAGCGTTTTGCTCCTTGATGTGCTAGAGACAGCCATTCATTCATATAAAATGAGAACTAATAGCTTCTTCACCTCCCTGTGGACTCCCTCTTTATTTTATTTCTGTCTTGTACCTTGAAGTATATGCCTTGAGCAGACTGAAAAAAGTGTGTTATTTTACCCTGTATTACTGTAGGAACCATTTGACTCATCTTAACTCAGGGCTGATAAGCCTTTTTGGGGCTTCATACATTCACAGGAGATTTAAGTGTGATGTGGAGCATTTCAGTCCCCAGCCTTTAAATTAGACTTGCAGCAACCCTCTCAGATATATTAAGTTGAAAGAAAGTGGTTGTCTTCATACCAGTGGTTGAATGGGGTTAGGACGCAGAGCCAAGACTTCTTGAATTGAAATCTTCCACTTTCTGCACCAGCCCAGCCTTGAAGATGTTTATAGGTGAGCCCTTTTCACATGACAACTATCTCAGCCATGGTTCTCTTCATGAGGACCTCTCTCTGGGTGGACTCAATCACCATAGCTCTTTAGCCAGCTCTTTTGGTAGGTTTGTGGTGACTGATTTAAAAGATCAAGGCTTCGTTGTACTCTTCAACTTTAGTTCTGTGAAACAGACTGTTTTCTTTTAATCAAAAACTATAAACTGAAAGAGTCATAGCAACATATCTTCAGTGTATTTAATGGTATTAGCAGATTTTTATTGCAATTCTGGCTAAGGAGGAAAGAATTAAACCTCCCCCTTCCCCAGTTTTGTAATTCTGTTGAAAATCTTCTGACACATATTATTAAATTTTAAAAATTAATAAAGTTTCTAACACATTCATAGTCATGAATAGTTTGGCCCTCGGAGGAATACCAAATATCCCATAATGCCAAAATCAAAGGCACGATTCAGTTCAACCTTGTGCTTGATCAGAGTCAACAATAGAGAAGCTGTCAGGGGAGCCCAGCTGTTCCTTGCAGGATTTGTCCCAATATAATTCTCTCTCAAATTAATGACAGTTTTTCAGATCACATCATAATACATGAGAATGTGACAGATGAAGGCTTTATTAAAATAGCCTAAACTGAAAACAGTATAAAGAGAAATTATATCAAAAGCCAAAGAGGCATTGTATCAAATCTGCACTTTAGTCTTAATCCTGTTAAATAAGGCAATTAAGTCAATGGCAATTTATGACTGATGGCTAAAATTATGTGCACCAAATCCCTTTTATACACAGTGATTCTCAATTTTGTGCACTAAGCTTATAAAAAGACCAACATAATGTAGATACACAAGGCCAGTCTCATTCTAACCCAGTAAATATTAATTTTGGCAATTGAGTAGAGAAATCCAATAGCAAATGTTACCTATACAGTGTTAAATGAGCCAGTGGTATGAAGTAGAAACAGTTATACTTCTGATTATTTTATGTATATTTTGGCTCAGTTTATAATGTGTAAATCATGAATGTCTCAACTATTTGCAAAGAGACTCCAGGTTATCATGAAGATAAAATTGTAGGTGGACTTCTATGAGCTTTCTGAAGAAAGGTAAAATATAAAAGATAAATGCATCATCAATACATTAATAATAAATAAATAATAAATAAATTTGACCGATGGGGTCAAGGAAGAGGGCTTTTTCTGCCATGGCCCCAGCTCTTTGTAATAACCTACCACCTGAGGTGTGGTGTGCCCTCACTCTCATGGACTTCAGGAAGAGTGTGAAATTGTGGCTATGCCAGATGGCCTGGGGGCCTGATGGGGGCTCGCATCATTGGAATTGGCTCATGGGGTAATTGATTCTACCCCCCACCCCCGTCATCTTGAATTTTAGAGTCTTTTTATGTATATAGTATTTTTATATGGTACAATTTTTTTAAGCTAATTTAATGTGGATATTTATATTTTTTACTGTTTTTGATGTTTGATTTTAATTGCCACCCTCCCTCTGTCACCCTCTGGGGGAGATGGGTGGCATATAAACGTAATAAATAAATAAATAGTAAGAAATGCTGTAAGCAAACAAAAAAGCCTTAGCTGAACTATAGCTTTTCTTGCAGCTATATGTGTTACTTTATTTTTACTTCTTTTTTCAGCTTTGTCCAATATGGTACCCTCCATGTGTTGGCTAAAATTCCCAGAACTCCTTACACACATCTGCTGGGCATCAAAGCAGGGAAAGTACAGTAGAATACACATACTACCTTCCTTTTCTTCCAGAACCCCAAAGACCAAATGTGGGGGTTATCTCATTTTATATACTATAAAATATTTATATGTCCCCCCAGCTCTATGAGATAAGCTGCATTGAGTGAGAATTACTAGGTTAATGTAGTAATATGATTCCCAGAAGTGAGAAAAACCAATGGCCACAAACTAATTCCTGGAGAAATCATGGTTTGCTTTTTGGTTCAAACCAATAATTGTTCCAGATGGTAGAGGTTCAAGAATCCCATTCACCAATAAGCTAGTCACAGTTTAAAAAAAAGAAAAAAAAACCTGGCACAGACTATTTTTAAAGACCTCATTCTGAAAAAAACTGATCTCTCAGGCACTGGGGTCTGATGGTGCTCAGGAAAGCTGCACCACCTCATTTCCTAATTATGGGAATGTCTTTGCCCTATAAGTAATACAGTGGGGAAATTCTCTGGAGTACCTATCTAATGCTTCACTTTGGGGAAAGGTTTAGAAAAGCAGTGATATTTGCCATATCAAGAAAATGGTCAGCAGTAGGCCCTCTGGAATTCTTACCAGTGTCATCTCCAGCTGTTGGGAGGAAAGTCAGTAGTGGACAGATAATGGCAGTTGTTGTCAGCCAAAAAATATAATGGTGGATGACCATGGAGGAAAGCAAAGAAAGGGACAATCCTTTGACTCTGGCAATTCCTTACCTGAACTGGAGTGGGTCTTGCCACATCTAATGGAAGATCTGACTCTTAGTAGTGTCAACCTAACCAGACCCAGTTAATTAACTCAGAACCCATTTTTTGCCAACTGCACTTTCCAAACTGTTATGAAAGGCCCTCCCACACAATGCACTGCAATAGCTTAAATGGTAAATTTCTTTAGGAAACAGGGATTATCAGAAAGAAGCATGCAATACTCCTTCAGGAACAGAGAGGTGAGGAATCTCAGCTGTCAAAGGATAAAGAGCTATTAAAGTGTAGGTGTGAGCTAAGAAGATATGGAATGCTAGAATGAATGGGGATCAAGGCACCCTATTACCCTATGCATTTGATAGAGTCTGTGTCTATTATGAAAGCACATTTGTGCCAGCCAGGAAAAGAAACTGATAGGGCGGCATTTTTAAAAAATGCTTAAAGCCAACACTGTTTAGAGAAAGTATCAGCCATTGATTTAAATTTTAATATTCCTCTCATGAAGTACTTTCAGTTTCAATCACATTACATCACAAATGAAAAGGGATCCATAACACTGGCTCTTGCTCTCCAGGAGACCTTTGTATTACCTCATATTTCAGGAGTTCTGAGAAATACCTGGACAGCTGGAATTCATAAACTGAATCAGATGCACAGTTGGGATTCATAAAATGGAACTAAAGCTATTCACCATGTACTGTAGCTGTTGTTTGATGCATTTTGGGGTTGATAATTCCCAGCCAATATATCTGGAGAGCAACATATTAGGAAGAAGATGTTGTAGCCAATTCTAAGAAGCAACAGTCAGGAGTATTGGGCTACTTATAGGCAGCCACATGGTTGATGAGCTATGTTTTCCTTGGTGGCTCACATGTCGTCCAATTAATTTCTCTTAGTAGTTTTACTTAACAGAGAAAAATAGGGAAAGAAAAAACAATTCTATCTTATGACAGAACAAGCCACATTTCTTTGCAGGAATAAACACAGAATGTATCCTCTGCCTTCGACTTCTGAAACTAGAAGTATTCTGCACTTTATCTTAACCATGATATTGAATGTAAAGGTCTATTTCTGTTTGAAAAGACTTGGGAACTGAGCTAGAAATTTATGCGCCTTTGACAGAGTATGGGACAATAAAGGCATAATGACATTTATTCCCATGGGATCAGCAGTATCTTGTTGAAAAAGGGTATGATACATTAGTATCTGTTTTGTTGAGAGAGAGGGTAGCACCACGTGCCTGGAAGGAAAATAGTGATACACACACCCCTTCCTCAAGAAGCCTTTGCTGGACTCAACTATCCTGGACAATTTTTATCCAGTCTGTAGCTGAACTGTAATACACTCCCCCCCTGAAATCCGGCAGGCCCCTACCCTTCTAGCCTTCTGGAATGCCTTAAAGAATGGCTCTTCCCCTGAATGCTGGATAAGGTGAGACTGAAGCCCAGTAAATGTGAATGTATTGTGGGGGAGTCTTATTTTGGGGCACTAGAAGTTGTTTTGATGCTGTTTGTGTCCTTGTGAGCTGCCCAGGGTTATTGTATATAAGATGGGCAGGCATATAAGTCTTATTAAATACATAAGTAAACTTCCCCAGAAAGTTTAGAGGCCCCTGGAAGATACAGATTATGTAGACCCTTTTCAGTCAGGTTTCAGACTGGGACAAAAGTACTGAGATGGCATTGGTCATGCTCATTGATGGCTTCTGGTGGAGCTGGGGTACTGCAACTCTCCTAGTTTTGCTTGATCTCTCAGCAGCTTTCAATGTCATCAACTATGGTATCCTTCTAGACTGCTTGTGGATATTGGGAGTGGGAGGCACAGTGCTCTGGTGGTTTTCCCCTTTCTTTGGTCAGGTCCAGTTAGTGTTGTTGAGATCAAGCTAGAAATTCATAACAAGGGAGTGGCTCATGGCTTGATGCTCTCACCCTTCATACTTAAACATTTACATGAGGCCAGTGGATGAGGTTACACCACTGAAGACCACTTGGAAGTTGCAGAAGGTCATTTTTGGGCCTGCCATGGTATACCCAAGTAATATCTCTGTTCCAAGAGCTGCACTGTTTACTAGTAAGCATTCAAGGTGCTAATTATCTCAAATAAAGCCTTCATGGCATAGAGCCTGGTTATTTGAGAGACTGCTGGTCTTCCATTTTTGCTGCCTCTCCTATACAATCCAGCCAAGTTGGCATACTCCATGACCTATCAATTAAGCAGTGCCACCTGACTGGACCCTGAAGTTGGGCCTTCTCTGTCATAGTGCCTGCTCTCTGGAATGACATCCCCCAGAGATCTGTACAATTCCCACCCTAACCTTATTTAGGTGAGCCGTTAAGACTTGGCTCTTTTCCCAGGCCTTTGGCTAGAATGGGTAGTCAGATGTCTGATTTGTGAGATTTTTTTTTTTTTGTATTTTGTATTCTGTGGATTGTTTTATTTTACATTTTGTATAGTGTATGCTGTCCAGAGTTATAATGGAATTGGGAAGTTTATAAAATATATAAATTGGTCAGGACCAAAATCCAAGTCATGGAAGGCACCATATTAGAAAAGGCTGCATTAATCAGTATTCTACCCAAGGGACCACTGAATATAATACAGGAAGGGCTTTTAATCCAAGAGAGACCTGTTTTAATGGAAGAAAGAACAGCTTATTTATGTTTATTCCTTTTTTAAACAATTAAGTATATATCAGAAAAATATAACTTGCATTTGAAAGCAAGGAGGTGCATTTAGACAATCCTGAGATTCAACAATGTGTTTTTCATAATACTTACCCAGTTCCTGAGAAATCCTAACTTCCGCCTTATACCTCTATCCAATCTGTTGATCTATTGCTGAATAGATAGTTGAATATCTTTCCCCCTTCTTAATTGAATGAGCTTGTGAGTGTAAAACAATAAACTGAATGCCAAGTATCCAAAAACTGGTTGGACACAAATATATGTACCTTCTCTTTTTATCTAGTACATAGAAAATGCTAGAGGTTCAGTAGCTCCTATTCTTCTTTGTTGCTTCTGAAAATGATTTTTTTTTCCTTGAGAAATACCTTACCTATGCTTTGCTTCAGTTCAATATGAAATTAACAGCTTGCTCCACAAAATTAGGAATAGGCAGAGAGAAATTTCTTTTAGAAGTTTCAAACAACATATCCTATAAACCCAGATAGCTTATAGAACTGTAACCTAATACATCTGGAGAGCACTAGTGTGCAAATCTCTGAACTACTAAACCATCGAAGAAGTGAAAGGACTGCTCTTCTGATACTATAACATTATCCTTTATGTTATTGAACTAATACTGTGAGCAACTCTGTATGATCAATCAAGAAACAGCAAGGGTATTCCTACATCATCAAGAAGTGCCATTACTGAACAATACCTGGAAGAAATCTGAAAAGAAGGTATGTAAATCTTTACAGTGGCAGGACTTGAGACTGCACATTCAGATGTCTTTCACTGATTGTGGATATGGCAAAAACCCTGCATGTCTCACCCATTTTTCAAAAATAACACTTCTGTCTACACTTATTTGTCTTCTCTCTGTGTATCTGACATTACTGTCCTGAAACTTCACAATCTGAGCCTTTCAAAAGTCTTTGAGAAAAGAAGAAAATAAAGATGGGTTTTTAATCCAATTGTGTCCTTTTTACAAAATTCCTTTCGTAATGGAAGTGGGGAGGCAATTAATGCCATTTCCCTCTTCTCCCTGCTGCCACTCCCTCCCTGAATCTGCACAATGCTATTCGGTTTATTCCAAGGTGGTACTCCAGTTTTCTGGAGTAGATTTTGAGTGGGAACATATGTTTCTGTAGGGAAAAGAGGGGACATAGAAAACTTTTCCCAGCCATAAAAGCCTCTTCCATTCAACCCCCAGGATCTCGGATTCACTTCTTTGCACAGAAAACTCCCTCATGTGCCTTCCCTATTTTCTGCACTGGAGAGAAGCAACACATGTGGCCAATGAAGAGTGCTGTGAGGTTCTGTTGGGTGAAATAATTGCTTAGGCATGATTTCCTCTTTACTTTTCAATTTGACATAACTTTTTAATTGTTGCTATGATGGTCCATTGAGCCAACCCTGCCTGCTGGTAACTGCTGACAATACATCCCCACAGCTTTCTTGGCAACATACTCAGAAGTGGTTTCCCATTGCCTCATCCGAGGGCAGAGAGAGAGAATGACACAAAGTCATCTAGCTGGTTTCATGCCTAAGGCAGGACTAGAACTCACCGTCTCTTGGCTTCTAGTGCAGTGCCTTTAATCACCACACCAAACTGGCTGTCACATTTGATTGTTAGGTCTCTACTGTCCAAAGTCACCCCTTGAGTTTCCATGACTGAGGCTAGATTAGAACTAGAATCACACCACGCTGGTTTTTTGATCATGTTAAGCTTCTAGTTCCTTTTGCCCCCATTATTCTTATTTAACCCTGTTCCCTGTGGTGATATTGTTGTATCATGCCACATAATACCCAGCCTATAGAGTCCAAATAATAATAATTTTAAAAATATAGCTGCTAGCTCCCCCGATGTACCGCACCTCTGTAATATATACTTATTTGACCTAATTGTTTCAGACAAAAGCAAAGAAAGCAAATTATGGGACTAGAGAGATGATGGTGATCAACATTTATATAATAAATCAGTTTTCAAAATGCTTCACAAACATTTTAATAATATTTGTTCAACTCTATAAGATTAGTCAGACTTATTATCTTTGCACTGCTGAGACTGAGATAGTAGCTTGCAGATTGGTGGATAAAATGAGATCACAAAGCTGAAGAAAAAAGTAAAGTAAAACAGAATTAAATTATTGTGTGTGTTCATCCCAACTATTTAAAATCAAGAAATTAAATGTTAAAATTACATGATAGAGAAAATAGCAATCTTCCAAAATAACCTGAATATTGTTTCTTTAGCTAACCTTCAGCAGTTGGATTCTTATAAGTAGTATATAAAATCTTCTCATTCCAAGAAGGTAATGAAATTTTTTTCACTCTGCAAATGTCTGTGCTTTTCAGGAATTATCTCCTTCCTCCTCTCCTCCTCCTCCTCCTCCTCCTCCTTCTTCTTTTCTCATTTTTTTTACATCCAACACATATCCTCTTCCCTCTTCAGACTGTATTTTTTTCTGTCTTTGAGAGCAAGTCAACCAATGCAGAGCCTGACAATACTAAATTCTGAAGCAGTACAAAATGGGATGCAGATCTCATATTCTATATTAGTCAAAGAATGTGGAGGATTTCCATTGATATCATCCCTGCAGACCAGAGACTTGTGAATTTGGCAGTCATTAAAGCACTTGCATTTTGTATAAATGTCAGTAGCTGTACAGATTTTTTTTCCCTTATGGGAAGGAAGGAAGGAAGGAAGGAAGGAAGGAAGGAAGGAAGGAAGGAAGGAAGGAAGGAAGGAAGATAAAGAACAGCATTTGTTCTTGATAGTTCAGGATGGAATTAGAACACTGTTTATTTCCAATTTTTTCCAATAGGCAGTGAGAGTATTTTTACTCAGGATACAATATGTGGTATACAAGTTGAAAAAGTGCAGAGAAACAAAATGTGTTGCAGAATTTACTCTATAGATCAGGTGAACCTAAGAAATTAAGAAGTTCTATCTTAATACCAATGGGACATCCAGCTCAGTACTAATAGGAGCAAAACTTCAGGTAGACACTTTCCTCAGTTATAGCTGAATGTCCTGGCAATGTTCCCTCTTGATCAAACAATGCTCATTTTATTTTATTCCCAGCTCAAGATTTAAACAGCTTTATCCTGATCCTTTCTGTACTACAAAACAGCTTTTCCTCTTCAAGCTGCCACAGAACCATGGTGTGTAAGCTTTATTGAACTTTCTCCTTCCTTTCAGAGTCATGTCAGTTTGTGTGATCAAATCTACCCTGTTCAGACATTGGTAGATACCCAGGTGAGATGTCTGTGTCTTAGTAGGGAAGGTAGAAAATACTTGCCATTGGTATTTGGCAGCCAATCAGGATCCTGAAAATATTCTTCCTATCATCAATGAGGACCATACATTTCCTCAGCCAACAAAGACAGCAATACAAATCAGGACAGGATATCATTATCTAGGCAAGATGTTATACTGAGTTATGGTAAAGTATGAGAGTGAACAAAGGCTTACATAATTATTCAGGCATTTAATAATTGGGTGCACAGATAGGTGCCAGAGTTATGCATTTCAGCCCCACTCTCTACACATATGCCCATATTTCCAGGGAAAGCTCTTCAGATCTTCTCTGTCAACCTGAAGCACTTACTTTTCTTCTTTCTGATCTGTACTGCATTTTTACCTCTGCAGGTACATTTCTGCTGTGATCACATAATACATTCTGTGTTTTCCCACTAGTGGGTATGTCTCCTGTATTGATTAATTACTCTCCAAATAGACCCTGGCAATATTGTACGTGATGGATGGAGTTTCATTAGGTAACATCAAAAGATGCAGGCATGTGAAATTCAGGGTTACAGCATCATTTAAGTTATGTGAATCCTCTTCTTGAGCGGAATATCAATAAGGCATCTCCTCAAGTCTGGGTCATCATCTGTCTCAAGCAATTTAGTCCCAATTAAATATGATTTACACAATTAAGTCTGATTAGTGAGGGTGCAGGAAGGCCACATGTGTTGTGTTCTATGTATTTGTTTAGTTTCTAACACAGCTCATTATTGGAATGGCAGGAATTCTTAACTTAGTTTCTGTTCTAGGTTTGTTGATCTGCATACTACTTTAGTGATTGGTAATAGTCCTTCAATTACTCCTTTACTATTACAAAACACAGACTCTGCTTTGCGTCCCTCAATTGTTCTCTTAATTCAGTGTTCCCATATGGTGTGCTTGAAGAAGAAAAGAGAGCTATGCATGAATTATAACTACTGAGATTGTAGCAGCACTTAAGCTAGGGTTGGGTCTATGGATGAAGAACAGAGCTGTCCATTTGTTTTAACACTTGGATTGATCTGCTGCCTTCAAAAAGCAATTGTTAGAATAGGCTGGGTAACAAGAGGCTTGTTGATAAAAGGAGGTGGAGGAGCTCATTAAAACATCAAAGACATGGCCAGGTGCTGATTATGGAAGAGATCACAAACTGCTTGTATGCAAGTTCCAAGCTAAAGAAGAAGAAGAAAACCAGTCAGTTTCCATGATATGATCTTGAGCATAAACCCACCATTTTTCAAAGACAGCATCAGGAGTCCTGAACTTCATTGATAGAGAACCAGAGGAACCATGGAATGAAGTTAAAGAAGTTATTAAGGATGAATGTGAAAAGAAACTGGGAAAAATGAAGAACCAGAAGAAAGCAAACTGGATGTCAGAGCAAATGGTGGACATTTCTGAAAAGATTAGAAAAGCCAAAGCCAAGAAAGACAAAAATCTCAGAAAAGGTCTTAAAAAAGAATTTCAGACCGTTGTTAGAAGAGTATTGCAACAACATCTGTAAAGACATTGAAGCTAGCTTCTGCCTTTTAGGACCAACCATCAACAGTGAAGGAACAAGCAGTCAAGAAATACATCACAGACTAGCACTTGGTAGAGCAGCCATGAAGGCCTTGGAAAAGAGATTCAAGTGCCATGATGTGTCTATACCTACAAAGATCAGAGCAGTGCAAGCCAAGGTATTCCCTGTGACACTCTATGGAAGTGAAAGTTGGACTTTGAAGAAGCAGAATAGGAAGAATATTGATGCTTTTGAACTTTGGTGTTGGAGAAGACTCCTGAGAATACTGTGAACTTCCAAGAAAACAAACAAATGGATCACTGAACAAATCAACCCAGAGTTCTCACTTTAGGCACAAATAATCAGGCTCAAATTCTCCTACTTCGAACACATTATGCAAAGACATGCTGGAGAAGGCTGTAATGCTGGGAAAGGTGGAAGGAAAGAGTAGAAGAGGACCACCAGAAGCAAGGTGGATGGACTCAGTTACGGTGGCAATGAGTTGGAAGATCTGAAAGATCAGGTTAGGGACAGATCATTATGGAGAAAATATATCTATGTGGTCACTAAGAGTTGACAACGACTTGATGGCACATGATTAATCATCAAGAGTCTGATTGTTTACCCTTATAGTTTCATGGAATGTTGACTCTTGTCATTAGGTTGTGGGTTAAAGAGTGGATAATTAGATAGAAAAAAGAAGCAGTTATTATAGAAGTAAGAGAGGAGAAATACTGGTGGTCAGAAGAGAGAAACAGCACACACCAGGGCACAAATGAGCAACCCCAGTGAACATACTGCCCAAAGTTCTCCACTTCTGCCCCTATCTTACAAAATTTTGGACAGCGTGATATTTGCATACAAATATCCTATAAAACATTGTGTGAAAAGGGTGTGAAAAAGGTTGTTTTCAAAAGTCAAGTTCAGCCAGAGGTGAAAGCTACAGAAGCATTACATACCAAAGTATGATATTTACTCTATAGCAGAAAGATGTTTTTACATCTACTGTTTTTCCAAGTTTCTGAAACAATTTTTACCTTCATTCTCCCAAAGGTTTTCCTAAATAAGGTGGCTAATCACAGAGTAATTTGTATAGGTATCATTACTATGTGTACATAAATGTAGATCTGGAAATTAATCAATTTAGGTTACTTTAGAATGTAATCTTATACTCTCTTACCAAGGAGGAAATCCATTCAGTAAAACTTATTTCCAGTGTAGCTTATTTCTGAGCAGACACATATAGGTTTCTTCTTCAGATAATTGATTTAGATGATTTCCTATCCATGCCAGATTACCAATGTTTGCACAGCAAAGCTGTTAAGAAAAACCCAACCACTGCTTGGTGCAGTAATCAGGAAGCTGGATATTTTAATTTTCTCCAGAATGACATCCTCCAGAAGTATCAGAAATTTAACCCCAGAAATCCCAGTGTGGTGACCAAAGTTGGCTGAGACATCTGGGCAGCTGTAGTTCCAGTTTATCTGGAACACCAGGTTGGGGAAGGTTATATTAATAATAATATCTATAGTTATCTAAATATATCAGTTCTATTAACTTCCAAGTCAACACGTTTTGGATGAGTTTAAATAATCATTTGCTAAAATGTTGAATGAAATTGAACTCCATAATAGGTTTATTTTTTTCAGCTAACCAGTTCCTCCACAGGTCTTATGGTATGGTAGTTACAAAAACAGAAATAATACACAATAACATCATTTTATCAGTGATTTGTAAATTCAGTAATGTGTGGTTTGCTTTTATCTGCATCTGATTGATCAAAGTTCACATCAATCACTGAAGCCAACTAAATAAAAGCAAAACTGTGAACATGATTTAATTAAAGAACTATTCAAAGTCCAAGAGCAAATAGGCTGTTCATGTAAATGTGAATTACTCATCAAAGGAAATAAATCTTCATGTTCTAATTTGCAAACTGAAAAAAATGCTTTCAGCTGAGTCTATGATTCATAAAAGAGCAAATTGCTAAATTAATAATAGTGAACCCCAACGGAAAAAAATGGCTGTTTTATACTTTATTTTTACAATAATTTCAAATTACTGGCACTTGTGTATATTCCTTTTTTGTTATGTGCTTCATCTAGGTATTTTACTGGGATAGATTATTTTATGCCAATTGAGTCAGCTCCTGTAATTGGTCAGATTCCATTCTTAAATGTCTTACCTTTGGCATGAATAGTTCAATGAGACTAACTGAAATGAATAAATACTACCGAGGTAAGTATTTATAGGAAAAATGTTTGAGAGGCCTACGACTAGGCAGAGGGAGGTAGATTGGGTTCAACATCACATTAACACATATTTTTCTATCATAACTCATTCAATAAATCATATTATTAGTTTCCTACAAAACTAAATACATCACATTATGACTAAGCATACCTCAAACACTCACAGTAAACTTTTTGTACCACACTGCCTCTTTTAATTTGATAGCAAAACATTGTTTGGCCTTAGCTATATGGCTATAGCCATAGTCCATTGCTTATATTAGCCCTCCTAAACCTGGCACACTCCTGAGGAGTTGGACTTCAGTTCCTATACTTTCCAGGCAGGATGGCCATTAGCCACAGTAGTTGGGAATCATAAATATTTAAAGTCCATCATATATGGTTGATGTAATGGTATGTGAGAAAGGCCTTGACAGTCGGGGTGAAGAAATGCTGCCTAGGGAACAGTCAGATAAGAGATGGCATAGCCTGCAGCTGCATAATGGCTGGAGAAAGGCTCAGAAAGGAACCTCCCTAGTTTCTCAGGTTAAAAAGGAGATGGTGGGAGATTTGTACTTTCAGACTTGTAAGATTAATATCAGCCTTCCCAGATACATCAGACAGGAAACACGACCAGATGACTTAATTCTATTTTATTGTAAGGCTACATTAACAGAAACTTGCATGAGATAGTATTAGCATTTGTAACTCTGGCGTCCTAGTCTGGTCTACTCTGAGGGGCTGACGAATGCCTTCATTAGATTGCTGCTGGTTATGGCTTCACAGTCCCTCTTTTCTAAATCCTTTTTTGCATGTTTAATAGCCATTTTCTTCACTTACAGCTAATACAAAAATGTCTCATGAGGAAATCAGATAGTATTGCTAGCTGTGCACCTGGCTAAAATATTTATTTCTGATTCTATGAATGATAGAAGGGCTTTTTAGTTCTCCCAGGGCTCTGAATTATAGCCTTAATCTTTTAAATTAAGCAATTTCCTCCCAGGTCACCTAGCAGTCTTTGTTCGATTATAATGCAGTGTGTCTCTCTTATAAAATCACTGTATCTATGAAGCAAATGACTTCAGTATGCTTCTAGCATAATCGCAGGTACCCCACAAAGTTCAGCAAAACATATTCCGTAGCATGTATTATTGGTGAGCCTTCTGCTTTCGTATGGGAAAATGAGGTCTGCTTCAATTCACTGTCAGTGATGCTGCTAATGGTTGGCCCCTAGTTTGCAAACAAAGACTTATGTTCATTAAGACAAACTATACGAAGAGAATGTCTAAGTACTTTGGGCTTAATATAGGAGAAGGTGGCATGAAATCACATAAATTATTCAGTGTCAGAGAATATAAACCAATTATTATAATTATTGTTAAAAATGAAGTTATTCCAGATTTATAATCCTGGATTATACCAGTGTGCTTACTTTCAATTTATGAACGGTCACTATTGCTGGCATAATGGAAAGGCTAATAAATATTAGTTTGTGTGATCAAAGTTTATTTCTTTATTTAAGCATTTCTTTTTTTCTTTTTGATCTTTTTTTCTTTTCTCATTCTTTCTTATTTTCATAAAAGTGAAAAATATCTACTTTTTAGAAGATATGTATAGCATTGCTCTCTAATTGTGCTTTATATTTTTTGTAATGAAATGAAAATAGAGAAATAGAGAGATATCTCTGTTAAAGTTAAAGAGGAAAAATAGGAGAGTAATTAATCATAGTGATAACTATAATGTAGAAAATTATTCCTGTTGCTATATAGAAATAGAAAAAGAGGTGAGAAAGCTATTATAAAAAATGAAAGCATGAACAAACAAAAAAATAGCCACATGGGAAAACTCATCCGAGCAAAACTACATATTTGGAGGCCATACAGGCATGCTAAAACTGTAACCAGCCTTCAGACTGGTTAAATATCTTTTTAAACACTAAGGCACAATCAGTATTGTGCTTTTCATCATTGTTATTAACATTGTGAATAATTTTAATGCTAGAAAATAAATGCCATTAGTTGTAATTAGACACAATTATTGGTCTATAGGAGGCAGTCCTCCATATGGCATGCTAATATATAAATGCTAATATATTTATCTACATACTTGCATTTACATAATTTGATTTCTCTATACTTATGTATACTTTATTACATAATTGGGCCTAATCTGTGCAGGAAGCAGAATGAGGTGCTACCACTGGCTACATTGTGCCTGCAGATAGTGAGGATCAGTTTTAAATGCTCCTTGATGTTTTTAAAAAAGATCAAGTCAAAAGCTAGCACAATAGAGAGAAAGGTTTATAACTGTCTACTGCTTGAATGAAGTGAGGTTTCCTTGTGTGTGTGTGTGTGTGTTTAATGCAAAGGAATATTTTAAATATCTTCATGTAAACCTTTCACCCAAATAGAAGACACAGAAAATACATTTTTAAAAGACTTGGGCAAATATATATGCTACTCATGCTGAAAGGTTGCAACTTTGTGCCAACAGTAACTAAACAAGAAAGGAATTCAACAGTCAGAGATCTGTAGTAAGTTGTCACAGCTGGGATCCCATAATGCACATACCTTTTATAATTAACACTCAGATAGCAATGAAAGCCAGTTTGGTGTAATGGTTAAGGCATCAGGCTGGAAACTAGAAGACCATGAGTTCTAGTCCTATTATTTTATAAAACTTGACCATGTTGCCCTTTGTGTAATAGATACTGGAAGAGAATGTAGAGAGGGAAGGAAGAAACATTCAAAAGTAAAATCAACAGCTATTCTTTTAACAAGCCATTGCTGTTTGTACTTTGCAGTATGTTGGAGTTTTCTTCTATTTGAGCAATAATAGAGCACATTTCCACCAGAATGTGGTAATTATAAGAATACTGGAAAGAAAATAAAGTTGGGAATTGTCTGTATATACTCGCACATATTGTAGCCAAGATCTCTGGCAATAAGAAATGGCTACCTCACCTTAAAGGGGACATTTTATTGTAGCAAAAGGAAATAATCCCAAGAACAGCACTTTACTTTTCTGCATATCAGAATCAATAGCATGGTGGCAATATTAAGTTGCTGGGGCCCCAAAGCGAGTAGTGGCTCCATGCTTTAAGAGTATCTAATTTCTGAAGAATATTGAATAATACCTATTTGCATTTTCCAGTCCTTCCAGGATGAGTGGAGCACTAAGTATGCCAAACCTGACTGCTCCAAAGTACTGAAAAAACCACATGGCACCATTTTTTTAAAAGAAAGCAAATATACTCAGAGAGAACTGACCTTTTTCCTGTCTTTGATGGTGCTGCTGTTAGAAGCCATTCAGAATCAGCTATGCTTCTAAAACCATCATCTACCCGGGGGTGAGGTAGGGTGCTGATCAGTGACATAAATGCGGTCAAGGTAGAGCTGGCATTGCCTTGTTAAAAAATCAAACTGGGTTGTGTTCTGTTGGAGGGCTGATGCACATTGGGGCAGAAGGTGGGCAATGATGCTAGGGGAGCTGTGGGGAGTGTGGCAGCAGCTTATATGCATATTAACTAGGGTAATCACTAGGTGTCAGCAAAGAAATATTGAAAACTAACTCTTTGCTGCCATCGAGATTTTTGCCCCCTAGATCTGGTAGCCTACTGCTGATGCAACCTATTGGTTCTGCCCCATCCCTGTGAGAGCTGCAACTATTGCCATGACTTATCAAAAGTAGCTTGTGTATTCAAATCCTATGTACCTCAAAGGTAGCCATTAATGTGGTTGTAACAATCTGCCACCCACTGCTCCTAAGTCCAGTAACTTCTCTTGCAACCAATATTGATTCAAAAGAAAGTTCGTTTATTGAGAACAAGTGTACAGTTCCAAAGCATTGCTAAGACTAAGCCGGTGCGCGCCAAAAGTTGTTTTTTACTTTTTCCCTCCCCCCCCCCCCCCCCCCCGGCTTGCCTCCTTAGTCTCCTGATTCTCCTGCTGGTACGGCCTTGAGCATTCCAGCACCTGTGATAAGGGGCCATCTGCCTCTAACGGTGTTTCATCCATTTTCCCTCCATTCCCCCCCACCTTTTACAATGGCAGAACCGCAGCATGTAAAAAGCAAATAACAAGCAAGCCGACACTAAAATCTACTATTAAATCTTGTAAGGATTCTGACAGTAGTCTCAAATTACTAATGCTGGGCTATGGAAAAGGACATCTGAGCGGTTTTCTTAGGGCCGAGAGAACTCTGCTTACAACCACGGGACTGATTGTTGTTAAGAATTTCAGCATGCACGGAGGGTGCAGCAGAATACTTGACATTGGCTTTTGTGGAGAGGACAAGCTCTTATAGAGAACAGGCAAGCCTCAAGTAAGGCCAGAAAAAACAGCAGCAGCCTCCCCTTCTTTTGCATTACTCTGGTACTTCTAAAGCAGAAAGCAAATTATTCTTTTTCAGACTAAATGAATCACTTCAGGAAACATGATGGGAAGTCACTTTTAAGAGGCCTCTCATGTATTTCCATATAATGATGTGATATAATTTGCTTAACTGAAGCAATTTGGAGTGATTCATTGTTTTACAATGAATCATTCAGGAGAAAGAAAGAAAGAAAGAAAGAAAGAAAGAAAGAAAGAAAGAAAGAAAGAAAGAAAGAAAGAAAGAAAGAAAGAAAGAAAGAAAGAAAGAAAGAAAGAAAGAAAGGGGTTTGCATAGACATGTGACTTAAGAAATTAGATATGAGAATACCTAGATATATTCTTTTTTGCTTATGTGACTGCATGTGATGGAGAGATGCATCTCCATACCTAGACTGCTCCAACTAGTCATGTAAACCTGGATCAAGAGGAAGGAGCACTGACTTCATTGCCCTGTTCCTTCTTTTATTATTCCTCTCTTTCCAGAAAACAGTTTTGGACACTTCACACTAAGCATTCCTAAAGGGGTGAACAATATTTCAGTGTGTGGGGCCCATATTTAGCATTTGGGGGGAAGAGTGAAGGATACATATGGTTGACACCATGTCGTGCCCATGGGCATAGGTAGTATTTTCTGGATTTTGTTTTTGGGGTTTTTTCCCCCCTGGATTTGGTGGAGGATTTGTTTGTTTGTCCCTCCTTCCTTCCCTCCCTCCCTCCCTCCCTTCTGCTTAGAGACCAACTCTAAATGGCATATATTCCCAAACAAAATAACAATAGTTCTCAAATCTCATGCTGTATCAAGGAACAATATTCCCCAAATCCATACCGTGCTGCCACCCCCCAATAAAAGAAACAAAGAGCTTACTGCAAGTCCAATCATAACTTTCTTTGAAGACCTGCTGGAACAGCCAGTCTGAATAGCTTCCAAAAAAATCCCAAGAGTTAGAGCTAATCTAACATCAGAAGGGATGCTTTTCCAAAGAAGGGGGCAGTGAACGAGAAGGCTTGCCTTCAGCGCCTTGTAACAATGCTGCTTCATTGTACTAGTTTAGAGGGATTCTTTCCTTTCTGAACCATATTACAATGATAGGATATACTGTACATGGGTGCGCACACCCTCTAGAAATGAAAGGAACTGGAATGTGTTCATGAGAATGTAGATGATGGGGTTACAGCCTCAGATTGACGAGTCTGTTCTTGCAACATTATACAACATAACCTATTATTTCTCCCTTTTCTTAGCATTTCTTTGGTTGGTTGTTTATGAAATAAAACATTATGTTTGTACATGTTCCAGCCTGCCAGCCCCCACTGCCAAGCAAAAAAGCCCTGAATTTGGAAGATGTCATTGCTTTACTCAAGGTTGAATCACTTTGGAACAGTTAAACAATTTAAAGGGAGAAGCAGAAGTTGATTTTGGCTTTTTGTCAATGCCCTGAAATTTGTTTTCCACTCAACAGCATTAATATCTGCCTTCTAATTGTCCCTCAAAGCCTGAATATTATATCTACTGTTTGTATGCTGCCTTAATGAAAATTCAGAGTACACAACACCAAATCTTTGCTCAGAATTCAACAGTTTCATCTTCTTTTCCAATATTCTGTGTTTCTTTTGGAATGAAAATGATTTCTCAGGATGCACTAAATTCTAGTAGTGTTGAATCTAGATAAATCTTTTCAACAGCCTTTTGATTTTTTTCAATAATGATTCTTCATTTTTTTTTCTCTTGGTTCCATAGAACTTACTCTAAACTCACTCAATGCCCACTGAACACCAATCAGTGTTGATCAAGAGAGGCCAAAGCAGGATCCCAAGATAAATCCCTGGATGAGTTGCAGAAGATCCACAGCTTCTGAATTCCAGCTGAAGTCCAGCTATTTAAAAATTGTGAATAAACAACTGTAAATAAAACAGCATTTTTTAAATATATATAATGGTTGATCTTGTTTTAATAAATTTTCTTTCAGACTAATTTATACTCACCTATCCAGTATGAAATCACCTGGTTACTTTTAACTAGGTCTTTATTAAAATTTGGAGCTGGGCATTAGAATCCCTATCTTTTCTTCTGTCCAATTTAGATTTTTACTTGTATATATGGGCAAACAGGGAGATAATTGCTTCCACCTTTTAATTCTGAATTTTGCTTTACCCTTCCACTTTAGTTTGCATTTGTCATTGATCAATGGAACTCTAGGTTCTAGTTATTTAAAAAACAACCAAAGTCAGTTACACACATCTGAAATCTAGGAAAGATAATACTGTACTAAGTTAGATGAACTAGTGATCTGACTCATGGCAGGATAGCCACTGTGTCTGCCTATAGCTGCTGATAAAAACCACTCTTTCAAGAGCAATTTACTATTAGTTTTCTTTAGGACTCCTGACTGCATTAAAAAATAAACAAGGTGATTTGAGCACTCTGTTCTTCTAGCAAAAGGATGTTTTATAAAGTGAATAGTAAATACATGCATTCAGCATATACCTCCTGGAGTACTTCAACACCCAAGGTAGACCCAGCATTTTTGGATCATTTATCTATTATTTATTAAATTTATATACCGCCCAACTCCCAACAACTCAGAGTAGCTTATTTATTAAATTTAAATCATGTGGGAAGATTGCAGCAAAGAAACATTTCTCCATTTTGCTGTATTTGCCTTTGGGGTATTTCTTAGATTTGCAGTTTAAAGGTATGCAAAAGCTGAACATGATAATATCGAACTATTACCATCCTCTATTAAAAACCTTACATACGCAAAGTGCTTGTCACATTGCCTATACAGTGGTACCTCGGGTTACGAACGCTTCTGTTCACGACCAATTCGGTGACGAACAGCACCGTCCACAAAATTTTGCTTCTGTTCGCGAACGCCGCATCGGGTGACGAACAGGATCCGCGGCCATTTCCCCTGCCATGACACGTGGTCGTGGCTTCCTGTAGGGAGGGGGACTCTCCCTCCAAGCAATAACCGCCTCCCCACCTGCCTTCCTGTCCTCCACGCCAGAAGTCGCCTCGAACAAGGTTAGCGTTCTCTCTCTTCGTACTGTACTGTACTGTACTTTGTGTCATATTTTTGTGGTTTAAAAAAAAAATACATATGGTTCAGAACGGATTAACCGTATTTACATTGAACCTTATGGGAAAATTTGATTTGGGTCGCGACCAAAATCGGTTGGTGACCAAATTCGTAGGGGTCAGAACGGATTAACTGTATTTACATTGAACCTTATGGGAAAATTTGATTTGGGTCGCGACTAATTTGGGTCGCGACCAGAGTCGCGGAACGAATTAAGTTCGTGAACCGAGGTACCACTGTATTTCTCTTCAGTGACACTACAGTTGTATTTTGGACGCTCCTATTGTGCCATTGGTGAGAACAACCTCACAATACGAATTAGTGTTTCTTGTGGTATATTTGCAAATGTGTACATTCCAATTCCTTTGGTTATTCTAGCCTGTGATCTCAGTCTTCTACATGGAAATAGAATCACTATCTACAAACCCACATTTGCATGTGCATCAAAATGAGAACCATATTACACAACAAATATAGTAATATCTGTATGCACATTGGAATTGCCTCTAAAATGCGTATTGTTTTTATTTTGTTAAAAAAATATTTAATAAAAACTATTATTTAAAAAAAGGAATTGTCTACCATGGTAATGAGTAAGCTGCAGAGTGCTTCATCCTGGCAGCAAAAACAAGTGCAAATTCAAGAGGATGGGATGGATCAGAGGAGAACAGAAGTCAGGGAAATATCTAACAATGTATGAACATGTCTGAAGGATATGTTCTGTCTTACAGAAAGCCATGTACTTTGCATGAAGAAAGTAACCAGTATAGCCAGTTAGAAGATGGCATTAGATGATATGAAAACTGTTGAATCTCTGCCAGTCATAATAGATAATATTGGCCTAGACTAATATTGTGATACTGATATCAGTATCAAGGAGCTCAACACTCTTGATACTGATGGTTGATACTTTTAAGTGTTTTATTTGTGTTAGTAGCTCTCTGGCATTGATCTAACATGTCTTTCGATTTTTTTCTTCTGAATATATCCCAAGGTATTGTTTCTTTGTATTCAAAATGAACTATGGATCACACTGGATATCTAAGGGTTTTCCATACTGATTATGTGACTGTCATTTTTTTGAATCTTAGGGAGCCATAACTCATAGTGGAAGAGAAAGCAGTCGTCAACATTATCTTTAATCACAACATTATCTTTAATCACATGTAATAGAAAATTGGACCATCTAGGGCATGGTGGAGCTACTTCAAAAGTTTCAATCCTTTCCTCTTTCCTTCCCTAGTCTCCCTGCCTCCCTCCATTATTTTTCCCAGTTCTAAAGCAAAATCTTTTTTCATTCCCAATTCTATTATGGAATTTCATTCCACAACTTTTTATGAGGCTCTTAAATGGAACACAGTAGGGACTCACACTCACACCAAAGAAGATATTGATGTAACTGTTTATTGCAAGACAGATATGCATAGACATGGCTTTTGTTGAATTTCCTCTTTTAGTCTGCTCCTATCTCCATCAATCTCCTCCAAGGAACATCTCAACATCTCACTTTGTATGTTACCTAAAAGGAAGTGTTTTCAATAACAAGGGATACTGCAGCAAAATCAGTCTTATCATCATCTACAATCAAGAATTTGTAGGGTCTTACAAATTACCCACTCTTTCAAGGGTAATATCTAATGGTACATCTATGGTGCCCAGGTCTATAAAGCCTCTCAACTGACCACCCAGACGGATAGTAATAACTTCACTGTAAAAGAAAGCAATGCTCCATTCAGTCAACAGGGGATGCATTACCCATACTTCCATTTTAAAACATAAAGTTGCCTTTCCTAGTCTAGAGGCAAGATGAACCATCATGCACCACAATAAAGGAAGTGTAGCAGCAAGAAGTCTATGTCCCAAGATAATAGCTGATTGGTTCAGCTTCCTGCTGGGGAAATAAAAATTATATATTTTAAAATGGCACATATGCCATAAGCCCGAACCATCTGGATACATAGGTGAGGTGACATTGCTGGAAAAGAAGAGAGGAGAAGGCTTCGTTCATCACCAGTGAGCAATGAAAGACAAAGATCTGGCAGTCAAGGTAGAAGAGCAGCCAAGAGAAGGAATTCATGTTGCTTAACCCCCACCCCACCCCATAAAGCTGCCAACACCAAAAATTCTTATCTAAAGCCCCAGTTATTGTAGCCAGCCAAAAAATTACCCTGGAAGAGTTTTTTCACTATTTTTTTCCAAAAATTCAGAAGTACACCTACCTTCCAAGTCCTGCCCACTCCCCAACTGTCCAACCATAATACCTCATACTCTTTTCATTCTCTTTCATCCCTTTTATGACCTTTAATAATCTCAAGGGTTCAATGTGCACCATTCAGTCATAAAGGGGGAGAGGGGTGAGGAATATATTTCTCTGTCTCTGGTATTGGCTTCATTTACATTATTATTGCAGAGGAATGATTTCAATTCTAACAGTCAGTTGTTGCTGTTGTCCTGAGGAAGGGCTAAATCCAGAACTAACATTGGCAAGCCTTTGGTTAAGGTGTTCTCCTCTAACCAAAGTTTAATTCATGGTCCAGGTTTGTATGACACCCCAGTCTACTGATAGCCTAAGTTAGCCTATTAGACAAACAGACTTATATTCTGGTAATAGGCTTCTGCATGAAAATGCCCAGCCTTAAGATTTTATTTAGAGGTTTTGCTCTGTGTTCTCCCAAAACTTGAAATAAGATGGGTCCTTTTTATTTATGGCACCAAAATTATGCAACTGCTTTCCAAATTTAGTATTATCTCTATTTTCTGTTGGTGCCATAGGAATAAGTTTTATTTGCCTTGGCTTTTTTAAATAAATACTGGAATTTTCCACTTAAGTAATGATTTAGTATCGCTCTAGCTTTGGAACTGTCTGATTGCTTAACATGATATTTGACAATATGAAAATATAAAATCAGCTGTGGCTAGTCATTATTATAGTCACCATAATTTGTGGTAATTCTTTTAAGTTGCCCCAAAGAACATGTGCTAAAGGTCAGCCAAAAAATTGTATGCATGTATGTATAAATAAGTAAATTTTAAATTGCAATAGTGATGTTGTTCTCTAATGTGATTTATTATTGTGCTCTCATTGTCCATATTGCTTTTTATATATTATTCATTGTCATTTATTTTGATACATGGCTTTTATATAAGTAGTCTAGGAGCCTTCTTGACTAAAGAATTAGGTAAAATATTATCAGTTAACTAATCCTTTTTGATATCTATAACATACTTTCTCCAAAATGCCTTCTGTGTGTATGTTTTTTTAAATCAGTAAATGAAGTGAATCAGCTATTTTTCAACACGCTGAAATGAAGTATTACCTTCCTTCCTTGCCTCACTTTGCTGTGCAGCATAAGAAAATAGAAACAGCATAAGGGAAATACCTTTTACCCCCTTGTCCTTTAAACATTTTGGAAAGATTCAGAATGTATCCCTTTTGTGTTCCACCAAATTAAATTCATCTGTATCCAGGACATCTAGACATAGGTCAGAGAGAGTAGGCTAGATGTGGTGAGGGTCAAGCATTTGAGTCTAAATTTAGAAAACATGCTGCACTGCACAATCAACATTTCTATCAGAGCAGCTTGGATGGGGTTTACAAGTCTCTGAGACCTTAACCTGGCTGACATTTTGTTTATATACTTTGAACGTGAAATACTGATATGATGTAGAAAGTGGATGTCCCTCCAGACACCCTTGAAAAAATAAAGGTCTACTGTTTATGCAGCAGTATTAGTGTTGTCTCATTCATTAATTTCAACTCAAGTATACAAAAATAGGGACATGCCTAATATATATATATTGCAATTATTAACCATAAATATAAACACACACACACAGTTTATATTAATAAATATTCAGATAAAACACTCTGAAATAACTGAACATCCAATCCAATCAGAAGTTCAGTTTTTTGTTTTTGTTTTACCAACAACTTTCACATTTCTCTTTCCTTGTTCCCTTTTTGTAAAGTTGTGGCTGATATTGCTGTCATTCTCTGGTGACTATTCCCCACCCCACCCCTTAATCTTGATACTTTTTCCTGCAATATTGACATAAAGGCTTATAAAAAATGTAAGCCGTATTCTTCTTTGTGGTCCTACTGAAATCTTTCTCTCTCAGTGGTCTGGACTTAGGGAGAGCTGTGCCTTTTTTCTTATAGGAAATCCCTGTTGTATGACCTCTAGTGGACAAGCCCAGACGTTTCTAACATTTGGACACTCCAGAGAAGTGACAAGTACAATACGATGCCATGATAGGTAAAAGACTTTCTCTGGCTGAGAACAAGCTCCTGGTGGCAATGCAGACACTTCTACATAGCTTTCTTGGCAGCAACGTTCCTTTCTTTTGGAATGTGTTTACTTCCCAGTCTAGCCTCCTGGGATGTTCTTTTATATATATATAATAAATTTTATTAAAGTTTAAAAATACAAAGATAAAAAAACGAATACAAACTAAGAAATATATAAAAAATAAAAATAAAAAATAAAAAGTGCAAGAGAAAAGAAGGGGAAAATGGGGAAAAAAGAAAGAAAAAAGATACATAAAAAATGACTTCCCCCTTCATCAAGCAAGTACAAACAATTTCAGTAACATATCACCTTGTCTAACATTTCAACCAAATATCTCTTCATCCCATATCTCATCTTTTATCTATTAACAAATAATAAAGTCTCATCATTCAATCTTAATCAGCAAAAGTCTATTAAGAGTTACCAGAAATAATAATGTATATATTTTAACCTTAAACAAATAAATCAATTTCATATTCCTTTTTCTTTACTTTACACAGCAACTTATCACTTTCTCTAAAAATACAACAAAAAAAATCTCTTCTTCCCATATCTTATCTCATATCTATAAACAAATCTTTAAAGCCTCTTCATTCAAGCTTAACCAAGAAAAATTCCATTAAGAGCTACCAGAAACAACAACATATTGAAAATCTTAATCTTTAATCCCTTCAAATAGTGTCCCACAAGTTAATTTCTTATCATTTTCTCTTCATCTCCTCTCAGAAACTCTTTTGCAAGTTTAACACTTTCCTTCAATTTTAACACCGTAGCTTGTCACTTTCTCTAAAAATGCAACAAAAAATCTCTTCTTCCCATATCTCATCTATAAACAAATCTTTAAAGCCTTGTCATTCAGTCCTGGTTAAAAAAAAAAAAATTAAAAGCTACTAGAAAAAACATTATATATATTTTGTCCTTGATCGAATAAGTCAACTTTATATTCCTTCTTTTTACTTTTACAAATCCTGATGTTTATTCCTTTTAAGTAATGTCCCGAAAGCTGATTTCTTTTCACTTTATCTTTATCTTTTCTCAGGAATCATTTATAAGTATAACATGTATCTTGTAAGTCCAAGATAAGAAACTCTTCTTGTTTATTATTTGTTTGTCCCTTTTAGCTATTAAACATCAGTCAGTTTCATTTGTAAGTCCTGTATAATACCTTTGTCCATATCATTCTTGTAACCTGTTATTTTTAAATCCATATAAAAAAAGCCTGATTCTAAGCTGTATCCTCTTTTATCTCCTCTTTTAAATGCATTTTTATAGTAGCAGACAATCTTAAGAGAAAGTTCTGAGTACATTGTTGCCAAATCTCCTTGAATTTTTCCAGAGTTAAAATACTTTTCTCCATTCTATATTAGTGCGTAACTTCTCCTTTAATTATAATCTTTAGTTCTTTCTGGTTGCCTCTAGTGACCAGCCTTCAAGTCTCCTCTTATCATGTTTTTCTCTAATCCCCAACATTTTCCCATGGAAAGATTTCCTACACTTATATTCAAAATGTTCATATACTTTAATAGGATTTTAAACAACCCACAGGAAAGATTCTTATAATTAATTTCAAAATCTCATTTCCAATCCATCTGGCCCCTTAGTCTGTAGCTTTCCGGAATCAACATTCTAATCATCCTTTTGCTGTTTGTTTCAAAATAAAAAAAAAAATTCTTTAAGTTCTTACATGAAACTTCTTTTGCTGAGGATCAAAGGAGAATCATCTGGTGTAATGAAACTTGCCCTTCTGAATATCCAAAAAGCAGTTAACAAGTCATTTCCAGAAGTGATTAAGAGAGGAAGTGGACTAACCCAGTGTCTGTTTGAAGGCTCCAAACTGTGGCTTAGGCGAGATGACTTTCTCCCAAATCCCAGAGCTGTGAAACCTGCCAGAGACCACTGTTTTATAATCTCCTCATGGGGAGCCTCTTTAAGGAGCACTTGTGAGTGATCCTGGTCCTCTCTTGATCTGGAGAGAAGTTTGGGGAGCCGATCCATTTACCAGCTCTTCTTTCCGCTATGGCTGTCTCTGTGAGAAGCCACCTTCAGTCCACCATTGCTTCTCCAGAAGTCTAGCCTCCTGAGATTTTCTGATGATCTCTCATTCAAGTTCTAACTGGATCAAACCCTACTTAGCTTTCCCTGGTAATGGCTAGATACTGCCCCTTGCTATGGGCAGCAAAATACTTCCTTACCATTCTCTCTGTTCTACATATTACCTGAATTAAAGTCTGATGGGAGTCTAGTACAAGCCAATAGTACTTTGATTAATTCCCTACAGTCATGAAGCTCACTGGGTAACCATCGTCCTTATCTCTAAACCTAACCTACTTTACTGGATTGTTGTAGGGCCAAGAAGACTTAAATCCTATTTACCACTTTCAGTTCCTTGGAAAAAAGGCAGAATATAACAGTATTTAAAAAAAAAACAAATACAGATTGAAAAATTATGAAAAGCACAAAATATTTTTGGGGAAGCTATAGAGAATACATTGCTTTCTATGCAGACTATGTGATACACTGAAGTCAGTTCATGGGTAGTGAAAAAGCAGGTGTTAATAGCTGTTGTTCATTGACATTTATATACCTTTGGCTTTTATTCTCATCATAGCCTTGTTTTCCTCTTCACCCACAGTTGCCAGGAATGCATATGTTGGAATCAAAAAGTCTTGGTACTGTTTATCAGAAGATTCAATACACCTATGGTTTTCCAGTGTTAATTTGGGAAAATCTTTATATTTACTTTTGTATCTGTGTATATTTTTTTTCTTTTAATTTTTTTCTATTTCTGTTACTGTGTTCTAAGAAAACAATGTCATTATTGAAGTTATTATTATTAATTTAAATTTATTGGCATATAATATTTTAAAATGGTAAAAAAAATAATTTAAACTCCTACAAGAGTATGTCTTAGAAAAAAATAATTTGAGGAAACAGATGGCAAACTTAAAACTTAAATATGAATGGTGAAATTCTCTGATTGATTTAATTTAATGGCATTCTTTTTCCAAACTGAAAACTATTAAATTTACTTTAGTCTTCATTTGCGTTATGTCAGAGGGACTCATTTATCCTGGGATTTAAATTGGTATAGGAGATTAAAAATGCACAGAGTTTCACCAGTTTATCATGAATGAGGATTACAGATCTTGCATCTGTTTCGATGTCATGGTTAACAGAGGAATGTAGTTATAATTATCAACCATCCAGAGAATACCCAATATAATTGTTTTTAGTTTGTGCCTTTTATAATTTTAAAGTTTTTAATATTAATAATATTAATATTAACTTGTATATTTTGTTTTTAACTTTGTTGTATGTCGCCCAAAGTCACTTGATTGTGAAATGAGTGGCTCTGTGAACATCATGAATAAATAAAAATAATGATAGAGACTGACCCAAATAGCAAAATCAACATCTATTTCCTGTGTATGCATAGAAATATTTTATGTGTACCAGATTTTCTCTGGATCCAAATGGCTTTAAACAGATAATTCAAATTTACAGTATCTGCTATAATTTCAACAGTGTAAAATTAGCAGAAATCAAACTTGTTTTTAGTAACATGGTAGTCATTAAAAATATTATCACCACTGACTGCATACATTATTTCTTGAACATAAGCCAGACGTAGACTAAAATATATCCTGAAAACTAATGCATAATATTAAATCAGTCATACGACAGATGCCCGACAGTTTGCATTCAGCTCTTCTGTATGTTTCCTGAAATCTAATATCTATTATTATATATTTACAAACACACACATGGAGTATGCTTGCAAAAGTAAAATAAAAAGTATTAGTTTTTCAATGACAAAGGATAGAGTTCAATATATATTCAGTTGCCTCAGAAAGAAATATTAAATGCTGTTTAAAAGGAGGAGGAAAGATTTTGGTATTGATATCTGGCTGTATAAAATTAACAATAAATGGTAATTACAGAGAATTTGGTATATATCTATATCTATGTTTATCTATCTATCTCCGTTTAGATAAATGGCTACCATTTCTTAATGATTTCATGATTTGGGACAATTTTAGACATAGCCTTTAAAATAAATATTGTTTTAATCAACAAACTGATTATTTCCTGTATTCTTGCTAATATATTTTAAGAACAACCATACATTTAATATGTCATAGTACACAAGCACATCTCATGGGATCATATCCAAAAATCAAATATGTAATGAACTCACAAATTGATAACAAACAACTCTCCCTGTAACTGCATTGGTGTGACTGTAAGTTCAAGCTTTTACTACATGAGTCTCTGATGCATTTTCAGATATTTTAAACTGGCCATTAAGGACACAGAATCCAGTTTCTTAAAGGGTTTTTGTTCTGTTTTCTTTAATATTACTTCTCTTTACATAAGCATTATGCACACATACTTATTAAATTATTAAACATAAGTATGTAAACATACACATAATTATGTGACTATTACTATCAGGATTAAATTCCAAATCTCATGAAACCACTCATTCATTGTTGGCACTGAAAATAATTCAGAGAGTTTTAATGTTATTGCAACAGTTAACAAGTTCCATAATAAATGAAGAAAGCTGAATTTAAATCTAATCATATCAACAAAGAATAAAAAAAAATTCTCTGAAAAGCCTCCATCATTTCCTCTGTCCACCAATTTTGTGTGAAGTCAAACTTTTCCATTTTGTATGCTTAGCTAATCATTATGCTGTGGTATCAAATTACAGTACTGAAAAACTTCAAAAGAGTTTTCACTTAAATTAACAGAAGGGAAATGAGCAGTTCATTTTGTGAATGTAATTTCCAAAGATCTTCAACAATTCTAGGGTTTTTTTCCCCCCCAGTCTCAAAGGATAGATGATGTAACAGATATGGCAGGATTTTAATCTCTTACTTGGGGATTTGGGTCTCAAAAAGAGTTCATTTAAACTACCACAAAAGGGCAATCCTACTGATATCCTGCTTATCAAAAGGGGAAGACTGACATAACTTTCCTCCATTTCATCCATGCTTCTGGGCTACTGAGAGGAAGCTGCAAAGCCAGCAAGACAGCCTTTCCCTTAGAGGACCTGCATGATCAGACACCAGGAAAAGGGGTAAGCAGAAGTTCTTTGCAGTGAGGGAATGGAGCCACAGCATCTCAACCAAAAGAGAACAGAACAGAACAAAAAGCAGTTTTGCAGTGGTTTCAATATATTGCAAGAAAGCCAGAATGAAATAAGTTTTGCTCTCCAACACTGCTGTTGTTCTCGTGAGAATATAGAGGTCCAGAACTGATTTCAATCTGGTGCAGTATCTTCATGTACATCTACCCTTTCTCACAATTGTGACAAATATAAGTCAGTAACATTAGCTGAATATCCTCATTCCCTTTAGTCAAGATACCCAAAGGTCACAAGATTAACTTCAGAGTGCTTGTCAAGGTTTTCAAAGCAGGAAAATCGGTGTCATCAGCTGTCGTGCATTGTGGATGCTGCAGACTCACTGGAGGCTATGGCCCTGGGACCTGGCTGGATTCAAGGAGTTGAAAGGCAGCCTGCTCACCACTAGAGGATGCGGCACAGGAGCAACAATAATTAAACAGCAGGCTGGAATAAACTCGCTCTTACTGAGCTAAGAAATACTTGCAGAGTAAATCCTTGACATCCTTTGGTTACCTTGCAGATATAGGGTGATTGAGGGGGCTTGGCTCAATGAAAGAAAGATAGAGATTGGTGAAAAGGCTAAGGCAGAGCTCTCTTCCTATACCCTATACAGGTAGTCCTTGCTTAACAACCACTCATTCAGCAACCATTCAAACTTGCAACAGCACTGAACAAGTGGTACTTATGACTGGTCCTTGAAGTTCTGGCCATCTCAGTGTCCTCACAGTCACATGGTTGCCATTTGTGACCTTCTTTGCCATCTTCCTACAAGCGAAGTCAATTGGGGAAGCCAGCAGGAGGTTGCAAATGGCAACCACGTGAAGTCCTTGCTTAATGACCCATGGAGATTTGCTTAACAACAGCAATCAGGAAGTGTCAGAACTAATACGACATCACACTTTACGACCACATCACTTAGCAATGGAAATTCTGATCCCAACTGCCATTATTAATAAAGGACTACCTGTATGTAAAAAAAGGGCATTCTATACAGTTTCCCAAAACATAAAGATCAATGGCTATTTATATACGTAGTTAGAAATTTATATTCCATTAGTTTAGTGCACAGAAAGCCAGTTTGGTGTAGTGGTTAAGGCATCAGGCTAGAAACCAGGAAACTATGAGTACTAATCCTGCTTAGGCACAAAGCCAGCTGGATGACTTTGGGCCAGCCACTTTCTCTCAGCCCTAGGAAGCAGACAATGGCAAACCACCTCTGAAAAACCTTGCCAAGAAAACTGCAGGGACTTGTCCAGGCAGTTTCTGAGAATAAGACAAGATTGAATGGATCAAAAAAAAAAAAAGTTTAGTACACACACATTATTCACAGTGCCTCACAAGTTGCAATACATAAAAATACATTAAAAATAAGGATGTGCAGGGACTGGCCAGTTAAGATTGGATCAATTGTTCCTGCATCAGCCCAGAAGTAGCTGGTCTTGATTCACCTAGAATCATTCAGAGGAAAGCAGAAGACTGATCTCCTGTTAAATAACATAGAAAAAAACGTAAGTACTCAATAGGACTTCCAGTTTAAAAAAATACTCGGGAAGAATGGGTTGAGGATCTTTGTTTTTTAGAAATTTGAAAAATGAGGTTCAAGGTAATGAAGAAATAAAATATGCTGTTGTTCACAGAAATTAGTGCAGGGCCTTTCATGTTACACTGTTTTAAAACGTGTAGAGGAATGATCGAAAGATAAAGTTCCACTGTACACTTCTTTTGATCCTAGTAACTCTTTCTGGGGACAGTTTTTCAGATTTCTCAGAGTTCCCAGTATTCTTTGTACTAGCACAACTTGAGACCTACTTCCATTCTGCATGTACTGAATCTGCCTGATACACTTTCTCTGTCTCTCTCGCTCTCACTCACTCACTCACACACACACATACACGTGTGCATACACACACACACACACACACACACACACACACTTACTTATATGGGTAGAGCCAACATATGTAATAGGACTTAAAAGGACAACAAACAGTAAAAATTATAAGATGGACATTCTGCAAATGTCAAAAGTTTTTTGGCCTGGTCACTGTGGTGACACCCCACAAGTATTCCTTCTAATGGCTGACTATAAAAACAGCTACATTGAAATCCCACAGCATGAATGCTTGTTGAACTTTGCAGAATATTCACAAATGATGTGGACCGTGGAGCTGTTTGTTTATATTATCAAAACACCAAAGCTCCTGCAGAATATTCCACAAGAAAAATGTGGATGTATGGAAGTTGGTTTATTCTTCTCTTGAGTAAGTCACATAGATAGTATACAGAAGAAATAAAAATCCTTTTTTAGGAAGAGGACTGCTTGCTATGCTGATTGAAGTCCAGCTGAAAAGGTGAGATGGCCAATTCGTCTTGAATGCAAGCGTTCCAACCTGGAAGAAATGATAGTTCTTACTGACAGGATTTCACTGGCTATTAAAAAGAATAGTTCATTGCTTTCCATTCCGGATATTAATAAACACATGGAAGAGTATGTATGCAAAACAGAAACTTGGAAAAGTAAAAATTGTATTTTTTAACTTCTCAAAAATTATCAATTTAGCAAAATTCTGTCATGAATGAACTAGAACTTACTTTAGCTGTTGTTGAAAGCATAGAAATAGCCATGAAAAATACTTGATACCCTACTTTATATTTAGACCTACATATTCTACAATCTATAAAACCTCAATATTACAATTGCAAGGCTGTGATACATTTATAGTAATCCCTAAAATTATTGGTAAATTCTTGGGAATGCAGCAGAGTTTAAATGTAAGATTCCACACTTAGCCCACCAACATTGCATTATACACTGTGAAATCGTGGGATTTCTGATGCATGGAAAGAGAGAAAGTTGATAAGAGACATCAAAACTTTAATGAGAACTGTCTGCACAGTGTTCTGTTGGTCTTCCACAAAACAAAAAGAAAAAACCCAATTTCAAAAAATAACGGTTCTGAATGTGAATGCATAACTTTCAGATCTTTCGAAGAAGCATGCTAGATGTCTAATACTTTGCACTGCAAACAATGATTTGCAACTACAATCTTCTTTTTGAAGAGCAATGATCCAATTTCTAAATATTGCAACAAAAAGCTTAAAAGCCTGGTACTGAATAATGTTGCAAATATTAAATGATATTTTCTCACAGCTGTTTCAAAAATCCAGCTTGACATCTCTTGAAGCATTTTGTCTTGCATGGGGTAATTTGAACAGAGGACAATACCTCAGTGATTCGGCGTCATGGAGTGATAAAATTAAGGCTTATCTAGATCTGAGCTCTGAAGAACATAACTGAGTGGATACTCATTCCATAACTACTTTAATCAACAACAGGTGTGCTCATTTGGTGGACAGGTTTGCAGAGAAAATCCTTTTTTTTTTTTTGGCCTTTTTTTTTCCTGCACAGCAACAGCACAACATGATTTCAATTTTGGAACTGAGCAAGTCAATTTATTGTGTTCAAAATACAGAAAATACATAACTTTTTTTTCCTTTTGCTGAAAATACAATTATAATTAGTCCAATGACTTCAAGTTTGCAGTAGGCAAAAAAATAAAGTAAATTTGTCACAAGTTATATAGATATGGTGACATTTGCACATCAGAACAAACAGTTTCAGGAGCTGCCAAAATTGATGGCTATTCTAATAACATTCCTAGCAGCCAGTGCAGACTGTGATTGTGGCTTCAGTTTAATGAACAGTCTAAAAACCAAATTACAGAATTGCTTATAACTAAATCATCTGGACATGCTGATGCATGTTAAGAAAATTATCAGTTTGATGGACTATCTGGACAGTGTTTATTTTGCATGAGCAAATACCAAAGATTTCAGGGAAAAACTAAAAGGTATATTACACTTTCCCCTCTGCCACCTTTCACCAGGCCCACGTAATAGCTGTAAAACAGACTAGCAGACTAGCATGTCTCCACTGTACCTTATTATAGCTTAAAATACATGTATTAACATGCTGTGAAATTATTTTCATTTGAAATTAAGAAAAATGTGTTTTAGAAGTCTCCATGTTATTTGCATTCACTTGGAATGAACTTGGGTTCCAAAAGTTATCTGAAGTTGCAGGGCCTCAAGTGGATGAAGGAACATTACATACAACCTTTTGCACTATGGTAGAACTCCAAACTTCTTATTAGTTGTGGACCTTCCTAGATGATTTGGAATGTAGAAGAAGATGAGTTCATGGTATCCATCTCATCTGAACTGAATTAAAATCTGCCCCAAGGGGCCCTGTTCTCTGATTTGGAACTAGCCCTCCCCACCAGTGAGAACATGGCCCTAAGAGAAAATGCTATAAAAAGAAGGGTAAAAAGAGGGAAGTAGAAACCATGTATTTTCTAAAACGTTCTAAATTTTCTAGTTATCTAAAGGACCATTTGTCTTCTATGACTTCTTCCTGGGCTGTATGATTGTGGAAAGTTAGCATGCTTCAAGTCCCATCTATTAAGCAATGTCACCTGATGGGACCTAGAAAACATACCTTCTGTCATAGTACCTGCTCTCCGAAACACCATTTTCTCCAAGATTCTTCTGGCCCTCAATCTGCCTAGGTTCAAAGAGCTCCAAAAACCTGGCTCTTTCCCCAGGGTTAGAGTAGGTGCCAAATCCTGTATGCTTGTCCTTAATGGTTGTTTTTCTTTTGGAATTGTTAATGTATTGTATTTTTTTTTAACTGTACCCCTCCCAAAGTCATTGTAGAGTTGAACACTCTTATTACTTTTTAAAAATAAAATAAAAACCAGGATTAGTCGAAATATGTGAGCTACCAAGGAAAAGAGGAAGATGGAAAGGGAATGATTCTGAAGTCAAAACAGTGGACTGAATTCACATTATAGGAAATTAATATCTTTTAAAATATATTACATTAACTTCCTGCCTCTCTGAACTCTTGGTTGTGAAGGTTACTGCAATTAGAATGTTGTTGCAGTCAGAATAGTACCATGGGAAACCACACCAAAGGGTTGGAAAAATCTTTGCTTTAAGTAAGTCATGCTGCTGAATTCATGTTGTCATGTTGAATGATAAAGATCAATACTATTAACATAGTAGAACTGATTTCAAGTAGGCTATCCTTGCTTAATAGGTCAGAGTTCCAAGTGTTAAATCTACAGGATATTTGAAAAATCTATTTTCTATAAACACAGCCGTGGTGAATTTCTTCATGAGTTTTGAAAGTAATAACTATGATGCCTGTCACTGTGAGATAGGTGCATAAAAAGAATTTTTAAAAAAACTAATTCCAATGAGTCTATAAACACTATAAAACTACTATAAATGCTTCAAAGTTGGCAATAATAGGCAGGGAAAACAGAGTATACTATTGTAGCCATAAACATTTAGAAACATGTTGTCAGCACTAAGAGTGCTTCAAGCAATTTTGACAGGCCTAAAAACATCTGTTGAACTCTGTAGGCAACTATTATAAAGTGTAATCTAGAACAAATTGCCATGGAAATCAATCTAGTTAATTTTTAAGTAGAATTTCACATCAGGTCAGGTCAGAGTCAAGCTTCATTTTACAGCTGTCATAGAAATGTTGTTAAAGGCCAAGTATTTGTAGTACATTCTTCACACATTAATGCATAGTAAGTGTAGCTAATCTAAGATTCTGGGGTTCCATGAAATCCCCAAGATCCCTTTTTGGTATCAGGGTCTCCTGCACTTTTGAGGTAAAAACACTAGAAATAGTGGAAGCCCTGCCATAGGCTTTACATAGTTTAAAATTCAAAGAAGGATCCCCATATTTTCCAAATCCAGAAAGAAGAGAAAATCTTGTCCCCTCCCCCTTTTCACCATTACCCTACCTGTTGTGGCCCTTAAACCCATCTCCAATGTTAAGCTGGGCCTCTTCCTGCCACCCCAAAAATGTTTGTCTTTAATGGAGCAAGCACCATAGAGTGCAGCTTCATTATATTGGACAACGACCCATGTCCCATTCATATTACTAACTGTGGAAATGGAGCAATGTACAATGTGGTAGAATTATTTATTTATTTATTTATTTATTTATTTATTTATTTATTTATCAGTTTGATTTATATAACCATCTGCTCAACACATAACTCAGAATGACATCAGTAAACAATCTACAATCAAGTCATACAAAAACAGCACAATGAACAAATTTTTAAAAAAGACAACATAAGGAAATACATTTTATAAAGGCTTACATAACGGATTTGATGTGTAACTAAGTTTGTGATGACAGAAAATGCTATATGTACATGTAACCCTAAGAAAACACAGATTACTAAAATAACTAATATATGGATACAAATCTTACTCAATCCTGACTAGTATATCACTCTCTGACATGAAGTTTTTAAAATCTATTTTCCATGGAATACTACAATTGTGCCTTAAATTGTGGCTTTTCCACACTACATCCTTCACCTGCTTGCCTTCCTTAGGTAATCCAGCTGGAAATGAAGGTGGCTTAAGAAGTCCCTTTCCATATTTCAACCCATTCCTCCACTGCAGCCACTCTGACAGCCAGGTGTTTTGCCCAGACCACAGTCAACATGGCTGTACCCTGCAGTATATAAAGGTCCTACAAAATAAAAGCATAGCATTGAACCACAAAGAGAATGAAAATGTGTTTTACTGCAGATGGCAAAAGCTGAGATGTTCTTGAATATATTTGCTGCTTGGAAACATAGTGCAAAATTCTAGGGGAAGGCCAGAAATCTTTCAGGTTAAAGTAGTGGGAATTGGAATTGTCACAGTCAGTAGCATATATGAAGTTAGAGTTATCTTCACGTTAAGGGCAGGTGATTCTGTGACGAAGAGGTCTGTGTCTGTTTCTTCTGCTAAACCTAAGGGGACATGAACATAGAAATTAGTCAGACTGGTATTGAGTAATAGGCTGAATGGTAATGATACTCCAGCCCTTTTTCCAGCCGTGAGAAATTCCTGGATGGCACCTCAGATCCATTTCATCCAAAGCATTGGCTCTGAGCCTGAAAGGAAGCTTGATACAGTGAAGTCTGCAGAGCAATCTGGACACTGAACAGCCACATTTCATCAATCTTTTCTTTCTATGCTTGAATGTATTGCTACTTCATAAGGCAGAAAGAACATTTTTAAGTTTATGTGTAAGAAATTTTAAGTTTATGTTTGGGGCCAAGTCATCCGAGATGTCACAGCAAAAATTACTTTTCTTTGGATATGAGGAAGTATGCTAGTGACTTTTTCAAATTTGACAGGCTATAAAATATTTTTATAGGACCCCAGTAACCCAAATCTACTCTTTGTCCTCTGTAAGAGCATAGCTCTATGTAAAGACCATTTCTGAATCCCCAAATCTAGATGTTTTCATGACACAGTCTTATATTTATACATTAAGAGAACGCTAATGCTACTGTTTAATTTTTCTTTAGTGCCAGCAGGAGCTAAATATTATATAGTACCTTCTGTTGAATTGCCTACTTTCAGGTTGTTCTACTTTCACATCTCATTAGCATCTGAAGTGCAGACAAGAAACCTTCCCTGCTGAGAGGAACATATGCTGGAACAACATCTCTCATGGAAGGAGATATGTATATTCCTATTTGGGCATTAAAGACTGACTCATGCTGCTCTCTATATCTGCAAATGTCATTTGTATCCAAGGCCACTTCTACATAGGTAATTCTCGTTATGGATAATTACATACCTACATTTATTTGTACAGAAGGTATGGGATGCACAGCTTGCAGAAGGAATGAGAGGCATGGCTTGGGGAACAGCACGAGGTGGCAAAGGCCAGCGGTGTGGGGCTTGAGGCAGCATTTCTCACTGGCAGTGGCAGTGGCAGTGGCAGTGGCAGTGGCGGGGCTGAAGTTGAGGCCTGGAGTCGGTGGCTGCTGGCTGAGACTGCTGAAGGCCTCGGGGCTTGACTTCAGCCCCAGGCCTGGTGCTGCTGCCAACAAGTGCTGCTGTGCAGGGTGGCCAAAAGGGCATAGATAGAGGGGAGAGAGGCGGGTGGGGAAGTTGCAGCATCCCTGCAGTTGTAAGCATTGCTGGGCTGGGCTGGGGTGGCAGAGGCTTCCAGGATGTCTGCAGTTTTGCATCGCATTGCAGTATCCCCCCAGCTCATGCATGGCCTGCACCACGCCTCCCAGGGCCTCCCCACCCCCCTGAGGCACCCCCATGCTTCTTACTTAATGATCTACAATTCTCACTTAACGACACCCCACTCCAAGCCCCATCCTGCTCACACCTTGCCATGTCGGCCCCTCATGCAATTTCATGCACCCTGGGAATGCTGGATTTTGGTCACTAAGCAAAGTGGTCACATGATAATTTGCTTAACGACCACATCACTTAGCAACCTAAATTCCAGTCCCAACTGTGATTGTTAAACAAGGACTACCTGTACATGGACCAAGAGGAATCCTATTTTCAAAGGTTCTTAACGTCAGAGGTCAACTGCTACTTTAGAAAACAAGGAATTTCTAAGAACTGCATAAAGGACATTGTTCTGTGACTCTAAGAAACATCTTTCAGTGTATCTTCCACATCTAACAAGAGTTGCTTGTACCCATCTTCTTATCCTTAGAATGCCATCCTATGATCAAACTCACAAGTATTTTAAATTTAGATGACTACTACAGCAGCATCATGAAAAACTGACTAACAAGTAATTTCAATGGGAAATTAAGAAATAGGTGGTGGGAGATCAGTCCAATCTTGCAGTTAGACATTTCAAACAGATTATTTGGATTTAACAAATAATTAAAAGGTAGGGTTAAAATGAGAAGTATAAAATTTGAGAAATAAATCAGTTACCCAAGCACTACAGGTAGTCCTTGGTTAACAATGGTAATTGGGACTGGAATTTCTATCACTAAGCGATGCAGTTGTAAAGCATGAAGTCATGTGACCACATCACTCAGCAACAGCAATCCCAGCACTCCCTGTTGTCATTGTTAAGTGAGGATCGCAGGTCGTTAAACGAGGACCTCATCACAACTTCTTGCTGGCTTCCAACAAGCAAAATCAGCAGGGAAGCCAGCATGAAGTTGCAAGTCCCAGGCAGCTTGCAAACAGGTTGGTGGGAGGTAAGTGGCTGCTGCCAGGTGCTTGAGGGTACACAAGGATGCACGAGGGGCTGGCACAATGTGGAGCAAGCACAGTAGGGCTTGGGGTGGCTGCTGCAGGGTGCACGAGAGTGTGAGAAGGACCAGCATGGCATGAGTGTGGCAGGGATCAGGGGCCGGAGGTGGCTGCTGCAAGGTGGGGAAGATGTACCCAAGTGACCCGCAACCTTCCCTGCCAGCTTCCCCATTGTCTTTGTGGGAAGCTGGCAGAGAAGGTTGCAAATGGCGATCATGTAACCATGGGATGCTGCAACAGTCATAAGTGTGAGCTGGTTGCCAAGTGCCCAGATTGTGATCACATGACCACAGGGGTGCTGGGATGGCTGGAACTTCAAGGACCGGTCATAAGTACCATTCGTTCAGCACCATTGTAACTTTGAATGGTTGCTGAACAAGAGGTTGTTAACTATTGGTGAGTATCTTAGAAAAAGGTTTGTTTTGAATAAATGTTTCAAGCACGTCTGTTCATATGTACACATGCAAAATGAATGAGTCAAAAGGTATGATTGATCTGATAGTTTATGATGAAAGACTGAGGGGTTTAGTGAAGAATACAAGAGTGATGATAGGTTCTGATTTTAGAAATGGCTGCAATTTGGTAGTGTCAGAAGTGGATCTTGGGAAAAAATAGACATGAAAAAAAAGGAAAATGTGAAAAAAAGTAGAGTGAAAGTAGAACAACTTCAGGAAGAGAAAGTGCAAGTCTTATATTACAGGCCACTCACTGTTGTCCTAAAAAAAAGTCCTAAAAAAAAAAGTAGGACAACTTCAGGAAGAGAAAGTGCAAGTTCTATATGAAATAAGTAACAAAATATAGATTTGCCTCCCAACAGGATGAAAGGATAATAAATACAAAAAAAAAAAGGGGGGGGGGTTATAGAAGTTGTTCTGTGTTACAGAATACAACAGAAGTGTGTTGAGTTAAACTAATGGGGAATATGAAAAAGAATGCTTAGTGGAATTATCAATTGGAAGAAGCTGGGGATTTTAAAAAAGAGAATGGTTACTGTAGAAACAAATGGGAATGAGAGAAAGTACAGTACTGTGCAAAAGTTTTACGCAGGTGTGAAAAAATGCTGTAAAGTAAGAATGCTTTCAAAAATATATATTGTAATTGTTTATGTTTATCAATTTACAAAATGCAAAGTAAACAAACAGAAGAAAAACCCAAATCAAATCAATATTTGGTGTGACAATATTTTGAATTTGCCTTCAAAACAGCATCAATTCTTCTAGGTATACCTGCACACAGTTTTTGAAGGAACTCAGCAGGTAGGTTGTTCTAAACATCTTGGAGAACTAACCACAGATCTCCTGTGGATATAGGCTGCCTCAAAGCCTTCTGTCTCTTCATGTAATCCCGGACAGACTCGATGATGTTGAGATCAAGGCTCTGTGGGGGCCAAACCATCACTTCCAGAACTCTTTGTTCTTCTTTACACTGAAGATAGTTCTTAATTACATTGGTTGTATGTTTGGGGTCGTTGTCCTGCTGCAGAATAAATTTGGGGCCAATCACATGCCTCCCTGATGGTATGGCATGATGGATAAGTATCTGCCTGTATTTCTCAGCATTAAGGACACCATTGATCCTGACCAAATCTACAACTCCATTTGCAGAAATATAGCCCCAAACTTGCAAGGAACCTCCACCATGCTTCACTGTTGCCTGCAGACACTCATTATTGTACCGCTCTCCAGCCCTTCGGCAAACAAACTGCCTCCTGCTACAGCCACATATTTCCAATTTTGACTCATCAGTCCAGAACACCTGCTGCTATTTTTCTGCACCCCAGTTCCTATGTTTTGGTGCATAGTTGAGTCACTTAGCCTTGTTTCCATGTTGGAGGTATGGCTTTTTGGCCACAGTTCTTCCATGAAGACCACTTCTGGCCAGACTTCTCCAGACAGTAGATGGGTGTACCTGGATCCTACTGGTTTCCACCAGTTCTATGCTGATGGCACTGCTGGACATCTTCCAGTGTCAAAGGGTAAGCATGATGTGTCTTTCATCTGCTGCATTAAGTTTCCTTGGCCGACCACTGCATCTACGGTCCTCAGTGTTGCCTGTTTCTTTGTGCTTCTTCAAAAGAGCTTGAACAGCACATCTTGAAACCCCAGTCTGTTTTGAAATTTTTGCCTGGGAGAGACCTTGCAGATGCAGTATAACTACCTTGTGTCTTGTTGCTGTGCTCAGTCTTGCCATGGTGTATGACTTCTGACATGAAACTGTCTTCCACAACCTCACCTTAATAGCAGAGTTTGGCTGTTCCTCACCCAGTTTTAAGCCTCCTACAGATCTGTTTCTGTTTCAGTTAATGACTCTATTTCAACCTACATATGAAATTGATGATCATTAGCACCTGCTTGGTATAATTGGTTAATCATACACCTGACTCTAATCCTACAAGATCCCTGACTTTGTGCAAGTGAACAAAGTGTGCAAGTGTAAGATTTGATGCTGGTTTGAAGCCAAAGGATAGTCACACCAAATATTGATTTGATTTCCTTCTGTTCGCTCACTTTGCATTTTGTAAATTGATAAACATAAACAATTACAATATATATTTTTGAAAGCATTCTTACTTAACTGTGGTTAGTTCTCCAAGATGTTTAGAACAACCTACCTGCTGAGTTCCTTCAAAAACTGTGTGCAGGTATACCTAGAAGAATTGATGCTGTTTTGAAGGCAAATTCAAAATATTGTCACACCAAATATTGATTTGATTTGGGTTTTTCTTCTGTTTGTTTACTTTGCATTTTGTAAATTGATAAACATAAACAATTACAATATATATTTTTGAAAGCATTCTTACTTTACAGCATTTTTTCACACTTGCCTAAAACTTTTGCACAGTACTGTATATAAAATATAGTACTATATAAAATGTACTATATAAAATGTAGAAAAATAAAAAGATAATTACAAAGAATAGCCAAAGAGCAAGGAACACAACATTGGAAAGATAAATGTATGGCCCCATTTAGTCAATGATTGAAGACCTGATTGCACTTGCCACTTATGAGCGGATTGCCTATAGACGTAGACTTTATATGGAAAAGTATAATGAAATATGGGACTGGGTTAAAAAAAAAAACAGGATAGCCATGTAACTCTATTAAAAATATATATGTACTTGAATAATATTTGCATCAGATAAGCATATATAGAATTGGAACTGTGTACTATTATAATGATATATTAACTTTTTGTTGTATTTTTTCACTTTTATGTTAAAGCGCTTTTATGTATTTTTCCTTTTTTTTTTGTAATAAAAATTTTAATAATAAAAAAAAGAGCAAGGAGCACAAGATTAAAAGAAGCAGAGAACATGAAGAGTGATTTTTATGGAGATAGACGTTTATTTTGGAAATGGATAAAAAGGGCTAAACAAGGAATATACAGAGTTAATAGAATGATTAATGTAACAAAGATCACGGTAGCTGTCTTTGGCAGGGAAAATGCATGAATTGCAAATTATACATAAAAAGTGAAAAACCTGATCCAGTGCCTGCATTTATGTGCTTTGGTAGAAAGTTTACTGAAAATGGAAAACTGGATGGAGAAACTTTAAAACATGCAAATATTGGGTGGAAGGTAGTGGATGGTTTGTCCTGGTGAGAATTTTTTTTTTTTAAGAAGCAAAAATGTTTGTGCAAAAGAGTATGCTTCTGCCCACTTTGTTGAATGGAAGGGAAAGTTGGGTATCTCATCTTACATAAAAGTAAGATGAATGCAGTGGGAATGGGTTGTTTAAGAGATGTATATAATTAAACAACAAAATACAAAGTCAAGAAAGAATACAATAGTGAGTGGTCTGTTATATAAAAAGAATACATTGGAGTGGTTTGGTAATTTAGAGAGGATGAATGAGGATCAAATTGCAACACATACATATGAAGGAAGAGTGAATAGCTGACAAGAAGGGGAAGACTAAGAAAATCATGGTTGGATGGAGCTGATGAACTCCTCAAAAGAGAGATGTGAGTTTAAAGAACAAAAATTAAGGTATGAAACATTGTATGAATGTGATGGAATCTAGGCTGCTTTGCAAGAATAGAAAGGTATGGAGAAGTACAGTGAATTATGTTGATATAAAACAGTATTAGCTTTATTTCCTCTTCTTTTTCTTACATTTCTATAGGTTACAATTTCTTTGTAGTATCATTGTAAATCTTTTCTTTGCATAACGTTCCAAAAGAAATAAGCTGGGGGGTGAGTATGTAGCTCAATTCTTTTTCAAGCAGAATTCTAAACATAGCATAAACCGGTAAGACACAGTATATTTTTTTCATGGTTTTTCTGCCAGAAATTGTACTTTTTTCTAGCAAGGGGAAAAAATTCAAATGGACCCTTGTGAGCATACTCTGCACCAAGGGAACCTAGTAAAGAAATATACCTTGACCCAGAGCTGAAGCAAGAGAAATCTGAAAAGGTAAAAAGGCAACATTTGCTGATATGCCTGCTGACCATAACCCCTCAACAACCAGAGGTACAACATGCATGAGGAAGAAGCTCCTAAATTTGCTTAACACGCTTGATACCTTCCCTATGTACTGTATCCTAATCTTGAATACAAAAAAAACCTAATGTTGCATGCCATGTGAAGATGCCCAGGGAAACCAGTGAAAATAGCACTCTGAATATAGTCCAGGTCTCTCAAACATTGCTAAAAGAGCAATTATTAAAATAATTTAAAGGTTCAACTGGAGCCATTATTTCTAGCCTACATATTCTTCAGCCTTCATACAGTTACCACTAGATGGCACTAGAATAGTTCGTTAAAGTTGTTGATTGTAAATGTCAATATCATTAATAGGTCTGTGCAAGGCTGATTTGGTTCATCTTGAGAAGGAGCTTCACCTCAAAGGCAAAAAACAAAATGTGCCTTTTGAGTACCTGCAAAAGCTGGAAGAGATTTCAGCAAGGGAAAACCTCCTCTGCATATTGCAAGCATTGGAAAAGGCTGCGAAGGAGGCAAAGCTAAGCAAAATGGCCACCTTGCTTTTAGGCATAAGGGGGTTGTGTGGCTTCATGAAGCAGCTTCAGGGGGTACTTTCTTGAACCTTCACTGAAGAAAAATGGCTCCTTAACATTCTGTACAGCCCTAAGAAATAATGATGGGCACAGTATTCACGACCAAACAGACATTGATGGTTTTTTTCAGATTTTGTCATATATTTTATAGGCATCATTTGACTGAATCATGGCCCAGGACTTAATCTTGGATTAAACATTGAAGATCAGACTCGTCCCCTCCATGCTGGCCTTTAGGAAGTTGCTAAACACCAGATTATTATGGAAAGCATTTTCATGATTGTGTTGACTTAGTTGATTATACCTTGTTTATGATTTCACTCTCTTTTACTGGTTGTCATTGATTTGGTATTCTATGTATATGTTTAAATTGTCATTTCCATATATTGGCTGTAAACTGCTTAGAGTCAGTTGATTATGGCAGGATATGAATTCAATAAATAAACAGAATCTGAAAAACTGCCCTGGGACCTCAAAGATCTCAGTAATGGGGAAGGTCCTCACACTGCACCATTACAGAAAGTAGTCACTAAGGGAATGTCTAACAGAACATTTACAAAAGAGAAGGAATGGTATATTTTCCATATCCCTACCAATGATGTCTCCTTACAAGCTCAAACTCTGGTGAATTACCACCAAATCCTCTCTCATCGTAACCCAGGGGTAGAATTCAAAACCATGTGAGGTCATTTAGTTATTGCATCTCAGAGTCTTGGTATTTTCATTACGTGGAGTAATGAAAACAAGAGTAGGGCTCTTTAGAAATATTTAGGCTCTATTTCTGAACTGGCAATTAATGAAAGAAAGAATTGTGCTCAGAAAAGAAGGATAGGATTGTTTACAAATTTTAATAAAATGAAAATTCAGATCATACAAAGATACCATAGAGACCAGCCACTGAAATACTACATTCTGATATAATTATAGTATGTGCAGTGGACATCTTCCAGACTGATTTCTAAAAGGTATATCAAACAACTCAGCAGTTATGTCATTTAACATCCTTGCAACTAGAGATACAGACACCTGCTTACTTATTATGCATGCCCATTTTTTAAAATCCAAAAATACTTTTGGTACATGTCTTTTACTTAGGAAAAGACATTCGACATAGCAAACAGAAATGACAAAATAGAACCTTTCCTGTCCCTGTGTTCCTGTGCCAGGAAATATCTCCCTTCTGGAGTGTTATCCATTGTATGGACGTTCAAAGGTGTATCATCTCCATCCATATGATGGTGGCATGCTGTACCTTGCATCATAGCAACAATGGCTTTTCCAGACCTAACAGATTTGAATATGCTGATTTAATCAGCCACCAGGTGGCAGTACTAATACATTTAGGCCAGTATATATGGCCTATGGCTGAAAATCCTGCAGATGATGCCATGATCCCTTCCAAAAGTGCTATAGAAATCCAAACATCTCCTCATTCAAGATTGCCTGTGATTTAGAGTGATTTTTTCTCAATGAAAATACAGTGCAATTAAATCAGCAAAGGGAAAATTCCAGTCATTGTCCAAATACAGAGTTCTTCCCAAGCACCCCTTTCACAGACACTCCTTGCAGATATGGAAAAGGTTTTTTTTTTTTAAATCTGATCAGGGAAATCAGCTTTCCCACAAACTCTGTATGGCTTGTCAGTGGAAGCTATTTCCAAGCCTTCTATCACTTGGCATATATTCAAGAGCAATTTGTTGATGGGAAAGACATGCTTTCTGCCCTCTACAATACAGTAAAAGTCCCTAAAACCTCATCCCTATAGTGCAATTGTTTTTTTAAAAAGAGCTTCCACTGACCTTGGGATGTGCCCTACCCACTGATGGTGCATTAACCCTAACCCTAACCCTTTCCCTAAATGTTCTTAGAAAACAACAGAGCCTTTCCAAGCCACTCTTTGAGCTGGAGCCATGAGTCTAGGAGGACCCCCAAATCATGTACCAGCTCTGTTTGAGGCAGTGAAACCCCATCCAGAACCAAAGATGAAAAGTCCAAATCCAGATGATCCCAAATTCACAGCTACTCAGTCTTACAAGGTCTGAGTCTGAGTCTTTTCTCCCCCATCCAGCTTCCAGACACCAAAACAGAATCCCAGTGGCACCGCTTAGAGGGCCAGGGGATGAAATGTACAACTGGTAGTATCTAAACCCCTGCCAATGGATGGCCTCATCCAGCAGTCTCATGTAAACGTCCACCAGGCAAGCTAACAAACCCACTGAAGGATAAATATTGGAGATAAATTCCTATGGTAGGCAAGAGTTAGATTCTACATCTAGACTTTCTTTTGCTTTTCAGTGCTCAGCCCACCAGCACTAAAGAAGCCAGCTTGTTTACTTGCAGTAAAAAGGGAGTAGGAGTTTTCTCCTGGAATCATTATCATATGCATAGTATAAAGGAGGCTCTTTTCTTGTGTCTTTTTAATAAGAAATTAACCATTTAAGTCATGGGTGGCTGGCACAAACTGTGAAGATGAAACAATGACAAAATGTACATCCTAGTGCGAACCCCATTCTTTCATACTAGTATCCCAAAGACTGTTTGCACTGTGATGTCAAAACATGCTTTTTGTCACTTGCTCCCCCTCCCAGCTCCCCACCACCACCTATGGGATCTAGGAAGTGGGCTTTCTCAGGAATGATTCTCTACTTAAATCTGATTAGCAAGGATGTTGCTGTCATTTTAGCATCAAATTATCAAATCAATTTATTTACATAAGAATTTCAAAATATTGTGCTAGTTTGGTTAGATCTGATTTTTCTTATTTTCATTGAGATGTTTTATGATTTTATTCTACTATATTGTAGAATATTTTATAATATTCCTTTTTATTATTATTTTATTAATTAATTCTATTAAATGAATTTTTATAGAATAAAAACACAAGTTTAGAAAAAAAAGAAAATAAAGTGATAAGTAATTAAGAAAGAATAGAAGAAAAGAAAAAGAAAAGGAAGAGAAAAGGAAGAAAAAAGATATAAAGGAGTGGCTTCCAATCTTCACTACAAAAGTTATAAATGCATTTATATTTTACCCTCTCTCTCTAAGGTTACATCATGGTGCCTTTCTTTCCATATTCTACCCTTTCTAATCATCAAGTCCATAAATCACAAGTTCTTTTTTTTTTTCCAGAAAAAAGTCCATAAAGGGTTTCCAGTGGTTAACAAATGTAGAATATTTTATAATATTCCAATAAAATATTTATGTATATATTACATTGCAACATACATTTATTGTATATTGCCCTGAGTCCCTAGGATAAGGGACAAGTAATATATTACTTGAATAAATATATTAAATAATAAGTTACTTATAATAAGTCATTATCACTCACCAAGGTTAGAGAAACACAAAACGAGAAAGGAGAGTCACACTTTTTTTCTTCTGTCCTCCCTTCTGTCACCATCTATGAGTTGAGGTTGAACATACATGATGGAGAAGTTTTACAGCCATGTTGAATCCAAAAAAGATCAGTGCTATACATGATGTAGGAAAGCTGTCTAGATATAAATCTGCTGCAGAAGTTTACCTTCCACATACATGATTTATATGACAACTAATATGTCACATGTTTGTTCAACTAGTTCTCAGAGCATTGGGTTGCAAATATCCAAACAATCATGAGATGGTAGCAAAAAGTAAACTTTGTTGTCTCTTAGCTGCTAGATAGTGGTATGCAGATTTCTGTATTCCAAACATTTCTTAAATCCCCAAACAGAATACCTGAACAGAGCTAGTGATTTGTCTCAACCTACCCAGAGAACTTCACCTCTGAATCTTCTCTTTCTAAAGTACATTCTACCCATCCTATCAACCTGTTTTTTTCTGAACATAAAGCTCTAAATCTAGACTAAGAATTTTTCATTCTTCTCTACCACATGGCAATTTAATACAGATACACTTTTTTTCTCTTTCAAAATCCACAAGTGCCCTATTCCATATTTTAAAGGAGGAACAGCTTTCAAATATAGACATTATTCAATTTACCAGAAATATATCAATTTTACAATACCTAAAAAATGAAGCATTGTCACAGTCATAAATCTCTAAGGTCTTAAAATGAATCCCTGAATAGTTGGTTTATAATATCCAAAGACCTTAGAGCTAATATAAAACTTGGAAAAATTAGCAATGATATTGCATTTTATTGTATCAAGCCTTATGCTTACACTGTCAGAATGACAAGTTTATCATGTTATCATACATATTGATATTTGAACTGAGCTTCAAATATTATACCTGCCACCTGAGTCCAGTATGGCTTGCTTTTTTTACCATTTCAAAATAACTGCAACACTGAATGCTTATTTTCTGTAATTCAAAAACCAGAAGTGAAATAAAAACAAGTCTGAAAACTGGACAGCTGTAAACCATGTACTTTTGAAATAGCATCGTTATGGGCAGAACTAAAATACTGTATTGAATGTTCACAGTTATGACTAAAGTTGAATTAGGAAATGTAGCCCTATACAGAATAATTTTGTTAAAAGATGAAAATGGTTTACCAAGTATTGGCATAGTCCGTTCAGCAGCTGTTTCTTAAAATACAGATTATGTTGCATGTTTCTCGCCCCACATATTTCTGCCCACTTTTTATTTCCTAATTCACTACTGCCAAAAGTTTCAAAAAGTCCCTCTCTAAGAACACTTCAGGCTTGAAAGTGTGTTTGGGTTATCTATGGAGAAAAATATTTTTTTCTCCATAGATAACCCATAGATAATTTCTTTGTTATAAAATTAGGAGCTATGGCAGCAAATCATAGACAGAAAAAGATACTAATGGTAGCATTGCATGTAGACCTCAGGCTTTTAATTAAATTCCTGTTTTAACTGGTACCTTTAAAGAAATCATTTTCACTTAGGACTTTTCACTTTCTCAATTATTTAATTGAAGGGCTACTCACTAAGATAGCTTCCTTGTTGTTTGCAGATACTCCATTTTATGGTAGCCAGTCTAGATTTCTATGGGACTAGTCTCCAGATCCCAAAGGCCAACTTGATTGCTTGAGCTTCCTTATTCCAGATGAGATAGTCTTGTCCTGAGGAGTTCAATTTCCTGGAACAATATGCACAAAGTATGTGTATTTTCCACAGCTTGCAGCAGAATGGACCTCATAGCAGCATCTGAAACATCTGTTTAAGTGAAACAGTTGAGTAGGGTCACAGCATTGCAGGATAGGCTGAGTAGAGAATGTTTCCTTTCGCTTTTCAAACAGGAGCCACAGCACCCAAAATTTATGGAGTTTCTGGTGCATTTCAGCAAAACCTGGAATGAAGATTGTTATCTTTGTTATAATTGTTATAATTGTTTATCCAAGCCCATTAGTTTCTGATGTCCTTGATTCTCTGGAAGAGTTATCAGGACTGGATAGCTTCCACCTTGTGAGGGTCCATGTAGATCCCTCTTGGAGAGATACAGTACCCAAAGAAATCTGTGGTGGTAGATTCAAACTCACATTTCTCCAGCGTAGCATACAGGTGATATTCTCAGGAATCTGCAACATCCTACAGATATATTTTTACAAATTGATCCATAAAGTCCTGGAAGATGTTGTTTATTGGTTGCTGGAAGACTGCACTGTATTGCATAACCCAAATGGCATCACTGTATATTCAAAGTGGACATATTGGGTAAGGAAAGAAGTTTCCATTTTATCATATGCTCAGACGTGGTGGAAATGGTAATCCCCACAGAGGTCCAATTTAGTGAAGATGCATGCCTTTCACAAATACTCCAAAAGTTCAGTGATCACACGCAGTTGATATCTATTCCAGAAGGAGATCTGGTTGAGAGCCAGTAATAATTGAAAAGTCATAGTTCCCTGATTTCTTTCTTATGAACAGTATAGGGGCAATACTGGGTGATGTACAGGGGCAGATTAACCTTCTCTTAAGATTCTTGCTGAAGAAATCCCACGAAGCCAACTTTGAAAGGGGTAGAGATGCCCAACTGGAATTTGGCTCCAGGGATCAGGTCAATGGGGTAGTTGCAAAACTGATGAGGTGGTACCTATTCACTATCTTGCTTACTGAAGACATCTGCAAAGTTGGGTATGTTTAGCTTGCAAAAGAGGGGGGGGGAGACTTAGTGGAGGTATCATAGCCATTGACAAATATCTAAAATATGCAGCCAGGTCAGATCTGTTCTCTGCTAAAACTGACAGCAGGATACAGGCCAATATGTATATAAAGATTAATGAGTTGAAATTTTAAAACTTTTTAAACAGGGTCCTCAAACTTTTTAAACAGGGGGCCAGTTCACAGTCCCTCAGAATGTTGGGGGGATGCACTATCTATCTATCTATCTATCTATCTATCTATCTATCTATCTATCTATTTATTTATTATTAAACTTGTATGCCACCCATCTCCCCCAACAGGTGACTCTGGACGGCTCACAATAATAGTTTGAAAAAAACATGAATGAATTCTTATGCACACTGCACATATTTTATTTGTAGTACAAAAAAAAAACAGGAAAAAAACAATTTAATAATTAAAATAAAGAACAATTTTAACCAACATAAACCCCACCCTGCATTGGTGGTCAGTGTCAGTAAATGTTATCCTTCCCCCATCCCATCCCCTCTGCCCCCTGCCCCCCGGATTCTTGGTCAGTGCCAGTGGCCATTCTCCTACTTGAGGGGCAACCACACAGCCCAAATGGAGAAAGTAATAGGGTGCCCTGGACCCCACCACTCACCCTGCACAGAGGATCCCTCCCGCGGAGTATGAGGAAGTATGAGTTGAAGTGCCCCTGTGGTTGTAAGTGTGGATGGGCTGCCAAGTGCCTGAATTTTGATCATGTGACTGCAGGGGTAGTCACATGATCAGGGGTACCCCGAGACTTGATGAGTAATGGAAAGACATAATTTCTTTGGCTACTTGTTCCCATACTGTTCTGCCTGCTCTACCTTGAGCCCTCCCATTAGTTCGAGGATGCCTTCCCCAAAATCAGGACTGTCTCTGTAAAACTGGAATTTAATCTTGGAAATAAGTTTCAGGCACTGAGAGTGCCTTCTGTTGACTAAAACCTAGTCATGGCAGCAGATTATTGGGAATATTTTAATGACATTCCCAATGAAATCCATTGTGTGGGTAAAACAGGAAGGAACATAAAATGCAAACGCGAAGCACCATGAGAACGGGGCTCCTGCCATTCTCCAAATAGGGGGCCTGTACTCATGAGACCTGGGGAAGACCAGGTGGTTTCCGAGGGATTGCAAGAACGGGGTGGGCAATTGGGAGAAAGAATAACACAAGCAGCTTGGAGAATGACACACAATCACCCTGCACGGAGGATCCCTCCCGCAGAGTACGAGGAGAGGAGGAAAGCTGCCGGATGACCCGGTATACCTGTAATGTAGAAGAGTCCAGCTCTGCGATCTCCCTCCTCATGCCTGCAGCTCCTGACACAGCCCCAACACTTCCGCTTCTGAGAGACAGCGGCGGCGGCCAATCGGGCGGGCAGGCCGGATAAATGACCCTGGTGGGCCATATCCGGCCCGCGGGCCGTAGTTTGAGAACCCCTGTTTTAAAAGATTCAGGCTGAATATTAGGATAAATTTCCTCATGGTAAGATCTGCTAAGCAATGGAATATTTTGCCTAGAACAGGGGTGGATCTCCTCTCACCGAATGGTTCTAAATTGTAATGGTATGTGGGAATGACATTAGGAGGGAGAGCCGCAGACTGGACAACTGGCATAAAAGATGTCTCAGCTGCTGAAGGGGGATGGCGTGGGAAACATTTCAGAAGGGAACCAACCTTAGTTTTCTGGAGAGTAAAAGGAAAGGAGGGGAGAAATACTTTCAGTCTTGCAAGATTCTGTTAAGGTAACCTAACAATACAGATGGAGCTACTACTCCTGATTGTGCTTCTTGCCTAGACTACCTCACAGGGCTAACACAAACTTGGACAAATGCTTTTCAGAGCTGGTTTAACAGGTTTTTGTTCTGGGCAAGACGTTGTTAGATTAGATAGCCTGTAATGTCTGTCCAATTCATATTTTCTTGATTCTATGACTGCCTTTGTATCTATCTTTGCTTTGTTTTTGCTGTTTGAATCTGGGACTTGCTTAATAGACCACATTTGAATCATATTTCTGCTCAACCCTCTGTCTGTCTATTGTATCTTTGCAGGAACTTTGACTATCTCATATTCCCAGTTGCCTTCCTATTTAGCACAGTTAATCGGGACAAGACAATACCATGCAGCAGTTTAGGGCCAGAACTTTGCAGTTTTCATTTGAAACAGGGCAGATTAGAGCAGTCTACTCCACTTTGGAAAACCATAATTCCAGTTCAAATTACTCTGATCAGGATTTTATCATTTTTTTCTGATTTCCAATACAGATAGTCCAACTTAAATATTTATGCTATCAAATACAGAATTTGTGATCCAAGTAGAATTTGGAAAATATTAAGAATCCATCCTAAAGCATCCTGGAAGAAAAGGGAAGGCAACGTCTACATAGTTGCTAAGAAAACTATACCTGCAATTCATATAATTTTCACTCTTCCGTTACAGTATGTTCTTAGTCACTCAGCTCTATAGATTCCTTAGTGCAGCCATTCTGTCTGAGAATTCTGCAGTCCCAGTACATATCAAAAAGGCCACATTGGGGAAAGGTACTCTAACTGCATTATTATTTTGCTAATAATGTCCCTGTTACAATATATAAAAAGTTCATGTCATGTTTTCTGGAAGCCCTTTTTTACTGGTAATTTGCATGACAGCAATAGCGTTCATGGTGTTCTTTTTACAAGGCTTGTCTCAGTGGCTGGCTATATGTTCATGCTCTTTCACCAGGATTAAAAATAATGTCAGCTGTCTTAATACCCTGCAAATCCATCAGGTGTCAGTTACTTCTGATTTTGTATAAAAAGGACATTGTGAGGCTTTCTTCTCTCAGCAACTAATTCCAGCAACTAACTCCAGCAAGTCTAGGACAGGTAACTTTTCATCAGATTCTTAATGTGCATTGTTTGGCAAATGACAAGCTCTTTATAAAACTGCATGCTTTTTAAAAATGGTAGTAATAATAACATTTGCTGCCTCATTTATTGATTATACTCTTTAAAAAAAAAATCATTTCTAGGAATAAAAAAGTTGTTCATCTATTACTATTTTTAATTATTCAGGTGTTAACTGGTCCTTTCTTTTAGGCATATAAACACAGCACTGAACAGATCTCTTGTCCTCTAACTATAATTCAGAACAAATTTTCCTGTTCAAACATGGTAACTGTTGTCTATTTCTAGAGGTCTGTGGAAATGTACACCTCTCTGTTTAAGTATTTCTAAATTCTTGGATTTGAATTACAGAATGAAGGCAACCAGTTTCTATGTTCTGTTATTTTTTTTCTGGAAAATGATTTATTGTCATTCCTGTGAGCTGTCCAATATTACAATAGCTGTGGAGAAGGAAGAATGCAGATTTTGCATCAGTGTGAATGCAACCTGGTGCTCTGGTTACTGCTTCACAAAGGTGAGGATCCAGGAGGGTAAGAAGAAGTAAAGCATTTCCTAAATACAAGCCATAATTCACAATTCTGACAAATATTTCTGTCAAGTTCAGAAACATAACTGCCATAACTGTCAAATGACAAGAGCTGATGATCTGATTTAAGAAGATGCATGCAGAACTAGTCCGGTGAAAAATCCTTTTGAATAGATATCCCTACAGAGCAATTCTATGTATTTTATGTGGAAAGAAAGCAGTATTCAAGTATGGATAAAACTGCTGCTTCAATACTTCAAACCTAAACTTAAGTTCCTGGAAATAATTTTCATTAAAATCAGTAGGGTTTAATGTCCAAATGAAAGTTCTCTCTCTAAATTTTACAGCCTAAAGAGATATTCCTAGTTTGAATAGCTGTAAATGATCTGCATTTACACCTGATCTCCTAGTGTAAGAATGCTTCTGTGCTGTGATGCTAACTCCTTGTTGAAGATATATTTTATGAAACAGAAGATATAATTAATATCATTTATATATTTATAGGATGCAAATATAAATATATTGTTTATATGAGACAGGTGATGGAGCTCAGTAGTTTCCTGAATTCTGTTGACTCACTGTCATGCATAGCTGAACTCCAAGGAAACATGGACTCTACCTGGAATAAACTAATAAATTATTGCTTTCTTGGGAAGGAAGTATTTTTTATGTTTCTTATTTCTTTGTTGTTATTCTAGTTGTTGTTCAATTTCATGAGTTGTCTGTTTTCCTACAGATCAATATGCATACAGTATTGCCTCCTGGAAACAGAACTGGAGCAAACAGTCTTGTAACAAATGTTTTGAGATATGGCAGACCCAAAAATAGGACTGAGATCTAATTTAACAAATCATTAAAGTTCCAGAATATGATCAACTTGCTTAACGTGGGGTTTGATGATATTTCTAGCAATAACAAAGTGTTGGGCTTAGATACTTCAGAAAGGCCATTTGTTGACATCTAAGATTTAACATTTCTTTTCTTTTGTTTTCTCCTATAATTAGAAACCAGTTGATATGAGCCTTCAAATACAATATGTCCAGAATGTCTGCACATTCAAATCAATTGTGTATGAGACTGTAAAGATCCCAGGTTGTGCTGGCCATGCAGAATCATTTTATTCCTACCCTGTTGCAACAGGATGTCACTGCAAGACCTGTGACACAGACATTACCGACTGTACCTGGAGAGGCTTGGAGCCAAATTATTGTTCTTATGGCCAACATCGGATCAGGGAGTAAGGCTTCATAGTGTTCTTTGTAATGCTTGCTTTGTAAAATCATTGTCAACAACACAACCCTGTAAAGAATGTAAGAGAAAGGGCAAGGATTAAAGCCAGCCCATCAGCTTTATATGCATGTTGCATTCCTCTTCTGTACCCTAGCCAGGGCACTTTAATGTTTTCTCTGACACCCAAACATTTAATCGCCTTTAAAGCTCACATCCTCCAAATTTTGGTTCTAACCCATCCTTCTTCTCCCTCCAATTCTGAACTTCTTGCTCCTGCTTCCATTATCAACTGAGTATTCCCCACATTTCTCTGCTGAGTATCAGTATTGCCACACTTTTTGTACACTCATGTTAATCTCCTGCTTATTATTACTGTCTATATAAAGAATCTAGTCTATAGTTTTGTGATGAGATAATACAGAGCTTTGATTTCAGCAGGATTCAGCTACATGAAATGCATAAGGCTCACTTAACAGGGCTTGGACGTTTGTTTTATACCACATTCTATATGTGTGATCTATAACTGGGGTTTGGGCAGAAGATAGACTAGATCTACTGGTAGACTTTTAAGAAACTTGCAGTAGATCGGCAAGTATTTAATCAATAGCAGCAGCAACAACAACAGCCACAAAATGGCTCCCCTCCCTGAAATTACACTGTTGAATGAAGAAAACATAGGATAACCATGGTAGATTTTGGGGTGGAACAACTGTTCTGGTGCTCAGAACAAATTCCTGAGCTCATAATGTTTTATACTAAGGTTCTATTAATTTAGGGCTTCTAGTAAAAAAAGAATACCACCAGCCAAACATTTGCTCAAGCCAAAAGTTGTAGCTGCTGCTGCTGCAGCTTAAATACTGTATCCTGAGTTTCTGGGAATTGAACATGGCATTTTTGACATAGTGCATCCTTCCCCTCCCCTGGAAGAGTAATGAGCACAATTGTCTTTATATAAATGGAAGCATATCTGGTTAGATAGTTGCATTAAGTTACAAGAAGAGTCAGTATGAAATTTTCAGTGTCCATTGATTTGTTTCAGACACCCTAGACAAAATGGACCAGGGCTCATGTATATCCTATTCAATGTACATTTAGATCTGTTTCTGTAAATAAATATTTCTTTGAATTCATATACATTTTATTTTGTTGCACTTAACTTATGTGATTCTTTTAAAAAAAATGAACGAACGCTAACGGCAAAGCATCTGATCATGCATTTCTAAAACAATTTTCTCATGCTGTGGTCTCTAATAAACAATTTCTTTAAAGTCAAGGCATGTTCATTCCCAAATTGCCCTTTCCTACCTCTACTTTTGTACAGTTCATGCCAACCTGTCATGACATAAATTGACATCTGATGGATCAGTCTCTTCTGCCTGGGGCTCTGTACTCTTTTATGCCTTTCCATAGAAATCACAGAGAATGTATTCTAATGGTTGCAGCCTGAAAATTCCTGGGACATTCTAGGGATCAATGAATTATTTGGGTTTCTCCCTCCAAGGCCAGAGAAGAAGCTCCAACCTTAAAAGATAAAACCTACTTTCATTTTCCTGCCAGCTTCTCTTAGAAATGTGTCAGAAATGTGGTAAGGCAAGGGTTTTTAAATTTTATTTTTATGTGTTTAATGAAATTTAGAGGCCACCTAACTCCAAATGGAGTTTGGAGCTTACACTCAAAAAAGCAAGAATGATAAAAATAAGGAAACAGGTTACATGCATTCAGAAGACAAATTCTCTACAACAACATCAACAAATCCAACAAGGGCTCAACACCACTCTGCCTCAAGGCCTGGGAGAACAGCCACATTTACAATGACTTTTTGAATGTCATGAGGTGGGAGCCATACAGATCTTTGGGGGCATGCTGTTTCAGAAGGCACACAGAGAAGGCACACTTCCTAGGTCCCAATAGATGGCACTGTTTAATCAAAGGGACCCAAAGCACACCCACTGTGTCTGATTTCACTTGGTATGCAGAAACAATTGGAGATAGGCGATCTCTTAAATGACCAAAAGTATGCCATGAAGGGCTTTATAGGTGGTAACCACCACCTTGAATTGCACCCAGAAGTCAACCAGTGCACTCAAGGAGCAGTGGAGTCACATGGGCATACCATGGCATGCCCATCATTTCCTGCACTGCTGCATTCTGGACCAGCTGTAACTTCAGCCCATATAGAGTACATTGCAGTTTTCCATTCATGAAGTAACTAGGGTGTGAGTGATTGTCTAAAGGGCCTCCCAATCCTGGAACAGGCACAACTGGCACAATAGATGAATCTGTATGAAGGCCCTCTTGGCTACAATTGCCTGATTCTCTTTGAGCAGCAGCAACTTTGAATCCAAGGCAACCAACAATCAGAAAGTGATCTGACTACAGCAACAGACTAGTGGTAATGTCCTTGAGTACCAAATCAATCACAACTGTCCCATGACAAAAACTAGATCCAAAGTGCTTCCACTGGTAATGGTCAGGCCTTCAATGACTTGGGATAGGTCCATGGTTACCATGATGGCCATGAACTCCTAAGATGCTCCAGACTCAAGGTCACCTGGTAGTAAGTTGAAATTCCTAAGGACTCACAGGGTCTCCATAACCAATGGAATCCAGCAGGTCAGGCAGGAATGATGCTGTACAGCAGGGAAGACAATACAAAAGTAGCAATTCCAATTGTTCTCTAGAGCCCAACTTCAACTAGAGGGTCTCACATCCAGTTATCTGTAGCACATAGCCTCTGAAAACCGTCAGTGACTCACAGATGACAATAACCAACCCACTCCACCCTCCCCTGGATTCTCAGTTGATGCCAACCTTGAAACCTGGGCAGGCACATTTCTGAAAAACGAACTCACCCTCCAGGTCTACCCAGGTCCTGGTTATACATGCCATGTCAGATTATCAAATGTGGTAAAGGTCAGAGTCAAAGTTCTTCTAGTCTTGTGCCATGATCCCAATACAGAGAAAAAATTAGTTGATCCCTAACTTTAAAGCATCTTCCTTCCATTGTTTATAATGGAAGATAAGTTTTAAAGACATGTACAAATGCATAAAAAGTAGCTTTTCTCTGTATTTTTGCCTCCTCTGAAAAGCCAAAAAAGAAAGAAACAGAATAATGCATAACACTAAATAAATAACAGTATATAAACAGCAAATACTGCAAGAACAAATGCATGAGAAAGAAAGCTACAAAACAGTAGACAAGACTTAAGCATTATAGCTGCATTATATAGTCAAAAAGAGGACAAAACTGAAGACGTTTTTGCAAAAAATGTGCACATACTTATACATAGAAATACATATTTGAAAATAATTAGGTGATGTTAAATTGAAATGCAATACATCACATCACAGTAGGGACGAATGTCCATATGACCTGTATGCTTATTCTGTGTGCTGTCCTGGTGCACACTGGGATAATAATTCAGTAGCAGACCACTTGCTTTGCATGCAAATGTCCCAGATTAAATCCTTGCTGTTTCCGTGAAGGGCTGGGAATATTCTGCCTGACACCTGTTGAGCTGATATAGAGCAGACAGCACAGAACAAGACAGACATGGTTTCACTCAATGGTTTGCTATATACTCATGTTCCTAACTACTGATATGCAATGCCCTTGCTCTGCTTTCCCAATTTATGTGTGTTTGAACTGGCCATGGATCAGACAACTTTCAGTCAAAGGACTGTCCTTGTATTGAAAAATGCAAGGGTTTCTATTTTCATTCTTATAAATAAAACTAATAAAAGTGATGTTTGCTGTGATCAGGCATCCACCACCATGTTTCTGTTACCCTAATTTCTTCCTCTGTTTGCAACCCTGTTCTTTTCTCCAGAAAAACAAAGCTTACTTTGTGAATGGCAATCAAAAGAGCAGGTGGCAGGAACTCCACTAAAGACAGGAGAGGCAATGTACATTGTTACTCAAGAACACAGGAGGATGCTGACAGCATCATCCATTTTATTTACTTCTGGAAAGAAATTATGAGTATATACACAATGGAAGGCTTAATCATTTATTTGACCCACCATGGCAATGCTATTGAAAGACATAATAATAACATTAACCATATTACCAGGCTGATTATCCTACAGTGTTATATATGCCATCACCTGCCAGCAATGTCCTTCTGCTCCCTTCCTCATCATTTAATTTTTGTCCCACAACATATCCAAGAGGTGGTGGGTGTGCAAAGTACTAACTATTACACATGTTCCTTTCACAAAGATTATCCAATACAGTCTGTTGTCTGTGGGTGTTTGATCTTCTTTTTCATTTCTTGTCCAGGCAACTTGGCCTTGATTTTATAGCTGGCTCATCCAATGATGATTAATGGTCTCCAGACACCTGGATGAGAACCTCATGTATCAGTCATAACATGCCTAATTAAATTGTTGGCTTAATCCTAACCTTCTTGAATACAGAGAATTCCACATCAAATAACCTTCATTTGATTCTGCTTCCCACGTTGCAAGAATGGATGGGATTAGTCCTTTTAAAATAGTGAAAGGTGAGATTCCCTCTGCTCAGTTCTGAAATACGTGGGTGTTTACAAGCTCTTGTTACAAACAGTTGGGAAAAACCTGTTTTCTAATCATTCTATTCCAGTTGGCTCAGATATTGCAATGATATATTTTACCCTTTTCCATAATGGATTTCATATATATATATATATATATATATATATATATATATACACACACACACACACACACACACACACACACACATACATAGAGAGAGAGAGAGAGAGAGAGAGAACCCACAAAATTCACAAGATTTCCACAAATTGGCATCAATAAGAGGTATTACAAAGATAATTCAATAAAAGATAGATGGGGAAAAAGGAAAGGAGCAAATAAATGGAAGATTAGACTTTCTACTCTTCTAGATCAGTATGCTACATCCTATGGGCAAGCTCTTCCGAGCCATTTCCTAAGAATTTTTTTTAATCCTCAAATTCTAAAAAAAACTGGGAAGGACAAAGGTCACCATCCAAGCAATGGTGTATGTGCAAAGGGTCCAAGATTCAGACTGTGATATTTTGAGGACAGGCTGAAAAAGAATTATATTTGCATTCCCAATATAGATTACTGGCTACATGATTCAGAGTATGACTGCTTGTTATGCTCCTAGTCCTGTCATTCATAATAATCCAATTATACTTAAAGTGTGTGTCTATATTAAATTAAGGGAGGAGTATGCTGCATAGGATGCCCCAGATGAAATCTTGGCATCCCTGGTTTAGGAGAGGATTAAGTGGCGAATGATGGGAAAAATTTAATTGAATTTTTAGGGAACTAGAGCAAACCAAAGTAGAAACCTTGGTATAAGATACCTAGGGTCATCTGACTTGGTACAAGGGTTGTTCCTATTTTCTAAAGTATCTGAAGCCTTGAATAAAATAGTGAGGCAGGGCAGCCTGGGATCATCGTATAAAAAGATATACATCTTTGACTACTTAGAACTGGATTGTAACTGAGTAACAGTTTAGGGGAACAAGATGAAACTGCACCAAAATTCTTCAGGCTGGGCCATGACAACTCCTAACTCACATTTCATTGATAATCATGGGTGTATGTGGAAGAAAATGCTCCAATAATGTGCTAAAAAGTTATTATGGTTCAAAACAGGCTCTTAGAGAGTATTAATGGAGTATGACAGAATGAAGACATTAGGAATTAAAGATTGTTAAACTGGAACTTAATTTCCTCTACATACTTAATACAGAATATTCATTGAATTGCATAAAGCAAAATTACTTGGAGTGAGAGGAAGGACCTGGCAATTATTGGTGTCTTAATTGTAACAGCAAATAACAAAGTAATGTCCTCTTTACTATTAAGGATGCTGAAGACAAAGTACATGATCTAATAAATCAGCAAGTTGCTAATATTGATACTTGACTTTATTATGCTGAATCAAAGGATGAAATTAATTATTTTTAAATAATATAGGTGTTCCAAAGATAACACAGAATCAAGCATTTTTTCTAGCTGTGACTTCACCTCCAGATAATAATAATATTATGAAAGCAGAAAAAGGTCCTGGTCATGATGGCCCATCTACTGAGTGGTATATGTTGAATTTTATTGTTGTGTTGTTCCTCCATTGTTGAAGGTTCATAATGATGCTTTTTTGAATACAATTTATTTCCAACTTCCTTAATGAGGCTTATGTAACTTGATTTTGAAGGTTGGTAAACATTCTGCTCATTGTGTAAGCTATTGCCCAGCATCCTTATGGAATGTAGATGCTAAAATGTTGACAGTGATCCTGACATGTAGATGCCAGATGAAATTAACTTGGTCAATCCTACACTATATGATTTCAAAAATGGGTAACAAACCTGTTAAATACATCATCCCTGTCCACCAAATTGTTTCCTTCCTAGTGAAGAACAGAAGAGGAATAAGCTCTATTATGTACATGCTGTCATTATGTACTTAAAAGGCTAAAGCTGGAGCAACCAAAGGCCACTTCATTTGGGATTATCAATGCTAATTATCCACATTCGTTTCCAGAGCCTCCCAAGAGTTCTATGCTCTTTGATATAGATACTGTATATAGATATAGATAATGTAGATTGTTGTTATGAAGTCCTCTGTCCTTTCATCTCTTACCTGTTTTACATGTCTTTCTCCCTCTCCCTGCTCTTCCTTGCTTTTTTGTTTTACACTTGCTAGTTAACTTTTATGTTTGTTGAAACTTAATAAATAAACACCATTATATTTTTCATTACCTGAACTAAATGACATGTATGCTTGTTCTGACCTAGATATAAAGATTGATTGGGAGTATGCTGGGTGCAAACTAAACTGGAAATCACACATGGAAATTTTCCAAAAAAGCTTCAAATAATATTAAGTTGCTAATTAATATTTTAGGTATATGTATCTGGGGAAAAATGGAACTGGTGATGGTTGTTTCATCAGACACAGAAAATTCCTTTGAAATGATGCAGCTGCAGGTTTTGATGCAAGTTTTGATCAAATATTGGATTCCTTTTCCTTTTTTATTAATTGGATTTAAATATGTTACTTTTACACTTTAGCCAGGTTTATTAAAATTGAATGATGTCCTCACCATTATGGAACTCATAAAAATGCTCTTTATCTTTAGAAATCCTCTTAATATTGGAGCAGTTGGTCTGTTCTATCAGGCAAGTAAAGGACATTCTGGGCCCAAAATGGCTGGCGATGAACACAATTTATTATACACTTATGGTATTATGTCTCATTGATAATTAAGATTGTTTGACATTAATATTTATTGATAATATGCAGCCTTTGGGTAAATTATCACTGTTACTTATTTTGTTGGAGTTCATATTGTCCCTATAGTTCCTAATGTATCTACAGCAATTTATAAAAATTGGGTCTTTACTTGGTATTTGAATTCTTAAAGATGTCTAAATAATTATCCCAAGGGGAAAACATGTTTGTAGATGTAAATGCTTCAAATTGTTTATCTCATATTAATATTGATATGACTATATGGTTAAAGAGGGACGCGGTGGCGCAGCGGCTTAATGACGCTGAAAGTTGCCGGCCAGAAATGGCTGACGCTTCGGCGGCTCGAGTCCAGCCTTTGCGTTAACAGGGTGAGCTCCTGTTTCCTCCCCAGCTCCTGTCAACCCAACAGGTTGAAAACTCACGTGAGTAGATAAATGGGTACTCTCACTCTGGTGGGAGGAAAAATGCTGGCAGCGCCTTGCACAGAGAGATGGGACCAGTTGCCGGTAGGCGCGAAACCGCGCTCGCCCGAAAAGGGCGCGAAGCAACGGAAATCCCGCCTCCTGCGCTCGCCAGCTGGGCTATGCTCTAGGAAGGAGGCTCTGGCAAACCACTTCCAAAAAACAATTGCCTTGAAAACTGCAAGGATTCGTCCAGGCAGTCACTGCAGGGTCAGTAATGACTGAGCGCAGACAAAACCATATATATATATGGTTAAAAATCCCAGAGAGTTCATGTGGGAATATAAACATTGTAAAAATGAATATTAAAGACTGATATATGTACTTAGAGGAATTTCAAGTAAATTGATAAACTGTTAAGAAAGTTTTTATGGGAAGGACAAATCCTAAATTTTCTTTCTCTAACTTTCAGTATTATATGATAATGGAATTTTAACTTTCCTGACTTTCAGCTTAACATCAGGCAGATATTTTGATTTCTATTTCTCTAAGTGATCATGTCCAAACTCCATTATTTATTCATTCACTCATTTATTCAATCATTCCACTTACAAACTACCTAGTCATGGTGGTTTACTGTAACAATTATGGACAGAATAAAAAGTTATGATGTGATCCTTCTGACATCATGGCAGGTATGATTCCTTTTAAATCAAAATTCTACTTTATCTCCAGCATTAATGGCTGAAAGGCATATTTGGAAGATGTTGGGATGGCAGTACAGTATAATTTTGACCTGATTCACATGATAAACATACACTTAGGGATAATCCTAGTAGGAAAATCTTTTTTAAAAAAATAATACACAGACTAGTAAGGATGTTAATGCTTTAGAGAAGCTAATTGTCTATCGAGTTTTTATACCATCTAAACAATTGCCAGAGGAATTTGGATTGTGGAATGGCACTGAATGCAAAGAATTTTTTTTTTCTTAATTTTCCAATTGGGTCCAAATACATTGGCCACATCTAATTCCTGAATTACTAGCAGTACTGATATGTGTTTTGGATTATTCCAAATCTACACTATTTTTATAGACAATTCAAAAGTATTGTTCAGGTGGATATTAGTTGTTTGTAGGAATTTTGGAATACAGTGGTACCTCAAGATACGAACGCCCCACCTTACGAAAATTTTGAGATACAACCAGCTCCAGCCGCAAAAATTTACCTTGACATGCGAACTCCGCCTCAAGCTACGAACCGGATCCGCGGCCATTTGCCCTGCTGCCACATGGTCGCGGCTTCCCGTGGTTGAGATCGCGGTAGCAAGGAGACGTTCGGTGAGGCTTGTGGTGTGTTTTGTGGCGTTTGGAAGGTTTTTGGTGTGCTTGTCAGCATGGCTCCAAAGAAAATGCAGAGCTGTATGTATTTACATTGTGTAAGATCTTGCCCCGTTCGTCAAGAGAAACTCCCGTGACACGTGTAGTTCACAAAAGAGGTTTACTCAAGCGTAACGCAACAGTTACAAGCAAAGCCAGGACTGGCTTGGTACAATACATTGGTTCCTTTATACCTCCCCTCCTTACAGGCTGCGGATTATCAGCACCCCAATGATCCCCCTTAATTGTCCAGATGGCAGGTTCAGCCTGAGTCCCATTGTTCTTTAATTGTTGTTAGCCCTTGGCGTGGTCTTTGCTTTCCTTGGGCTTTTGTCGCACACACAGCCGGGAGCGGGAGCTTTTCCTCGCATGCTGATTGCTCTTCCTCAATTCCGCGGCTCTTTCCTTTGTCCATAGCCCTTGGCGTGGTCATTGCTTTCGCTGGGCTTTTGTCACGCACACAGCCGGGAGCGGGAGCTTTTCCTCGCGCGCTGATTGCTCTTCCTCAATTCCGTGGCTCTTTCCTTTGTCCATAGCACCCCCGGCCCTCTGGCGTTAACAGATTAGTGAAGAGGCGCCAGGTGGCCCTTTCATTAGCACTTCCTCTTTCTGCGCTAGTGCTCGAGCGGTGAAACTGACTAAAGCGCGCCTGCGGAATTTCCTAGCCCTGCAACGCCGGCTGACACATTGAACCTTATGGGGAAATTTGCCTCGTGGTGCGACCAAATTCGGAGGGCGGAACGGATTAACCATATTTACATTGAACCCTATGGGAAAATTTGCTTCAGGATGCGACCAATTCGAGTTGCGATCAGAGTCACGGAATGGATTAAATTCGTATCTTGAGGTACCACTGTATCTTATATTAACAGATACATGTTAAAAAAAAAAAAAAGGAGTTTCCCTTTTGATTTTAAGATAAGATTGAAAATATTTTTTCATATTTATTGGACACCTCCAGATATTGTTTATAAAAGATCCAGCTATTGACTTCATGTTGTTGGAAGTGTAAAATTATGGAGGGGATTCTTATGCATATGAAATGGGCTTAGCTCTCCATCAAACTGTTTTGGTTTAATACCCATAGGTTTGCTAAAATTATTTTGTGAAGAATGAGGTGGTTTAAAAGTAAATATGATTTGGAATTATATGCCAAATCATCATTATATACCAAATGATAATTACAAGAAGGACTAAGGGTTGATTTAGCACAGGGTGTTGCACAAAAGATTACTCTTTTACAATGGCAAAACAGTGCCATTCTGGATTACAGTCCTGGATTGATAATGTGTTTACCTTCTTCATATGAATTGGCTTTATACCAATGTTATGGAAAGAATTATCAATAGTACTGTGTGGTCGAGGCTTAGTTCTTTGTTTTAAGAACTGAACTGATCTCTGTGTGTATTACAATATATATTTTATCCTGTTTCCCTATTTCTCTTTTCTTTTTCCTTTTTCCTTTTTCCATCTTCTTCTTAAACAATAAGTTTTAAATAACAGGATATCTTATCATAGGGGCAAAATATGAAGCTGGAGAATTGTAAGATGATAAGCATTTCCACAGACAGAAAGGCTTGCCAGGTGTGCAAACTACCCAGCATCTATAGAAGACTACTTCACTCCAGCCCTGCCTAGGACACCTTCAAGCTTCCACTGGAAGAGGAATGAGGTTCAGTATTTTCAGAATCACTCATGAAGATCATACTTACACAATGGCTGATAAACAAAACCTACAATTTCAAGACTTTTCTATAGCAAGTTGACTCCTCCAAGAATTGTAGCATTTGTCAAGGCTAATTAACATTAGTTAACACTTAGAACGACTTCTATGTTCTGTGGGTACTCTTTTCTAAAAAAGGAAAACAACAATCATAGCCTTGCATTCCCTGAACTCACACTGCTGCCCTAGAGCAGAAGAACAAGAACCCTCATCTTCTTTATTTGGGGCCAAAGGGATACCCCTTCAGATTCCCTATCCCAGTTGTTATGTATATTTGGCTTCCATGAACGCAAGTAGAAAAATGCACTTGATAACAAGCTATATGATGTAGGATATTGTATATACAGTGGTACCTCGGTTCACGAACGCTTCTGTTCACGAACAATTCGGTTCACGAACAGCTCCAGTCGCAAAATTTTGCCTCCGTTCGCGAACTCCGCATCGGGTTACAAACAGGATCCGCGGCCATTTTCCCTCCCGTGACACATGATCGCGGCTTCCTGTAGGGAGGGGGACTCTCCCTCCAAGCAGTAACCGCCTCCCCACCCGCCTTCCTGTCCTCCACGCCAGAAGTCGCGTCAAGCAAGGTTAGCTTTCTCTCTCTTCATACTGTACTTTGCGTCATATTTTTGCGGTTTAAAAAAAAAAAACACATATGGTTCAGAACAGATTAACTGTTATTACATTGAACCTTATAGGGAAATTTGATTTGGGACGTGATCAAAAATCGGTTGGCAACCAAATTCGTAGGGTTCAGAACAGATTAACCATATTTACATTGAACCTTATGGGAAAATTTGATTTGGTTCACGACCAATTCGGTTCACGACCAGAGTCGCGGAACGAATTAAGTTCATGAACCGAGGTACCACTGTACGTTCATTTAAACTATGAAACCCATAATGCTATCTTGTAAGCAAATGCACTGGCACCTCACAATTACAGAGCTCATAATTTTATGCGAATGAAACATGCATTCATTAAAATAGCAGAGGCCTTTATCTGAAAATGCAGGATTGTCCCAAGAGAACAGAACTGAAAGAAGCAGATGGATTTCCCACAGGAATTTACCACTACAACCAGGAAAGAGTGCTATAATAAATATGGTAATAAAATTGTTCCTCAGACTTTCACACATTTCTAGTCATAGATATTGTCAGGATTTTTCAGATGCTAAATCAGGAAAGACTAATTCAGAAGGGAATAGCTTCAATATAAGACACAACCACTGAATTTCCAGGCAGAGATAAAGGACAAAGATTTTTTCCCTCCTCTATCTTAAAGCTAAAAGTAAAATTTTCAAGAACTAGAGAAGACAGATATTCCTAAGAGACTGTCATTTAGATCTTATATTACAGAATTCCAAAAAACAAAAAAAAAGCTCAAATCAGCAAATGTCATTGATAATTAGATTCTCATAGAATAGGTTTAAAAATGAATATATATAATCCATAAGTGAACAATTGCAACTTTATTTATCCTACAGTTTTATTTTACCACAATTTTTTTTTAGATTTTTTCCCCCACCTTTATTATTTTTACAAATAACTCAAGGCAGCAAACATACCTAATACTCCTTTCCCCTATTTTCCCCACGACAACAACTCTGTGAGGTGAGTTGGGCTGAGAGAGAATGATTAGTTCAAAGTCACCCAACCGGCTTTCATGCCTAAGGTAGGTCTAGAACTCATAGTCTCCTGGTTTCTAGCCTGGTGCCTTAACCACTAGACCAAACTGGCTCTACAGTATATATTGCAGTACATATGGAGATTTCAACCCTAAAAATATATACAATATATACAATATATTTTTAAATTACTTTAAAATAAAATTGAAGAATCTTAAGAACGCACAAATATTAATCACAAATGGCAACTTGATAGTGACACCTTCAGACCATAATTTTCTGCTAGAACATAAAGGAGCCCACTACATAAGTTTAAAGTAAACTAGACAACCCGTGACCCACTGGGTCATCATTTCAGAGATATTTCCTTACCTAAACAGAGAAACAGAATGACCAAGGGCAAAAAAGCAGTTGGAGTGGGAGTGACTTGTGACTTGCTGCCAGCATTCCCATTGACTTTGCTTGTGGGAAGCTGTCAGGGAGCATCAGAAATCTCCCTCCCTCCCTCCCTCCCTCCCTCCTCTCTTCCACAAATAATATCAGCTTGCACTATTTGCCCTCCCCTCAAGACTCTTAGGAGAGCCCTGGTGAAGCCTCCTCCTCCTACTCAGCTGACTCGTGGAATTGCCTGCCACTTTGCAGGGTGGAGGTGAAACAAAGGGAGCCATGGACCATGAGGAAAATTGCACACTGACTCCTCATTCTGATTTGTCCCCAAGGGCCCCCTCCCTTGATGGAGGAAGAGGGCTCACACATTGACTGCCAGTGCCCCTCAGCCAATCCTACCTTGCCAGCAGGCATCTGAGTTGCCCCTAGTCCTTCCCTCAAATCCCACTGCCATTAAGAGATTTTAAATTTCGGCCTTGGTTCCAAAGCAGCCAATTGTTCACCCGTCAGGCCTTGCTGCCAGCTGATTGGGTGCAGGGGATAAAGGGAGGCAGGAAAGAGGTCAGGGATACGCCCATAACGATCATGTGACCTGGGCTGACTGCAGCAGTGTGGCAGTGTAGCCGTACTGAAGCGGCCACAAATTTCCCAAATTTCAATCCCATGGGAGTTATGGGTCTCGGATTTTGGATGCATTCTGTAGGTTAGCCCATTTGGGGTACCTTGATTCAAAAATTGTGACGCACCATTTTTCCCAGCTAAAGGTTACAAACATGAGAGTTTTAGTAGTATATAGATGGGGGAGGAATAGGGGAGTAACAGAACAGACTTTCATTAGATGATTAAAAGGCCATCAATAACTTTGTAGATGATAACCAGCACTTTGAATTGCACCCTGATACCTACTGGTAACCAATGCAGCTTGTGCAGAAGTGGTGCTACTTAGGTGAACTGAGGTGTGTCTGTAACCACCCAGGTTGCTGCACTCCAGAGCAGCTATAGCTTCTGAGTGTCTTATAAGGCAGCCTCTTGTAGAGCACGTTGCAGTAATCCAAGCAAGAGTTTACCATGGAATGAGTGATCCCGAGCAGAGCCTCCCAGTCCAGAAATGGGCCAAATGGTGCACAAGAGGGATTTTGCAAAGGCCTTCCTAGGCACAGCTGTCATCTGCTTCTCAAGAACCCTCAGATTGCACACCAGTTCTGACTGATGCAGTCCATCCCCTTCCAAAACTAAAGATCCAAGATGTCCAGGACCCAGTGATTTTAAAACCCACATACTCTCACTCATGCTAGGATTTAGCCTGAGCTTTTTCCTCCCCATCTTCAAACACTGTCACAGAACTCTGATGGTTTCACTTGGACAACCAAGAGTTGACATCTGTGGGCATTCAATGCATTTAGAGGACAGTTTTATATGTCAAGCAATTAATTCTAATAAGTTTGATTTCTCTAACTTGCTGTCAAAATCATAGAACTTCATTAATCTTCCTTATTCCATTTAACAATCCAGAGAGCAGAATCCTTTCTTTTAAAAGGAATAGTGTATTTACACCTGTATTATATCAACAGCTAGTTAACTGGGTGGCAGTTTCAGTAGCCAATGCATATAGAGAAGAAAAATTGCTCAATTATATCTCCAGCGAAGCGTAGAATCATCCTATTATGTTCTACTTTCCCTCCGATTATAGTTGATTAGAGGGATATAGCATTTGGGCAAAACTTCAATACAATAAACTCTGTAAGAATGTAATTAGCTTCAGGCTTTGCTTTTAGACAAGTGGGAGTGGAAAACATTGGTGTTCAAGAATGACTTGATCCTGGCATACATGTAAACATTTTAATAATTTAAGCTGCAAGCTGAAACTTACGTGGAAATAAATTTTGTTTACTTCAGTGGGACTGAAGTAGAAATTCATATAAGATTCCATTATTAGACACTACAAGCATCTATTTCAAGTGAGGCCAAGCCCACAGAAGAACTAGATGAGATCAACCTAGCAAGAGAAATTTTGTTGAGGCCAATCTAGCAATACAATCAAAAATTAACCATATGTAACAGAAGTTGATCCTGAGTCTGAGAGCAAATTCTTCAATAGTATCTCCTAAACAGGATTCCTTCCTTCCTTCCTTCCTTCCTTCCTTCCTTCCTTCCTTCCTTCCTTCCTTCCTTCCTTCCTTCCTTCCTTCCTATAGTGTGTGTGTGTGTGTGTGTAAATAAAATGTAATGCATGGTAAAATGTCCCTTCATGCTTTTCACATTTCCAACAACAATTAGAAATACCTTTATACTGGTGATTTCTGGATTTACTGATTAAAAAGGGCTGTGTTTGAGAAGAAGGGAACTATGCTATGTAATTTTGAAGGGGGGAAATGATATAAAATATGTCTATCGCTGCTGTAAAGATCAGAAGTCACTTCTTTATCTTATTTTTTCTTTTTCTTTGCTCTCTATTGTTTTCAACACTTTTTTTCTTTATCTTTCTTCCTTTCTTCCTTTTCTTTATACATTAGATAATTTTCTGATGATATATACCAACGGTACATTATTTTATAAACATTCTCTCTTCAGTTATAAGACAATGTGAGTTTCAGTCCTTTTAACCACATTTTTCCCATTGATCAATCTGTATATAATAACCAACATTCTTAGCCCATTTTATGATGCACTTTTTAATTTGTACTTCTTCCATTTCGAATCTCAACAGAAGTTTCTATATTTTAGCAATTACATGTTCATCATCTGTACTTAATTCCATTTCAAATTCTGTTAAGAGGATGCCTTTCAAGTCCTATATAATTTATTTTAATCAAGCCTGCTGCCAAATCTCCCACCAGCAGGATCTCTAAGGGTCGATATTCCTCCCTCTGAGGCATCCAGTGAACTTTTTACAGCTCTTATTTCTGTTATTAGGAAACAGCATGCAGATATGTGAACAACACAACATAGGTACAATAAGTTTAAGTAACACCAAGCTGTTGCACTCAATGTGATGAATCTCCCTATGCCCTTCAGGAAGGCTTGCTCAGGGCTAGCAGTTCATAACAGACTGAGCAGTCTACATAAAAGCACAATACATTGCAAATATATTGCATATTTTTTAATTTAAAAAAAAAGCAACTCTCCCTCTTCTTTGGCAAAGCCTTGCAGCAAAAAGTCCCAGATAGTTACATCTTAGACTGCATGATCCCACCTTCATAAATCAGGTCTCTGATTTGATTTTCCTCCTCTCAGTTCTTTGAGTCTTGATTCTTCTTAACCAATTCACTGGGTGATTTGCTCATGGATGAAACTTGCCAGACTCCCTTCATCCTCATTGGCCAAGCTCCTAACAAATCCTTTGTGCACCTACATGGTTGTTACCACTTATTAGCAGCAGGAAGTGGAATCCCAGCTGAGCAAAGTGTAGCAGAAAGAAAAGCTTAGTGACTGCTGCTTTTTTACCCTTCCTGGTTTGCTGGTTCTAAATGCCATTCCTTTCTCTCTTTCCCTCTTTTACCTTGCCACATCCAAAGCTAGCATATTTTATATGCTTCCAAGTTAACTCTCTGACAATTCCAAAACTAGCTTTCTGTCCTCTATTCCATTCCTTCTACTACTACCTGACCTGTAGGGGCTGGTTAAACTATAATTTGGACATCATTAAGCCTAGCAGGGCAATTATTTCCTCCATTCTGTGAGTTAGCTTAACACCTTTAACCTTTCCTGAAATTACACCAACTTTATTGATAACTACTAGGTTGCATATAGTAAAGAATAAATGTAGAACTAAAACTTCTAAAAGAGATCCTATACTAGAGATGACTTAATTCTAAAAATGTCCATATCCAACTTCTAAAAGAGATCCTATACTAGAGATGACTGTGAGAGCTAGAGCGGAAAGAGTTAAGCGCATACTCTTATCCCCAGAACAAAGAGGTAGAGATAAGAAGATGAGACTGGCACCTCCCTGAGGAATGCAGGATGTTTGTGGGGTGACTCTGAGAAGATTGATGTCAGGATTAGCCCAGGAAACTCCAGGAGACAGTACAGATTCAATTCAGCATGGTTTATTGGCTTCAGTCCCTTTACAGAATCTTCTCAGAGTGAAAGTAATTCCCAGAGTCACCCCACAAACATCCTGCATTCCTCAGGGAGGTGCCAGTCTCATCTTCTTATCTCTACCTCTTTGTTCTGGGGATAAGAGTACGCGCTTAACTCTTTCCGCTCTAGCTCTCACAATGACTTAATTCTAAAAATGTCCATATCCAACTGAGTCTTAATATCACTCTTTCCCAACTTCCTGCCATCCAAATATGCTGGACTTATTTCCATAATCTCTCTCTTAGTATGGCACTAGATCAGTGTTTCTCAACCTTGGCAACTTTAAGATGGGTAGACTTCAACTCCCAGAATTCTGATCCCCAGAAGCTGGCTGGGGAATTTTGGGAGTTGAAGTCCACCCATCTTAAACTTGTCAAGGTTGAGAAACACTGCACTAGATTATTGAAGGTTGCATTATATCATACCTACTTTGCTTCTTTCTCGGGCTCTACCCCCTTCCTTACAAGAAATTGCCTTAACTAAAATAGATTACTACTGCTTCAGTCCTCTGAATCAACTGGCTGTATAATTATGACTTTTCAACTCCAAGAAAATGGCTTTTCTCCAGTTTAGGGAAGGTAGACTTTGTCAAGAGACCAGGACTGAGTGCTGATACCCAGATAAAATTGTTACATAGGGAACATCTGGCAGAGACCAGCATGCAAATGAGATCTTTTCTTTAGAAAGTACATATTTCAGAGCAAATATGGACCTCAAAAACTATGATCACACATATCCGTGGAGAAAGGGATTCAGGTTTATTGAAGAACACCACAATGAAAGTATGTGAATGAGAAATAGCAATAAAGACAAAGTAGCAATAATTGGGGAAGCAGAATTTATGGGGAGCTATCCTTTATGCAATATATAATATTGAGGGAATAGTAGTCAAAACATAAAAAAGGGGACAGTATCAAGGAGGAATGGCCATAGAGGGAAGATAGCAATCACTGGGGAAATAGCATTTAAGCAGTACTGAGGGAATAGCAGTAAACAGGCCTGGAATTTATTGTTGAAACACCACAACATTTTTGAAGAGACAGAGTGGATCCAATGTATATATACAGAAGCAGGGAGAGAACATGAGTTTTGGAAAAGCAGGAGAAAAGAGAAATGCATGTACCTTAGCACTGGAGTCATGAATCCTAAGGGAAAAAGACAAAGGGGGATTGAGAAGCCAGATCATAAATAGATCAGAAGAGGGAGAGAAAGGAGGACCGGTATCTTTCACTGATGTGCCTGGTTTTTTAAAATTGGTGGTAGACAAAGCTTCCAAAAGTTTGTGAAAGGATGGGAAGGGAAGAAGTGGGTCCCTAGCCATAGCTGTTTACTGGTGCTTTGGGGCTGAGTCAGCTCAGCATCCTTCTTGGTTTCTCCACCCCACAGCCCTCCTGAGTTGGGGCTCTAGGTCAGTTAGTTCAGAGGGTTGGCCTTGGTATTCAGTTCCGTTGTCTGTGGACCCAGCTGATCAGGCCAAGCTAATTGGTTTTTCTAGGCTGCGAAATCCTGTTCAGCAGACACTGTTCCTGGGACCTGGAAGACTATCTTTCTCAGCTCTAAGGAGGCACTGTACTGAAGGACTATGTTTAGTTCCTAAAAGGCTCGGCAACATCCTTGGGACTGTAACTGCAGCTCCAGCCCATTTGTCCCATTAAGGAGGCCTGGTCTCAGATGGTTCAATTCCTTGGAATAAACAAGGAACTTGATATCAGCAGCATCTGCAAAAGGGAGGCAGGAATCAAAAAAGTCAAGATAGTAGACAGAATCCCATGACGGAATTCTGCCTCTTTTGTTTGTGCATTGATGTCGAACACTTGTACAAAGTAGTGGGGCATCAGCCACTTGGTTGTGACTGCCATCTTTATTTTTTTGACACACACATGCACACATACACATGGTTGCATGTCTAGTGAAATAACAAAACAACAAAATGCTACAGGACCAACAGAGGGGGGAAAGGTGATTATACAGTGGAAAAAAAATAGATCCATTAAGGTGATTAAAATAAAATAAATATGACAAAAAGAAAATGAATTAACAGAAAAAAGAGAAAAGATCCATATAATAAATATTGATAGTAATATAACATCAATTCAATCCTTAACCTTATCATTAAATGTAGACCAAACAGAAATATATTGCTTCATCTTCTCATTCAAATCTAATGGCCTTCCCTTTTTAAACATTCTTTCAGGGGTCCAATAAACACAAAATAATTTTCTCAATTAATTTCATTTGTAAATTATACAGAATATATTTTACATTTCTTAACCCCTGGATCCACTGATTCTCCAGAATTGGATATTCCAATTCCTCATTCCACAATTCAGACAGGTATTACTAATACTATTTCTCATTTACTTTTTAATGGTCTATACCATGCAGGCTTGGAAATACAGAGGTTGTAGTCCAACACATCTGGAAGGTACTTGGAGAAGCTGACCCAGATTTATTAGTTTGCCAGGAACTACAGTAGAAGTTATGGAATTTGGCCCTGCAATTTAAGGATAAAAGGGTTGTAAACACCACAGATGAGTTTTCTTTAAATAATTCAATCTAGAAAATGGTTGAATCATTAAATATTCACGAACGTTTTCAAGGTTAGGATGGGTGTCAGCTCTTAAATTAGGCTTTCTATCAGATTGCTGCAGGTTATCAAGCCATGATGTTAATAACATACAGAAAACAATCTGTCGGTTGATAAGCCAGGCATTATACATCCCAAGAATGAAGAGAAAAGCAGAACTCTTCTTGGTCACACCCATGCCACCCTGTCAGCTTCATTATCCCAAAATGAGACAGAAAGAGGTCAAATGACTTGCTCAAGGCTGCACAATGTATCCAGAGATTAGAATTCCAAAGTGTGTGTGTGTGTCTATGCATGTATGTTTAGCATCAGTTGCAAAGAATCATTGAAAGAACACTTTGACCCTTTATTCTCCTTGACACCATTTCTTAATTATATTTTCCTTAGTGAGCATTAAGCCTTGAATAAAGTGAAGCTAAGTAAAGTTTCTCTCATGTCAGCCTCAACTCCTGGTGATGACATGGACACATTTTTCCCAATCCCTTGGCAGCAATATGGAAGTGTTGGGTCCAGCCAATCGACCCTAATTACCAGGTTCGGGACTTGGTGCGAGGTGAACAAAACACCAAGATGAAAATCAGACTTTTTATCGACTTTATTTCAGAGCTCTAAATAAGTTGGAGACTCCCAGCGAAAGGAGGGAGTCCTGATTACAGATTTTACATAGCTTATATACATTTTCTTCACAGGATCTACGTGACAGTTTAAACAAAGAAACCGGTTAGCTTTTTACAAACATCAGGTCACTGTGACTTCAACCAAAGATGGACATCCTTCCAGCTATACATTAATTATTACTCATTATCCATCTTAAACTTATCTTAACCCCATCTCTCTTCCCCTTCCCCTATCAGGATAATAACATTACAGGCATATAGATCTTGCATGTCCTGTCAGTTGGCCCAGCCCTGGCCCCTTATTAGACTGACCACAACTGGTCTTTCCCATCTCTGCTATAGGGTCAAGGAAATCACAAATCATACAACCATTCTTATCTTCAAGGATACAATGAAAGCATTAAAATAGTATAGCTATATTTAAAGCTAAAAGACTACAAACACAAGCAAGGGGTTACAAGGAAGCAACTATCTTTAGAAATTGCATGGGCATGTCATTGGGAAGAAATATATCACTCTTGACAAGAACACTGAACACAGTTTCTATCACAGATGCACACATTCTCATATGCTAGCCCCCCACCCATGTCTTCGTATGCAGGTACAACTTCCACATACTCAGGTCCACTATCAAATTCAGTCCCCATCAGAAGTGGTTTGACACTGCTTCTTCCATGTTTTTTCTTAACTTCCCAATGTCACAGTCTTGGGTTTCCTGACAGTTTCCTACCAAGTACCATCTGATCCTGCTTAGCTTTTTCAAGATCAGACAAGGTCAGGTAGGTGCTGCTATCAAGCTTCTTGTAAGTAAAGAAGATTCTTTTGGGGCCAGGGGATTAATGGCAAAATGATCCAAAGACTCCAATTCTGATTGTGTGTTTCTGATCCCAGCAGCCCAGGCCTACTGCAGGCTTTTTTTCCCCATCCCACAAGGTAGGCAATAACTCTAATTGCAAGGAGCTGTCTGAGGATCTTAACACATGCCTTAGTAAGAAATCCTTCCTCACGGCCTACAGGGCAGAAATAAACAATTTTTGCCTCTGTTAAGGCTAGAATATTAGTAACTTCTGTATCCAATAGCAATAATATAATACTATGGAGTCCTTGGTGCTCCCTGAGCTTGGTTGTTTGCTTGTAGGTGTTTCATTACCCAGCTAGGTAACATCATCAGTGCAAATAAGTGTAGGGTTTGCTCTCTGTTTATAGACAGTAGCTTGCCCTGCCAGTTTTGGTGGAGTGTGGTTTTCTCCTTGGTAATTCCTTGATTAGGGTATTGTATTCTGACTCAAGCAAACAACCAAGCTCGTTCAGCACCAAGGACTCCACAGTTCAACCTTGAGCTACATATATTCTCTTCTATTGGAATAATACAATAGCCCATCCATTCATGCATTTAGAGAATAGTCTAGTTGTCTTGTTGTCAATATGCTTGTTGCTGCTTCTTATGAATTTGGCAAGATTGGACATCATTGATGGAGAGGGAAAGCAAATTATCTAGAAATGAAAGTGGGGGCAAAACTATGAAGAGCAGAAGACCTACAGTGGGAAAACCTGATATTTTAAAGGCTTAGAACACTAGCATGAAAACTGGAGGTATGCAGGATTTGGAGCCAAAGCAGTTAAGGGTGCTTTAGAGCCAATACTGTACACCTCCATAAAAAAATATCAAGAGACAGCCTTCAGAAATTTGCTAGCCCAACAGTGTGGAAGGGTGAGGTACCACTCTAATTGTTGCTCTGTTGAGTATAATGGACAAGTAACATCCATGATAGTTGTTCAGTTATGCAGCCACAGCATCTACATTTATGGGGGGACCATGTTTTTCCAGAAATAAAATATTGTCATTCATTACTGAAGGAATCAGTTTTTCTCCACTAATTGGGGAAAAAAAAGCATTTATTTTACAAAATTATGTATTTATTTGCATCCAGCAGTGCAATTACTGTGTCACTGAATTCTGTTTAATGCCTGGTTGGGAAAGGATCCGTTCACACTCTTTGAAGTACAGAGTAACAATTTAGCACTTTTTCCTCTATTCATTATCTTGTGTGTTATTGTGAGTACCATGTTGGTGAGCCAATACATCCTAAAATAAAGTTAAATAAAATACTACAATCTCACACATTTATTCTTTGCAAAGAATTATGTAGCTCTACCACATTTTGAAGCAAGATCCTTGGGGAATTTTTTTTTTCCCACAACACTAATGAGAAGAAACACAGTGTGAGGTGAGAACTTGTCTGTTTTGCTGCCTAGAGAACTACTACTATATTGCATCTATCTGATAAATAATGACAGAAAGAGATACTGTGTAGATGTGATAAATAGGTGCTAGAAAAATAAGCAAGGGAAAAAAAATCTACAGTACACTTCAGGATCAAAACAGGATTTGGGGCAATCACAATAGCAGAAGACCGTAATACCTTGAGACAGCCTTCCCTAACCTGGATGAAGGGCAGACTCCCTTCAGAAATAGGGTGAGCACTTTAACTGTTGAAAAAGGACTGCAGATCCAAAACTCCTTGGATAATTGAAATAAAAAATTGATATGGCCCTTTGAAGGCCTTTTCTTCCTTTCAGTTTGTTTCTCAACCAGTATCTATCTCCTAATCTTTGATGGCCTATGCTTCCATCATTCCCAGTCAGCAAAAAGCCAAGTCACAGAACTAAACACAGAATACTGGAAAATGGTAGGACCTCTACAGAAAACAAATTTATACAGTATTGAGAAATAATTATTTATTCATACAGATAACCAGGCAAAGAGCTTATGCTCTCCAAAGGAGAAGGTTGCTGTCCAAAGTCTGTATATATCTGTACATGTGGAAAGCTATTTCACATGACTATCCCACAGATGCCAGCCAAGGAGAGAGGCAGTTAATCCACATATAAAGTTAGTCATTCCCTTCCCACCATGACCACCCCCTCCAGTAAGGGTCCTTTTTTACTTTCTTAGATATATTCTGTAGTTTCCTCTTCTGCCACTACAGGAAATAGGGAGCAAAAGGTGAAGGCCTCCCAGTGAGTCTGAGTATTCAAGCTACTCCTCGTAAGTTTCATTTCCTACCTGAGAAGTCTGAGTCCTAAGACTAAGGTTGCCACTGGCTTTGGGATGGATGTAGTTATGGGTGCAAATGTGGCATCTGTCTTAGCAAGCGGACAGCAGCTGTCTTATCCCATTTTCGCACATTCTGAAGCACCTCTTCCAAACTGAACCCAAAGCTTTGCACAGCCATAGTATTGAACAAATATACCTTCTACTAATTAAAAATTACAATTTGTTGGTGACATAGAAGGATCTGGATTTTGAGGGGAGGTACCTATGGCCTTGCATTCTCAGGTTGAGTGGTGCATACCTGCCTTAAAAATGTCACACTTTTTAAGGCCTTCAGTTTGATCCTGTACCTTTGGGAAGGTATAGTGAAATAATGCCTGAGTTCACACAGGAAAGAGAATACTGAAATTCTATACAGTAGAGGTGCCAACATTCAAGGTATCTTAGAAAATATTCCCTACTTACAAGGACCTCTTGTATTAGAAGATGAAGTTAGATCAGCACTTCAGACATTACCAAGTCAGAAAGCTATAGGAACTGATGGAATACAGTATCTGCAAGAATATGGCAAGCAACAGAAGAATCCATAAAGATTCTAACCAACCTATATCAGCAAAATTGGAGAATAATGCAGTGGCCAAAAAATTGGAAGAGGTCAATCTACCTCTTTAGATACCATTACTAAAAAAGTAACACTTACAGAGAGTGCAACCACCATACAATATCCTTAATTTCACCTGCAAAATAATCCTTAGGAACATGCAACACAAATTAGAGCCCAGCATGGAAAAGGAGATGCCAGATTTTCAAGGCATTATTCCTGATGCATATTGGAAAGCCAAAGAATACTAAAAAGATGTCACTATGTGTTTCATTTATTATAGAAAGGCCATTGATTGTGTCGATCATGTTAAGCTGTGGAATGTGCTTAGAAAATGGATATCCAAGAACATCTAACTGTCCTCATGAGAAACCTATATACAGATTAGGAAGCCACAGTCCTGGACAGAACATGGCAAAACAGACTGGCTCTAGGTTGGTAAAGGAGAGAGAAGGTTTGTATACCATTTCCTTATTTATTTAATTTATATGTGGAATTTATATTATGGGAAGCTGGATTGGTAAAAGTTGAGTGTGGTTTTAAAATTGGGGGGAAAAAACATCATTAACCTGAGCAATGGTGATGACACTACTCTGGTAGCTGAAAATGCAAATGATCTGCAAGCTCCAGTAATGAAAGTCAAGGTGCACAGCAAAAAAATGGGGTAACAATTAAATATAAAGAAGACCAAACTAATGACAACAGGTACAACAACCAGCATTAGAACTGATAACAAACACAATGAAGTGGTAGATAGGTTCTGCCTTTTAGATCAACTATCAACAGTGAAGGAACCAGCAATCAAGAAATACTCCACAGACTAGCACTGGGTAGAGAAATTCAGGTGCCAGGATGTGTCTATACCTACAAAGATCAGAACTGTGCAGGCAATGTTTTTTCCTGTGACACTCTATGGAAGAGAAAGATGGACTTTGAAGAAACAGGAAAGAAAGACTATTAATACTTTTGAACTTTGGTGCTGGAGAAGACTCCTGAGAATACCATGGATAGCCAAAAAAACAAACAAATGGATCACTGAACAAATCAACTCAGAGTTCTCATTTGAAGCACAAAAGACCCAGCTCAGATTATCATACTTTGGTCACACTATGCAGAGAGCTAGCTCTCTGGAGAAGTCAACCAACAGTAAGGTGGATAGATTCAATTATAGCAGCAATGAAGGACCTGAAGGACCAGGCTGGGACAGATCACCCTGGAGAAAATCTATGCGGTCACTAAGAGTCAATACACACTTGATGGCACTTAATCAGTATGCTAGCAAAGTAAGATGTTCTGGTTTCAAAACTAGTGACATACATTTTTCATATCTCCTTTCCTTAAAACAACAGGCAAATTGGTCATCAGATCTCAACTGTAGATCTGAGGACATGCACTAAAAATATATTTCCAGGGCTTTAGAGTTTAAAGGCGATACTAAAGTGTGTTGTATTTAACATTTTTCCCTTTATTTGATCCTCTGCTTTGAGCCAATCTGGGATTTGAACTCAAAACATAAAGCTCAGTATTCAACAGTTATTGTGTTACAAAAGCAAAACAACTCTCCAGTGGAATGCCAAGTGTTAATTAAACTCAATTTCCTCATTCAGTAATAAATAGCTGGCAAAATTCAGCATTTTTTAAAAGACCATTTTCCTTTTCTTCCCCAGTGTTATCTGTCTCCAAAAGGATGTATTGTGTTGTGAAAAACAGTTAAATATTTCTCCATTTATTGGGAAAAATTGCATGCCCAGCTCAGCTGTCCCATGAATATTTCAAGTGATTCCTATCAAGTAGTCCTGCATATAGACCACAGTGCTACTGCTGCCATCAGAATTATCCACTAGTACCAGAAGTTTGGTTTGTGCACATCTGTCCAGTGATTCTTAGAATAAGGTAATCATAGGAATATTGCATTTTAGAGTGGGGTACCTTTATTAAGAGGAAAGGTTGCTTGTGGCCCAAGACAAAATGGCCTGGCAGGGCATATTTTCTTTGTGTGGAGCTAGTTTTACTTTGCTTATAGAGTCCTGTATTATTTTTACTGCATTTTTCTGCTAGTTTTGTCCTGTTTGATTATGTGTTGGTTTTATCCTCCTTGTATTGTTTTGGACTTTATGCTTTTATACATAAAACTCTGGAAATCTGATCACTGGGTTATTTCTTATTTATATAAGAAAGCTAACCAATAAAGTCAATAAATTAAAAAAACAAACAAACATGTAAAGCAATACATATCCAAGAAAATGGGTGGAATGTTTCCTTCCTCTTTGAGGGTGAAACTATTGATGATTTTAAACACATACCTAGCAGTTATTATTTTTCCCTTTTTTTAATCTAAAGGAAGAGCAAAGGAGCCAATTCAGACATGAATTGTAACAAGAGCACAGTTACTTCTTTGCCTCCCTTCCTTGTATTCCCAATCTGGAAACATGGGCCATTGATTTATATTCCCACAACAGCCAGCTGGATGCTTGTGGAAAGCCCACAAGAACATCAGTTCCTTATTGCCTCCAACTCCACCAGGCATCACAATGGTCCATTTAAAAGGATTAACATTTTATGTGTGCTATTGTTTCTGCAAAAATTCATATACACATGCTAAGGCTGCTACAAACCAGGACAATCAGGTCTAAGTGAGCCATCCCTGAATTCCAGCACTTCCTTTGGCAACCTGCTTTGTCTCCTTCACACACTTTTCCATACCACAAATAGAAGTTGTTGGCATTTTTTCCTCTTCTTTACTGAGCAGGGTTTGAACAGTTGTTTTATACTTTCTTTTCAAGTAGTTTGAGAATTTCCACTAATCATCCTGTTCCTACACTGTGTTCTTTGCTCTTGGGCTGAGATGAACCCAAGGACGTGTGTGCTAGCTTAGCGATCTGTACAACTCCTGTCTGCCTGCTGTACTTCAGTTGAATTTTAAAGCATCCTTAAAGAAAAAAAAAAAGGAAGAAAATCTTCATAGCTGTGGAAGATGTTCCGTGTTAATACATAAGTCAGATTGCATTAATTTCTTATCGTAGCACACTTTACTCTTTTGTAAATTATTTTGCCCGTGCCTAGCACTAAAAGGATATTATTGATCTGATTTCTTTTTTAATTTGTGCTTTGCCTTTAAATTGAGCTTTTCTTCATTTGGCTCTATGATTATCCCTTGCCTGGTGAACTAATTTCTATTCAGTGCTTCATTTTAATAGCAAAACTGTACACCATGTAGCAAAATGCACTGCTATTACAGGAGAAATAACTACTAAGCAATGAGAATAACTGGAATCTATAAAACTTATCCTTCTCTATAAGGACTAGAAGCACAGTTCTTTACCTGAGTGCTTTTGTTTTGGTATGAATACAAAACTGAACCAAGTGAGACTCATTTGATTCCACTTTCAGTCATGTTAGAATTTATGCTGACTGACAGGAACAGTCTTCTGTGACCCTTCAGCTGGCTTCCATGATTTCCCCCAGATGTCCTGAATGTTCTGACCAATGCTGTTTTTACCATTAGCAGTATATGGCAGGAATTGTATGTTGTAAAACAAGAAGAAATAGGATCAAGAATGAGTGGGTGTTGAATTAATGTGGACTAAATTAAAAAGTGACTGAAAGGTGGTTTGCTGGTTTGGTCATACAGAGAGAACAAATGAGGATCAAATTGTAAAACATGTATGAAGAATGGATGAGATGAAAGGAAGGAAGGGGAAGACTGAGAAAGTCATGGTTGAATGGAGTTGATGACAGCCATAAAAAGAGAAAAATGAGAAATTTAAAGAAGAAGAGACAATGTATGAATCAGTGTATGGGCTTGACAGAAGCAATAATGGTTTTCAAGAATAGAAAGGTATGGAGAAGTATAACAAATGGTGGTGTTGTAAACTAAATTTAAATAGGTTTTTTTTCCCTCCAATTTGTCTTGCTTACTACTCTTTCTCTACTATTTTTACTATACTTCTTTTGCACTTTGCATAGTGTTGCTTGCTCTAAAAGGGAACTGTGTGATGGGTATTGAGGCAGTGCATTTTCTCCTCCATAATGCCACAGCTGGGCCCAGATCCTGTGCAAAGTGCTAGGTTCAGTCTGCAGAAGGATATTAGGATACAAGTAGTGTCGATCATTTTAAAGGCCATTACAATGCATTAAAAAGCACATGAAATGTGTGAGCAGACGAACTTGAAGGATATTCAGAAACAAAACAGCAGGCAGTTTTCTTTAACCATTTAAAAAGGTGAAAAGGAAGTGGGTAGTCTCTGTGCATCTCCTTAGAGCAGGAGTGGTGGACAGAATTAGAAAAAAACAACTTATCTTGATGCACATCTATCAGAAAAACACTGTGTTCCTATGTTTTCCTTGGTTATATTTTCTATGTCTCTAGAGTGGCCACAGCACACTGTTTTTGTATTTAAAGAGTTTTGGCTTTCACCATTGTGAATCATCTTTTATAATTTGGTAGAGTTCTGCTTTTGTGATAATAAAAGTTATATGTTATGTGATAGTTTACAGAGTTTTGAAAACATATTGCTACCGAAAGATTTTGGGCTGAATTTGAGGTGTTGTTTTCCTTTGTCCCACTGAAATCTAAAATTACATTTTTTGTAATAAATTAGTGATTAGGAGGCAATTCACTGGAAAAAAAGTAAAAAACTATATACATAGTAGACAAAGACCGGAAGATAGTAGACAAAGACCGGAAGACAGAGGTAGTGATAGATGTAGCAGTGCCAAGTGACAGCAACATCAGGAAGAAGGAGCATAAGAAGCTGGAGAAGTACCAGGGCCTGAAGGAGGAAATAGAGAGGATGTGGAAAGTGGCCACAGTGGTCCCAGTGGTGGTAGAAGCACTCGGGGCCGTGACTCCTAAGCTGGGAGAGTGGCTCCAACAGATCCCAGATCTGTGCAGAAGAGTGCAGTGCTAGGAACAGCTAAGATACTGCGCAGAACCCTCAAACTCCCAGGCCTCTGGTAGAGGACCCAAGATTGAGGAAGACACATACCACCCATAGGGTTGAGAGGGGAATTTTTATATTATATATATATATATATATATATACATACATACATACATACATACATACATACAGGCACCCCCGTTTTGTTTTGTTAATGTTGTTTGTTAGATCATTTTAGTCTGGGCTGTATGTCTGATTTAATGTTTTTAGCTATTTTTATGCTTTTACTAATTTTGTACACCGCCCAGAATCCACTGGAGTTGGGCAGCTAATAAATTTAAAATGATAACAACAACAATAATAAGTGGGTGTGGAATGTCACAAGTACACCTGACAGTTGAAGAAGAAAAAAGGGTGTTGGAAGAATATCTGAAAGACAGTGAAGAAGATGAACTGAAGCTAGTACACCATGAAGGCTTTACTGAATACCAAAGAAACCAAACTGGCCCAAAAGAAAGACCAAATGAAGAATAGAAAGGAGATATGACAAGGCAAAGTACTACATGGCCAGTACACAAAAAAACTAGCAGGCAAAGCAGATAACAACAAGACCTGGCAATGGCTAAGAGCAGGAAAGTTGAAGAAAGAGACAGAGGGGCTAATTCTGGCTGCACAAGACCAAGCCTTAAGAACAAATGCATACAAAGCCAGAACTGAGAAGACAGCAACAGACAGCAAATGCTGCCTCTGCAAAGAAGCTGAAGAAACAGTGGCCCACCTAGTTAGCTGCTGCAAGAATATTGCACAGACTGACTACAAACAACAGCATGACAAAGTAACAACAATGGTGCATTGGAATATCTGCAAGGAATACCATTTGCCTGCAAGCAAGAACTGGCGGGACCACAAAACAGACAAAGTAATAAAAAATGAAGAAGCTAAAGTGCTCTGGGACTTTAGAATTCAAACAGACAAGCACCTGCCGTACAATACCCCAGACTTAACAACTGTTGATAAGAAAGACAAAAAAGTCTGGATAGTGGACACTGCAATACCTGGAGACAGCAGAAGAGAAGAGAAAGAACTGGAGAAAATCACAAAATATACAGACCTGCAAATAAAAGTAGCATTACTATGGCAAAAGAAAGCAAAGATAGTATCAGTAGTAATAGGCGCTTTGGGTGCAATCCCAAAACATCTGGAGCACCAGTTGAACACCATCAGCATTGACAAAATCACCATCACTCAATTGCAAAAGGCAGGTTTACTTGGAACAGCTTACATCCTGCAATGATACCTCTAACATCATCAAAAAACTTCTGCCTATCTCAGGTCCGTGGGAAGGACAATAGGTGGATAAAAATGCCAAATCCAGTCTAAACATCTGGCTGACTGTGTGACCAACAACAATAATAATATAATTTCAGCCTGAATTTGCTTGACTGATTTTACTGTAAATTGGCTTTCTTCTGCAAAGTTAGTAGTAATTGGGAAATAATTACTATAATTTTCTGCCATCACATTATTTAGCAGACCTTGTTGCTGTTATCCTCCTCCTCTTCCTCCCTCTCCCTCTCCCTTCTTCTACTACACTTAAAAACAGTAGGCTGAATCAGTTCCTTGGAGAGGGGACAGTCCCTTGGAGAGGGGGTCAAAAAGGTCAAGATGGTAGCTGCAACTATACAATCAAAGCCCTGCCTCCTGCTACAGGCATTGCATTTGCAACACAGGTAAAAATGGGGCAGGGCTTCAATCACACTCTTATGGCCACTATCTTGACTATTTTTACCATGCCCCTATGGATGTCCCCTGCCTTAATCCAAAGACACAAACAAGCATGCAGCAGTTGATTGTACAACCAGTATTGTACAAATAATTGGTGCCAATACCTGATAGTCCTGAACAAGGAAAAAAGGAGAAGAAAGTGGTGCCTAGACTTAGTTCATCCTCCCAGCCAAAAATAAAAAGGGCGAAACACAGAGCTCTGAGAGCTAATAGTGTTAATCATTTATTTCAGGGGAAGAGCATAGATCACTACGCTCCTTATGGAATTCAGGCAGAGAAACATTATCTTACAAAATGTGCATTTTGTTATATCCAAGGTGATTGGCTTTTAGGCCATTTCAGCAATCAGGCAGGATGGCAGAAGGTACTACTTGAGAGAGAAGAAAGTCACTTTAGGAGGCAGAGCCCTGAAAGTAGTTTGTTTCATCGATTTTGCTCTTGTTCTAGCTTTTTAATTCCAGCAGCAAGGAGCACTAACTAGCAGATCAATAACGGCTAACAATTGGATTTTAAAAAATCATCTGATTTATAAGATCTTTGACAAAAGAGAATATATTCTTAAAGAAAGAAAATAAAACAGTCCGAATGCAAGTCCTACACAGTAACATTTAAAGACCAGGAAAATAGCACTATAAAATCATAAAGGAACATACCATACACGTTAATGCAGACTAAAAACTTACTGAAAAGCAGATAACAACACCAGCAACAAAAGGCCATATACTACTACTGAGTGATTGAAATGCAGAAGTTGGAGAAACGGAGGACACCTGGAATGACAAGAAAATTTGGATTGGGTAAATGCAATAATGCAAGATAGGATAACAATTTTGGGAAGAGATTTTTCCCCCTTGCCAACACATGCTTCAACAACATAAAAGCAGACTTTACCCAGGTCATCACACTACACAGTTAACATTAAATCAAAGCAACCACATAGTAGGAAACAGCTGATGGAGAAGTACAATCCAGTCAGCCAGAACCCTTTCAGATGGAGCCTGACTAATTAAATTTTGGTTTCAAATAGACAGGTTAAACTTAGAAAAATAAAGAGAGGTGTGCTAGGAAGATTTGATGTGATAAACATACAGTCAAAAATGCCTATAAGAACAGATTCAGGCAAGAGCAATCATGGAAGAAATGTAATAAAGGCAAATAGGGTTAAAGGAAGACAGAAGTACTATACTGAAACTTTTAACAAATCATGTTAGAAAATGGCAAAAACATTTGCAGAGAGAGAATACACACAGGAACTGATTCCACTAGGACGTGAGGTATGACAGGCAATAGAACAGCTGTTAAATAGAGCAGCTGCAATTGCTTCAGAAAAGGCAGAGGGACATGAGATTAGGTAGTTCGCGCAGAATGCACAATGGAGAAATCAAGAAAGTATAAGAATCGGGTTGCCATTGCTTCATTAGCTGCAGCAAGACCTTTGATTGTGCAAAGCATGCCAGAATAAGAAATCTGCTAAGGCTAACAGATATGCACAGTATCTGATTATTGTTATGAGGAATCTTTACAGTGAACAAAAACATTGTAAGTACTGAATTTGGAGGTGGGAAAATGGTTCAAAAATGTAGAAAGGAATGAGTGGAAGATGCATATCTTCACCATATCTATTTAATTTATACAGCAAATATATTAAAAGCATGGTAGGCTTGGAAAAAACAACTGAAAACACTAATAATTTGTGATAACAGATGATGCCATTTCATTAGCCCAAAGTCAAGAAGACTTAGAAGAACTCATTAAAGTAAAAACAGAAAGTGAAAATCTGGATTAATGTTAAATATGAAGAAGACAAAGGCAATAACAATCAGCATGCTTGGTGAACCTATACCTAATATAGGTATATAATATAATTAGGTACATAATTTTGTTTTCTTGGGCTCAGGCATAGATAACGATGGACAGTATGCTGGAAATGTAAATAGCTCAATCCTAGGGAAGAAGGCAATGATGAACCTAGACAAAATCATGAAGGAAATGTGTATCTATATAATGGCAAAATTCAGAATAGTTAAAGCAATGGTCTTTCCAGTGGTAATGTACAGGTAGAAAAGCTTGCCATTGAGAGAGTGAGAAGGATCTAGAAACTGATACCATGAATTCTAAGAAGAAAAATCAGTCCTGGGCCAAATTTAGTCTGACTGTTTCTTTGATATGATAATCAGCAAGCAGAAACTCACAAACTTTGGATGCAAGTGGATGATGGACTACCAAAAACATTATGGATGACAGAGTCAAGGGAAACAAAAGGAGAAGATAACTGATACAGGAAATGGATGGGCTCAAAGAAGTTAAGAACTGTCACTAGAGGAGCTAAAAGGGCAAAGATTTTCCATGGAGTTACGACTCAAGCACTCTTGGGTCATACCAATTAATATATAGCACATTTGCAGCAGCAGCATTAGTTACAACAGCTCTTTGAAATGATCAAAATAATTATTTCCACATTGTGGAAACCAAGGCTGGGAGATTTCCTAAAGCCACTTATGCTGGGATATAGGCTTCTTGATTCATAATTTACAGTCTGAGATGTGATAAACACTAACTCATATACCTTCAGGATTTCCTGTGCATCACTTTTCATTTCCAAAACATTGCTGCATCTAAACAAGCTCAAATAAAGTCCCAAGGTCTCATAAAGTAATCCATATAAATCATTTATTTTGACTAGGTAGAAAATGTCTGTTGTTCAAATAAATATCAGATCAATTCTCTGCCTGGGGCTGGCAGGTTTTGAAAGATCAGTTTCTGTATGCAAGAAACCACTGGGAATTAAAGCCCTGGACATAACAGATAATACAATAAAAGGTGAAATTAAGAGTTACAATAAGATGCACATATTTAGAATGTTCTTAGCAAAGTAGATCAAAAGATCCAGTGTAATGGCACTAAACAGTTGTTGATTTTAGTAACCAAAGCAATGGAGAATTTGCCTCCTATTAAGCATGAAAGCATGACATAGCTATAACCGGGTCCAATCCAGCAGGGCACTGCTTATATTCTTATATTCTTATGATGGGGAAACAAAATTAAGTAATGTTAATTTGGTGTCCAAAGCAACTTATCAAGGAGATGGAAGACTGTAGGAAATCCCAGGGCTGTAGGCTACACTGGGAAATTGGAAAAAAAAAAATCTGGAGGAAGAACGGCAAACCACTTCTGTATTGTTGCCAGAAACAACATGAAAATGTCCATGTAATCACCAGGAACTAAACCTGAGTCAAGGAAGATTTTATCTACTCCAACCTATCCCTGAAACTGCAATTTTATACTTACTGAAGTCTATTTAGGAATTATTGTTAGATTGGTTTCTTCAACAAATTATCAATGCAATAAACTAACAACAGGGAGACAAATTTTTAAAAAATGTTTCTCATCCCCAAATAGATACATTCTGTGCATGAAAATCCTCCTCAAAAGCATCTGTTTGCATATGCCTTTAGAGGTTGTGCTCTTTCATTACCCCAAACATATTTTTTTTCCTGTTCTGTTAACCAAGGCCACGTTTGGAGGGTTTTTAAATCAAAAGCCAAATATATAATCCCAGCCCATAAAAAACACATTCTAGACACAGTTGACGTTATATAGGATAATGGGAGAATAAATGTATGAATCTTGAAGGAAATTCAGAATGGTTAGCATGAAGAAAAAGACTTGTGTACAGAGTCCTTGATTTAAGCATCCAAACACATTACTTAAATTAACCCTGTGACTGAATAAAAGGCTATATTATTATTATAGAGTAGGAAGTATTTAGCATTAACCTACTATAGTATTAGTTGCCTTTGAAAAACCTCAGGTCATACACTTGCTCATGAATGACACACACCAAATGGTCTCCTTTGAGCAAATCATACAATATCTTAACTGGGCAAGGTTGTTGTCATGATAAAATAAATTGGGGAATATTTTATCTTTAACTGCCTCTCTGCAGTACTTCAAAGGTTGGAATGAAAGAGAAGTACTCAATATTCTTAGTCCTCTCTTTCCAATCCAGCCTCCATTTCTAGCCCTCTGGATTAAGTTTTAAAAAAAGCAACCAATTTACATAGATGTGCTCCGAATATACACACAACAAGCATTTATTTTTCAGCCAGGTAATGTTTATCTCCTATTCCAAATATTCTCAGGCTAAGAAACCAATAGTACTCCAATGCTTTTAATCCTTTTTAGAAATATATCTTCAGGAAGAAAGTGAATTAGGGACTTGTAGCATTGCTAGGATTATAAAAGAGTTTATGATTCCCAAATATTTCATTTGTGTCAGATTATGAAGTGCTGTAAATTAAAACATTAAAAACTATGCAGAATATTTAAAAAAAACAGCTAGAGACTTGCTGATTACAGACTAAAAAGTATGGATATTTATTAATAAGCAAAATTGTTAATTTTAAGCAAATTATAGAGAAGCTGGAAAATTTGAAACCAATATATATTAAACAGTTGAAGTTTTCAGGCATAACTGCAAATTACTAACAAAGGCTGCCTGAGCTTAACATACAGTTGGTTACAGAAAGTTGAGAGCAGAGATTCATTAAGTTTGTCCTCAAGAACAAGGAAGTCTGTAGGTCTTCTATAGCATTCAGTCCCACCAAGGTTCCATGTTCCTTTTAATAATATACCTATTTTCAACACCATAATATTTTTCTTACTTCCTTTCACAAATCACATAAGGCATAAATATCTTTGCTTATCATGATATATGAAACCATCATAGACATCAGCAAGGTCTGGGGGAAAAGAGACAAATAACAGCACACTTATGACTATGTCATCACATAAATACATGACTTACATACTTGTTCAGACATTCGGACACAAGATATAAGGGTGGCATTTGGGTAACGAGCCACCATTTGCATGCTATCATTGCTATGTCATCATGGTTTGTTTATGATACTGCTGGAAGCCATCCCAAGAAAGGAACATGGTTTATAAACTACAGTTGCTAAGTTTGAAGATTATACAAACAAATCACATTGTGGCTTAATATTTCCTAGGCCAGGTCATCCTGTCCATCTTTATGGCCTAGTATAATAATTCAAACATTACTCTTCTTGTTCTTGCATCTGAGAGCACATAGTTGTGAAACACCAGCCATTCAGTCCAAATGCCCTGTTCATTGGTAGCAGCATGCCAGGTTTTTCCCCCAGCTCTGCTGCTAAAGAGCTTTCCAAAACTCTTTTAACTGGATGGCAACAGGAGCCACCATGCATATTACCACAGTCGTATTTATTTAATCTTGCCAATGGCCGCTGCAATAAACAGCTATAAAAGCAATATCTAAAAATGTAGCAGCTGAACATTTTAAAATTTGGTTTTGAAAAAGCAAAGTTCATATTGACAAGTATATCTTAAAACAGGGGTCTTCAAACTTTTTAAACAGGGGGCCAGTTCACGGTCCCTCAGAATGTTGGGGGGCCGGACTATAGTTTGAAAAAAACATGAGGAGAGGAGGAGAGCCGCTGGACCCGGCATACCTGTCATGTAGAATAGTCCGGCTCTGCAATCTCCCTCCTCATGCATCGCCTGCAGCTCCCGACACAGCCCCGACACTTCCGCTTCTGACAGACAGCAGCAGCGGCCAGTCAGGTGGGCGGGCCGGATAAATGACCCTGGCAGGCCATATCCAGCCCACGGCCTGTACTTTGAGAACCCCTGTCCTAAAAGTTCAAAAATTGCAACCTTGGAAGCTTTATCACAATACTGTCTTAAAATAATAGGAAAAAACTCTGTATCTTGTAACAGATAATGAGCAATATAATCTATGCACTTGCAACTGAATATACAAAGATATTATTCCAGAGGAATACAAAAATGTTGTCCTTTGCATAATAAAAAAGCAGTGTTTGAAATTTAAATTCAGTTAAAGCTCTACAACTTTGTGTATAAAAATTTGAAAATAGGGTTGCTTTACTATATTACCACCACATTCACAGCAGTACATTTATGGAAGTAACATAAAAATCTATTTTAGTGTGTGTTTGTGTGCATTACATACACTTTATATGTGAAAACATAAGGAGGAAGATAGACATTACTTTCATAGGTCTGCTGGAGAAATAGTACCCTCAAGCTACATACGTGTTTTTTGAGTTCCCAGTCTAGGTCTGAGAGAGAATAACAGGCTGAAAGCCCCCTAGCCAGCTTACTACACCACACTACAATAAATCCATAGAATTGCCACAAGGTCACTTCTATTGATCTTCAATAAATAAGGTCATGAGTTCATAGAATGTTCAGGGTTCCCATGGTAACACATCATGCCATGCACAATATGCGAACACAGAATTCTACAGCAAGAACAGTTGCTTTTAAAAAATATTGTCAAAATAAAGCAACTGCCAAGTTAAAACTAAGTTCCTATCTTCCTTCTATTTGGCTTCATCCTCCTTGCAAATTTTCTCAGACACTACACTCTTAAAACCTAAATGTTTCTGACCCAGTCCTAAAAAGTCCATGTTTTCATCGTTAAATTATGTTTATCTTTGTGTCAATTTTTTTTTTTTCAGTACACTAAGATGAAGAAAATATCCAGATAGGAGAGAGAGGTGATCCATTCGACCTATAAGTAAGAGGAGAAGCCAGAGCCTTCAACTCGCTTCTTCCCTCTCAGTGTGTAAAACCCTAGTACTTAAAGAGTTAATCTGTTTCTCTCAGGCAAATGAGATGATGACTCAAAAGCACATGGGGGCAGATATATATTGAGTGGGAAGGTGACATTTTTATCTAGTCACTTTTCTGACAGTAACAACACTTTGGGATTATTTTGATGTTAATTATTACATCTTGGGAACATTCTTCCCCTACAGATGAGATTAAACGTTTTTCAGATTTTTCACTCCTGCCCATTGTTTCTCTTGCAATTTGTCAGAATAAATGCTTTCGAATATTTATGCAGTTAAGTAAGAAGACATAGTTAATGGTCTCTGGTTTCCATCTTCAATGCTCTATTACATCAAATCTCTTTACATTAAAAAAGGAGACAATGGCACAACAGTGGCCATACCATGAAAAGAAAAAGGAAGCTCCATTGAAGTCTCTTGTATAAAGCAGTTAACTCCAATTCTTGGGATCATGAAGGTGCCACATTATCCTGGGAAAGGGCATATTTAGTTTAAGAAATTTGTTTGTTTGTTTGTTTGTATACCACCCTACTTGCAATAACGCTGGGTGACTAGCAATTAAAAAAATAAGGAAAAAAATACAAAACACCCAAAAAATCATTGTGCATGAAGCACAGTTTGCCTTCAGATTCAAAGATCCTGCACAGTCCCATTATATACTCCTCCTTCCCCCAACAATTTTCATGCACCTTGGTTTCCTATAGGTTGGCTGGAGCTTGGGCAAGATGCCCTCAATGAGGCCTTTCCTTTAGTGGTCCACTTCAACATGAAAAGGAGGGTGAGCTGCTTGCTTTGAGGTCAGACCACTCCAGTAACATCCCTGGAAATGATGGTAGCTCACTGCCAGGGAGATCAAAGCAGAACATTTCAGGCATGTGATGATTTAGCCTGGAACCAATTTGCACACCTTGGTTATTTAACTGTTGCTGTATTTATAAAGGCTCAGCAGAGCTTACCCAAGCCCCTGCTGCTATCTGATCTCCTCATTATAGTCTCCTGGGCATTGCCTCTTTAGCTGAATAATGCCTATTCTCTCTCTCTCTCTCATCCCTTCGAGTCAGTGTTGACTCCTGGAGACTGCCTGAACAAATCCCTGCAGTTTTCTCAGAAGATTTCAGAAGTGGTTTGCCATTGCCTCCTTCTTCCTGGGGCTGAGAGAGAGAGCAACTGGTCCAAGGTCACCCAGCTGCCTTCATGCCTAAGACAGGACTAGAACTCACAGGCTTCTGGTTTCTAGCCTGGTGCCTTAACTGCTACACCAAACCGGCTCTCCATTCTCTTTTAGAAGCTTATAAACCTCTTTTCTGACCTCTTTTTGACATATAAAAATAGTTTATTTGGAGTGCAATTACTGGAGTAACTCTTTCCCCTAACCTTTTGTTATTGCTAATTACTCTTGATTTTTTTTTTAATTGAATCTGTATCCATTCTAAAATGTTATACATGTCATTTAACAAATGTGTTTCTTTTAATTTTTTTTTTAAAGGGGGGCATCAACTACAGTATGGCATTTCTGCAAGAAATCCTTGGAGCTGCTATTACGTTTCACCTTACCCCAACTCCTTGAAATGTCTTCTGGAATCTTTCTCTCTATAAAAGGCAACAGAGCAGGATGATTTCACCCTAGCTTAAATTTCTTGTACCTTCTGTTTTGATAATTGATATCTCCTGATGTGGCAGATCTTGCTTCTATTTTGGCAGGTACTAAGAGCTTTTCAGGATTTTCGGGCTCATCTGATACCCTTCATTTACTTTTAAGATGCTGTGATTTCTGATTGGATTATTGTTCTTAATTCCTTTATTCTGGCTCAATCAAGGTATAACTTTTCATTCTGAGGGAATACTGATCTTATTCCTGACACTTTGTAATGTAGTCTTCCAGTTGTCTTGTGGTGCATCCAGAGATGATCAATTACCTTTGGAGATGTCGAAAGTATGTGATATTTTAAATACTTGCTTAATTGCCACATCTAAGGACAGAGTGTATTTGATTCATATCATTAAAAAGTATACGATTCTCAAAGATTCCCAAAGTGGTTAGAAGATTGCACGCTTCTTCTCTGATCGCATCATTTAGATATTTTCAGCTTTTTACCTTCCTTTTAAAATGAATCTGCCAATCAAATATTTCTCAACTCCACACTGGCAGAGCACAAGCCTTGCAGGTATCAAGACTAATTTCCTGCAGGTAAACTGCACATTCACAAAAATATCTACAGTATTTCACAACCCTCAGAAAACTTGAAGTTCTTTTGATAATCCCAGAACCCAGGCATGCAACACTTTCATCACAATAGAAGAGAATATGTGTAGTTCAGGGCTGAACTGTGGAGAATATAGAATAGAAGAGAATATGTGTAGTCCTTGGGGTTCTCTGAGTTCGGTTGTTTTCTTGCAAATATTTTGTTACTCGGTGAGGTGACATCTTCAGTGCTAGAATGGAGTGGAGTTTGCTCTCTGTTAATATACAGTAGTTTGCCCTGCTTGTGTTGGTGGTTTTATTTTGTTTTGTTTTTTCTGGTAGTTCCTTGATTAGGGTATTGTTTACTGCTTGATTGAATGTCTGGTGATAATCTTGGTGTGTGTGTTTTTTTTAATCCACTTTCAGTCATGACCGATTCTATGGAGACTGCCTGGACAAGTCCCTGCAGTTTTCCTGGCAAGGTTTTTTCAGAAGTGGTTTGCCATTGCCTCCTTCCCAGGGCAGAGCCCAGCTGGTGGTCACAGGAAATCGAGTCTCTTCCGTTGTGTTGCATCCAGCAACCGGCAACTGATTCCTGTTTTCCCATGCAAGGCCCCGCCAGCGTTTTTTCCTCCCACCAGGGTGAGAGTACCTATTTATCTACTTGCTTACACTTTCAAGCTGCTGGTGAGGAGATGCTCTGGTCTTTTGTTTTCCTTTTTATTGTCTCTTTGGAGTAGTGCATAGACGTCTTTTATCTCTATGTGTCTGTTCATGGCGACCTTGTCTGAATACCAAGCTTCCAGGGATTCCCTCGCATTTTTCAATTTAGCTTGGTCTAAGATGCTGACAGTTTCCCAGCTGAAACTATGATTATGTCTGTCCATGTGTTGTGAGATTAAGGAGTTTTCATTGTGTCTTCTGACTGCTAGTTGATGTTCATGGATGCGCTCTGTTAGCCTTCTGCCTATCTGTCCTACATAGTGGTTGTTACAGTCCTGACACTGTATGTTGTAGATGACTCCTGTTTTTTCTTCTTGGGCTACTGGGTCTTTTGGTTTGCTTAAGATGTTTTGGAGGGCTTTAGTTGGTTTGTGTGCTACGGAGATGCCATGTGGTTGTAGTAGTCTGTTGGTTGTTTCTAAGATGTTTCTGATGTATGGCAGTGTTATCCTTTTCATAGCTTGTGTTGGTTGTGTAGTAGCTAGTTGAGTGGTCAGGCACTTTTTGATAAAGTTGCGTGGATATCCATTTCGTTGGAAGATGTTGTATAGGTGGTCTGTTTCCTTTTTCTGCTGTTCTGGGTTGCTGCAGTGTGTTTGTGCTCATTTGAATAATGTTCTTACACAGCTCCTCTTGTGGAGGTTGGGTTGTTACTTTGGTAATGGAGCACTTGGTTAGTGTGGGTTGTTTTCTGATAGACTTGGGTTTCTAATTTGCTGTTGTTTCCTCTGCTGATAAGGATATTCAGAAAGGGTAGTGTGTTGTTGTTTCCTTCGTCCCTGGTGAATTTTATTCCTTTGAAGATGTTGTTGATAGTTTCATGTTTCTTTTCTAGTTGAAACAAAAGACCAGAACATCTCCTCACCAGCAGTCATCACCCAGATAAGCAGAGATTAACACCAAGATTATCATCAGACATACAATCAACCAGTAAACAATACCCTAATCAAGGAACCACCAGGAAAAAAAAAACCCACCAACACAAGGAGGGCAAGCCACTGTATATAAACAGAGAGCAAACCCCACTCCGTTCTAGCACTGAAGATGTCACCCAGCCAGGTAACAAAATGTTTGCAAGAAAACAACCAAGCTCAGAGAACCCTAGGGACTCCACTTTTATCACAGACCCACTCGCCTTTTGAGGTAATTCATCATAATGAAGGCTGTCTAAACTCACCACATTTACCCAGTTCAGAACATTAAATGCAATCATCTGTCTTGTCCAGTTCATGTCATAATGTTGACCATGGCAAGACATCCATTTCCAAATTCACTAGAAATTCATCTCTATATTTTTTCCCCCAAATCAAAGTCACCAACACTTGACCCAGGCCATAACAGGCCATAGACTTGACCTATAACTACAGCTGAATGGAAACTGCTTCTCCATCATGCAGTCTCATATCAGTTGAGTGTGTTTTCCAAATTCATCAGCATGGTTGATCTCAGAGAGAGAGAGAGAGAGAGAGAGAGAGAGAGAAAGATTATCTGAATAGCACTCCAGCAGGAGAAAAAGGATGATCACCTGGAAAATACCTGTGAAAATGATCACTTTCCATATATAGAATATTCACACACATTTCACTGTGATTATTATCACATCATAGAGTAGAAGGTTCTTTGCCACAGGACTTGTTTATGAAAGGATCTTGACAGAGCTGCAGATCTTACCAGAATGTCACAAATTTGTATTTGGTACCTGCAAATGTTTCTAATCAACAATTTGTTAAAATACTGACAATAAATCCTGTCCTTAAAAAACAGGTATGTGTACTGTGGCAAACAACTTTTGGTGATTGTTAATTACGGCTGAGTTGCTTTGCATTCATTTGTACCTAAAACATCTATCAGCTTGACACTGGTAAGTTTATGCATGCCAAAATTAACAGCAAATGATAACACTGATTCCTTGTAGAGGAAGTCTAGAGACAGCTGGTAGCATTGCACAATGTGCAGTTTGTTTTATTCTTTTCCAAAAGGTTCAGGAAGTAGAAATTTAATTGGTAGGACAGGGACATCTCTTCCCACTATCCAGATGGATAATGCACTGCCTTCAAGGTTTGCAAAAGCTGCTTATTCTGAAAGGCTCACTGTCTCATATGCTTGTTATGGGTATTTCAGTGGTGGTGTATTTAGAGAGTACAAGATCTGTACACATAAACATGAGAAGGGACTGTTTCTAACGCCTGCTGCCAATGCCTATACTTTCCATTGGTAGCAAGATTTTTGTGCTGTCTTCTTCTCTGTGAAATATGAACTGGGTTCCTTTAAAAAAAAAAAGTGTAACCTATAGGGATATGATATTACCTGGGAAAAACACATTTCCAGAACATTTGCTGTATCAGCTGTGCTCAGAGGCTCTTAACATATTTCCTAGACAAAGGATTATTGTCCTGTGGTGCAGCACACTGAATTGTGAAGCAACATATCAGCATTCCCCAATCTGGTGACCCTCAGATGTGGTGGATTTCAAAACCTACTGTACGCTGGCTGGAGATACTGGATGTTGGACTCAAATATCTTATGGAGAAGGCTGCAATTAAACATGCACAAGACTAAGCCTTTCATGAACATTCCTCTTCTCTGCCTGAGTCAATGGGCAATATTTCAATGTTATAAATAAAGAGTGATTAATATATAATTATAGGTATAAGTAATTTAAACAATTCAGTAGTCTAAAACAGATGATCCGTGAGCATTTATGTCAAAATGATACTGTTCCATCATCAAATTAATAAAAAGCAATCTTCAGCCCTGGAATGTCTCAGTGTATTTTTTGTCCCCTCTCCTCTGAATGAACTTAGTCAGTTTTGACCTCTCAGCTTTTCCCCACATTTTTTGCTATCCAGTATTTCAATGAAGGAAGAATGTCATGCTATGGTGTTCACATTAAATAGGTCCATTGATGAAGTACAACAATGTATGTAAGTGAGGTAATGAGGAACACTTACAATATTGATTACATTTTTTCCCAATTTTTCCAATATTGGCACTTAAACAGGATAAAAACATATTTCTACCACAACATGAAGCGCAAAGAATGACAAGAACATGAAATTGTGGACCTTTCCCCACTGCTGAGTTAAAGTGCTATTCATCTATCCTTGGACTGACTCAAAAAATCTATATAGGAAAGAAACATGCTGCCCAATCGACATTGCCTAACTTCATTGTTCTGACTCACTGCAGAATAATGGTGTCCTGATTTTGCATACCCAGTACATCATAAGCAAAATAAGCTGATTCCTCCAACTTCGCTGTTCTCCCCATCACCAACCAGCAGGAAAAAGGTCTCCCAATCACAGTGACACAGCAGGAATGCAGTAAGTCTTGTCATCTCCAGGCCCCTTCCTACGTCCCTCTTCCTACATCCCATTCTGTTGTAACCTGAGCTGAATAAATCTTTGAAAGACTGATCAGTCAAGAAGGGAGCAGAATCCCAAGCAGCATGTCAGAGAAGTGGGTGTGGTGGGGTATGATCCCATTATTTTACTTCTGTGCTATTTCAACCTTGCTATTTCAGTACTAGAGTGCCAGTTTGGCACAGTGATTAAAGGCACTAGGCTCAAAACAGGGCGACTGTGAGTTCTGTCTTAGGCACGAAGCCAGCTGGGTGACTCTGAGCCCATTACTCTCTCTCAGCCCTAGGAAGAAAGCAGTGGGAAACCACTTCTGAAAATGTTTGCTGAGAAAACTACAGGGACTAGTTCAAGCAGACACCAGGAGTCAAGACTAACTCAAAGGCAAAACAAAAGAAAATCCTTACTACTAGCTGAAATACTGTTGCATCTAGCTCTTCCAAGAAGAGCAGAATGGTGGCAGATGAAGCTGACCAGAGGGAACGTGGTTGCAATGGCCAATAAGTGCTGCCTCAATCCCACCCACTTTTGGTCACCTGACAGTAACTCTGATGTAGTGGGTGGCAAAGCATAACAAATTATACACACCTTGAGGAAGTCCTTGGATGGTGTTGGAGAAAGGGGGAAATATGCTTTTTTTTTTTTTAACACTGATGCAGCTAAGGACAACTTAAAACGATCAGACTCATGGGCTGGGCATGAGATAAAGGCAATATCATGGGGCTATGGAAGAAAAAAAATGTTGCCAGGGCATGTTTGTGTCATGGTTAGATGCAAATGGGGAGGGCCTTGTATAGAACTCATTACCACAAGCATGAACTTCTGAAACCAAGCTAGAAATGTGTTAATGATTCATTTGATATTTAACTAATGGAAAGCCATTTAAATTATGTCAAATGCAGTTTTATCACATCTAAGGAATCAAGCTAGCCATTTCATGGAGCTGCATCCAATGCTACATAGAGGATTTTTCTCATGTTTTTAGCTCTTTTCCCTCATCACCTTGTACATCTCCAGATATGCTATAGAGTACTGGAGGCTCCTCGGAAGCAATTTTGGGGGTATGAAGGGGTGAAAAAAATGTTCTATTTGCAAATAGTATTTAGTCAGCAAGGGCTATAAAATTAAGAGTCGGTGCAGTATTGTGATTAAGATGTTGGGCTGGGACTGGGGACACTCAGGTTCAAGTTCACCCTCAGCCACAGATGCTCACTAGGTAACTTTGGACCACTCTTTTTTCTCTCTCTCAACCCAATCCACCTCATAAGATTGTTCTTATGGGGCAAAATTGGAAAAATGAGTGCTATATATCTTGCCTTATACTCTCATTCCAAGGAGGTGACCTCCACTTCCATTTCCCACCTCTCATCCTTGGAATTGTTATTCCTGTCCCATGTCCATTACTCCTTGTTGATAAGTCCACACCTAAACCATAGGAGGTACATGGCCAGATCTTACAACTCAGACACAGTGGAACTAATGCAATCAATCTAGTATAGAACTTCTCCACTTCCAGGCCCTCCAGCATGGTCCCACTGTCAGTAACCTCCAACTCCTCCAAGATAGATGAAGAAGGGCCATCTCATATCTAATGGTGGGTGTTATTCCCTTCCTCTTCCATTTCTGCCTAGTAACCAGATTCCAAATGGCAGGATCTATGTGTTCACCTATTCCTGGAACTGACAGCAACATCCCTGGAAGAGGCTACCACCCCAGGTCTCACTGCCAGTAACCCTCCTACATGGGACAATGACTGCCTTCTCCAGTCATTCCAGTAAATAGCACCTTCCATCCAAGTCTAGTCTTCTGTTTTCGAGGCTTTCACGTTCTCCTTCCTTCCACACCTCCAGGGTTTTTCTCACTATCCTTTGATTTGCACATCACTTGAGAATATTGCACATCTCGGTTTTACAATACATTTACTTTTAGACAAATTCATCTCACTGAGATAAATTTCCAGCTTTTTAATTCTAAAAAAAAACTGGATACAGGGGTCTTCAAGTTAAGATGGCAGCCTCAACCATACAAAGCACTTAAAAAAGGACAGGGGTTCAATGGCATGATTGGGGCCCCCATCCTGATTTTTTTGATCCCTCTGTGGACACCCATGACTGGATGCCACAGATCTCTCACAGCCACTTTCCGCAACTGATTTGGGGCTGTCTTAAACACTTAACTCAGGCTACTGATCAAAGCAATGACATTGCTAATTTATTCAGCATAAGCATGGGGTGTCAGCTGCTTTCATGTGCCACATCAACTCTGCTCCACTGGAGGCAGGAGGCTGGCTGCTGCCCACTACCCTGCTAATAATTTTAGTTTGTTTAGCTCATTAAAAGTATGTATAAATTCAGATTGTGGTTTGCTGGATTTGCTGTCACTGAAATTAATTGTTTAAAAATGAAAAGAAATCATAACAATATATTTAGAGCCAGATGAATACATGATTACCAAACATATAGTTGCTTAATTCTAACTGCATTGTGAGGGAACTTTATTTTTACATACTTATTTCATTTATATGCCTCTTATTCCCCATGAGTCTTTATCGTGTTTTTTCCTCTGTTTCATAAGCAACTGAGTTTTATTTTTCATTTCTACCTACTCTGATTCTGTGGCAAGGGAATGCTTTCAGGAGCATTACTCCAGAGCCAGCAAAAAGAAAACAAGCATGCCATAGAAAAGGGAAGAGTGCCACAAAGAGGCTATTCCAGGAAACGCATTTCTTGTAAATGAAGAGAAATGTTATAAACTAGAAACTATTCACCCGTCAGCAAAAGTGCTACGAGACTGTTGAAACTCTTTGAAACAAAGCTGCCTATCTTAAGTGATTACACATATGCCATATATTGCATCCTTAAAAAAACCCCAATTTTTCTCTATAGTGAGAAGAACGCCTTTTTTTTTAATAGAGTTGTGGTGAAACCTGTGCATCTTAAAGGTAGGAGATCATGGCTTACTCAAATTAATATATTAATCTAAAATATATTTCATTGATTTAATTTTGTTTCGTGACTCTACTCAGTTTTTAGAGTGCAGCCTCAGGCTATTCAAAGGCCATGTTCAGCACTCAACCTCAACCTTTCAGCACTGAAAAGGCTAGAAATATAGCACTGATGGAAAGCGGGCCTGGCCAGCTGTTTTGGAAGTGACTGCCTTGCTTGAGTAGATACCATAATGTTAGTATCTCACCACAGCCCATGGCTAATGCGTCCTTCAAGCTTACTCTAATACCTCTGCAGGCCTTAAAAAGGCAATGAAGACCTGGATCTTTCCCTGGGCACTCGGATCAGCATGAGTAGAGTTCCCAGTCAGTGAGATACTGTAGCCTTTAGTTCTAACTGCCATTTGTTTTAATAGCATGTTTTACTTTTCTTTTGCATTTTTGTATGCTTCCCAAAGTTACATTGCTTTAATTGGATGACCGTATAAATGTTATAAATAATTAAATAATTTTCTTCCACAATTGGCTGCACCAAGGTATAGCCGGTGGTTAGATATAGCTGCCTTTTTAATTTCACACAAAGCCCTAGAAAGAAATAACAAGAAAGTTAGCGATGTTCATGTCTAGGTAAGCTCACTGGGGCCAGAGGGTCTTGTCTCTTCATTCCATTCCCTGTTTAGAACAAGTAAAAAGTGTTGTGGAAAATTCAGAAGTACAGAGCACAACACTGAAGAGAAAGAGCCATGTGTGTTGCAATTATCATTGGGTGCCTGTTTAACAAGAAAGAGGGACACTGAACAATGGGAAAGCAAAGATTTTTATAGAAGTTGAGGGCTACAAGGTGAGAAATCCTAGGGATCTGACTGGCTGGCCAGTTTGGAGAAGCTAGGCAGGTCCTTATCCCTCTACCTGGGATTATTTCTATTTAGGCAAAGTGGCCTTTTCAGGAGTTCATTGTTAGAGAGATGGAATGTTGAGGTAATGAGGCTGATTGAGGATGAAACATTGGGGTTTCTTACCTTGTTACTATGTTGCAATTCCCATATTAGGGCTGCCCTTAGGCTGTACTGTGAGAAGCTGGTGAGAAGGCCTCTGTTCTTTGGTTTGCAGTGGGCTTTGTCTGGAAGCAGGGAGGGTCAATTTGGCTCTGATAGGATTAAGCCAAGAGAGGAACTAGGGTTGACCCTGGTCACATCCAGAAGACAGAAGAAAATGGGTGCAGCCCCCATTTTGTTGGTTACCTCTATTTTCTTCACCACAATTGGGCTGCAGTTGGGAAAGTCTTTGTGAAAAAAGTGTATCTTCCCCTTTCACTGGTGCAGGCCACAGAAGGGAGGGAGGGAAAAAAATAGCCTGGTTTGCTTTACTGAGCCTCAATCTGCAAGCAGTAAAGTAGCTATCATGGATTATCTTAGTTCTTTACACAGGATAATAAGACCCGTGGAATCCAAGAGACAGGTTAATTAACATTTTTGAGGCATTTCAAAATGAAGATCCATTTCATCAGGTTCATTAAATAGTAAGAATGTTTACTGGCTACGTAAATATTATTCCATTATTCCATGTCTGAGTAAAGAAAAACTGAGAAGTTATTTGAAGGGTTTTTCACAGATTATCTTTTCTTAAGGATACATCTAAAATATCCCTTGATATTGACTAGACCATATATAAATACAGATGCTGCAGGAGTCTAAAATGGCTTCCATACAGGGAAATGCTTACAATTTGTGTGTGAAGGCATACAGGTACATACGTATACATAAAATATAAAATCTGTATATATTTAAATATTGACTTTCCTTTTATATCCTCCTCTTTCCCCCCATTTATTACATGCACTAAGATCAGTTTTCACATGAAACAGAAATAAATCTTCACCATCTCCTTTGTTCAACTAATTTATATTCCATGGTGTATTTCTTGCCCTAACAGATACAAACTAAGACTTTGTGTGCCCTCTGCTGGCTCTTCCTCAATACTATATCCTGCTTCTAGGCAAGAATTTGTGCTCAGAAAATGTTATACAACTGCATGCCTAGCTGCTCAACTCTAAAACATAGACAAACAAGAGAGGAAACCATGGTCCACAGAATGGTACTTATGTTTATGGGGAAATATGAGCATCATTCCACTACATAAATATCATTCCTGCATCTATACTTTGATAGCCTACCAGCGTTAACAAATCTGCAGATGATACAAAGTGTGTGTGGAAGTGGGGGAATGATTGTTAAATATCATAGTTTCAATAATCAGAATGAATTGGAAAAGCTGAAATTCTGGACTGAAATAGATATGATTCAAGGTGGATAGCACAAACTTCTAATTTACATATACAATCAAGAGTAGAGAAATATAAGAGTAAAGAAATACTTAGTTGTCATCAGTAGATGTAAAAGGAATCTAGGTGGATTACCAGCTGAATAGGAACCAGTAATGTGATGTGCCTGGTAAGCAAAATGAATTGTTTTACTTCTCAATAATCATACATAATTTCATATTCATATTTAGGCATTTTTATATGTACAACTAACAGCTGAATCATGTGCTGAGTTACACACACTTAAACTCGCTGAAACCAAAAAAGCATTAAGAAAAGCCTTGCTGATCCATCATCTCTTCATTCTCTTCCTACAATACCAACCAGATGCCTAAAGGAAGCTCACAAGCAGGACAAAACTGTCTCTTGATAAATACAATAACAGGCAACCTTGACACATTCCCTTCAGCTTGATATGAATAAATGTTTCCAGTAGCCTGGGTTCATGTACTAATCTTTTCAGGTTAGTATTAGAACACCAATTAAAAAAAAAAAAACAATGAGGTTGGTCACACTGGAAAACCTATTTAAGAAACAACTATATTGGTCAATGGGCTGGAGGACAGATGAAGTTGAACTCAGACAAGACCTGTTGCTGCTTATCTATCAAGGCTGTGGGTCAGCTCCAATGTTGTCTCTCAAAGGGGTCCATTACTTGGGGTTTTCCTGGACTCGCAGCTACTGCTAGAGGAGCAGGTGGAGGCCTTTGCTCAAATATAAAGCAAGAAGACTGGGTAGCAGTAACTTGTGCTTTCATCAGTACTTGGTTGGATTACTGCAATATGAGGTAGAGGCACCCATAACTGCCCATGCCACTGCATTCTGCACCAGCTGCAGCTTCCTGATACTTTTCAAGGGTAGCCCCATGTAGAGCGCATTGCAATAGTCCATATGGGAGATGACCAGGGCATGAGTGATGAGAGAAAGGCTTTCCAATCCAGGAAAGGGTGCAACCAGCACACAACACGAAGTTGAGCAAAAGTCCTCCTAGGCACAACTGCCACCTGCTCCTTGAGCAGGAGTCGTGAGTCCTGGAGGACTCCCAGACTGGAGGACCCCCAGATTGCACACCAGGTCTGTCTGGGGCAGTGCAACCCCACCCAGAACCAAAGATGGTAAAACCCCAGATACAGGAGAGTCCCAAACCCACAGCCACTCAATCTTACCAGCCTGTTGTTCTCCATCCAGACCCCCACAGCCTCCAGGCACCATGAAAAAACATCCAGAGCATCACTTAATGCACCTAGAACAGAGATGTATAATTATCATCCGTGAACTGATGATACCTCATCCCATGGTGACAGATGATTTCATCCAGTGGCTTCATGTTGATGATAAAAAAAAAAAAAGTGGAGAGAGCACCAAGCCCTGCAGCACCCTACAAAGCAAGCACTACTTCTAGCTAGAATTGACCCATTCAGGGAGCTAGCTAGAATAAGCACATCCAGGGAGAAATTGCTTCTGATTCCTGACTTCATGAAGGTAAGAGAGCTGAGATGTTTCTCCACTATGGACCTGTGCAATGGAACAGCCTTTTCCTGGAAATATGACTTAAAGAGACCATTTTTAAAAATCTTAGTTAAAATGACATTATCTTGTAAAGTCTCCTTTTGTGTGTTGCTCTGTTTTTAGTATCTTCACTTAATATGAAAGTAAATAAATTGAATACAGGAGATTTACTTGCAAGCAATTTTCACATGCATTTAAAGGACTTCGGCTTTACAGTATAATCACTCATTTATCTGTTTACATTCAGTATAAGGTATTCTCAGATCTACTCAGCTGTGATGAAACCCAATTGAATTCAATTTGGATGCATAATTGGAGTGTTAAAAATACTAAAATGTAAATACTGCTATAATCTCTTGTTATATTTATTTTTTTTATATGTTCCCAATTTTGTATATGTATATTTTTGTTAAGGATCTTGTCCCTTAACAAAAGGGACAAGATTTACTCAGTTTAGGCCTACTATATCTCTCCTGCAAAAAATCCAGAATACCATTATATGGCAGCCAAGAATTCATGTTTTCTGTTATTATTTTATTATTATTTATTCAAATTTGTTATAGCCACCCAACTCTGATGGATTCTGGGCAACATACAAAATCAAAAAACAGTAAAAACAATTAAAACATAAAACTGCATAGACAGTCTGGACTAAAACCATTATAAAAGCAACACAGATCACAACAGCCACCCCCCCCCCCCAAATACATTAATACATTAACCCCAGGCCTGGGACTGAGGCCAGGTTTTAAGAGCTTTCCAGAACCCCAGAAGAGACAGTGCTGGCGTTATCTCTGGGGGGTCCTGTTCCAGAGGGTGAGGGCCATGACAGGGAAGGCACGCTTCCTTAGTCCCACAAGTTGACAGCGTTTAATAGAGCAGATCTGGAACACACCTGCTTTGCCAAAACATACCAAGTGGGCAGAGACGATTAGACACAAGTGGTGGCTCAGATGTCCAAGCCCTATGACATACAGGGCTTTATAGGTAATAACCAGCACCTTGAATTGCAGTCAGAAGCTGACTGGCAACCAGTGCTGCTCACGTAACAGCAGTGACACGGGCATATGGAAAAGTGCCTGTTACTGTTCACGCTGCTGCATTTTGAACCAGCTGTAGATTCTGGGTGGTCTTCAAGGGCAACCCCATATACAGCACATTGCAATAATCCAGATTCTGGATTATTCTTGGTTGTGGCCATCTAGCTGTCAACCATATTTCTACAGCCCAGATACAGTATACCTAACTCAGACAATATGTCTGGTAAAGGATTGAGCCATTGGAAATTTCATAATTTTGCATAACAATTATTCAAGAAGAGGATTTTTATCTCAGTATTACACACTGAAAAGCATACTGTGCTGCCAGTGTTTACAAAATAATGTGATATTTTGGACTCATATGTGAGATTTGTATGCCGTTAAAAACAAGAATCAAAACTGAAGGTTTCAAGCTGAAAGCCAGCTCACATATGATTCAGGAAACTTCTGATTAGTTCTCCTTTATTTCTTTCTTCTTCTTTTTTAATGACTAGGTAAAAGAAGCCATTCAGATAAACTGCATTTTGAAATCTCCTTTATAAGCAAATACATCTGTAAAATGCTGAAATCCTCAGATGCAATTTGGTGCTCATTTTAGGAGTACAATTCTAAATGTAAGTCTATATACAATTCCTACAGTTCTATCCTTTTAAAGTAAAAACAAATGCAGTATATAACAATATCACATGATCCAGAAAACTGAAGCCAGGCACCTAACAAAAAGCACAAAAACAGCTCTGTGGCCACACTTATTTTCAGCTGGGCAAGGAAAAAGCAATGTTTTAGAACCACTGTGTCACTAACTGGGTTCACATATCATGATTTAACTATAATGTGCTTTGTTTAGCTTTAGCTTAATGTGAACCACTTACTGGGATATAATTTGATAGGTGAACTAGGCTGCTACAGCTTGTTCCACAGATCATGGTTTAGCACAATGAGTTAATGCAGCCACTGAGCTGTAAAGAATGGTTGATTCATACTGCACATTATATTGATTGCTTAATCATGGTCTATTAAGTCCAATATTGTTGTTGCAGTATTCAAGTTTTTTGATTAGTAGAATTAGAAGCAGTACTTATACATGCATGTTTATTCATCTGTAGGTTCCTTCATACTAAATCTGATCAAGAAATAGCCAAGATACCAATTCTTGAATAGGATTTATGACTGTTCACTGAGCTCATTACTTAGATGTCAATGAGTCAGGCTCAACTTCTGGTGAAAGCATGGACAAAAACGGATAATGGAGTATATAATGACAGCAGCATATAAGAAGTTTGCTTCATTAGTACCAACAAGGCCTTTAATTATGTGGATCTGGGGAAGGAGGTGAGAGAGTGTTGCATATTGTTCCCAGTCACTTAACTTACATAGCAAATATATATATAGCTACCCATCTCACAAACATGACTCTGGGCAGCATACAAAAAATATGTTAAGAGTAGCTTGGAAGATATGACAACTGGAATCAAAATTGGAGATCAAAATGCTAAGAGTTTGTGATGGGCATATTGTGGAATGGACTATACACACGCACACACACACATATGCATGCTTGGATAAATGTAGCATTCTATCGGCCAGGTAACCCAAAACCTTACTCCACCTTTGATCATGCCCAAAATGTTGTTCAGCCTGTCCAGGACCTTATTTCACACCTCTTTTTATCACCACTCTGATATTGGCTATTCATGAAAAATATCAGTCTAAATATATGCTGACTTATTTTACCCTTCATCTGGGCATAGCCAGCTGCATGAAAGACTATTGGCTCATGGGTCTATGGCTTTGATATGATTATTATGCCAAGCTAGGTATTAGAATAGCTGTTGAGCGAGCTTTTTCTCACCTCTCTCTGGTTCTTTGGAATCAACTCCCCACTAGAATTAGTTGGAGTCAGAGACTTTCAAGCATAAAGAAGTACTAAACGTGCTTCTTTTTCTTAGACCATTAGCATTTTTAAAAAATGCAAATTAATTTGAATGCAGAGATGTTGATTTGATCGTTACAGGCCTTTTAGCCTCCAGCTCTTTATTTTATATTGTGATTTTACAATTGGTTTTAATATGTCATAGTATTAATTTGTATCCTATGTCTGTATTGTATTTATACACAAATTATAAATGAATTTATTAAAACTATTATACGTTCAAGATTAAGCTACATCTACTAGGTTATCTAGAATTTTAGTACAGCTATAGAAAACAGGATGAATACATCTAATAGAAACTTCCATTACTAATTCATTTACTGAGTTGAGCTGCCTAGTGAATCAAAGGCAGCTATATGGGAGAAGGCTTATGCACAGGCTTCACGCATTCAGAATATTCATATAATTAGGAGTCCAGTTATATGTGCAAGCCTACATGCAAGTGTTGCCTTTAAAACTCAGGCACCCCAAGTGGCATGGAGCTGAAGACCTACTGCCTGAATTTGGGAAAGAAAACCATTTTACCTTTGCAAAGGTGGCTTCTTAGTCTACCTGAAAATACAAACCATCCAATAATTCAGGCAAAGCAAAAAGCATTTATTAAGAGGGGTCAAGTCTTTTTATAGGGAACAGAAATAAATGATACATACATTCAGTATATGTGATACGTCAGAAAGCAACTAATCAAACAAAAAAAGACATTTATTACACATGAGAATTGAACAATAGAAAACATTGATTCCAGATAAGATTCCACAAGTGGCAAATGTATGGGTTATTTCACTCCCTTTCCCAGCCCGGTTTGTAGCTTTAAAACTTGCAAGTATATTCAAGGACTTTCAGAATACGTTGTCTATTGTTTAGTTGCTGAAAAGGCAAGTTCTCAAATATACCAAAAGAAATGGCCTTGGGCCAGAAGAAAAACATGCTTTCCTAAAGTTAGAAAAGAGGCCTAGACTGCCCTGTTAAAAATGCTAATATCACCTTTTTAAAATGCTAATAATGAAGCCTAAAATTCCAGGTAACACAAGCAGATCCTTCTTTAGCTCAGATGCTGTGTGGCCTTACTCTCTGGTAAATGAATCATATATATATATACACACACACACACACACACACACACACACACACCCTTCAGTTGCTCTGCAAAGGAAGTAAGTTATTGTTTTAAAAGTCAGCCGCAGTGATTAATTTAAGATTGATGCAATTTGTGAATTCCTCTAGAAATAGCTCCATTCACATTTTATTGCAGCTTGTAGGATCTCCTCTTCAGACACAGGCAGCCAGACGGAGTGAAAGAGGGAGCAGGGCTTCCCAGTTCTTTATTCTACACGGGTCCCCTCCGTGCGCATAAAGCATGGTTAAGAGCGTCACACAAATTACCGAAAGCAAAGGTGAAAAACGCGACAGTAGAAGGAAATGCCCCCCCTCCCCCGAAAAAGAATTACCCGGCCACGAAATAGAGGTGACACAGAGAGGTGCAAATAGGGTATACATAGAAATAAATACACATATTTGATGCCATAATCCTTTACAGCGGATGTGAAGGTTCTCTATCAGCGCGAAGGGTTTGCTAATATTGATTTAACGCTGCCCGGCTGAGGAAACCTCAGTCCTCAACGGTCGAAAAGATGCAACCTTCCCCGTCGCTTTCTCTTCTCACAACAGACACCTGGTGCTTCTGCCTGCAACAAACCTTGAAACAATCCCTCCGTCAAGGAAGTTATTCAACCCGGAACAGAAAGGGCGACGAGTTTGGCAAACACGCGAGAGGCACCCAGACGCAGCAGCCAGCTTCCCCGACCTCGCCCGCAACTCCGGCTTTGCTCCTCCTGCGGAAGCCCCTGCAAAGCCACCCGGACCCGGAAGTGGGCAAGGGGGCCAATAGGCCTGCAGTTCCGGCTTCTGCGCCTCTCAGCCGTCCTCTCCTTCCGACAGCGAGGAAGGGATCGGCTTCATGGCAGCCCTGGGCGAGGCGGGCGAGGCGGCAGCGGCGGGACTCGGGCGAAGAAAAGCCTACGGCAAGGTGAGCTCCAGCGAGGAGCCGCGGGGAGGCTGCGTGAGCCGAGCTGCTGCGGCTCCCTCGCACTCCGTGGAACGCAGCTGGGGCTTTCTCCATGTGCCGCACTCCCACTCCCATGATACCCGCTTCGCTGGATTATGGGAGTCGAAGTGCACGCCGGAAAGCCGCCGGGTTGAGGAAGGGTGGTGTAAGAGATGGCGAAGCCTTTGGCTTCTGGAAGGAGGGTTGTGTCGTTTAACGGTTCGGCTCTCGCCCCGCGGATTCACAAAAATGACTTTTTGCTTGTTTGTCTTTTGGAGGCAGTGAGGAAAGAAGTGTAGGCGAAGCCGTAGAGGAGAGAGACGAGTTTTAACTGCGCAAGGTTTATACTAAACATGTTTTCCTGTAAACGCAGGTGATGTTGACAAGACAAGCGTTTTTCTTATTTTAGTTAAATAACCCTAGCTGGAAGGGTTTTATATTATTTTAAATTTCACCCTTCCTTCAAAGAGTAAAGGATTTTTCCCTTTTCTGATATTACCTTGACGCACCACTCTCATGAGGTAGGTTAGAAGAGAAAAACGGATACATACAATTGGGAGAGTCTATATATCTTTTTTAAAAACTTGGGTAAGTTCTCTTCTTCCTGTGTAATCAGGTATGGAAATATTTATGTCCTATAGAAGAATGTTGTCATCAAATCATAACTAAGGAAGTTATCCTGATCTGAGGCTGTAGTAAGTGAGGAGGAGGGAACAGTTGCTTATCAGAGACTTGAAACTAGCATTACAGATGTGTTGTTGCCATGGGCAACACACTGACATTTCCTGTGCATTGGAGAGAGCAAAATGTTTGTATAAATATTTGCCTATAAACAAAAATGGCAAAACCTGGTTTGGATTATATTTCAACTTATTACTTTAAACGCCCCATGAAGTATAACCCATTTGATTATTTCAGATACCAAATCATGCACTGGATAAGACCCCACCCTATGTGTGGGGCTCAGATTTTTGTCTGATTCTGGATTTAAGTTTTTATTTTATAATATATATTTTATAATTTATTAATAGAATATATTTGAGATATGACAATCGTGTGCCTTTTTCATTAGTTTTAAAAATATAGATATTTTCAAATGTAGATATATATTAAAAATATAGATATTTTAAGGGCCTGTAGCCCTTAAAAGGTGGAGAAAGGGGCTGTTGCATGTAAATCTAACTAACTAAAGTTGCTGTAATCTGATTTAATCAGCTTCACCATTTGATTTTATGGAATGGAAACAATGTGCCACTTTGTACACTACATTCTTAGATACACGTTTAAAATATGTTAAGTATAAGTTTGATTGGCTGCATCTTTTTATTCAGTGTATAGTTTATGGCAACTGACCTTGCCTTTGTTTAGGGGAGACAGAGAGCTATAACTAGGGAAATCAACTCTACAGTTCTGAGGGCCTTTTTCCCCCATGCATACTACCTTTTCATTCTTAACAAGCTGCTGATGCCGGATCAGGACCAGTTCCTTGATAACTCAAAATAGCAATTACTGTCATTGCAATATTCAAGCAATAAACTATATAATCTGTTAATACCTTTTATAAAATATTGTTTGTATACTTTCTGTCTTTCTGCAAATTGTTACATGTGCCCAGCCATAGCCTGCTTTGAGAGAGAGAGAGAGAGAGATCTTTTACATAGTATATATATGCTGCAACTGACTGTTTCCAGATTAAGTTCAAGTTAATGATATGTAATGGGCAGGATTACAATTAGGGATGCTGGGGTTTTTGTTTTTTTCTTTTTCCTTCTTCTCCTCTTTATATGATTGCTGCCAAAAATGTTTGCTGGATTTGTCCATTCCTCCTCTTAGTGTTCTTTACCTTCTGTCCCATCCTTTAACAGTATTTTTAGATATTTCAGCTGGGTTTCATAGATAAAGATTACTCTACTACCAGCAGAATATATTTAAGGTGATTATGAGGACATGCAGAGAGTCTCTTTCTATAGATATTTCTGTGTTACGTTTTGTTATTATTCATTTTATGTGAGCCACCCAGAGTTTTGGGAATGGGGTAAGCTATACATTTTAGTAAATAAATAAATTACAGCTTGCTCACTCCTCCATTCCCAAATGAAAGGCTTGTAGATAGCTTGCTTGATCAATATATGTCACATGTCCAAATATTAAACAGTATTTAAAAGTTTCTAAATTAAAGAGAATGAATGATACTACAGTGGAACCTCGGTTCACGAATTTAATTCGTTCCACAACTCTGGTCGCGACCCGAAATGGTCGCGACCCGAATCAAATTTTCCCATAAGGTTCAATGTAAATACAGTTAATCCGTTCCGACCCCAAATTTGGTCGCCAACCGATTTCTGGTCACGACCCGAGTCAAATTTCCCCATAAGATTCAATGTAAATACGGTTAATCTGTTCTGAACCATGTTTTTTTTTAAAAAAACTGCAAAAATATGACACAAAGTACAGTACGAAGAGAGAGAAAGCTAACCTTGCTCGGGAGGGAAAATGGCCGCGGTTCCTGCTTGGAGGGAGAGTCCCCTCCCTACAGGAAGTCGCGACCACGTGACGTGGGAGGGAAAATGGCCACGGTTCCTGCTTGGAGGGAGAGTCCCCTCCCTACAGGAAGTCGCGACCATGTGACACGGGAGGGAAAATGGCCACGGTTCCTGCTTGGAGGGAGAGTCCCCTCCCTACAGGAAGCTGCGACCACGTGACACGGGAGGGAAAATGGCCGCAGATCCTGTTCGTCACCCGATCCGGCGTTCGCGACCGGAGGTAAATTTTTGCAGCCGGAGCTGGTCATGACCCGAATTGTTCATGAACAGATGCGTTCGTGAACCGAGGTTCTACTGTATATTGTAAAATGTCTTGAAATCTGTGCCAAAGGGAAACACATTGCATCATTTTTTGGTTGGTAGATAAAATTGCCTTTTCAAAAACAGATAAATTATGCATCTCTTGAAATAATACTATGTTTTCCAATTTCTTAAAATAATTCTTTTAGCAATATTCCAGGACTGGTATATATTCCTCAAAAATAATCAGATTTCAAAAATGTGAGACATAATTTAAGGTAACCTTAACATCTTAACATTAAAAGATTTCCCTGTAAAATTTATTTATATGTATTAAAATACTATTTCATAAAGATGTCAGTGACTCACAAGATAAAATCATATGAGTCCATGAATATCTGATGTCCATCCTTTCAAATACATTATTTGGTGTGTCCACTAGACTCAAAATAAAATTGTTTGGTGAATCAGTGTTAATGTTAAATTCAGTGAAACCAAATCTTCCTGTATAATGCAAGAAAGGAGAGTTATATCTTTCCCTTTTTCCCCTGCCTTCTGTTTTACTCCCCAAATTGAATCTTGGCAAGCCCCGACATTTCATTTTTCAACTGATCTTAAACACTAATAGATTCAGTTCAGCTGATAGATTTGTACTCTGTATAAGCATTATTTCTGAATACAGAATTGCAGCACAGGGGATGTACTGAGCCCGCTCTCCATTCCTGCATCATTCTCTCTTTTCTTCAGGAGCCAAGATGGTGGATTTGGGAGTAGAAAACACAATTGCATCATTTTTCCAAGTATCCTAGTTTCAAAGTGGTAGAACAAAGCTAGAGTAAGACAATGGAGCATGGGATGAATTGTGCTATGAGAAGGAAAATTTAAAATTGTTTGCTGCTTGTTCACCTGCCTAAGAATAATTTGAATTATAGGAGAGCAGATATCTGGAAATAGTATGTCCTTAGGTCCCTTTCTCTAGCACTTCAGCAAGTCAGCATTTGTATAGAAATGCTCACATATGTCAGCATATTGAAATATTTCAGTGACTGCTTCAGCATCACATAAATTAGAGATACGTAACTTGCAGTCCTCCAGACACTGTTGGACAACAGCTTTGAGCAGCTTCAGTTCCACTAGAGAACTACAACTCCCAGCATAGGCAATAGTGAATGATGCTGGGAGTTGTAGTTCAGTAGTGAGTACCTGACATTCCTCACTCCTGGGTTACATGGTGCTGAAATGCTAATTAAAATATCCCAATGTGTTGACATATCTGAGCACTTCCAGTATTGTAAGCCAACACACACTTGTTTGGGTCTTGAGACACAGCTTGTTCATTCAAGACAGTTTTGCCTCGTGATTTAATCCAGTTCACATGCTGATTTTAAAGATCTCAGACATTGAATAATCAGTCCACTACAGATGCAGTTATAGATTTTTAAGAGTAATGTGCATGCTTTGATAATGGAAAATGTTGATGAAGTTATTCCTTCTGTTTTGTTTTCTTCCCATGCCTTGGTTCTGCCAGTATAATCTTTCTGTTACTTTTTAATGTAATTACTAGCAATTGTTCCTTGTCTCCTTTCTGACACCACCTGCCATGTTTTTAGTGAGCATATCATGGGGGATCAACTATTTATCTTCAGTGATTCACTCCTACATGAAATTAGCGCATTATCCTTAACATCTTCTGTTCTTACTAAAATTTGCCCACTCTCATACATCACTTAAAATGTTTCATCAGAGCAAAGCAAAACTAAAGTTTTACATGTTGCAACACTCATTATTGGCAATATTTTATACTGACAATTAAAAACCTTATTCCTGTCATTTTAAGTTGGGTCTGGGAGCCGATGCAATTTTATATATCTCTTTTCTGTTATAAATGGATTTAAATTATTAACAGGACCTTAGTCTCTTGGCTAAAATGCTTAAGCAATACAAGTTATAGAAATGAGGGAGGCAATCATAATGTTTGTTTACATAACAAATAGTAAAAATGCAAAGAAAAAGTTGAGCTGGAAAAGTATAGTTGTGTTTTTAGAACACAGTCAAATATTTGCAGCCAGTCTGAACTCTATGTCTTTTATTTTTGGAGTCATAACTAACTTGGAGCAGAATAGAGAATGTAAAATATAATACTGTGTGAGAAAAAAGCAAAGAGTTAAAATATTCCCAGGCACAAGTCCTCATATGAATTTTTGTTTCAGATTCTAAAATAAGTTATTCAAGAAGACAAGAGAATTAGGCTAAAAATAGAGACTCTTCACAGGATCCAATTGCTGCTTACAAGCCTCTACATGCATATATGGACTTTTGAGGACATCTTCATCTAGGCCCTTTGTCCTCCTATATGAAATGATGATGTAGAAGATTATGGGGCATCCAGTACAATCCCACAACACTTTAGTTGGAAGGAAACTTGAATAAAGAATATTGCATGTGTAGAAGCACTTACATGCATACGTGGACTTTTTTGGATCTTGGTCTCTGCAAGTGTTTGAAAAAAATACCCATGATTTTGGTGACCCTAAAAAAATAACCCTAATTGCTGTTCTGATAAAATATCAGTCTGGAATGAACACACATACAACTCTGATTCATGGAGGAAAAAAGCTGCAAGTTTTTTTCCTTGTCTGATTTTGTTGCTGAACATTTTATCTCTTCATAATATTGCTTGCAGCTTAATAGCTTCTTCACATTGGCTTTGCTTCCACCGTCATTCTTGCAACCTGCTGCCTTGTACTCTTAACTGAGCTGCCATTAGGAAATATTAATTCAAATTTCTTAAGGCTTCTTTCCACTGTTAAGACTGATAACGGAAGTGGCATCATACATTTCTCAAGAAATAATCTGGTGCATGTTTCAATAGCAGATTCTGCAAAGTTTGGACAAGTTGTATATTCCCAAGGTACAAAAGCGTCATGTTGCAGCTGCTTCTATACATGAGTTTTAAATTATGTGCCAGAAAGTAATTAAAGGTGGTCCTTAGCCTACTCTGTCTGTGACTTCTAATTGAGTTCTCTTATCTATGTAACTTTCGACTTAATCAAATGGTCTCTAATTTTTTCAGCACAAAAATCTTACAACTTCCCATCAGATCTGTTGCAAAATTCTTCTGCATAAGTAAAACGCTAACTTTAGAACAATAGGATTGTTTGGAATTTGCTAACAGCTTAACAACCTGACCTTGTTTTTTGAGATTCTTAATGCCAAGAACCTAATATAAGTATCCATTATCATTTGGGCAACTTTTCCACAATGAATATTCTGAAAAAGATATTTTTGTTACTGTAAAGCAACCTTTCATTTTGGAATAGAGGCCAATCTAGCTAGTTCATTTCTCAGCTAGGTTAGTCCTTCCAGTTCTTAAAGCTAGTTGTACCAGTCTCTGGTATTCTTTTAATCTATGAAAAACCATACATGAAATGGCAGTTGTTTTTTGCCTGGAATTTGTAAAAGCTGATATATGAACGTACTCTAGTTGCAACATGGTACTTTAGTGCCTAGATTTAATGGTAGGCAAGTGTCTAGCCTTACATTCAGGCTCCAAGTTTCATTTCAGTACACACAAATCTAATAATTGCCTGAAAACCATGAAACAATTACTAGCATTGCCTGCAGAAGTACCTGTATTTTATGATTCCACTTCATTCTTGAAAAAATTATCAGAGTACAGGGCAAATTTCTGGGTTGATTTTGTTTTGGCTCTAGTTAAAAATAAAATTATGCATCACAAATCTTACTTCCTTCACTGCTTTCTCCAGGATAATCCTCGTAACAGCTGCTAAAGACGACAAAAGATACAATTTAAACACTGAAATATATTTTACTGGTCAAGTAAAATGGATCCATGTTCAGTTGGAAATCAGCTGCAGGCTAGCAGTGATTGTCATAAAGCATACTTTACCTCTCAAACTGGCTTGAAGACTAAACAAGAATTATCAGCAACTGATCTGTTACTTCTTCAGCTTAGGACTGGGATAACTCTTTCAGAGAATCATACAATCTGCTTCCATCATGCTAAAGTTTACCTTGATAGATACGAAGACTTGCAAAAGTCATGTTGTGATCCTTTTAATATGCACAAAAAACACTCAAGGAAAAACTTGCATGCAATTGACATAGATGATGCATCTTTTCTAAGTGCCAAGTTTGGACGTCAGTTTATTCCAGGCTGGAAGCTTTGCCCCAAATGTACACAGATAATAAATGGAAATGCAGAGGTTGACTCTGAAGACCGTCAACGAAGGAGACTTGATTCAGACGTATGTATATGGGACCATTTTTTCAACTATCTAAGTACTGGACTAAAGCTGTAATTTTTTGCACAGTTATGTGGCAGTAAATCCCACCCATTGAAATAAAGTGGTACCTCTAAGTATATGTGCCATAGGAGACAGGCTAAGGGTATGAAAAAAAATAGCATCAATAAGATAGCCCCCCCCACACCTTAAAATACTAAGAGTACAGTCAGTTTTGTACAATTTCTGATTGTATGGCTATCACTGGATAAGCCCTGCATGAAGAAAATGCCATCACAGTTTAAACACCAGAAATGGCATTTTCTTGTAAATTTGCAATATCTCGTATGAGTCTTCATATGAATTGCATGTATGAATGAACTCTAATCCTTTTAAGGGGAAACGAGACCAGATCCTTTCACGGGAATAGGGAGAAAATAACTATACTCAGCTTTTGAAACTGCGATATGCAGAAGCTTTCTCCATAATTTTCAACTCAGTCACACAGATTTCTGTTTCATTCAAACCAGGAAACAGTAGTTAACAAGCTGTTTTAATAAAGTGGTTTTTCATGAAGATGTTAGCCATACTTTCCTGGTTTGTAATATGATACGATCTTAACTCATTCATAATGGTTAAAGGTGAATTAGCTTGTAAGAATGCAGGCAAGATGAGACCACATAATTTGTGTAAGCAGTGAGGTCTTATCAACACATTGTGTACCTTGAGATGTAAAGAGTTTGAGAGATTAGAATGGGTTGTACTACTTCAGACTGATGGTGGACCACACTTTAAAAAAATTCCCTGTGTAAAATACTTTGCAAATATAAAACAGGGTGGGGAGAAGCACCAAGAAGAGAGATTCTAACAAATCATCTTCCTGTTTTGTTAGTGCTTTTCCTGCAAGGTATACAGTATTTCACTAATGGGAGCATTCGAAAACCTGAATTACCATCTGCAGTCTGAAGCTGCACACACCTTAGAGTTCTTACATGATTTGATAGAGGAAGATATCTCTTCCAAGCAATAAGAACATCATGATGGAAGACTTTCATCTTTAAAACTGAAGTTGCTGTCCAGCTTTGCACAGTCTAAGTTTAATGAAGACATGCTACAGCTATTTCCTATTTTGGAAATAGGAAATAAAGAGAGAAATGAAGAAATTACCCTGTTTACTAAAGTAGCAACTCACTATTCCTGTTTCCATTAACTTGCATCACTAAGGATATACTCCTGTCCAACTTACTATCTTTGCTTTCTGTTGACTGATATTACTATTACTTTTACTCATTGAGATACCTCATAAGCAACCTAGAGCACAGTTGATACCATAAATAAAAAGAGATAAGTGTATGTGTTGCTTTATACCCCAATATGTTACATCCATTTGTTTATATTTTAAAATAGTTATGCAGTCTTCCTTGATCGAGAGCAAGACATTATTGGTGAAGAGGGCATTTGTTTTATATCCCCTATATTGATATGTCAATCAGAAGAAAATTATACTTAAGAATTTTAACATTTGGCTTCAGCTTCAGTGCCTGTCTCTTAGCAGAAATATGGTATCACTTAATTAGAAATGCTCTGAATTGTTTAAATGAAATTGTCTGTATTTATTCAGGGACGTACAGCTAAGGCCTTGAAGTCCTTACAGTTTGCTAATCCAGGACGTCATACTGGATTTGCTCCAGAAGCAAACAAGAGAGAAAAAAGAAGGCTTCAAGCAAAAAGCACATCCATTAATTCAGACAGGTGGGTTCTTTTCTGCATGGATTACCCTTGCTTTTTCACTTTGAGGGGAAAATGTTCTGCTTGCATATGGATTATATTTTAAAACTGCTTAGATGCATGGAATTTTCTTTTCATGTATGTGCATAGAAATAATACGATAAATTGCATTACTGTAGTCAGGGTATCCATGTTCATTCACAGATTAGGGAAAAAGTTCCCGGTACAACTTTTTTCTTTTTCTTTTTTTCTTTTTCTTTTTTTTGGTCCCAGGACAAAAATAGGTTCTGCATGGAGTTTTTGTCTTTTTGGCACAGAACAGATTGCACTAGGGAAATACAACTTCTCCACTGAGGAAGGAGAAGAAAGCTAATTAGAAGCACAGTCACATTAGCCTCTTTTTTGCTACCTATCATAGCAACAAAGTATTTGTGCCCTCCTTCCAGGTAAATCCATGGATTACCTTGGTCATCTTCATTACTTCTATTTGGCCATTGCATTTTTAAAGCAGTTTTGTGGCTACAACAATCAAAATGCTCTGGAAGAAGTAATTGAAATTATGAGTTGGGTCTCCAGCCTATATTGATTGATGAATATACTTCATTATTCCATAGCAGTTTTATACCAATTTTGTGTCAAGTAGAGTTCTACCAAGGAATACATACTTTGTGACAATGGATTTGTTTTGTAATCTTGATTGATTCCACATGTCTCTAACAATAGAATAATACTAGCTGATCCCAGTTAATTACATCCTTTCCCCCTCGGTATTGTTTTTTCTGTCTGGGATCATTGGGCTGTCTAAGAAAGAATGTCCAGAAGGGATTGAATGAATATAATTCACAGCTATCTCAGTAAAAGACGGCAATGTAAACATATCTTAATAACAATTTCTTAGCCCTAGAAATGCTTACACTTAAGTTGATGTAATTAAGATGATTCAGGATTGCTCTGTTGTATTTATGCAAAGTATATTCAGATGTTAGAAAGAATTGATGCCAAATTTGAACATTGGTTCGCCATGCTAAGAGCCTTCCAGATGTTTTGGATGTTATCTCCCATCACCCCTAACCAATATGGGAAGTGGCAAGAAACTATGAGATTTGTGGACCATAGTATCTGGAAAGCACCAAGTCGCCAATCTTAGATTTAAACACCCTTTATATTACTTTTCTTCTCCATTGTCTCCATTTTCCTTTAAAATATCTTTAAAGCGTTATTAGATAAAGGAGAAGCCAAGCTCAGTTTTACTATTGTCTGGATTGCAGAACACCAAACCCTGCCTAAAAGGAATGTTTTTGTTGTTGTTGCTCTTTAAAATTGGACTTAATTAAATAGTTTAATAATGTTATTAATGTTAAAACTTAAAAATAATTTACCGGTCAATCTTTTTTATAAATTAACTTCCCCTTAACACTAAATATGTTTTAAAATTGCCAGTGGAGATACTATACTTTGTGGCAATTTTAATATTAAACAACCAATAGATCTATTTTTGGTACTCTATGCTAAATCCAAAGCAACCCTGAATTAGATATAACCCTAGTACAGTTGCATGTCAATTTGTGATAAAGAATATATTTCTGCTTAGTGTTACAACAAATAATATTGAAGTAGCTATTCTTTGTGTAGCGAGATGTATTGCAGTGGCCAGATGGAAAGCTCTAAAAGCCTTTCGTATGTAGTGTGAGCACTAGAAATGTGAACAGTTTGCCACGTGAGTCAGAAATATGGCATGGAGAGACACCCATGTTGTGTCTAGCTGCTTGAATATGTAATGGTCTCTGTATGGAATTAAATTCTTACCCTGCAGAAGTTTCTTGGCAGCCTATACAATTGTTGTCATATTAGTTTATATCTGCTGCTCCTTAGTACAGCAAAGTAGAGAAATTCACCTATCAGGAGCTTTAAACTGAATTTTCAGTTATTTAAAACAGAGTCTCACATTACAAATCATCGTTAATTATTGTGGCTTGTGTTTTTCCCTCCAGGCAATTAATAGCGGCCAAGAGCAAGGTATACGATAGCCAAGGCCTTCTGCTGTATAGCAGGATAGACCTATGTGACTGCCTTGATGAAGACTGCCTTGGGTGTTTCTATGCTTGCTCCAAGTGTGGCTCCAGAAAGTGTGGACCTGAATGCCGTTGTGATCGCAAGTGGCTGTATGAGCAAATTGAGATAGAAGGAGGGGAAATTATTCGTAATAAGCATGTGATGTAGCCTGGGTTCTGCATTTCATTACTCAGTCACAGGAAACTGCCTTCAAAGGTTTTTCACATAATAAAATATAATCTGTTTATATTTCCAGTTAAGATTCAGTGTTGCCTAAACAAATAATGGCTAACTAAGGGTAAGTTCCATATTTGTGTCATCTGTACAGAAGGAAGATTGGAAGGTTGTCTGAGTAGCTGTGAATTTATTAATAGACAAGCTAATAAGAATAGTATTTGCTAATTTGCATTGTGTGCTCCGTGCAGCTTATTTTTTTTTTCTGTATCTCCATTGCTGCCCTTTATAAGAAGTCCTCGAGTATTTTCATTTTCTAGAACACAGTTACTCCTGCAGACACGTTAAGCACTAGCAGTCATACGCAGTATTAGCTTTGGAAAATTGGTGATTTGAGAATGATGTTGCATGATAAATAGAAAATACAGGTGTCAGACTGAGACTTTCAGGAAGATGGCATACCTTTATTAAGAAATAATAAGAAACTTATTGACCTTTTTTGCAAACGAGTTGCTACATGAAGAAGGAATTGTATTCTATGCTTTCAACAGTATTTTGCTGCTTCTACTGGAGGGGAGAAAGTCACCAAAGATACAGCCTCCTGCAGTATTTCTGTTCTGAATAGCTTGTTTGAAGGCTTTATAACTGAGTCCATAGATAGCTTCATGGAGAATTTGTGGCTGAAATATGACACTGTCACCTTAGCTTTAAGAAATGCACAAGGTATTAATACAAGCATAAGTATGGTGAGACTCATCACATCTACAGTCTCTTTACAATAGCAATTAATAAGCAGTGTTTGTAAGCTACTCAGATGATTTGCCATGCGCCCCACATAAAATGCATGTACACTTAGTCTGGTGCATATGGTGCATATTATAGAAATGTGAGGTTCAGGATTTTGCAGAAAAGATACTCTGTACTAGAAACTTTTATAAGGATGTGCCAGGTATCTTTATTTTTATAAGAAAAATTGAAGTTCCTGTTGGTCTGTGTCCTTTATCTGCAGATGTTAATAAAGAATTGATTTACAGTAAAATATCTGGTTGTTATTTCTTCTGTTACTGTATGTGACTAAATGAGACCTAATTCAAAAAGGGAAGAGGATGGAAATGATGATGGAATTACATTATGCTACCATTATATAATTTTTGTTGAATTACTAGAACATGTAATTTCTGTATATAATCATGGCAAGAAAATACCAACATTTAAACTAAGGATTCCATTCAGTATCATGCAGGCAATGAGATTTCCCCTTGTTCTCTTCCTCCTAATCCTCTAAATGTGTTTAAATGAATTTCCCAGCCCTCTGTAGCAGATATTATATCCAGGGTGTGCGTGTGTGTATGTGTAAGAATCCCCTCCAAGGTTAATTAAACCCAATTAAATATATTGAAAGTGTTGCAATATTGTATACCACACTGGAGTTTGCACACAGGTTTGCTCTATAAAAACACAAATGGAGGGTGTTCTAGATGTAAGCTTCCTGTACAGAAAATGTTGTTCAGTCCAGTTGTAGACATAAACTGGTATCTGTGTGGCTAAACTTTACTGCTTGGATATTTTAGGGTTGGAAGTGTAAACGTCTTATTGCCTATATATTAGTGTTATTAATGGATTGTCCCTTATGTATTACTATTCCTTTACTACTGAAGAGGCTGCTACTTGGTTTTTCTGAATTCAGCGCAGCCCATCAAGAAGCCTTAGGAGTCCATCATCCAGCATGCAACTCTCAAGGGGCTGAATCAGAAAACCTGTTGCTCACCAAAAAGGATATCCCAAAGGCCAGAATTAGTGGGGCTCTTTTTTGTAGAGAAAGCCGACCCACACTGATGAGAGGTAATGGGGTCCATTAGATGGCTTTACACTTTTAATTTAATGTATGTCTTAAGATCAGACCTGGTTGAAGAATAGAATATGAAAACAGCTGCTCACTGCAGTGTTTGTTTTTTTATTTCACTTTGGGGGCAATGTGGGTATCTTTCCATTATGTATTATTCTATGCTGTTTTTTTTCCCTAACTGTAGGTTAGTAAACGTTTTAACCCTACTATACTCTTCTTGCCATCTTTCCTGGGGGGCGGGGGGGTGGAGAGCAGATCTAGTTAAACATTGTGCATCCGTTGTAACTATTACCATTTCAGCTGAAAAAGCCTTTAAAGCTATGGCATTAAAGAAAAAGCTTGTGCATGTAATAATGAACTATTGCTCATATTGTAAATATATTTAAACTAAACCACAGACTAAAGCTGGACCTCTTAATCACATTAGGTTTTTTATATTATTGGCCTGAAGTGAGTTCTGAGCTGTGTTACTTACAGCTTTACCCAATAGTCCTTATCTTCTGAAAATACCTTCTTTAAACAAATAAAATCATTCTAGTGAGTCTCAGCTAAGGCAGGATTTGCTTTGGGGAACCTCTTTGGTTCATCTTGTATCTACCCTGCAAAGGCAAATTGATCAAAATCTGATGAATTGTGGTCTGTCAATACCAGCTTTACTTACATTAAGCCTTGATAAAACTTTAGGAGAACTCAAACAGAAGGTCTGGAACTTAGATATTCAGTCAGATAGGGCCAAAATTTCCCACCTGTATTATAATAGAATTACCCTGGACTCTCCATAGCTGTTTTTAAGGTCATGCATGCTCCATGTAGGAGACTTTTTTCTCTGGCCTGAATTGATGCACTACCTATCAAGGCAACAACCAAAGATATTTTAACCTCCCATATAAAATATTTGTTTGTTTATGTTCAAACACCGAGATTGAACGTGTATCCTATGTTGTATTAAAATGCCCACTCTATACACAGTGGCAATTAAAACCTGTAACCCAGGTTTGTTTGTTTTGTGCCTTCAAGGCACTGTTAACTCCTGGCAACTGCCTGGACTAGTCCCTGCAGTTTTCTTGGCAAGGTTTTTCCGAAGTGGTTTAGCCTTGCCTCTTTCCCTGGGCTGAGAGGGTGCTGGCCGAAGGTCACCCAGCTGGCTTTGTGCCTAAGGCAGGACTAGAACTTTCAGTCTCCTGGTTTCTAGTCTGGTGTCTTAACCACAGCACCAAACTGGCTTTTAACCCTAGTTATTACAAAATTTAATTTCTCTCATTATGAGAAAATCACTGCTTTCCTTTTAAAAGGCCAATTTTTAAATATATCAAGGGTGGTGGCGAAATTTTTGCCTGTAACTTTAGCCTTCAGGAATTGGCTGGTATCCTCATAGCTTTGATTTTTATTTTTATTTTTATTTTGGCTTCTGTGTGTGTGTGTGTGTATAATATGTTTTAATGTTTGTTGGTTTAGTCTTTGAATATAAATTAATAATAAAGCTGATACCATCCTTTTCTAACTATACCGTTTCCTTTGTTCTAATGAATCTTCCAAATTCAGCTTCAAAATTTCTTGCTGGATTGGTCCAATTAATAAGATACACATTGGCTGCAATCCTATGCATCTTTAATACCAAGGTATTAAGCAGAATTGAACATTAAGTAATTTACTCCTGTGTAAACTCTATAGCATGGCTGGATTGGATCAAGTAATTGGAAGTTAGTTGATACTACCCAAAATACAAAGTTTCACTAGGAAAATGTTTTTAAAAAGAGCACAGCTAATTAAATTTGCTTAAACTAGAGCCTTGGGTATCAAATTGATTAACATCATAAATATTCAGATTAATGAACTGAAATCTGATAAAACAATTTTGTATGCTAATTAACTGAGGGTTGCTTATTTCCACCATGTTCCCACATTTCAGATATCTAATATCTCCTAGTAAAGAAGAAAGATTCTGGTTATATTTAAATATAAAATGAGTTATATATTCTTTGTTCCCTTTGCCATTGACTAATACAGCTAAGTTTTAGTAAATCCCCCCTCACATTTTATAGCTGTGACATTTTTAAAATAAAGAACTTTATTTTCTTTTCAATATCACAATGACCCCTCTTTTTCTTGCTTCATTCTCAATCAAAACCTCAAGTGCTACGTGGTTGGTCTTCTCAGCCTCTTTGGCTGTGCGGACTCATGAAATATAATTACTGCTAACGCTGCACAAAAGCTAGACCTGCTGACCGACTCAGCTTTTATCTCTGCTTTTCAAATCTATCTTCAAGCCTGACCTTCAGCCTCTCTTAGGCAGAAGCGTGGAACTAGGAGAACAAAGACTCCTTATTTTAGTGGAGTTCATGGCTTTTTATCATGTGGATATATTTTCACATGGTAGCAGGTGGGAGGTCATCAATCTCATTTTCCTTATGCCCTTCGCACAATTTGAATCCAGTTTCCTGAGGTGAAAGGTTAAACAGCTTTGGGGAAGGAGAAATCTGGAACGGGGAACCATCTAGTGGTAGTATGTTGGAGGCAGTAGCTGGGACTTATTTGCACATTTGGTGGTTGGGTTTTGTTTTGTTTTTTCAAGGTAGGGCTCCCAGTTCTGGGCTGGCTGCAGAAACTCAGGCAACCATTAGACAGATGGCAGCAAAGAGATATGGATGGTATCTTTGCTATCTAGTGGTCATCCTGATTTTTGCAATGCCAACTCTGGTAGCCATATTGAAGAATAAATGAGCATGGTAAAGGGGAAATAGTAGAACTGCATTTAACAGAACTTGCTCCTGTGGCTCAGCTGTGATATTGGAAAGATCAATAGGTATCGGCAGGTTTCTCCAGAGAAACACTAGGCAAGAAAAAAATAAATAATTATCCATTCCAGCCCAGGGTAGATGGCTATCTTTCAGAATTATGCCTCTACTGTTTGGTCTGGGGCAAAAAGAGCTGTTAAAACAATCTTACCAAACTTACTGCTTTTCAGATCTGGGTGTAGGAGGAATTTGGCTATATTTTAATCCTCCTGTTTTTCAAGCCAGTTCAGGATGACCTCTGTGGTACACTTCCTTCTCTCCACCACTGTAACAGGCTGAGAGAGACTGGCTGGTCAAAACCCACTCAGTGACTTAATGATTGTGTGGGAACTTGGAACTCTCATCTCCCACCTCACTCTGGCACAAGGATAGCTACATCATGCTGTATCCTACGCCCATGTACAGTGGTACCTCGGTTCATGAACTTAACTCGTTCCACGACTCTGGTTGCGAACCGAATTGGTCGTGAACCGAATCAAATTTTCCCATAAGGTTCAATGTAAATAAGGTTAATCCGTTCTGAACCATATGTATTTTTTTTTAAAACCACAAAAATATGAAACAAAGTATAGTACAGTACAGTACAGTATGAAAAGAGAGAACACTAACCTTGCTTGAGGTGACTTCTGGCGTGGAGGGCAGGAAGGTGGGTGGGGAGGTGGTTATTGTTTGGAGGGAGAGTCCCCCTCCCTACAGGAAGCCACGACCACGTGTCAGAGCAGGGAAAATGGCCGCGGGTCGTATTCGTCACCCAATGCAGAGTTCGCGAACCAAATTGTTCGTGAACAGAAGCGTTCGTGAACCGAGGTATTACTGTACTACACGCTTCCTAGCAGGAACAACTCTCTCCATTTGTGGAGTGATGTGCCTAGGATATTTGGCAGCAGCTGCACCCTAAGAAAACTCAGAGGTATTGATTGTCAATTTAGGTGACAGTTCTTTGGACTTCAGAAGAATTTTTACTTGTGTGAGTCAGTTCCATAGTTATTAGTGTTCTGTTTTGTAACTAACTAAATGTATTTGAAGGTGTAGGTGGAGTTCATACATACATAAAGTTAAGGGTCTTAGGTTTTCTAGATGTGTCCTTGAGTCATTCCAGTAAGCAGACAATATTTAACCCTCAGTAAACATATTCAATATTTTCTCAATTGTCTTATCAATTTTTTTTTAAATGCTAATCTTTCGATGACTGGCAAAGAATAATTATAATTGCATCCATATACTAAGTATAAAAAGACCTGTGCTCAGCCAGTACAAAAGCCCTATCTAGACTTGAGTTCTCCTCCCATGGAGGCCATCAAAAGGGCCATGGACAGAGGGTTCCTCTCCTCTGTCAGCCTGCTTTGTTTCTACACTGATTACAAGAGAAGCTCAGCGTGCAGTTTCTTCACCAGCACCACCCACGTGCTGTAAGACTTGTATTAGTCTTAAGAGGGGCACAAGGCTCTTTGGCTTTGTCCTGGGACCAGTAAATTTACAGCCCTCCCTACTGACTGTAGCTTGGCAATCAGAAGTGACACTTGGTTTGGTTTGGTTTTTTGTTTCTCTCTTCTCTGTGGGCATCCTTTCATGCCTTTTCATTTCAAAGTGAATGCTATTTGTTCTTATATATTGACACAATTAGCTCACACCACTTTTGTGATGTTACTGCTAGGTACTGGTAGAGAGGATGGCCTGATATTAATCATCAACATTAATAAAAACATAACTCTGATCATGCATTGCTCCAAAGGATAAAAATAGTGTCCAGAGAGGTATACTCAAGCCTGTAGGTTGCTTCCTATCACCATCTCAGGATTATCAGATACTCAGCTGACTTTGTCTTCACCTGATCCAAAATACTTCTTTTATTTTACAGTTTATTTATTACAGAATGCTGTATCTTTCACATGAAAAAATAGCTTTGCCTTAATTCAGAACAGTGAATTTTCTAAATGATTCATTTTTATTAGAACTTTTCTCTCTACACTAACTGATCATGTTGGGAAATGTATCAATTACAGTTATTCAGAAGAAGTAATATCAGTTCTACACCTGCATATAATTAGTTCAAAGGTTAAAAGCTTCTATAAATAATATATTGGTTATATTAGCATTAAAAGGATGCAGTCATTTGCAAAATCATATGGCTCTTAAATTTCCTTTAATTCCTATCATTGTAAAGCAATATGTCCAAGGTTACTAGCCTAGAAAGCATCAAAAAGGGGAAAATCTTTCTTTCTGGATTAGCCCATTTGACTGCAGTTTATTTCTAGACAGCACATTGTTAATTTTAGCTGATCAATATTGTTCACTGGATTGTGTAATATAACACATCTGTGTCAAAAAACAAACACTGCAACTATATCTGCATCCTGTTGAGGAGCTCTGGCCATAGAGAAAAGAAACCAGTGCTGGACTCCAAGTTCCAAAGTCAGGAATGATATCTGGGAGGCCTAAAGGGGACCAAGACTAAGGTTTCTATATCTGGGTTTCAAGAATCTAAACCACCACTAGATGCCAGCAAAGAGATGCAGAAATGGGTCATCCAGATGTTTTGCAGTCCAGATATAGTGGCCCCAGCCAAGAGGCTCTGTGGGCATATGTTTTCAGGCATGCCTTTTTAGAGATGGAGTAGCACCTTGTAATTCTTGTATTATTATCTTATGGTGGTAGTGATTGTGGTTGTTACCGTAAGTAGTAAAGTCTCTGACAATGGCTGGATCAAGGCTCTTTACATTACAAAGGAGACTGACAAGCAGAGTCTCTTGCTGCCATGATCAACTTCATCATATCTTCAGCAGTAGTAATCTCAACAGAAGGATCTAAGAATGGAACAGGGAACATTTTAAAGGGAGGAGATCTGGAAAAGCAAGAGGGATTAGAAAAGAAGAACAAGAACTGGCTATATTCTACAACACATGAATGTAATCAAGAGAAGGCCAGAGGGCCAAGTGTTTTATATGCCTGGTTCAGTCCAGTTCATGAGAACTGGTTCATTTTTTTCTTCTTTCTAAACAGTAACATGCTTGATCCTGGTGCCAAGTCTGCATATTCATCTGTGCCCAGCCACTCCTGCCCCTCTTCTACTCTTTGAGGGGGAGGGGGATAGGCTTAGAGTAACTATGCTTTTATTAGGTTACAAAAGAGCTTTCAGTCCTCTTCTAGTTAAGTATTACGTGTGGGATGTAAGGAGGGAATAAGGACTGTAGTTGGTCTTCTGTGCTGGAGGGGTGGGGGAAGAAAGAGAATGGGAGCAGATTGACTTTGTTTAATGAGGCATGGTGTGTGCATTTCTGTGAACTATTGTGGTTCCATTGCAAATAAGAGGCAAGGAGGGGAAGATCAGAAACTGGAACCAGTTGTTGGGACCAGTTGTTGCCTAATTTAGAGTGAGAGCTGAAAGAAAAGAAGAGAAGAATGGAGGGAGGAAAGGATTGAAATGGAAGAGTATATCCCGTATACATTTTAAATACGTGCAAAATAGTGAAACTTCTTTCAGAAGGTGCCTAATTTGAACACATAATTTGCCAGTCTGAATACTTTGTCAGTTCTACATGATCAGTATTTTTACTGATGGCTAAAACTGTATAATGAAAAAAGTCTGGAATTACTTAGGCGATCCAGAAGGGGGCACCACTTTCCTACAAACACAGTCTATATCTGTCTGAAAATTAGTCTCAAAACACATCCTAAACTGTTCTTTAAAAAAAAAAAAAGCCACTGGGGCTTCTTACTGCCACAGACATTCACACTAGGAGTTCACAGTTTCTTTTAAGTAATAAATCAGAAAACTAGATTAAATTCATATAGCCAAAGCTTTAAGGTCAGGAGCATTAAAAATAAATGTTAAGGATAAAGTCAGTATTTTAATCATAAAAGAAGTAAATCATCCCCATCTTCTTCACCCAATTGCTTCATGTATTTTCTGTTTATATATCTATTTTCCCTATATTTTTCTGGGAACATATTTTATTCTGTTGTTTACTAATGCACAAATGAAGAGACCTGAGTAACTATAAGAACTTATATTTCCAAAACAGCCTATTTTTATTATTTTACCCTAATGTTGCTGTCACTTGGCACCACTACATCTATCACCTAGTCTTCTGGTCCTTGTCTACAGCAGTGGTGACAGCGGTGGTGAATATATAGAGAGAGGGTGGGGGAGGGTGGTACCACATAGAATTCTCCACAAGGGCACCTGGTATGCCCACAAGGGCCCTGGTTTTTCCCTTACCCCCACCCACTTCCCCCCCTACACACCACATTTGTTGAATAATCAGCCTCATTAAAAACCTTGGAGAACTTGAAAGCCCACCTGGGAAGTTTTGTTTTGATACAAGAAGATATTGTCTCCCTGTGCAAATGAGCTAAGCAATTTTTCATTGATGCTCTATATTCAGAGCCAGCCCTCCCATCAGACAAAATGAGGCAACCCTTTTTTTCTGGATTAGTGGAAGGGCTGACCATTGGCAAAGTACTGGAGGACATAGCTCTGCATCTCCATGTAGACTACTCTCCACCCACATCCAAGTTATCTGTCCCATCTCCAGTGGGAAAGCAACATTCACCTACCATTGCCATTTAGTTTGGGTATCTGGACAAAGGGACAGGCAGCCATCCCTTTGTCCTTTGCCAATTCCTATGGAAAGTTATTTGTATATTAATTCATATTTATAATATTCCATGGCAAATGGTTGTTGTTTTCCTCAGTTCCTTCCTGTAAAGTTCTGGGCCTAGATCCAGAAAAAAAGTAGTCATCCCTAACTCCATTTGAAATTAATGAGATTAGTAGTGAGTGAATGCGTTTGCTGTGATTCACAATTTTTAATTTGTTTCATTGCTTGGGAACAGTGCAGTTTCTCTGGACTAAGACCCAGGTGACTATAGTGGCAGGGCTAGCAAATAGGGTGAAAGGTTAGAGGCCTTACACTTCCAGAAACTTTTGGGTCTACACACCCTAACTCTCTCTTATGTCTTGGTTGATGTAGAGAACATAGGGAATGGCCTTGAAGGACAGTAGGAAGAGCCACTACTAAGGCAACAGTCAAATAAGCAGGGCTTGAGCCAGGCCAAGAAACTAATTTGAGAAAACATCTCAGACATGTGAGAGAGGGGGAAAACATATTGAGCTGCAAGATTTTGTTACTATAGCTGTTAAAATAAAAATAGTCCTGACCTATATGGCATTGGTGTCTTAATCTGGTCTACTTTATAGGCTGACAGAGAGTGACTTGGTAGTTCTCACTGCCACCAGCTATCTGTCACAGAGTACCTTACCTGACACCTTCCCATAACCAGGTATGAAAGAGAGATACAAGCTTTCCACCCACGTTACTGTAGGGAGCCATGGAATGACCTTTTAGAAGGTAGTCAGAAGCCATTAGAACCAAGCAGGTGCAGAAGAAGCATGAGTTAAACCCAGAAGGGGCAAGAGAATAAGAGAAATGGGCTCAGACTGCCTCCCCACAATTCCCTGAAGTGGGAAGGAGGGAAGGGGAAGCAGAGGCAGATTTGCAAGTTTCTGTTCTGAGATACTGTATAGTTCAATAAAATATAGTTCTAATCTTTCAGTGGAGTCAATTTCCTGATCTGATTTCCCTCATAGAGCTGACAGTTTCTTTCTGGCAATATAAAAGGGAAAAAATGAGACAAATTCTATACGATCACCTCCTAGCCTTGTGGCCTTGTGGCCTTGAGGGTGTGAGTAGAGAAATCAGTTTCTCTCCCTCCCTTATGGGGAAGTTGGCCAATCTCACAAGAGATACATAGAATCAAATTTTACTAAAAAGAAGGAAAAAGGCAAATGGAAAAAAAATCATTTTTAGTTTTAATTGCTTAGATGTAAAACATTTAATGGTAAAGGAGAAAGAAAAAATAGAGCTGTTCAAAACACAGCCAAATCTGAAGAGAATCTCCTACAGAAAAATAATCTGGATAATATGAGGCTCTAAGCAGATCATAAGATGCCATTGATCTGTGTTAATATGGAAACACTCTGATATGAAGAAGTGCTATTTTATATAAAACATACAAGGATTGTGCCTGTAGAGAGTGACTAATCACCTGAGACATTAAAGCATTAACTAGCAGACACAGAAAAGAAGTTAAAACTAGCACAGTTTTTAGCTAACTTTTCCCTATTCCTTCAACCCTTGGAACAGATGTTACCTCTGTACCAATTTGTTAATTGGGAAATTGTTCTTCCTGCAAATTCTACTTTAAATCCTACTTTCCAGCTTATCATCCAGCAATTTCTGCTTCATTTCAAAAAGAGAAACATTTTTTTCTGAACTAGCAGAAATGGAGAGATAGGGGGAATTGCCAAAAACCCATGTGATTCTGTTTGAGATATATATTCACTGTCTGGGAAAAAATTGATTTTACAAATGCTGGGTGGCTCTTCCACTTAAGTTTTCCATTTCACTTTGTAGCTATTAAACAAGTGTGAATGTCTGTTCTGATTGGTTTAATGTAGCGCCCACACATGTACACAATATGAATATTTCTTAGAATAAATAAACCATCAGTTGCTCATCTGCTCCAGTAGATTTTTTGATGTCTTGATGTCTCTTGAGTCACTCAGTGAGCTCCTTTTCTTCTGGAGGTACTGATTATTGGTTAATTTAGTCAATATTGTTGAATTTGTGTACAAATTTATTAGAAAGAAACCCTTTTCAAAATAAACATACAAAACCTTTCAGGATAATTAAGGCTCTGCAAATCACAGAATAAGAAATAGTAAACCAAATAAATTAAAGGCATGAGAAAAGAGAAGAAAATGAAATATAGCTAAATCTAGTTTACACCAATATCATTCACTACAACTATCCATACCTTCCAATCCTCACGAACTATCCTTGATTATTTCATGTCCATACACTGCATTATATACTACATTTTGTGTTTTAAATTTCCCACTTTTTTGAGGATTTCATCAACTCCATCCAGCTACAGCGTTCTCAGTCTCCTCTTCCTCTTTCTTTAACATATTTGTTTTGTGATTCAGTCCTCATTCATTCTCTTTATATCTCCAAACCACCCTGAACTTCTTCCATACTTCACTCTTTTTTCTTTAATTTCAGTGCACCTTAATTAAAGATCCATTCATTCTTGACCCTATCTCTTCTTGTTTTACCACCCACACTTCTTAAGTAACCAATCCCCACTATTATATTTACTATTCCATTTACTATTATATTTCCCCTGACATAACCAATTCTCACTTCCAAGTGGGCCATTTTCACTTCTTCTGCAAATATTCCTTCCTTACAAAAGACTTTGCATTACCTTTCAACCAGCATTAGCATGTCTTAAGATTTCTCCATTCATTTCCCCATCTTTAGTCAAAATGGCCCACAGATACATCTATTTGCTCTAGTTTGTCCCCATTTGTATATAACTTGCAATTTTTCACTCTATTTTCCCTGTCAAACACAGCTACCTTGGTCTTATATATTAATTTTCAGATTCATACTTTTGCATTATACATTCTATCTAACCCATGACTACACATTTGGGTTCTCAGACAACAGTATGGCATCATCTGCATAAAATCATCTGCACATGCATTAAAAAGTATATGCACATTCACACCTCCAACCAATAGACCTCTATTTCTTCCACAAGCATTCCTTATACATTTATCAATAAAGACATTAAAGAACAAAAGGGTCATGACACATCCACTTCTTATTACTTGCTTAGTGTTGAACCATTTACTAAATATTCCATTCATTTTTATACATGTTTCTCTTCCACCATATGCTGCTCTTATCACATTCAGCAAGCAAACTTCAACATCAGACTTCTGCAAAACATTCCATACTTCAACCCTATTCACTTTATCATATACTTTCCCTAAATCAAAAGGTAATCAGCCAGTCGCTGAGTAATGAACACATGTGAGAAAGTTAAAGAAAACAATGACAGTTAATTTAGAAACATTAAAACAAATTAACATGTATTACTCAGAAAGAAAAAATAGTGAAAATCATACTTCTATTTAATTTTATTTAAAAACAAAACCTAGAACATATGTTTTAGTCTATGCCATAAGCACATGATATTGTTTGTAAGATTAAGATAGGCAGGAGATTATTTTATCTTTTTATTCAATATTCAGGCCATGGTGAGTCAGAATAAAGTTACTTCTGTTAGTTTTGCTATACATCAACATTTTTGTTGGAATCATATTTATATTTCATCAAGCAAATGTAAATAAAGAGTTGCCCTAGTTATCCTACCCTCATTACTGCCTTGCTCCAATTATTTGAAGGAAAGAGATATTCCACATATAAAAGATAACTGTTTCATAATTCGGAAACTGAAATAAAGTTGCAAGTCCCTTTGCAAGTTAATTCAATAAGGAACTGTGGATTGAAGAACTTTGAGTTCCTGAAACTCTTCTGTTGCAGCTGGAAAACCTTCCAAAATACTGTAGGATAAAATAGACAACCTAGAACATTGGACATGTTGCTGAACTACAAGTCCCAGTTTCCTTAGAAAGCATGGCCAATGGTGAGGAAGGTAGGGGTGATAGAAGTTGCAGTTCAGTAACATGTGAGTGTTGTGCAGAGTGCAGCAAAAGTCCCAAAAGTCCTGCTCTCAGGAAAATTACACATCAGCATGAGAGCTTGCAAAATGCAATACCCATAGTTAGCTTTCCAAAGAAAATCCAGTCAGAAAATATAAACTAACTGGTCTTTATTGATAAAAATGCAAAACTTCATAAAATACAAGTTGCATACAAAATATAGGATATAACAAAGACTTCTTCTCATCTTAGCTTCCAAGACTTAACCACAACAAAGTCTCTAGCTAAAAAAAACACTCTCAGAGAAGAGGTACACTGCTTGGTTACTAGTTAAGACTACATAACCTATAAAAATCTACATGGTTAACTTTACAAGACAAACTGACTGAACAGGCTGGGCATTTTACCCTCCCGTTATATTGCCAGCATGTACACCCCCACTGAATAACTAACATACACATTACAGTAGGTGGCAGTAAAAAGCATAACAGAATCACAAGATTCTTTGTTTACATTAGCTTCACAGAATAATCTCGACACCTGTTTTTGTATAGGGAACGGGATGACCTTCTTCCCATGAGAAAATCCTGATACCCCTCTCAGCCCATTCGCGACACAATAACATGTGTTACAGATAGTATAAACAACTGATTACAGCAATACAACAACAATTTACATTTGTTCTAATCCAAGGTTTGCTAACATTGCTTCATGTTGTACAATAGGCAATGGTTTGGTAAATATATCTGCAAGATTTGCTTCAGATGCACAATACACAAGATCAATGAAATTTTCTAACATAGCTTGTCTCACATTTTTATACTTTATATCAACATACTTTGTACAAGCTCTAATGTTTTCTGTTTTAGCTAACCCTATACAGGCTTGGGAATCTTCATACACTGTATAAGGCAATGACACTTGAATGTTTAAATCAGTGAATAATTGATGAAACCATTTTAATTCACAGATTGCTTCTGATAAAGCTGCAAATTCAGCTTCTGCAGTAGATAAGGCAATGGAGGTTTGCTTCCTTGCTTTCCATGCAATTGTAGATTCACCAAATTTACAAACAAACCCAGTTATGGACTTTCTGTCACTTTCTTCTGCAAATGAACTATCAACAAAAATTACAGGCTTTTCTGACCCATTAGTTGACATTTTAAGACAAAAATCTATTGTACCTTTTAAATATCTCATTAATCTTTTTAATCCTAGCCAGTCATGTTCTGTAGGATTAGCCACCTTACGGCTCAAAATCCCAACAACATAAGATACATCTGGACATGTCCATTGTGCTAGGTGTAGTACAGAACCAATCACAGAATGATACATTGCAGGTGTTTCACACAATTTTTCACATGTTTCATTTTTCAAAAAAATCACAAGTCATTGGAGTTTTTACAGGTTTTGCATCTAACATCCCCATGTGTGTTAACAACTGTTCTATCTTTTTCTTTTGACTTAGATAGATTTCTCCATTTTCAGCTCTTTGCACTTCAATCCCAAGGTAGTATTTTAACATACCTAGATCTTTCAATTTAAAATATTGCTCCATTTGCTTGGCAAATTCTTTTACCAAGTTTAAAGAACTAGTAGCAAGACAGAAATCATCAACATAAGTGAGAAGTACTGTATAATCTTTCCCAGTTCCTTTGGTATATACACATTGATCAGCTATTGATTTCTTGAAACCAATTTCTAACACAGCTTTATCTAAGCATTGATGCCAACATCTCCCAGCTTGTTTCAATCCATACAGTGCTTTACACAATCTGTATACCTTCTGGGAATCCTCACATGTGTAACCTGGAGGTTGCTTCATATACACAGTTTCATGAAGCTCAGCATTTAAATAAGCTGTATCTACATCAAAATGATGTACAACCATATTTCTTTGTGCAGCTAAGGCCAACATTACACGCAATGATTCAGGCCTAACTGTAGGTGCAAATGTAAGATTATAATTCACAAACTGTTCTTGTGAATAACCTTGTGCAACCAATCTAGCTTTATAATGAACAGTATTATCAGGTAAAAGCTTTTTTCTAAACACCCATCTGGAACCTGTGGCTTTTTCTGATGTAGGTAAATCAACAATTTCAAAAACATTCTTATTTACTAATGCATTGAACTCAGTATCCATAGCTTCATTCCATTTATCTTGTTCATCACTTGGCAATGATAACATTTCCTGAAAATTCTGTGGCTCACAAGTTATTTGACACACCCTGACTTGTTGAATAACAAATTTTTCTGGTGGAACATCTTTTGTTATTTGTGTTGACCTACGAGGAATCTCAAAACTGTCTTGTATTTCCTCTACTTTCTCCTCTTTCTTTTCTACTTCACCTAAAGCCTCTGCTTCTTGCTTTATCAGTGGAGAGGAGGGTGCAACAAGTGGTGTTAGCTCTCTAGCTAAATCTGTGTGTGACTCCAAAAAAACCTCTGAATTTGCATGCAGCCTTTGCCGTTCAGAAGGCTCTTCAAAATTAGCATTTCTAGAGATAATTACTTGGTTTCGGCCCAGATAAAACCGATAACCTTTTGACTCCTGAGAATAACCAACAAATCTCAGACGCTGTGTTTTTGGTTGGTTTTTCCTTCTTTGAGACTTAGGAATTTGTACATAAGCAAAAGTTCCAAATGTACGCAAATGCTTTAAGCACAGATGTTTACCATACAACAAAAAATAAGGAACTTCATTCACAGCTGAATTCCAGTGTCTATTAGTAAGAAATACTGCTGTTAAAATAGCTTCTCCCCAGAATCTAGCTGGTAATTGGGTATCAAGGAGTAACCTATCCTTAATTACTTTCAAAACACCGATCTTGCACTCAGCAATCCCATTTTCAGCAGACATGCCCACATTTGTTAATCTGTGGAAAATGCCTTTCTTACGTAGCCAATTTTTAAACTCAAGACTCATAAATTCACCCCCTCTGTCAGTTTTCAAACTCCCTACTTTATATCCATGTCTTTTTTCAACAATAGACACAAATTCTTTGAAACGAGAAAATGCTTCAGACTTCTGTTTCAACAAATAACAAAATGTGAAACATGTTTTATCATCCACTAAAACAAACATGAATCTTGCTCCCCCTTCACTTGGAGGAAATGGACCAGCTAAGTCAGCATGCACAAGAGCAAATGGTCTTGTAGAAACCCTGCTGCTTTTTCTGGTGACAGGGGCAGATTTTATCTTAGATTGTTTACACACAGTACAATCAAGAAACTTAGAACACTTCTTGAATCTCAGTTCTGGATACACTTTGGCCATTTGTGACAAACACTTCCATCCAGGATGACCTAATACTCTATGATAATGATGAATGCATTTATTATGTAAAGGAACATTACCTGCACAACTTCCAATTAACACATCTTGTTTAGGAAGCATTTCATACAATTGATTAACCATTCTCCCTCTTGCACATTCAGCCCCCTCTTTTGTAACATAGCATTCAGAACCTTGGAACATAACAGAATAACCAATACTAGTTAATACAGGGACACTGAGAAGAGAAAAATCAAGTGTAGGAACACAGAGTACATCAGAAACCACTTCTCCCAAACAAGGTATGAACACTTCACCTTGCATGGTTACGTTAGCTACAGAACCATCAGCCAAATTAACCTGTTGAATTTTAGGTTTACATTTAGTCAATAATAACTGTTCATTGTTTACAATGATTTCACTACAACCAGAGTCCAATAACCACTTATCAGCATAACATTTGTCTCTGTTAGAAATCAAAGCAGACACCAGTCTAGTACTCTCTTGTTTCTTAACTGTTGCTTTTCCACAACGGACAAACCTTCTGGAACTCTCAGCAGGCTGATTTTTCATAGGACAGTCTTTTATAAGATGCTTGGTAGAATTCAACAAAAACATTTTCTCACCAAATATGCACATTCTGTGCCAGTAGGAGAAGGTTGCTGCTTTACGTTATCAAGTCTTTTCTTAGAATCAGTCTGTATATCACGTGTACATTGTATTTCTTGCAACCTGTTGGTTAGATACTCCACTGTCAGGTCTGCAATTGGTAGCGACTGTACGGCCTCTACTAATATGTCAAACAACTCATCCAGACTTGAAAGAATTATACATGCTCTTTGTTGCCTGGGAATGATCAGATTTCGATCTGCCAACTCAGCAAACAAAGTTTTCATCTTATTCAGGTGCTCAATTACATTAGCTCCTGGCTCCAATTTAAGGTTATACAACTGCTTTGTCAAACTTACAATAGCAGATGAAATTTGCCTCACATAAATCCCACGCAAAGCCACCCAGCATGCGTTAGCAGTTTCCAAACCACGAACATGCACCAATTCTGAAGACTCAAGTCCCAAAATCAAATTACCATATGCACGGTCCATCAAAGCTTGCTTTTCATTCATGGGTGCCACTGGGGGTGTGTTGTTTACATAACGCCAAAGCCCCTCTCTCATGAAAAAAGATTTTATCTTTATATTCCATGTTTGGTAATTCTTTGAATTCAACCTTTCAAACAGAAGGCTCACTGCTGCAGGTGGAGCTGCTGCCGTATTTCACTTAAAACAAGCACTCAACCACAGAGAAAAAATCCAAACCTCAAACGAAACAGTCACAGGCAGGGTAATAAATCCATAAATCACCCGTCACTCAGGAATCTCAGTCCTTGCTTCCAGCACTCCTGGATGCATGCCGTGGACATCATTCCTGGAACCTCACGCCTGGAATCCTGTTCTGGAACCACTGACCTCAGTCATCAGTCCTGGGCACTTGGTCCTGATTCTGCATCCTGGGTCCCCTCCAGACTCTGAAACTTAGCCCTGAGCCCTGAGCTCTGAGCCCTGGGCCCATAACCTGTTGTGCAGAGTGCAGCAAAAGTCCCAAAAATCCTGCTCTCAGGAAAATTACACATCAGCATGAGAGCTTGCAAAATGCAATACCCATAGTTAGCTTTCCAAAGAAAATCCAGTCAGAAAATATAAACTAACTGGTCTTTATTGATAAAAATGCAAAACTTCATAAAATACAAGTTGCATACAAAATATAGGATATAACAAAGACTTCTTCTCATCTTAGCTTCCAAGACTTAACCACAACAAAGTCTCTAGCTAAAAAAAACACTCTCAGAGAAGAGGTACACTGCTTGGTTACTAGTTAAGACTACATAACCTATAAAAATCTACATGGTTAACTTTACAAGACAAACTGACTGAACAGGCTGGGCATTTTACCCTCCCGTTATATTGCCAGCATGTACACCCCCACTGAATAACTAACATACACATTACAGTAGGTGGCAGTAAAAAGCATAACAGAATCACAAGATTCTTTGTTTACATTAGCTTCACAGAATAATCTCGACACCTGTTTTTGTATAGGGAACGGGATGACCTTCTTCCCATGAGAAAATCCTGACAGTGAGGGTCACAAGTTTTCTACCTGGAGTGAGAGATGTCTTGCAGTACCAAGTATAAGGGAGAATAGTTTCTACTAGATCTCAGTCTCTTCTGCAAAATAGGAGGAACTTTTCTATTTGTTGATAAGCTAATCACGATCAAACATGGTTAAGGTAAATGTATTAATGTGATATCGTTATTCCAAAAAATTAACTTGTGGGACAAAGTACCTACCCCTACAGCTACTGTATGTGTATCACTTTCCATATATATGTAAATATATGCCACTGAAAGCAGGTTGAAGAAATAAGTTGTTGCACATAAGTATGCTACAAAGCAGCATTAAAAGTATAGTACTGAATCCTATCTCTAACCCCTTAGAACTGAACAAATTCTATAACTATGTACAGGTTTTTGCCATGTCTTCTTATGTAGACACAATGCAATTCTATTCCTCAAGGGTTTGGTGACTTTCTTAATCTGAAAGAACATAACTTCTAAAGAACATTTTAAAAAATCCTCTATGTTGCAATTGCTGTAAGATGATAGTATATACTGTAAAATTACATTTTCATGTACGTATTTTTGTATGGGAGAACACTTCTGTGTTAGTCTTTGCACAATTCTAGAGAAGAGCTTAGGGGCTTTGAGGGTACTGTTTTGCTGTAGTTGTGGTCCTTCCTATCAGGATGTGTCCAGAAGATAGTGCTGGAGCGCTACTATTTGATATCTAGATCATTGATCTTGAGTGTCTCAGAGGGTTCTAACTCATCTCCCATGCTGTTTAACATCTACCTGAAACTGTTAGGGGAAATCACTTGGAGCTTTTCGCCTTAATACCTATTTCTACTGCTCCATGCCTTCTAATTCCAGGGAAACAATCCATAGCCCTGAATGTTGCCTAATCTCACTAATGACGGAGAATGGGCAGAAATTAATTCCAGACAAGACTGTGGGGAACGAGAAATTGGAATTTGAGGACTGAAGCCCGTCTGGATGGGGATCAGATTTGCACCTTGGGAATGTTTTTGATCTCCAGCTGTCACCCCGATTTGTAGATGGCGAATGTAATAAAGAGCATGTTTGCCTAATTATGGCTAGTATCCCAAGCCTGACTTTTCCTGAGCTCCTCAGAGTTACTGATGATTATCTAGACCTTGGTTACAATCCAACTTGACTACTGCAATGTACTTACATGGGAATGCATTTGGAAAGTGTCCAGAAACCACAATTGGAAACTGCAAAATGTTGCAGTTAGGATGCTAACTGGTACAAGGTACAGAAAAATCCTGTACTGAAAGATCTGCACTGGCTACCAGCTGTCTACTGGACATAATTTAAGGGCTGGTATTGTCCTTTAAGTCCCTGAAGAACTTAGGACTTGATTATTGGATGGACTGCCTGTACCACTATGAACCTTCCCATTGCTTATATCAGCAGAAGAAGGCTTTCTGAAAAGGCTCCCACTGCCAGAAACTGAGCTATCATATATGCAGGAAAATACCTGATTACAGGCTACACTACTGAAGGAGGTATGGCTGTCCATTGTCTCCCCTGTTGTTTCTTTTAGTTTTGGAAGTTTTGAATAGAGATATAAGGAGAGATGAGAAAATAAGGGGCATAAAAATTAAGAAAGCGACATATAAGTTGAGAGCCTTTGCAGATGATTTGGTGTTGGTGCTGGGGGATCCCTTGAAGGGAATCAAAGTTTTAATGAAAAAATTGAAAGAATTTGGTGTTTTGGCTGGTTTTAAAATTAATAAACAAAAGACTAAAATGCTAATGAAAAATATGAGGATACAAGAACAAGAAAAATTGGTGAATAAAATGGATTTTAAGATTGAAAAAAAGGTTCAATATTTGGGGGGTGGATTTGATAAATAGTAATTGAATGTTGTTTCAAAATAATTATGTTAAGACTTGGAATGAAATTTGAAAAGATACATTAAGATGGGAAAAACTACAATTGTCATTGTTGGGATGAATTTCTGTAATTAAGATGAATGTTTTACCTAGAATGTTATTTTTGTTTCAAAATACCTGTTATGACAACTGATGTTCCATTTAAACAATGGCATAAAGATATATCTAAATTTGTGTGACAAGGCAAAAAACTGCAAATTAAGTACAAAGTTTTACAAGATGCTAAAGAAAGAGGAAGTTTAGGTAACCCAGATTTGAACCTGCATTTTGCAGTTTGGTTTGGATGAAAAAGTGGGTGACTTTGAGAAATAGGAGGTTATTGGAACTAGAGGGGCATGACCTAAGATTTGGGTGTCCTGGCTATTTATGGTATGATAAAGTTCATGTAGATTTTAAAAATCATTTTATTAGACATGCCATATTGAGAATATGGAACAGATATAAATCTAGATTTTCTCCAAAGTTTCCTTTATGGTTGTCACCACAAGAAGCTTTTTATAGGAAACAAATGATAACTAAACATAAATGGTTAACTTATGGTGAGGTATTGGAATTGTCTCAAAGGGACTTTAAATTGAAGACAAGAGAGGACTTGATATCAGAAGGATACATGTGTCGATGGTTTTCCTATGTACAAGTACAAGAAATATTTAAAATAGATAAAAGGACTTTTATCTATCTTTAAAAAATTGGAATGAGATACATATTTTCATACAGAAGATTTTAAAGATTAATATTCAATCAAAACCAGAGACTTTCCTTTTGGGCTTGATGGATAAACAGTTGGAAAAAAAATTATGGGACTTTGTTCTTATATATAACAGCAGGAAGGCTTTTATCTGCACAGAGGTGGAAAGATAAGATACTACCTACAATGGAAGAATGGATGGTGAAACTGATGGAGTTGGCTGAGATGGCGAAACTGACGGCTTTGATTCGAGATAAGACATTGTGTAATTTTAATGCTAATGCATTTAATGCTAGAAACCTTTTTTGGGAATTTTTGCAAGAAAGAGAAAAAAATGAAATTATGTTGTATGGATTTGATGATTAGAAATAATATGGGTTAATGGAAATGATAGAAGTTATGTTGTAAAGTTGGAGCAAGAGTTTGATGTATATTGTTACTTATATCTGTTACAAGGAGGGTCGGACGTCCATTCTTTTTCTTTCTTTCTTTCGTCTCTTCTTCTTTTCTGCTTTCTTGATCCTTACTATCTCTTTTTTTCTAATCTCTTTTTTCTTTTTCTTTTTCTTTTTCTTTTTCTTAATATTCGTTCTTATTAGTTTTTACTATTCTTCTTTTAAAATTTAATAAAGTTATTATTAAAAAAAAAACTACTGAAGGAGACATGTGGCTCTGTTCTAGCAGGAATTAGGAAGATAGCAAAAATGTGTTGCCTTTACCAAGCTTTTAATTCTTAATTATTTGAAGGATTTATTTTTCCTTTGGGTTTTGATTTTAAATGTTAACAATTTTATTGTTATCTTTTATACTCTGGAATTTTTTATTAAGCCATTTTTCAGCATTGATATAAACAAAAAAGTGGGGGCATGAATTTAATAAATAAACGTCTTTCCATTTGAAATGCTGAAACTCAGCAGATTTTGTAGATGGAGTATTTTTCTATTGTAAGGAATTCTGGCTTCGTCCTATTTCCAAACTCCTGGGCTGAAGTCAACATCATGCCGAGATGCTATTTTTTCACAGATCTTTTAAATGCAACAGAGGGTAGTACCTTGGTGATTGTGCAGATCTCCCTCATAATAACCCACACCCCCAGACATTTTTACACATCATCAGACAAATGCAAGAATATGAACTAAAAACGTGGTTGGGGGAGGGCAGGCTTGGTAAACTTTCTGCTCCCCTATTGATTACCTGGGGTGAGCATTTGGATGTTGGTGGCATGAAGACTATCGCTTCAGATCACTTCTGAAAGATTGGGGAATGGAAACAGTGGAAGTGTTCAGAGAAAGAAAAAGGAATATATTGAAATATTCATTGTCATAAAATATGAAAAAGAAGACTAAATGATCGGCAGTCAGGTTTTTATATTGCTTCTGAAATGTACTCAGATGCAGGTGTTTATAGCAAAGCATTTGTTATGAGCACAAATAATTCAACTCACTCTCCAATCTTTCTTTGAATGAAATTGATTTCAGATGTCATTTTTTTTTTTTTTTTTTTGGCTGAAATTAATCTAATGGCTCAGTACGTGGATAACAAAGCAAAGTAACTGCCTATTGTGCTTTCAAGTCTTTAAGCCTGTAGTCCCATATTCCAGACCACTTAAATTTACAAAACCAGCTTAATCAGCCAGATTAATCAGGAGGGGCTTATTTTAATGAATCAATTGCCATTGTTGCCCAGGTCACTTAACTAAATCACTTATGTGTGACTCTTAACTAGTTTATAGAGTGAAATGTTAAATCATAAACTTAAGCACTTTGTTTTTCAGATTCTAAGTGAGGGAAAAGTCACACAATGGTTGTCCTCCAGGCACCCATTTTATTCCTCACAGCTGTGCAATAGTTTGCCCAGGACCAGTTGGACATCTGACCTGTATCACTCCAGTTTACTATGAATGTTTGCATATGGAACAGAGATGTGTGCAGAAAACTTCCATAAACTAAAGAAAATATTTGACTCTCTCAGGCAAGAGAACTGACTCTTCTCCTGCTAGATATAGTGCAGTGTCTCTCAACCTTGGCAACTTGAAGACATGTGGACTTCAATTCCCAGAATTCCCCAGCCAGCCATGAACACTACTTTAGAAGCAACAACTCTGTTCATGGAAACTGAATTAAGGAAAATGCACAACGGAGACATGACAACTGATCTTGAGTTGCCATCATTGGAGTCAATAGTAGCTAACGATATTGTGCATTTTCCTTAATTATATGCTGGACTGTAGCCAAAATAAAGGACTAAAACCCACTGATTTCAGTGGAACATATTTCCACATAGTCTGGTGGACATTTTATAAAGAGAAAATTTTGGCTGACCCTTTTATCACCTCTCTTTGAAACAGAAGAGGCAGAGGAGCAAAATCCATAAAAGAGGATGGGAACATTTTCTTGTTAATCTCTATGGGATTTAGCTAGAATAACTGTAAAGAAACTAGATACTAACTGATCTGCAGATGAAAACTTGACATGTGATATGAGAAAACAAATGTTCACTCCTAGCTTGCAAACACAGTTGTCTGGAAAACAGAATTTTTTCCCTCATCTTCAGGGGCATGACATATTTCTAAAGTTTTAATATGAATGATAAGAGTTTTGACCAGAATACTGTAAATGCTATAAATACAGAATACTGTAAATATACTGGTGAATAGCTATTCTCTCAATACCCAGGTGAAGTTGTAATGGAAGGGCTTTGTAACTACTATTCAGCTGACAGAAATTCAAACAGCCACTAGATGGCAGCATTACGTATTTCTTGGATGCCTCCTAAGTCTGTCCAGAGTTTTGCAGTCTAGATCTGGTAGTCCTACTAAATACAAGTTATTTTATCAAAGGTAAACTTTTCATTATAATTTCCTCTTCAGATCTGTAACAAGCTGTCCGAAGCAACTAACAATAGCATGCATGGTTCATTTTAAGTTTCACAATGCAGTTAAAAAGAACCAAACCAAATATCAACATATGTAACCAGCAGTCTGTTATCAATAGGCAGTTTATCATCCAGTCTGCTTGAAATCCTTGGATCTTGATCTGCCAGCTCAGTGTCTTAAAGGAAGGAATCAAATTACAATCATCCATGGTGGAGAGTTTCATAGTTTCAGTGCCCAGATATGCCTAACTGTCTCCAGCATCCTTAGCTATTCTATTTCTATGGAACAAGAGCTGTGAGGACTTGTAGCAAACTTCTGTGAGATAAGATGAGCTTCCAACACCCCAAATGATAATAACCAGTCTGTAAAAATTGTACCCAGGGCTGAAACTACTTGCCATCTTCTCAATCCATGAACTAGACCCATATGCTGACAGTCCAATTTACCGGGCTTGTCCTTTCTTAGTAGCAAAGCATTTGGATGAAATCCTACAATATATGAAAACTATTATTCCTATTTTATTCCTTCAGTGTAAACGATAAGGCTCATTCATCACACAATTACAGCTGGTAGGTTATTTGATATTTTGATAGTATGATACCAAACTGACATGTATGCCAAAGGAATACATATAACTTCAGTGCTTTTCCACCCCTATTTTCCTCTTCTTTTGCTCATTCCAGATGTTGATTTGTTTAAACACTAAACGGCAAATCCTGCCTACTATCCCGCACTTGCTGATGATGTGCTCTGCATGTCAGCAATTGTTACTGACATTTCAATTTTGCTTTCTTTCTCCCCTCCTTTTCTTTGACAGTATTATAGAGGAAATTTACATTTGAATAAAAAGCAAATAGCGCATGTCAGAGAAAGCATCAGGGAATGTCAAATTGTTTTTTTCCAATTATGGCTCTATTTCACATAGTGTAATGCAATTAAAGGATAATTACTTGAAGTGCAAAGCCAAGGTTATGATCAGAACTGGTTGCCCTTTCACTTTAAATCCTGTCTCTCTGTATAAGAGATGCCAGGGGGACAAGTTAAAGGGCTGCCAAATACAATGCCTAGACTTGGAAGCTTTCCAATATTTAGTTCTGGTTGAGGTGCCCTTTTGGGGTATCCTAGGCTGGATTTGGAATTAACTGTAGGTAACCTCACTTCTCTTGGCTTTTTCACTCTGATTAATAATGTGATAAATTAGCTGGAGGACATGAAATTAATTAACAGTATATTAGTCACATTTTATTGCCAGTCACATAACAAGTGTTGAAATAGGAGCCCATGGTAAGTCACTGACAGGTTATCTTCTGAATAATAAGCTGGGCTTGATCTTTCATTTGATGAAATGAGGCACTAGCAAGATGATATCAATAGGCCCAATCAAACCATATATACATACACACACACACACACACACACACGTGTATTCCCATCCATATTAGACTACATATTACAGAGATTCACAAAAATGGATTCCAATAATTCCATAATTATCATGTGGATAAATATGCTGTTTAAAACATTGGTTTATCTAAATTGTTCCCACCCCACCCCTCTGTGGACAGTATGGCCATGTCAAAAGACACAATGCCATTTTTTATTAAAATGCATGTGAGGTGGCTATATTTAAAACTAGTAGCACGATGCAAAGACAGTGTCAATCTCTTTATTCCTTCATTTCCTTTTAAACAATATCAACTTCAGTTGTTCTTTATATCTGTCCCATTTCTCTTTGTCCTGGTTTTTTCTCTCATCCACAGGTCAGTACTATAACATCGTTGCCCTCCAAATAGTGTGACCATAGGGTTAATTATTTGATTTTGAATATTTGTGTTTATCCTATCCATCCCTTAACACCTGTGTCTAGGGCAGTGTTTCTCAAGCTTGGCAATTTTAAGACGGGTGGACTTCAACTCCCAGAATTCCCCAGCCAGCATGGGAAAGTCCACCCATCCTAATTCTGGGAGTTGAAGTCCACCCGTCCTAAAGTTGACAAGCTTGAGAAACACTGATCTAGGGTCTCTCAGACATCCAAAGAGGCCTGGATCAAGTACAGTTTTTAATATCTAATAATTATATTATTGTTTTTATTATTATCATCAACAGCAACAACAATAATACTATAAAATGACCAATACATTAGTACAAGCCCCTTTCATAAGTGAGACGTAACTTTTTTAAAAAGTAAAAAAAAGTAACACAATTTAAAGCACCCTTATTGCTTAAGACCATCTCTTCCCCACCTCTGACTGGCACATCGTAGAATTAGCACCGTGAGGCTGGCCTGCTATTCAAATACATAATTCATGCTAAAGTAGGAAATTCAGCAACAGGTCTACTTGGCTGTGGTGGAGGCTAAGTATTTGTCATATATCTCATGTGCCAAAAAATTGCATACATGCTGCATTCCAATATTATATGCACATATGTATATTTTTGAAGGCTTTCTAGATATATTCAACTTGAGGTTTGTTTCTTTGTAAGATGAGCTTAGCATAAGGACATTTCTCTGCAAAACCTAACTCATGTTCGTAATAATGATGGCATGAACCAGCCCTAAAGTCTTTCTGGGTCTGAAGAGTCATGTAAAAGAATATACAGTAACTCAGCAGGAATTAGTCACATATACAGTGAGCCTGGACATAGCAGTTTTGAATGAAGTCTACAATAAACATCTCTGTTTTCAGAACTCCGGCTTAATGACGCTGAAAGTGCTGGCCAGAAATGGCTGAAAGCTTCAGCGGTTCGAGTCCAGCCTCGCGTTAACAAGGTAAGCTCTTGTTTCTATACCCGCAGCTTCTGCCAACTCAGCAGATCGAAAACATACGTGAGTAGATAAATGAGGACTCTCACTCCAGTGGGAGGAAAAATGCTGGCAGCGGCTCAACAGAGAGACGGGACAAGTTGCCGGTAAAAGCGCGAAAACCGCGCTCGTCCGAAAAAGGGGCGCGAAGCAACGGAAATCCCGCCTCCTGTGCTGCCAGCTGGGCTGACGCTCTAGGAATTAGGCTCTGGCAAAGTCTAATTCCGAAACTAGAAAGATGCAATTGCCTTGAAAACCGCTAGGGGGCGGTCACTGCAGGGTCAGTAATGACTGTGAAGCAGATAAAAAAAAAAAAGAGTAAATGGTCATAGACTGAAGGAGAAAAAAATAAGTAAAATCTACAATAATTAAAAAGAAATTGAAAACATACAAGCAGCAGCATTTAAGGTAAGACTCAGTCTTCAGTGCAGAATTTCGAGTCACTTTGTGTGAGATGGACGGCTATATAAATGTGATATATAAATAAAATAAAATAAATAAATAAAATAAAAGAGGTTCTCACTGCTCACAATAGCACATGAAGTTGTATGATCAATGAGGAGACTTAGTTCAGTCCATAGAAGTGACTGGTCAAATCAGGGCCAGTGGACACCCTCCTACCTACACAAATTCCATTGATATGCACTCTAGGGATGTGTAAAGGCATGAGGCCAATGCTTTCTCATGTGAAAAGATGGAGGCCAGGGAATAATGATCCATCAACAGTCAAGCCATAAAATGAAGCTTCGGCATTAACTAGCTTATTCCATCAAGTAATGGCCCTTGTCCTATTAAATGGATGCATGTGCGGGTTTTAAGGATTGAAAAATATCTCCCATAATCTTGTTGCTGGAATCCTTTGACCACAGCATGTTGCCAACAGAAAAGGAACAAATGGGGAGGGGGAGGGAAAAACACCCTTCAGAATTGATCAGGAGTAGACAAGCCCCAGGTTCTATTAAAGTGTATTAATGCCAGCCTCTGTGCAATTAGTGAAAAGTCAATTCTCATTACCAGTTAACACTATTGAATATCTGCTTTCTTTAATAAAACGGCATGTCCAATATAAAGAGCATAAATCAATAAACAGCAGCAATTTAAATTTATTCTACTTTCTATAAACCAGAAAGGAGTGCTGTCCTCTTAAAATCTAGATATTTACCAAATGACTGTTCTCCAATATGTTTCTGAATAATGCTTCGGTGCTCAGCTATTTATTTGCACATTTATATAATATTCCCATTGAAAACCTGAACATTTATAATTAGGTTAGTATAAACATTTGTGTTCATTCATCAGAGTTGTCAGGCTTGTATAAATTACCAACAGGAGCAAGGTGGCTATCGCTTACTCCTGAATACCATCACTTAATTCAAATGAAAATCTCATGTAATTATTTTCATATAAGGGAGAATATTTACAAGAGTACAACTAAATAATACAATCCATAGGCAGCTATGTGTCCTTCAGGAATTATTCGGGACTAAAAGGTCAAAGAAATACAGCTTTAAAACCAACTGCACTATTTTCTACTTCCTTTTTCACCAATGTGCTAGAAAGAAAAATAATCTCTCAGCTTGCACTATGCACTTTTCCGAATTTAGCTTTCTGTCTCTTCATTTTCTGTATCACCTTCAAGCTCCTGGTAGTCATGATTCACCATCTGAATTTATGATTCTTCTATTTTGGCCTTTTTTTTCCTTTCACCATTCTCAAGCTAGTCTGCACTCCTACGTTTTTTCTCTTCTTGATGTTTCATCTTTACCTTCCAGAAAGTTTGCCTGATGTTGCTTCTTTTTCTATCAAAACTTGTCCCACACCTTCTCCTATCAAAAATAAAAATTAAAAAAAAAATTTTTTTAATCCCCTCTTACCCCTATGGGTGGTATGTGTCTTCCTCAATCTCGGGTCCTCTACCAGAGGCCTGGGAGTTTGAGGGTTCTGCGCAGTATCTTAGCTGTTCCTAGCACTGCACTCTTCTGCACAGAGAGCTCGGATGTTGTTCCTGGGATCTGTTGGAGCCACTCTCCCAGCTTAGGAGTCACGGCCCCGAGTGCTACTACCACCACTGGGACCACTTTGGCCTTGACTTGACTTGCCTTGCCTTGGCTTACCAAGGCTCAGTGGAGAAGTACTATCAAATATATCTATATCTATATCTATATCTATATCTATATCTATATCTATATCTTGCTTCTTGGTCTTTTCTTGAATAGACTTTATTATTGACTGCTTCATTATCATTCTTGCCTTGCAGTCAGTACCCACTGTTTGTTTATCTAATCTATACTCATTTTTCTGTTGTTGTCTCCATGTGATGGTGTTAACAAGCAGACTTCTCCACCTCAGCCTTCTGCAGGTATTTGGGGACTACATTTTACATCACTGTTGCCAATTGGCCATACTGCATGGAAATACGGAGTTGCAGTCCAAAGTATCTGATGAGGTCCAGTTTGGACAAGACTGATGCAAGACAACCAGGGATGTCCATAGAGGGAGGGACAAAAAAATAAATATGGCAGCTATGATCATGTGAACAAAGCCTCACTCATTTTTAAATGCACTGCATGCATGATGAACATTTTTTAAAAAGTGGAGATCTGGTCCCATCATCACGGCCAACAACTTGACTTTTTTACCTCTCCCACAACGCCCTTGAAGACAATGTAAGAAAAACTGCAGTCATATGCTTACCCATTGTGCATCATTCTAAGTATGCCATGAATTATGTATCTGAAATTTGATAATACAAGAATGGAAGTAGAAGCAGTAGAGTAAGAGGACATGTAAGCATGGGAACAGGTGAAACATCATGCACTTTTTCTGCCATCTACTTACATTCAACTAAAACAACAAACAATTTTTTTGAAGTGGTTGATATTTCAACAATTGTAGAAATCAGCTACAAGTATCCCTTGTGCACTCTTTTAAGCTACTTGTAACTTCTGAAGCCACTTTGCATTTACAGTATTAGTGTTGCCAGGGCTCCATCAAGGACAAGTAATTCTCAGAGCAGGAATACAGAGAATGTAAACATGCAACTGCCATAAGTTGAGTAAACATAAGAAAAGGAAAGGTAAGGCATCATTACATGGAGTAATGTGGGAAAAATATTGTGGTGGATTTGAAGTAGGATATTAATCTGAATTAGCTTTCTGCCCTCTTACACCCATTAACTGAGATGGCTGTCATACCTGAATAAAGACTTAGTGTATAGCCATGTTGTCTGAATCCTTGGGAACACAGCTGGTTAATGCCTGGCCTTGTGGAGCATGACAGGTATAACATTACAGGAGCTATAGAATAGTGCATCATTATTTTCCTTGGAGAACAAGGAAGTTGAGAGGATCTACAGGGTTTGGCTAATAAATTGCAAAGCTTAGTCTGTGAGTTCTAAGGCTGACAAAATAGCTTGAAATAATTTCAGATTATCAGTTCAAGGTTTTTGTTTGTGTGAGTAACCAGGAATTTTTATAATACTATCTTGGATCAACTCAGTTCTGATTAACAGTGTTTAAAAGTTTTTTTAGAAATTAAAATGGGGTTTTAAAATCACTGCAGAATATATATTGGCAACTTACTTAACTAAGATTTATTATTTGGACATTTTGTTTACATGTTATTGCTACTTTGGCATGCCAATTCCATATTTTTTAGATGTTTTGGAATAATAAGTTGGGACTTTTAGCAATTAATCAATTTTTAGAAGAATGTTTTTAAAAATGATAACATTGATATTCTATATTCCACCTTTAGAATAATGAGGTAGAATAACCTGTTCTTGTAAAGGCCACTTTAAAAATTACAAATACAATTGATCTTAAAATGAAGAAAATAAAACAAAAAGTGTTGTGTAAATTGAAACCCCCCCCCCCCCAAGGACATTTTTAGGGTTTGGTCATGATCACCCACTGCTTGAGATGCAGCTTAGGAGCTGGAACGTTTATTCACGTGATTTGGATTTGGCCTACTATATTGCCATATTACAGCTGAAATTTCTAAGATTGTTAAAATAACTTTAGATCAATAGCTGTGTTACGGGTGGGAGCAACGCAACATTTATTGATGACGAGACTCTCACTGGGTCATTCAGGGAGAAGCTTTATTTGCGCAAAGGTTCAGTTAGGACTCGCAGGTCCCTGCAAAGAACTGAACCCCGAAAAGGAGTTCAGCAAGCCTTTTTATCATTACAAGAGCCGTTTCTCCCCAATCCCCCCTCAGTGCCCTCCTCATGCCTTCCGTACTCCAAATTTGGTCAATTGCTGGTAGCTAAACCACAAGTCCTTGTCTTCACCGGTCGTACCTTGTTTTGGGTACATTTCGGCCTTGTTGTCTAGAGCATTGCTATCTGAGGAGGGAGGGAGATAAGAGCACTCAGCATCAGCAGAAAGGAAAGTTACAGAGAGTTACATTTAAAATGTAAAACTTCACAAAATATCAGTTTCATACAAAATATAGGATATAACAAAGACTTCTTCTCATATTTGCTTCCGAGACTTATCACTGCAAAGCCTCTAGCTAAAAAAAACACTTCCAGAGAAGAGGTTCACTACTTGGTTACTAGTGAGGACTACATAACCCAAAAATGTAGGATAGGACTACATAACCCAAAAATGTAGGATAAAGATCAGAATGACGTTACAAATAATTTTCCATTTGTATCCTGCCACCTCAGCTGTGTATCACCGATACATATTTTTCTTGGCGTTATGCCTAGTATTTGGAATCAATCAAGACATTAAGAATTGTGAACATTTTATGCACAGAAGACGACCAAAGGAATTATTATCCAACACTAGAGGAACAAATCGATGCCTTTCTCATAGCAGTGACTTGCTGATATGTGCTGTTTGTCAATATCTTTGACAAAGAACAAGAATAAAGAACTTATTCTTTAAAACAAAGGGTCAATGAAAAAGACTTATAAACAACCAGATCAAATTTTGCAGAGTTTTGCCGATGATATAATTTTCCAAGGGCCATCACTTCCTACCATCACTTTTTTTTTTCTTCCTTTGGTGGCAGCATCTAGCCAGCTTTGACTAATCTCAAGAAAGCTAAGCAAGGTCTAACCTGGTTATCAATTGGATGGGAGATCTTCAGGAACTCCCTGGCTATAGATTGAACGATGATGGAAAAAAAAGGTCATGGAGGAAGACAATGGCAAACATCTTAGTTTGATGGAATAAATGTTTTTTAAAAAAATAAAAAAGATGATTTATCCAAAAAGTGTTTGAAAACTGGTGTTTATGTTGCATAATGAAAGCATCTTTTCTAACATAGGTAGACCCCCCTTTTTTTTTTTTGGTATTTGCAGGTGGCTGATTTGCACCTGTTAGAATACTCTCCTTTTCCACCTGGTCATTCGGATACATACAGTTCTGTGAATTGTGTCATACTAATGGCCACAAATCATATCCAGAGTTTGATCATGATTACTGAAGTTGATTGTATTAGGCAGCCCCTATAATATAGCACTAGAAAAAGAGTTTTTTCTCCATGCTTCAGAAGGCTTCTGTAATAACCAGCACCGGGGAGTCATTTATCACTGTACAAACATTTCTCTTATTTGAAGTCATAGATATCCCGCTAGAAAGTACAGCAATGTGTTCTGAAATTCCTGCACTGGCAGTCACAGTTCTCAAAGTCTCTGCTTGCTCTATCCCCAAAAAAGTAACTGGGAGCAGTTGTGGATTTAACTAGCACCATCCAAGCCCCCTCCAAACCGATAAAATCTGGCTGGTGTTTTGAATGTTTCCTTTGGAAGGAAAATAGCATATGTATTGGAAACTGCTTGATCTTACAGGAGGTATTATTTCATAACTTCTGTATGCGCAGGGTGTCTTTAGGTTTTTGGGGTTTTTTCCTTTCAGTTGGGTTAACTGGCAAATTATCTAATTATCTCTGAAGGTATGTGTAGAATACCAGGAGATTGTATCAATACATTAGATATCTGAATTTACTTTGTATACAGTTGAGGGTTGTGAAGATATATTTAGTGCATATCAAAGACTGGTCTCTTTTTTTCCCCTTGAAGTGATCCATTTTTGTTTCACTTTCAGCTAAGATAATAAAGAACCTACAAGAATCTTCATATTTCCTGATCTTAAAGGGACATACACAATCTTTCCAGAGTGTTCACATGTGCACAAATATATAGAGTCAGAACTATGTTTTAAATTTAGCTGTTCCCTCAAAATGTAGAATAACTTGGGCAAGATGTGCATAGCCTAGAGACTGTACAGGCCCAGGAGTTGTGAATTGTATGCTGGACCAGCCCACAGTCTTGCTACTGCACCCGCACAGCACAAACGCAGGTAGCCAAGCAGAGAGTGACACAAATAAAACAACAGGTTTGATCACCTTGTCACAGCTGCTGTCTTGACTTTCTTTAACCACACCTGAGGACACGCCTGTAACACAGGCCCAGCCATAGCAGCAGAAGCTCCATGTAATCTTCATATAGCAACTTTTCCCTAGCCAAGCTTTTATCCCTACAAAAGAACGAGTGAAGTGATTGAGCTTCTTCAGAGAGAAGAAAGAAGCCTTCAGAGAGAGAAAGACAAATCTTGATATTCTAGAGAAGCTAATACAAATAGAAACAACAACATAACTTCAAGGTAGTGTTAGGCCAAGCATGCCATTGACAATAGCTTCTGCTTTTTAAATTTAAAACAAAACATCTTGGCCCCAAGTCTGCGGTTGTCATGAATTCACTGACCTTAAGCTAATCTCTTTAGCCTAAGTGCCCTTTTAGCCTCTCACTGGCAGATACAGCAGGGCTAAGGTTTCTGAAACAAGATACATGAATTACCTGAACATTTCAAAACATTATATTAAGGGGTCTTGCACCATTCCTTGAGTACTCAGAATCTGGTTTATGATCTGTTTTCCTAACCAATCCACATAGCACCTGCGCCGTTCCCCTGGTTGGCTTTCTGTGCTTTATGCTTCCCCTTCCTCTTTCCCACAGCCACTGCTGACCAACAGGCTTCAAGAACTATGAAGAACTGAGAACAGAGGAGACAGGAGGAGTCTTTGCATTGGGAAGGCCTCACTTGTCCTCAGGAGGGGTTCTCCTTAATCCTAGGGTTAGTTTTTTGAACCTAGAAGTATTTCTCACATCTCAAATCTGAGGTAGGAGGGAAATGTCTCTGCATATTCTACATATATGAGGAGGATACTCCCTTCTTTCACTTTTTGCCATTTTTGCAGCTATGGATGCCTGCAAACCCAGGTAGAACCAGTAGTTTTGAAATGTTGAAAACATCACACGAAGAGACGTTGAAGAAGTCCATCCTGTCCAATGAGTCACTGTTTGTGCATCTCCCATTGCTGCCTCTTAGTAGTAAGTCATAAACATTTGCAGCTATAATGCAACAATCCCTTAACTCCACTCCTCTCCAAGTGCCCAGACTAAGTTTTTAACCTTAGATGTTCTATGATTACCTGGTTCTGTAGCAGCATCTGCTTACTTTCAAGTAAATGCAAATAGATGTGCCCTACAGACATCTCCATCAACAGGGAGAGGGGATAGCCTGAGCAAGGGAAACTTGGAAAAAAACCTGAATGTTTCCATAGTCTTGTTAGCTAGCATATCCCAACAGAATGCAGCAACAGGCATGACAGGCACAGGGCCACCCATTCTATTCTCACACCAATTGTTTTTAAAGTAACCTGCCCCCTGTTTTTTCCTTCTTGGGCTACCTGAGCTACTTGAAACGGTTTTCCATTTTTCTTCTTGGGCTACTCATATGAATTGGTTCTTATATGAAATACTGGCAATCAGTATAAATTGGATTTGCAGATAATCCAGTGTGGATAGTAAAAGCTAATCTATATAGGACATTTTCTGATATTGGCTCTCAATAGGCATGGATGTTATCCTCTGTAAAAAGGTACACAATGATTTATGTGTAATAGATGTAATGCAGCAGCTTATTAGTCACTAGACAACTGAGGGGAGGAGGGATTCTGCTATAAATAGAATAAGTATTACAGCCTTAAGGATTGGGACCCCATCTATAAAGATCAGTAATATAGTAATTAATCTCAGGCTTCCCAGGATGGTATTTGTGGATGCCAGTATCCTTGGAGGCACTTCACCTGGTGCCCAGCTCCTAGCTCTATCTGACTAATTTTTTAAAACTTATTTTAATTAAAATAAAATAAAAATGAAGGCTGGCATGCCTAAAAGCAAAGCACTAGTCTCAAGTATAGCCTATATTTGCAATAATGTCTCAGAGGCTCACAGAATCCACAGAATGTTCTTAGGAAAGAAAATTGGGAATGGGTGCAGCTTCAGGCTGTGTTTGAGAGGGCATCTGCCTGCCCATAGAAAGGCATAGACCAGCTGAAGTGATAGAGTACAGCTTGGAAGCCAAAGGCTAAGTCAGGGAATAAATTCATCTGTTCACCTCCTGGTGATTCAGTGTGTTGTAACTACACTCCAAAGAGAAAGTGTCACTCCCTTGTCTATTAATTTCAACTTGTAGGTTCCATCTTAAGAGACGGCCAGCGTTGAATACTGGTTAAGGTATTGGATTAGGCCTGGGGAAAGCCAGGTTGTAGTCTCACTCAGCCATGGAAATTCACTGGATGACTTTGGGCCATTGTTCTTTCCCAGTCCACCTAATCCACAGGGTTGTTTTTGTGGGAAAAAAATAGAAGAAAGGACTGTAATGTTTGCCACCTTGAGTTCCTGGAGGAAAGGACAGACATGTAATAAATAAAGAGGTGTTATCTGTCCCTTCCTGTATTCCCAATACACTCTTATGGCATCCATCTTTTGAGAATACCCCTAACACATTCTCAAAAATTCAGATGTGCTCACTAGCCCAGTAAGATTGGGATCTCCCTGGCTCATCAATGAAAGTTCCATCTTGTGTACTGTATTAATATTATTTATTTGTGTGTTGATTCTATTCATTTCATGTGTATATTTATTTTTATTATAGCCCCTTCATTAAAACAAATAAAAACAGGGCTGGCCAGACATCAGTTAAACTAATAATTTAGAGTCTAATCCAAAATCAAGTTAAATTTGCTTTGAAGTTAGTTCATTAGGTACAACAATGTGTAATTCAGGAGTTGAAATTCAGAATTTCAGTCATTAGGCACAATCACATGCTCTTGCATGATGATTTTGATATATTTGCTCCAAATATAGATGCCATGTTCCTGACCCCTGGTATAAGACATAAGTGGACTATATATTCCTCTTCATACACCTACTATTGGTGGTGTGTATATGAAGCCAATAGTAGCTTCCTCTTCATACACATACTATTGGTGGTGAGAACCATAGTACATCATCATATTTGGTTATTTTCTTGTTAAGATTATCCTGTTAGGAAAAAAGATCAAGAAAATGAAGCTGATTTTCAGTTTTAAGCAAATATTCCAAAAACTGAAGCTAACATCTTCTATGAAGTTCTCAGAGATGCCACTGCTAGGTTTTCTTCTTTTATTTTTTGATACACGCCTGTGAGATGTGAATGGAGGAAATGTGTTTTCAGCGTCTGAATTTGGAGTCGTGTTACAACTTTATACCTCGTATGTTTAGTAAGTGTAAGCTAGAACTGTACAGACATCTTTATAAGATGGGAAACCATTACTAACACAGCAGTTAGTAGCTGAAAAACTACTTCTTACTGAGATTGGATTCTTCTCATCCTATCCTTGTGTACCAAGTCCTGCCAATAGAATACCGTATGTATGGAGCGTGTGTACATATGTGTACATACACACATACATGCAGTTTTTTTTCTCAGCTTATCTTTAACATGACAGGTGATAGATCAAACTCAATATATTTTGACTAGTTGGTTTACAATTTTTGAGTGGGATTTCTCCTTTATTTTTGTATGTTTTTATCCTGTAAAATCTTTTCAAAGTTTGGGATGCTTTAGTATCAACCCCAAAATATTTATAAAGAATAGATAATTTAAAAAAAAAGAGATAATAATAACAGATATGACTACTTTGATAGATGACTCTCTAGTGATTTTCCATTTCTCTGTTCATTCAGATATGTGTCCATGATTAGATATCTGTAGATGAAAACATATGGTAACAGTTGTTGCTCTGGAATAAACTATAACAAAAATATAGCATCCACAAGCAAAAAGAAGTTGTTTTTAGCTTCTGTAGCATTGTAAAGAAATCATGACCACCACTGTATTGACTCTAGAAGCCTAGATAAAGGACAAGCCATGTGTCACTCTCCAACATTCTTGGAGTGCAGCTCTCATAATCTTTTCATTGGCCAAGCTAGTTAGGAACTGAAGTTCAGTATCTGGAGGGCCACAGATTGTATATCCCTGCATCCAATCATATTTCTATTTCATATTCAGTCCAACTATTCCATATGTTTTTGCACTGGGATATTGTTTTCATTGGGTAGCCACCTGAACAGAAGAAAGTAACCATCCTGCTTCTGTGCAGGATATTTGAACAATGTGTTTGGCATTGAGATAAACCTTAACATGAGCCAGTACAAGTATGACAAGTTGCTGTTAAAGGTAGAAGAAGAGGTTTAAAATGTTTGGCATCCCTAGTAAACAGGAGATTAGGAGATCAGTCCTTTGCCAAGCTTGCTTTCCCATGGCCACTTTGGATCGACAGTAGGGAAATGGGTGGAGAAGACAAAGGGAAAGCGAAGAGCAAGAAGATATAGGTCCCTGCAGTTGGATATACCAGGTGTGTCCCACTGTCAGTGTCATGTGGAAGGGAAATTGTTCTATCAGTGACTGTGTTAGATTCATGACCCATCCACAACCTTGAATTGGCCTTTAGTTGTCGCTGATGGGAACTGAAGAACAGCTCCTGTCGACATGATTGCTGCTCTTCAATGAATCAGAACACGCAGGGCACAGAGCAGCACATTAAACTAGCAACAGAAATATATCACTGTACTTTTATATAGATGTATTGCTTTTACCCTGGCATATAAATGATTGGGCTATCCACTCTTTTTTTTCCTCAAGAACCATAAATTAAAAACAAGCTAAGGATTTTGAAATTATGTTCTCTCTCTTGGCCTCTCTCTCTTAAAATCCAGATAGCTATTTCAAGTCTGCCATAAAATATTCTGAGGCATTCTCATAGATCTCCAATATTCTCTTGACAGTTGTTCACTTGGATTTCAGGTCAAATTGATGTTAATAATAATAATAATAATAATAATAATAATAATGATGATGATGATGCAAATTAACCAGCTTTTATTAACTGTTATGCAATAGTTGCAACTACCTTAGTTCCCTGATTGATTGATTGATTGATTGATTGATTGATTGATTGACTGATTTGAATTTATTAGCCTCCCAACCCCAATGGATTCTGGATGGTATACAAAACTGAAAAATCCATAAAAACAAATCAAACATCAAATCAAACAAACATCCCAGACTAAAACAATCTTATAAACAACACAAATCAAAAGAAACAAAACAGGGGCCCTAGACAAACAATACTACATCAACCCCAGACCGAGGACAAAAAGCAGGTTTTCAGAGCTTTCCAGAATCTTAGGAGAAAGGGCATAGTCTTTATCTCTGTTCCAGAGGTTGGGGACCATGTTAGAGAAAGCACACTTCCTTGGTCTCACAAGATGACAATGTTTAATAGAGCAGACCTGGAACACACCTGCTTTGCCGAAACATACCAAGCAGGCAGAGACAATTGGACACAAGTGGTCCCTCAGATGTCCAAGCCCTATGCCATACACAGCTTTATAGGTAATAACTAGCATCTTGAATTGCATTCAGAAGCTGACTGGCAATCAGTGCTGCTCACGTAGCAGTGGTGACACATGGGCATATGGAAAAGTGACTGTTACTGCTTGCACTGCTGCATTTTGAATCACCTGTAGCTTCTGGGTGGTCTTCAAGAGCAGCCCCATGTAGAATGCATTGGAATAATCCAATAGTGAGGTGACCAGGGCATGAGTAATTGTTTGAAAGGCCTCCTGATTGGGGAGAGGGCACAACTGGCACACAAGATGGACCTGTGCAAAGGCCCTTCTGGCCACAACAGCCACCTGCTCTTCAAGCAATAGCTGCAAGTCTAGAAGGACCCCCAAGTTGCATTCCAGTCTTGAATGGGGAAGTGCAGACACATCCAAGACCAACAATGGTAATATCCCTGACCCAGGGGGTCCAAATAGTCATAGCCACTCAGTCTTGTTAGGATTGAACCAAAGCCTGTTCTTCTCCATCCAGACCCAGCCTCCAAACACTGGGTCAATTCATTGACAGCTTCACCTGTGCAGCTTGGGATTGAGATGTAGAGCTGGGTATCATCAACATACTGATGATACTGCACCTCAAACTGGCAGATGGCCTCACCCAGTAGTTTCATGTAGATGTTGAAAAGGAGAGGGGAGAGTGTTAAGCTCTTACCCTACACATGAAGGGATCTATTGTCATATAATTAATTATCTTGTCCCAGTAGCAACTTTGGTAGCAAGTTGTGGAAATCTGTAGGGGCTACATTTAACCTTTCTGACCATATGGCTCTGGGGCCACCATTTGTTACCCTCTGCTGTGTTCTGTGGCCATAGAGAACCAGGAAAGGAGTAGAAGACTGAATCTGGACACCTAATTCTGCAGATCAGCACCATGTGAGATTTCAGAGCAAAGCTACTAAAATAAGCCCATTGGTTCTGAATGAGGCTTGTTTGTTTTTTTAATATTGATTGATATAAGGAGGAAGAAACCTAAGAGAGGCATATGAAACCTGTACAAGAGCACAATAATCAACTCAAGATTACAAAATACAGATCTTTAGAAATCCATAATGAAATCTCCTGCTCTTTTTTCAAACTTTAAAGCAACTATATGGGGGAGCTCCAATCATGACCTGAGCAGTTGTAGTAAAGGATTTAAAATCTGCCCCCTGTACCCGTTTCCTGAGGCAAATCAAATGCATCCAGAGATTGCTAATACCTTTTGATTGAAGAAAAAAAAATACAGGTGCAACAGAGAAATTAGTGAGTATTTTTCCTTCAGTGGAATTCCTCAGAATAGAGAAACCAAGCAAAAGGATTTAACACCACCCTCTTACCCTCTTTTCTTCTAGAATTAAGATAAGAGCTTTCTGTGGCTGCTTTAAAGTAATAAATGCATACATAAATATAATGAAAGGTTCAACAGTAGATCTCTGATGTAATCTCTTTGGACTAATAGTAAAACAGAGACTGAGTACGTGGCTGCCTGGTGTCCAAAAGTGGGAAATAAGAAGAGGTAATAGTAAGTATCGTACCACAGGACTAGATCATTCTTGGCTCTGCTACTATAAATCTTCCCAGAGTTAGTGGACTAGTGGCATGCCAACCCCATGAATAAAACTTCACTTAATTCATTCACCACAGACTACTTTCCAGGCTAAAACTGTGGCTGCCCATATTTCACAGATCATTTGAATAGACCTTACCCAGAAAAGCCACAACTAATGCTCTTCAGTTACCTATGGCAGAAAAACCTTAAACATGTACTTAAACTGTTATAACTTCTCCAAAACCAGTTAGACAGGCAACCAGATATATAAATTTGACATTTTGAGTGGGAATATTGAGTTACAATTGCTAGGATCAGGAGATCAAAAGTTTATCATGAAACATTGTCTATGAATAAATTGCAAGTTATCTTAATTTATGCTACTGTCCCCCAAGTGCATATGAGATTTTTTTTTTACATGTTTGTTAAGATACAATGGATTTGAGATGAGCAATACCTGATTCAGAGAAAGTTACTTGAGATGTTGCTGACAAGCTTTTTTAGTTACAATTGTCTTCTTTAGAACAAGGATTAATTTATAATAAAATATTGTTTATGCTTTCTCACTAAGCCCCCAAATCTTCTGATAAAGTTAAAACACCAGTATTTGAAGGCCATATGGAAGGCAGTAATGCAAGGTACTAAGTTTTATTATCGTAAATGAGTTTTCAAGCAGTTTGTTGGAATGAGCCAGAAAATATAATGGGAGTCTGGAATGTTTCCAGCTTACTGATAGAGCAAATGTATGTGTTTTATGTACAGCTTAGTTTATCAACAGGTACTGAGTGTGGGGGTGAAGGAAGGGCAAGGACTGTATATGTGTGAAAACATGAAGTGTTCTCATTTCAGCCACTCAACCATTCACTACCACTAGTTCTCAAGTCGAAGGCTGTATCGAAAACAGTATCAAAAACAGCTGTTGAACCACAGGATAATAACTGTCCTTGTCCAAATCCAACAATTAAAATACCAGGGCTATCAATGGGATCATAACACATATATACTACAAGCTGAATAAATAATTAACCTCTACAGATTGTTAAAACCAGGTCATAAGCAAGTTTAGAAAAATAGCCTGAGCTCTCCAATACCACAAAGAAGACTTAATTATCAGTGAAGCTTGTTCTGTTTGCTTTAGGAAAACAACTAGATGTCTATTATTTTTTCTCGTGTTTTGCTCCTAACACACAAAGACAAGAATGAGTTAAATCTTAACTCTTTTTTCCCAAATCAGCCTATGGGATGAGAAACACAATTTTGGGAAGACAGGCATTGACATCCCACTTACCACCCCCTGCTACCATTATATGTGGTGAATCTTTAGCAGCATCCCTGATTTTTGCCAAATTATTGATTTTACCTATAAATTGCATAAGGGCAAGAGTAGTACCAAGCTTTCCACCATCCTATAGGCACTATTTAGTAAGTGTGTAAAGAACATCTGGGTGAGTACACAAGGACTTTCTATATGTTGTAATAGGCTTACCTATATTGGAGAAAGACCCTGCCATCATGATATTGTTCATAGCATCCTGACTTTCAGCATCTAAAAAAAGCCGACAATTACTCAAGAGTACTGCTTTCTGACTTGTCCTTCCAATGTGCATATGGAAGACCCAGCTCTTGACTGAGATTGCTACAGGCATGAAGGGTGATTGTCCCCAGAAGCACCAGTGCAAACTCTTTCCTTCTCCATCCACCTAAGTGTTTCACTACTGCATTGTGAAATACAGATGCCCCAAACTCACAAATCCTTTTGCTTCTCTTTACAAAGGGAAGCACTGCTAATATAGTTATAGATGTTTGGAGATAGAGAAGATGGAGATAATACATATTTGAAAATATACTTTCATTACATTTCACTCTATTTTTCAAGGTAAAATATTATTACTGAATCATTGAATCTTGTGTACACAGACACTCACACATACATATATAAATACATAAACACATTCAGTGGTTCGTTCTTTCTCTCTCTCTCTCTCTCTCTCAATATATATATTCTTATTTATTACTTTGATAGTTTTTTTTCCAAAATGAAATACAAATTATAGGAAGAACTAATCACACTGAAATTACTCAGTAACCTACAAAAAGGGAATGACTGAGGGCAAGAATAATGCCAGGTCCTTATGACTGTGAAGAAAAACATTCTCGAGGTGAGGCGGTAGTCAGTCCAACTCAACAAGTTAGATTCAGTAAAAATGTTGAGAGTAATGGAAGTTCTGCTTCAGGGTGGAGAAGAGAGAACTGCTCAAGTGAAGTGAAGAATGGTTACAATAGGTCTACTTTTTAAGGTTCATTGGTGGCAAAATCAGATTATCTTACGTTCTTGTCCTACATGGATTGCACAAGGAAGGTATCACATATTTGCATTGATTAATATTATTTAATTTATACTTTCTCTTCTGCTCTTGGGTAGTACACAAGCAATTCACAAAACATCCAAATGCAAAAACAATCAAATACACCAAGACAACGAAGACAGTTAACTCAACTGCAAACACATAAAACTCAGCTATAAAATCAGCATTAAAAACTAAATTGACTGTAATCTGATCCCTGAAAAAGAGGGTTTTAGCTAACCTTTTGAAGAATTAAAGGGGAAAAAAAGGCTAGTAAGCTTCCTGTAGGAGAAACTGGATGTTACCAGAGAAAGTCTTGTAGCTGCAAAGTACAGATAGATGAGAAATCGATTACATGAGAATATTTGCACAAATAATCTTGCTAATATATATCTGGGAACCTAAAGTATTTAGATTAAATGTGCTTAAATGGTCTTAGAATATTGTGATTCAGTTTTCAGCTCAACAGATGCACAGAAAAATGCATTAAAGAATGGGAAATACAGTACAGTAAGTACAAATATGCACATATTTAAAATGTCCATATGGCATTGCAGGTTCATATAGAAAAAAATGCATACCGAAAGTTGCACACTGAGAAAAACCATGTACATTAGGAAAAGGGTGCACAAACATATGTATATACCTTTTATGCCAAGTTGTAAAGGGCAGCACAAAGCAGAACTGAAATGTCTATCTGATGAGTGTAAACAAAAGATAAAAAATGGGCCATTCCTAATAATTGCTTAAGAACATGACTTGATGGAATGGAGATGTCATAAAACTACACAAAAGAGATTATTATCAACAAATGATAAATTGGGCTTTGCAATATGGAAGCTGATTAAAGGGCCTTTAATCTGATCAGTGATTAGACAGTTAACAAGATAGCAGTTTTACATGGGTGTAAAAGAAACCTAAGTACACGCCATCTTAGACATGGAAGGAAACCACATTCAATAGACTTCAATAGCTCATTCACTGCTGTTCACATAGATGGGGAAAAAAACTGATCCACCAGCAAAATTCCATTGATCTCCAATTAAACTTTTTGGGTTAAAAAAAAAAAAAGGCAAAATGATGTACCAAAATGCAGGAAATCTTTCTTGAGATTGAAGAGTAATGCACTAATCTGTATGACAGGTGTCTTTGCCTTCTACTTCTCAAGATTCCTGCATTTATGAAGGAATTATATTCTCACTGTGTAAAAAAGTTCAGACAGAGGCTGTATTAATTATTTCATTCCAAGCATTAAAACCCCATGGTAGCACTACATATTTGGAGTGATCTAAATTTTTTGGCACACTTCATTAAGAACTGAATTAATAGTACTTTCCTTTAGATAAAGGTGACTTAAACATGGTGAATTGCAGCATGGCCATAATCTTTTATACAGGGAAGTTATTTCTATACAGGGAAGTCTGCCTTCCCCCATTAGGTTCTTTCCAAATCTATTGATCTACAACTTCATGAATTCCTAACCAGTTTGGTTGTATTTGCCACAACTCACTGAACCATTAACTAGCCAACCATAATTTAACCTATTGTCTTACACAAACATAAACTTTGTAGTTAGCATATGGTTCAGAAAACCAGAAAATTGGATTGAGTAAACCCAATTTTAGGTTAGCTATGGATCATGGATATTGTGAAATTTCAGCCTTGTATTGATTATACATCTGCTATTATTACAAACCTGTATGTACGTATGTGTCTATCTATCTCTCTATCTCTCTATCTCTCTATCTCTCTATCTCTCTATCCATCCATCCATCCATCCATCCATCTCTCTCTCTCTCTCTCTCTCTCTGCTGTATAGACCCTATCAATTATAGACCCTATAAATCACATCAAACAGTATTTTTATGTTACCTGTTAGAAAAAGAAAGTGCTGAATGGAAAGGACCTAAGTTTTGCCATAAAGCCAGTCATAATCCCTTATTTAACACCAATGGTTACCTTTTCTCCCTCTTCTGACAGCCAAGATAGATTGCATTTTAGGTCCCTTTGTATATTGAATAACTGCAATTTTACTGACGTCCATTTAGCACTGACTGTATGACTAAGAATTTCTGATTTTTGTGTATCAAAAAGTAGCAAGAAAGGGGCTTTTATAATGACTAATATCCGTAAGTCGGAGGCTAGGACTCTAATTGAGATTTTTTTCTCCCTCTCTCTGTAGAGAGCCGCATTGATCTAAATCCTACTACTTTCCCCTTTCCATCCAAAATTATTTTTGCCAGCTAAACTTCCAGAACATAGAATACCATTTTGCAGAGGGGAATTAAAATGTGACATGTCACTGAAAGGAGGCCAGGCTCGTACACTTTCCAGCCTTCTTGCCCATATACATCACAGTCCCTACCTGTGCTATTTCTATCACAAAATGTTTGTTTTCATGTCCTTGCAGCCCTATAGGTATATGCAGCTCTTTGGACATTGTCCATACTGCAGCTTCATCTGAAATAAGCTTGTCACCCTGGTTATTTGTGCAAGAGTCCTGCCCATAGAATAGTATAGACCTAGGATCAGGAAGAGAATACTGTAGGTACTCCTGCATTGAGTAAAAGGGGGAAAAATACTGTAGACTGGAATCCACAATGTGCTTTCCAGTGGGACATGGACCTGCCTCACTGTTGATACTGCACATTTCTCAGTGATGCCTTTCCATGATTAATGTATACATCACTAGTGAGCATTGTTGTGATAATAAACTGCCATGTAGCTATCTGCTTTGCTACTTTTTCTCCCTAGAGTTATTATTTTCATTTTTACTTTTCTGCTGTCAGAACACGGAGGCACATTAAGAACTGTGAGTTTTTAGAGCAAAAACTCAAAATGACATGCCTCTACTTTTTCTAAACTGAATTCCTATATCTGCTATATAATAATTTTTTCTTCTGGAAAAATGATGGGTAAAATATGTTGACCACAATATTTAACACTTGGTCTTGCTTCTGCTTTTTGGCCAATAAGCCTATCATGAAAGTCTTTCAGAAAGACCTGGACTGGAGTATCTTCAACATACAGTACATAGCTATCTATCTTACCCCAATACACACACATTACAACTGCTCTTTCTTTAGACTTGGCGGGAGGAGGGTTATGTTCTCAAAGTGTGAGAATAATGCACACTGCTTGATTAGGCACTGTGGAAGCTGTTGTGGTCCCAGCTGGAAACTGACAGTAATTTAATAGTCCCTAAGGGAGCCTCAAGGAAGATTTGATACTCAAGGCTGGCAGGCGTGGCCTGCTTTGGTGCATTCCTGCTTTTCCATGGTGTTCTCCTACACAATGAGAGAGGACTAGGTATGTTAGAATTAAGCAGCTGATCTATTAGGAGCAAAGCTGGGTGGAAATAGTACAAGCAGCCAGAGTGCCCCTGATCTTCCCACAGATGATAGCTTTGGCAGTAAGAACAAAGAACTGAAGTGCAGGATTATTTCAGTTTGCAAAACATCTGCTCTGTGAACTCACATCACACCAGGCAAACCGGGTCATTATAAAAATTTAAGCAATCTTTGTGCAACTTTGGGGGAAATTTACAGATGGCTGTCAGTGCATTAAGTTTGATTAATGTAGCCAATGATATCTGTGCATCCGTATGTGGCTTGGGTTAAAATCAGGAAAAGAAATGTATTTCTTTACAGTACTATATTCCAGAAGTTGGGGAGTTCACTTTAGACATCACTTTTTTAACAGAATACTCATCTGAACAGAATTTTGTGTTGCTATTTGTGTGGATTTTTTCTAGCAATTATGAAAACAGCAAAACAATGTTGCTAATTACCAAAAGAAAGTGCTGTTATCAGTTCAGTACTAATACACTGTAGTTACCCAAAAGAAAGATGACCCTGAATTTAAGGCTTTCTCCCTCCAGAAAAAAAGACTGATAGACAAAAAGTGTTTCCTGTCTCCTAGTGAATCTAAGACAACACTCCCATTTTAAAGTTAATGACTTTTTAAGGGGGAAAGGTCCTTTCAGATAATGTAGCCAACAGTTGGCCATCTGTTTTTATTTTGCATAAACAAAACATACTCATTATTTAAATATACAATATATGAAAATCAAAAGAGCATCTATTTACATATATTTAGGACTGACCACCTTGTTACTAAGAACAGATAGGTAATTGATATGATTTCCTTGTTCCACATCACCACAATAATAGAAAGCACTCTCTTTCTTCCCCTGCCATGAGTATGCCAAAGAAAATCTTGTACTTCCGCAATGAGATGTTATAAACTTCTTTTTCTTCTTACCTAAATTATAAAGTTTACCCCAACAGATACAAGATCTGTTTTTGAGCCCACTCTCTGAGAAGAAATCAGAAATCAGGCTTCCCTAGCTTAAAGGCCAATGTTTATTCATTTATTTTTTTAAGATAATGACATTCTAAAGGGGTTTCAAGCATCCCAAATCCCCTAATCCTGAGATTTTAAAAGTGACCTAAATTGATCTACTAAAGTTGATCTGGGAACTTTAAAGATGATCAAGTACATTTTTTGTAAAACTCCTACTGTCTTAAATACAAGCAGAGAGTCATCCAAAGTTATGCATCCAATGTTGCCACAGGTTTGTTTTATAATACATCCAGTGCTATTTGTTCTTATTTCTCTGGAGACTCAGGACATGTAGAAACAAATGCAGGTTTACAACTTACATTCAACTTTCTGAAGTTAAAGTTTCCCTTACTCATTCTGCTTCTCATACAAACACTGTATGTGCACGTGCAGTCCAACTCAACGTCTAGCAGACTAGCCATTCCAGAAGAAACCAACCAAGCATGAGACTTCATTCTATGTGAGGGCTCCAAAATATTACAGTCTCCATAGATATGTGTAACTTCTGACAAGGCTTAGCCAGTCCTAGTCTTCTGGTACCTTTCCATTTGAGTGGAATTACCTCAGTTCGCATAGGGACAGTCTCTTTTTTGAGTCCCTTGCTGAATCTTACTAGAGGTCTTCATTCTGGTACACACCCACCCACACATATCCAACAGCTACAAATCAATATATCTATATTTGCCACACAGTAATACCAATAACAATATGGTCATACAGGAAAGGAGGTAATTAAAAAAAAAACACACCTGTAAATGGACAGCTTACAGGATTTTAAAATCTTTGATTTAAAAAAACCAAACAGAGTAAGGAAGGGTAGTTAAAGTATTTTGGCATGGCTCACTTGTAAGACAAAAATGAAACCAGAAAGCAGAGAAATGCCAAGACATTCTAGCTCACAGAGAATAAAATAAATAAGTCCAACCAAACACGGGTTAGAGCTGCTATTAAGGCCTACCTAGTGGTGGTAAGGGCAGCGAAATGCCAGTATTTCTCCGCTCTTATTGCATCCTCAGAGTGTTGCCCAGCAGCCCTGTTTAGGGTCACTCAGTCCCTCCTGGGTAGGGAGGGCTCAGAGGACTATTTACAGGGCCATGAAGAGGAATTTGCTGAACACCTGACAGATAAAATCACTCAGATCTGTTCTCAGTTGGAGGCCAAGCATATGGCGGGTCCAGTGGAGTTGCCCAGGGAACATTCTTACCCAGCTATCTGGGAATGGTTTGATCCTGTTGGCCCTGAGGAAGTGGACAGTGTCCTTGGGGCTGTTAGTGTGGCTACCTGTATTTTAGATCCTTGTCCCTCCTGGTTAGTTAAAGCCACCAAGGAGGTGGCCTTAGGGTGGATACTGGCGGTGGTCAATTCATCCTTGCAGGAGGGGGTGTTCCCGAAGCCTTTCAAGGAGGCTTTGGTCCACCCCCTCCTCAAGAAACCATCACTAGATCCCACCCTTCTGGACAATTTTCGTCCAGTCTCCCACCTTTTCTTTCTAGGAAAGGTGGTGGAAAAGGTGGTCATGCAGCAGCTTCAGAGGATCCTGGAGGAAACAGATTATCTGGACCTCTATCAGTCAGGTTTCAGGCCTGGTTATGGGACAGAAACAGCATTGGTCACACTTTTGGATGATCTCTGGCAAGAGCGGGATGGGGGTAGTGCATCCATCCTTGCTCTTCTTGACCTCTTGGCGGCTTTTGATACCATCGACCATAGTATCCTTTTGGGTTGTCTGCAGGAGTTGGGACTGGGTGGCACAATGTTGTGCTGGTTCAGCTCCTTTCTCCAAGGCTGAACCCAACTGGTGTTGATAGGGAGCAAGAGGTCCAACCCACGGCCTCTACTCTGTGGGGTGCCTCAGGGTTTGATGCTTTCACCACTCCTATTTAACATCTATATGAAACTGTTGGGTGAGATCATCCGGCACCATGGGATGAGATATCATCAGTATGCTGATGATACCCAATTATACATCTCCATCCCAGGTGACCTAAGTGATGCTGTGACTACCCTTTTGCGGTGCCTGGAGGCTGTAGGGGCCTGGATGGGGGCCAACAGGCTTCAGCTGAACCCTGGTAAGACAGAGTGGCTGTGGGTACGGGGAGCCTCAAGATCTAGGAGTTCTTGATGGGATCACACTACCCCAGACAGACCCGGTGCGTAATCTGGGGGTCCTCCTGGACTCACAACTCCTGTTCGAAGAGCAGGTGGCAGTCGTGGCTAGGAGGGCCTTTGCACAACTTTGTGTTGTGTGGCAGTTATGCCCCTTCCTCAATCAGAAGGCCCTCTGCACGGTCACCTCCTGGTTGGATTACTGTAATGCACTGTACATGGGGCTACCCTTGAAGAGTATCCGGAAGCTACGGCTGGTGCAGAATGCAGCAGCGCGGACAGTTCTGAATGCCCCTAGGAGGGCACATATAACACCGCTGTTACATGAGCTGCATTGGTTGCCAGTCTGCTTCCGGGTCCAATTCAAGGTGTTGGTCATCACCTTTAAAGCCCTTCATGGCACAGGACCAGGCTATCTGAGGAGCCATCTCGCCCCGGTTACTTCAGCCCACCCCACTCAGTCCAGCAGAAGGGGCATGTTGCAGACCCCACCAGTCAAGGAATTTCAACCGGTGGGCTCTAGGCAGAGTTCCTTTTCTGCTGTGGTCCCCGCCCTATGGAATAATCTGCCTCCTGAGGTCCAGTGTGCCACCACTCTCATGGCCTTCAGGAAAGGGGTGAAATCCTGGCTGTGCCAGAAGGGCTGGGGGCTGGATGGGGGCTCGCACCAGTGGAAGTGGCTTGTGGGGTGATTGACCTTGCCCCCCCCCCGGTCATTTTGAATGTTTTTAGTATTTATGTACAAGGTTTGTTGTCTATATTTGATTTTTAATGGATTAATTTATTTTAACTATTTATGAGGGATTTTTAATTGTTGATGGGGTTTTTAACTGTGAGCTGCCCAGAGTCACCTGTTGGGGGGAGATGGGCAGCATACAAATTTAATAATAAATAAACAAACAAATAAATAAATAAATTTTAAAAAATTATATCAGAGATTGCCAACTGAGCAGCTGACATCACCCCAAACTCTCCAGATAAGAATAAGAAACAGGAGGAAGCCTGAAATAGGAGCTGGTTGCTATCACACTGGAACACAAGAAGAAATACCCTTTAAAGTCTTACTAATTTGAGTCTGGTTTGCCTCTGGAGATTCATCATCTGTTCCTACTCATTTTAGAGCTTCTGATTAACTGGTTCCAATTTAAACTAGTCTTAGCAGCAGCCTCTTTCCCTAATACTAGTAAGAGTGCCTCTTCCGCAAGATGATTTCAATCTTTCGGTTAGACTTAATTAAAGTAACTACCATTGTTATTTGATAGACTGATTGTGTGTGCATTTTTGTATATACATTTCTGTTTTTCTAGGGAACTGACTTATCAGATTAAGAACCATCTAAGTTTTTGATAGAGCTCCTTTAATACAATGACCTTTGATTCTTCAGAGTTGAAGTTCATGATCATTATTTATCTTGACAGTGTCCTTGCAAGCAATAAAGGAAGGTAATTCTTTACAGGCACACATTTCAGTTTGACGACAGATTTGAACCTGATACCTTCTTATAAAGTCCTTGATGTGAAAAATGCAGACATGCTGTCATGTGCTTAGTTTATTTTGGGCTCTTTCCAAATAGTTTCATCCACAATTATTAAGACCATCTAACATAAAAAAAAAATGTTGGACGAGATGCATATTTTAGTCTGGTCTGATTAAAACTGTTAGGCGTAGGAAACCTCTGGCTGTTCAGATGTAGTTGAACTCCAGCTTTTATAATCCCTAACAATTGGCCATGCTACCTGGCAAATGGAGTTCAGGAACATTTGGGAGGCCACAGTCCTGAGTTGCAACATCTGATTACATAATGTAATCATGAATCATGTTGAATGTGTAAACTGAAAAGCAATGTGTTTGAACTAAGTGCAATGTACTGATTGCTCTTGCTGTGGCTTTCTGTGTCTCTGTCATCTCTTCATCTCACCGTTAGAAAGTGATGAAATACATCTATGAACCAGCCCTTTGCAGATTTATGCAGTGGTTACAGCAACCCATCCTGAAAGCTTTGCAGCTACCCAGGACTTCCATTCTGCAGTTATTTTGATTAATGCCCTAAATGTAAGGAGTTATGGAGCACTTGACATTTGCTGTTTATTGTACCTTCAATATGCTTTTGCAGGTATAAAAACAAGTAAAGGAGAGATTGTGATACTTGCTTTCCTCTCAATCCATATGTCATCTTTCCTCAATTTTAGGTATATCATATCTGGACTGCAAACATTCAGATGACCACTTAAATGACAGCAAAGAGAGTCAGGAAATTCTACTTCATTATTTCCACCTAGTGGCGAACTGGAGTTTTGCAGCCCATATGATATCCCTAAACAGACCATTTTAAGTTGGATGAATGTGATATTTTCTCTGGTTAAGAACTGGGGAAGGTAGATTACTTTTTTGAAGAATTGATTATGTGCCATCAAGTCAGTGTCAGCTCTTAATGACCACATAGACCTTCTCTTATTAGCAATGTGTAATACTTTACATCAAAATTCAGAGAGTATGGGGAATGGAGAAGGGAACTGAGGAGGAAGCAAAGTATCTAATTCTTCACAATGTTGATATCATACATGTATCCTTCAAAGCCAATCCTTTGTACCACCAACACTATTAGTTGCAGATTATTTGCTCCAAGGTCTACCTAGCTAGGGCCTACAACCCTCTCCTTCCAATGCACTGCTATGTGAAAACTACTCATACAAGCCTACAATAGTATTATCAGTGTTGGGAAGAATATAAGGAATTGTTGTATTATTTTTTTTCCAAAATGTACAAGCTATACCTAATTCTTCTTGTCCTCTATCCTAGTGAACAGCCCTATTAGTGATAAGAAGGATTTGCAGAATGTTTTATGAGTTGAATGAGTTTTTCTTCAATTTTAAAATCTGCCATCATTTAAAATTATAAATGGTGTATGCTAGAAGGACATCAATCCCATAATTAGATCCTGTCCAGACAAAGCAACTATAACTTACTGAGCCAGGCTTTGCCAGAAGGCACACAGATAGATCAACAGAATCTAGTCCATGTTGTTGTCTGCATTAAAAGGATATTATTCCAGTTTATTTTATGCATGAGTAAGTATTATTCAACCTTACTTTTAGAATCCTTTCTCATCTGCAACTTTCCTGAAAAGAGGGGAAGGTGTCAAATTCTTCTTTTTGCAACCCACAGAGCCTCTCTCTGACCATGATTTCCAAAAAATGATAAACCATTTTGAGTTGAAAAACAGATGAAAACTGTTTTAATTTAATATAAGCTCTGTAATAGGCATATTGTTAAAACAAAAACAAAGAGTATGCAGAAACTCTCTTCAGACTCAGACTCACTGATATGTATGATGTGGTTCCTCCTACTTTACAATCCTCAGCCCTCCCCTCCTCAAAAAAATACATACCAAAAGGGTTTCTACCCTTGCCTTCATATACTTATGGCAGAGAGGAAGGCCCACTATGTCCAACTGAGCCTCAGAGATCTTCTCTGGAACTTCAGAATCCTGGGTCTCATGGTTTATTTAGGATCTCTCTTCCCCAAGGCAATACTGTTTCCACAATTGTTATTTATTGCTTCCCTTAATTTGGGATGAATTAAAATCGTTACCTCATATGCCACACCTCATATGTAATTATACATTTAGAAGAGACACTCCCTCTGGCCATGTTTGCATTACTATTTTAGATTCAGTTTGGGCTGGGGAGGGATGTGTCCAGACAGAGACAGAAGAGCAGCTACTCCAGATATGTCATAGAAGTATCTCTGATGAACTCATGCCTGAGGCGTGCATACAAGAGCTGCTGGCTGTCAAGATATCATTCTCCTGAATCTAACTCCCTTTGGAAGCTGGGACGATGATAGAACAGAGGCACTTTTCTAAACAACTACAGCCTGGCCGTAGGTTGCAGCAATATGTGTTGTGGGGGGCAGGGCAGAAAGAGAAAGAAATGGGTGGGTTGAGCTTTGACGCTATGAGGTGGGCTGAGACCAGAGTTTGATATGTGCTGCTTATATAAACAGGGAAAACCAAGCCAGGCAGTTTTTTACAGGAATGATGAGTCTGCCTAAAAATTGTTTTGAAGGGTTAAGATGGGTTTTGTTCATGAACATGTCTGCAAAATTTGAGAATCTGGAATTCAGGCAGTGGAAAGTAACCTGAGGTACCAAAAACTCTGAAATCAATGGAAGCCTGACTTCTACAGTGGTACTTGCCTAGAATGTTTAATAGAAGCAGCCCAATATTTATTAAGTGTCTACCTTCCTTTCTCAAATGCGGTTGTCACCCAGAATCCCTGTCCCCACCCCACAATCCACAGATGTAAACTGTCATGTTGAAGCATAGATTTCATCCAAGTATCATCCAATGTGGCCTCCTAACAGAGTTAACCCAGAGCTTCTTTTGTGAGCAGTAATAGAATGTGTAGAAAGACAACAAAGAATTCCTGGAACGACATGGTCTGAACTTCATAAACAAGAGAATTATTCTGAGATAAATAGCTACCATTGTTCTATTTCTTGCTTTCTTTATGTTCTCTGAGCTTGGAGATGTTTTATGACCAGATGGGTGACATCATCAATGCTCTGTCATGGGAAAGTGAGGTCTGTTGGCTGTTCACAAATCATGACTTGCCTTGCTTGCTTTATGTGGGTTTGGGTAAGATTTGGATGTTAAGTGGGGTTATTGTTTTTTCTTTGGCATGTTATAATCTGTGGCTTATGGTGGTGATTAGGTACTGGTTTCTGTTTATTGGGGTGCTGGCTAATAGATCAGGGAGGATACTCTCAGGGCTGCTTGCCCCTTTTCATTGACCTTCGGTTGTTCCTTTCGAATGGTTCATAAATGGGCTTTATTTCTTATCGTTTCTTTTTAAGAGTTTTTTAGACTTCTTTCTAATACCTTTAGCAAATTTGCAAAATTAAGATGATGCTATAGCTTGTTTTTTGCTACTGTTCCATAACTATGAAGAATTTATTATAGCAAATATTGAAGTGTAGTTACACTTTTTAAAAAAATCTTAAGGGGTGAAGAAGGACACTGGAATAGGTACATTTTAGCCCCAAACGTAGGCTAAATCTGCTAACAAGTATCTGCTCTGAGCACACCATTGGGTACAACATGCATTTTATTTATTTCTTAGATTTATTACTTGCCACAAACAATTTTCAGCAGCTTACAAGTTCATCTAATATTTTAAAACATCCATGGTATATAATATTCAGAAAATAAAAATAAAACTTGAAAGACACACAGATAACAAAATACATTGGGGAAAAAATTCAAAAATAAATTTTAAAAATTAAAAATTAATAAAGAAATTAATGGCAGTAATCACAACTCAACTGCTCTATTAAATAACTTATTTCTGTGCCCAACACACAGCATTTGGAGTAATTCAGACAAGTGATGATATGGACCTGAGGTCTTCACATTCCTGATAAGGCTGCAACTGGTTAAAGGCCCTCTGGCCATGGCCTCCACATGGCCGCCTCATAGTGGCTGGGAATCCAGTAGGACCTCTGAGTCATGAACCTTTCCTTCAGAGGCAATGCCAACTAGCAAGAGGTCACAGTAACCAGGCAGGAAATCTACCTGTTCTCTTTCCCCAAAAGGAAGTTGGATACCCTAAACAAGTCAACTGATGCAATAAAGAACTAATGGTTTTTCACCCCTCATATCATCATGATGTATGTTTGAACTTGAACTCATACCAGTCTTTTATCAGACTCACTTTTCATTTTCCTCTACCAGTGCCAGAGGTGCCACTTTGGCTACTTCACCTCCCACAGGTCCTCCATATAATGGAGGAATCTGGGATCAGCAAACAGAGGGATGCCACTTGGGGCAATCATGTCAAGTGCCTGAGTTACCCCCTGTTGCCAGAGGCTAACCAGCCACTCAACAGAATTGCCCCCTGGGAAAACCCCTGAGAGCCATCTGAACCCATGAGATGGTCTGTTTGCCTTGTGGAGTTCTAGGAGGCAGCCAGTCTCATCTGGATCAGGAAGTGATTGGCCATCAACAGGGTCAATATATATAACACATTATATCTGCTCTGAAACAGCACAAGGTCTAACATTTAACATGCATTCTCCTACATGTGTTGGGGCTAAGATCATTTGGGACAAGCCCATGCCAGGAGTGCCTGAGCTTTATTTGAATTGGCCCTAAGATTGAAGTCACCTAACACCAAAAGGTGAGGTAACCAACACCAGCCTCAATACCAAGTTAAGGAGTAGGGGGAAGATCTGGCCAAGGCAGACAGTACTATAGCAGGATACCCAGTTTGTCTCTCTGTATAGCCCATCTTAATGCATAAGCATTCACACCCAATTATCTCAGGAGTATCGATCCAGTTAATAGGTCAGGTGTCTTTTAAAATTAAAACATACACACATCAGCCCTGGTGTCAAAGCTGCTGCAGGACCCCAAACCCAGAAGATCAAATTTCTGAGAAGATAATATGCCCACCCTTGCCCAACCCATGTACAGTAATAAAGCCCACTGAATGCAGTGGAATCACTTCTAAGTTGGGTTGGGTAAAGTTGCTTTTTATCACCTGCTATAGTCATGGTCTGAAAAGGACGTCCCATGCCAGGGATCCCTGTGAGCCTGATTTCAGCATTGGGTAGAATGCTTTATATTAGGAAAGTAGTGTGAAATAGAAATTGCTTCACCAGCCAGACTTTGAGATCTCTGTTGCTACCTTTGAAATGATACAAATGTTTGAAGGTCCATTGCAAATCTCCCAAACAATGGATACAGTAGTTTGGTTTTAAGAGAAAAAAATAACCTTAGAATGAGAAAACAGCTTGGTCATCAGAACAGGCTCTGTTAAAATAAAAGAAGTTTCAGTTCTATGAACTTTTTCTGAGAAAACAGCCGTTGTCTGGAAAACATTAGTGATATCCTTTCATCTTTGAGTCTGATATACTCCCTCTGAAGTCAGTCAAAACTCTCCAGAAAGATCCAAGTGACATTCTTTATTTTCCTGTAGTTTGGGGGTGATTATTCCAAAAGTGGTTGTTCTCATTGTTTGTGTCTTGAACAGTATTTAAGTGCACTCAATTCACAGAAATTTTCCTGTTACAATTCTTGAAGACTTCAAAGGCATTCATTTACATTATGTGAATGGAGGAAGTAACACATACTGTATGACCTGAGTGAATGTCCAGGAAAAAGGACATTTTAAAGGTTCCACATGCTTCTGATACTACAGTCCAATGCTGTTGCTCCTCAAATTTCTCTGCAGAGACTGAGAAAATCCCAGGCAGTATGTAAAATCTTGTCCATGTTCTGTACTGAACCATGTCAGAAATACTTGTGGATAGAAGGACAAGCAAGTGGAGGATGTAAACCATTTCCTCACCCATCACTTTTTCCTCTAAATGCTTGGCAATATATTTTGAAAACTTACCTACTTTAATATTTTAATAGTAAGAATAGGAAAGATCCTCCATTTGCATGTCAACAGATCAACAGATCTCAGCAATGAATAACTTAGAATAACAACTTAAAAGACAGCAAACTTGTAATGTGTGAAAAGTGATAAATCTAGCCACGTCTTCCTTGAAATCCCAGTGATTAACTTGCCTGTCTTTTGTCTTTCCATATTTAGTTAAGAACTCTGCTGCAACTAATCAGGGGGCCAGATTGTATCCCCTGGCTGTTCAGGTTCTTCAACCTCCTTTCTGCAGCTCCTGAAGCTCTCTTCCTAAGATTGCATCCTCAAAATCCAGTGGCATGATTTTTTTCCTTTTCCTTTTTAAAATAACATTAAAAATAAGAAGCCCAATAGTTGTTAAACATTTGGCATCTGTAAGGGAGCAAGTGATGTCATATGTGTCATGATGTCATTGTACAAATGAGGTACACTTTGCAATTTCCATAACGATGTCATGACCCACAAGATATTATTATGGCTTGTACCATATGCCTAAGCGCATAATGTATCTGCTAGGGTTAGCGCAACTGTTTAATCCTCCTTCCAAATCCTCCTTCCAAAGCCACCATTCAAAAAGGGACAAACATTTGGACTTCCGGAGGAGCCATGACAAACTAAACACATGTTCAAAAGAGCAAAGATGACAATCGCAGCAAACACTGAAAAACAGGTGAGTAGACTGGAACCTCTCTGGACAAGGAGAGCATGGGAGGTTACCCACATATGCTTTGGATGGCCACTCCATGCAAGGAGACCACTAGACAAATTTAATAACTCTTCACCCTCTATAAAGTTACGAACAAATCAGTCTTCTGCAGGTTTGAGTAACTCTCAAGCTCCCAGGCCTTTGGTAGAGGACCTGAGATTGAGGAAGACACATACCAGCCATAGAGGTGAGAGGGGAATTTTTATGCAATGGCATCTGCTCCCATGGGTAGACTATGTCCAAAATATGTTAATGAAGGAATGACAGATGTGAAACAAATTTTGCCTGATGCAGAAATACTAGAACCAGAAATATTAGATAAAAAAAAAGATGTGGATTATAAAACAGAGAAGGCAGATAAAGTGGTAATACAAATGGCAACAAAAGAATGACCCAAATAAGGGCTTTTTACTGGATATACAAAATAAATTAGTTAAGGTTTTGAAAATCAAAGTGGAAATAGAAATTATAAACCAAGAGAATGACCTGGATAGTGAATTTTTATTGGATGTGCAAAGAAGGTTTGCTAAAGCCCTGAAGAAGCTTTTGGGATGGGAAAAAGAAAAATTGAAGAGAGACAAATCCTACAACATCTGAATGAATTACAGATCAAGATTGTCAGAAGTAAAAGGAAGGAATATAAAGCTGGTTTGTCTGACCAAGGTTAAAATAAGACATGTTACTATAAAGCTCTGGTAAACCTTTATGTACTTTTTGCCGACACCAGGACTGAAGATGATTTATGGATTTGCATATAGATAAGAAACAGGTTATGGAAGAAGAGATATTTGTTCGTAACTTTATAGAGGGTGAAGAGTTATTAAATTTGTTTATATTTAATTTTCTTCCTTCTTTTTCTTTTCTTTTCCTTTCTTAGCACATTGCATTCTTTCTTTTTATTTCTCCTTTCTCTGAATTTAGTTAGTATTTGCTTTTACTATTTAATTAAAATCTTCAATCAAAATTATTTTAAAAAAGGGCCAAGCATTTCAGATTAGCCCTCCATAGTGATGTTACTCCATCACCCTAGCTGTAGCTCTCAGAGGTTGAAAAAAGGGTGCACAAATAGGCTGACTGCCTCTGAGAAACAGACTCAAACTAGAATTCTTTCACAAACCATTTCCATACCGGCTACTTTTTGCATTGCAACATGAGCTGAAAGAACACGTGGCAACGTGTCCTTCTGAATAGTTACATTGCATTTTTTTTTACTTGCTTCATTAATGGGGATACTTAATGTGATGTTGCAATGGGATTAAAATGTCAAAACTGTGGTTTCACATTCAAATATCAAAGCACACCAAGCTTGTACCTATTTTAACAGAAGTGAAAGCCAAATACTGTATCCTTCTTCCTAGCACCTAACATGCAAGCCAAAGTTCTTCCCAGCAACTTTTTTGCTTTGCAGGCATAGGACACTCAGGAATAACAAGCAGGGATACAATAGCGTGCTACAGGTTTTCCCAGGAAGCCTTTCACTCCCAATTGGACATTGGTTTCTCTGCTGCTGAGACAAAGAAAAACTGCAGACTGACTGCTCAGGAGAGCCACAAGACAGACAGTATATGGGAAGAGGATTGATCACACATTCTTGAGATATTCTGTAGGGTTGGGTTCACTAGTTGATAAATAAACTACTAGACCAGTGTTTCTGAGCCTTAGCAACTTTAAAATGAGTGGACTTCAATTCCCAGAATTCCCTAGCCAACCTGCTGACTGGGGAATTCTGGGAGTTGAAGTCCATTCATCTTTAAGTTGCCAAGGTTGAGAAACACTGTACTAGATGATCATGCACCAGCTCAGGAAATAATTTTTGCCTTTCCCCTCCTACCTGCAATCTTTTTCTCTCTCTCCATGTAACTGCTGCCTTCTTCCCTTAGTTAAGGAAAGTTAACCAGGCACCCCACAGCACCAGGTCTGAAAAAAGATCAGCATAACCTTTTCCCATCTAAGGGCTTTGTCAACTTTCTTTAGCTAGAAGAGGAGGGAAAGGAGGAGGGGGATACATCAGCAGCCACTGCAGGCTTGAAGCAAGGAAACAGCAGAAAGGGATAACATTGAATGATGTTGCCTTCATCTGAAAGATTCAGAATACCATGAGTCCCCCTTTGCCTCTGCCTGTTGCTTGACTCTCTGGGAGAGGAAAGTACTCTATTCTACCTGGCGAATGACAACTGGAGAACCCCTGGAGGGCAGTCTGGTGGCTCTTTTCCACAGGTACTCTGAGGCTGGTATAGCCCTCTATGTCTTCATAATGTCATGGATTTTGGGATCTCCTGACTCAGTTCCTGCTCTAGTACAGATGATACAAAGCCAGTTCTGTAATATTTCCTCTGAATCTGCAGAGCAGGTGGCTGTCCAGTAATAAAAATTTCTGCTCCTGGGATTTTTCCTTTCCTTCTGGAAGCCAAGAATCCAGAATGCCTGGCCACCCTACCCGCTGGTCATTAGTAGTTATCCAAGGGGCCACTTTGGCACCCTTACCATCCCAGTTACCAGTTTTGATTTTTTCTCTCACCCCCTCAGTATGAAAGAACATGCAGCAAGAAAACAACAAGGGGGGTAGATGGTTAGAATGCCATTTCCACTCCTTCATTATTTAGCCAGATGGCCGTCCTGGTCTTGCCCTTCCTTATGCTCCACAGCCCTGGGGATGAGCAGTGGGGACACTTGGGAAATACTGTAATATAAAAATACAGCAAGTTAAATAAACAAATACACAAATGGCATGAAACTGCTGCAGATGTTAAGATGTTAAGCACCCAGAATTGTCTGGAGTTGGGCATTCTTTAAATTGATGAAAATAAAACGATACTGCACAATAAGAATAAAATAAGAAGGGCAAGGCTGGGGGCAGAATACAAACACACATGTTCCTTTAAGAATATTGCTTAAGAGTGGATAAAGAGAAAAGGAGAACATTTGATGATTTCTTGGGCAATTAGCTTGTGGGATTTATGATTGTCACAGGTATTGATAATAATGGAAGAATATGCTTATCAAATTTATTGCAGCAATAGGTACCACATGCAATTATTTGGGCGGCATTAAAAGTATAAGTCAGGAAAAATGTGTAGGCTCCAATATGCTTTGTTTTAGCCATTAGTCATAAAAAATATCAATATACAAAAACTGACATCATATACAAAACTGCATGGAGTAAAAATAGCTGTATTGTCTTTAAAAAACTAAGATGAGATGACACTATCTGTTACACAGTGTACAATCTACCTTCCTTCTGCATATCCAGATATCTTTAGTGACATTTGGTTGCTACCAGAGAGAATTGGGCATACATTCTTTATTACTACTTGCAAATGGATCTTCTTTTTCTTGCTGATCTAATCAGCTGGCTTCTTTCATCAGTTCCAAGGAAACTTTCATTGAATATATTCAGGAATAATGAATGAGATATTCATGATGAGATGCTAGAAATTACCTTTGATTTTGCTCTTTTCATGGACACATGGACTATGTTCTTCAGACACTTGATAAAAAACTATAGTGAAGCTAAGTATCTGCAAAACTTCACTAGTTTTGGCCAATGGCTGGGTGAGAAACCTTTTGGGACAACTATCAGTAAAGGGTGTTTCACAAAGCATATTAATATGAGCAAAACTCCCCTCCTTAAATTATTAAAACAGCAGTGTCCTTGGAAAGCTCATGCAGCTGCTTCTAAGGTCCATGCAGGGACAATGAAACTACTGGGTTGCAGGTAAAGTGAAGTTTTGATGTGGGAATGATATCACAGTTGGCAATATGACAAGCTTTCATAGGCTGTCACAATAGAAAAGGTCATCTCCTCAGTGCCTTATATCTAAATTGGAGAAATTTGAAGAGAACATCTGAATGCAATATCTTTGAGTCCCATGAGAGAGAAATCAATCCATTAGGTTTCCAGGCCCCAAACTATTTAGAGATTTATGAACAAGGAAATAATACTAGTTTGCTGTACAATGTTCTTTTGTGGACAACTGAAAAAATTTTAGCCAAGTTCTTTGAACATATTTTTTAAAATCCTTTTACAAAAGAAATAAATCTGCTCCAAATGGGGAAGGTTCATAGCTCAATTATAGAGCACATGCTTAGCATGCAAAAGGTCTCAATTAAAATGAGGTTTTGGTAGTAGAGGAAGAAAAAATTAGCATCTCCCTGCTGAGACTGTGGAGAACCCATTGCTAGTCTGAGTAGATAGTACTGAGCTAGATGAGCAAATAGACTGACCTGGGTATATAAGGTATACTCCACAATTGGTCCAATAGTGTGGGATTACTTTCAGTTCAGGCCTTAGGATACAGCCAAGATGCCTATAGCCATCTGGACTACCACATGCTCCCTTGATTCCTGCCCATATGGCTCATTCAAGGTAGGCAAGGGGTACTGACTAGTTAGAACCTGAGAGTAGTGAATGCATCTTTGTGTAAGGGCATGTTACTGCCTGCCTTGAAGGAGGCAGGGGTCCACACACTCCTGGAAAGGATTTACAAATACCCTTGTGGGGAGGCACTTGAGTCTGTGGTAGCTGAAAGCTATAGATGTTCTTGGAAGACCCCAATTTTCTTGAACCCTTTCAGTCTGTGTTCAGACAAGGTTTTAAGGAAAATCAGTCATGGTTGCCCTGATAGATGATCTCTTGCAAGAAAGAGAGGGAATATAACTCTGTGTTGATCCTGTTGGATCTCTCAATAGTTTAAATACCATTGATCATAGGAGTCTGGATGGTCGCTATGATTTGGGGGTCATTACACTGATCTCAGATGGGAATTTACCTAAATGAGATTTAGAACAGGAAGATTCCCTCAGAAACAAAGTATTTTTAATGAGTGCTGCTAGTGTTATCTTTATCACAGGCTTAACTAGACTAGAAGTACCTGTAGCTAGCTTTGGCTGCTATACAAACTATAAAGTTTTCTGGATAGAGGCAGCATAGCTGTAGTTGTTCACATGCTGGTCATCTCATGTTTCTACTATAATAACTGTGTGTGAAGCTGCCATTAGATTCAAAGCTACCACTAGTGCAGAAAGGAGCAGCCAGGTTGCTGAGCAGGGCACCTGGCCGCCTCCATCACACCTCTATTGAAGCACCTCTACTGGCTGCCAATTAGCTACTGATCCAGGGCCAAGGAGTGGGACATGACATAGAAGGCCCTAAACAACTTGGGATCAGAATAGGTGCCAGATTTTGCCATTCTAGACCTGGCTGGTCACTGAGATCATTGGGGGAGGCCTTGCTACAGGTCCCAAGGGCTGTTGAATGCCTGTCCTTGGTGACATTCATGCAATGGAATACATTCCCCCTGTTAAGTTCAGAAGGTGCCTATTCCACTATCCTTTAGGTACCTGTTGACCATTTAGTAACTTTTTCTACATGAGAATGTGGAAGAACGTTATTTTTCATCTTCCCCCACCTCTGTAATGTATATGTGTTACTAATTATTGTTTTAGTATTATTATTTAATGAGAACCAGCTTGGTGTAGTAATATCCCTTATAGACTTTTTGCATGAAACAGAAAAAAATGAATTTTTGATATAAGGTCTTGACAACTAGAAAAAACAACAGACTAGAGAAAAATGAAAGTTATGCTGTAGCCATAGAGTAAGAGGTTAATTTACATTTATAACTGCTGTAAAAGAAAACCAGAAGTTACTTTATATTTTCCTTCTTTCTTTTTCCTGCATTTTTGCCTTTTCTTTTTTTTCCCTTTATTTCTTTCTCTCCTTTATTCTACACATTAGTTTCTGTTAGTTTTTATCTTTCTTGTTTAAAATCTTAAGAAAGTTGTCTTTAAAAAAAAAGAGAGAACCAGCTTGGTGGAGTGGTTAAGGCACCAGGCTAGAAACGAGGAGAACATGAGTTCTAGTCCTGCCTTAGGCACGAATCCAACTGCGTGACCTTGGGCCGGTCACTCTCTCTCAGCCCTAGGAAGCTGGCAATGGAAAACCACTTCCAAAATCTTGCCAAGAAAACTGCAGGGACTCATCCAAGCAGTTGCCATTTGTAGTGAGTTGCCTTGAGTCAACAATGACTCAAAGACACACACAAAGGTTATTTGATATAATATTAAATATTATTATATTATGTATTTTACTGCTATTTTTATTGTAAATTACCTGAAAGTGTTTTAGTAGTAAGAGGCAGCATAAAAAATCATTAGATAGTAGTAGAAGTAGTAGTGGTGGTGGTGGTGGTAATCCCCTAACTTTTCAATACTGGACTGCAGTCTATAACCTGGTCTCCTTCCAAGAGGATAGAATTATTTCTGTCATACTAAGCCAGCCCTCCCCAACTTTGCATCCTTCAGACAAGCTGGACTGAAATCCCTGGTACTGAACCCACTAAGAGTTGAACTCACAAAAGGTCTGGTTAATGGCTCCTTAGGGAAGGCTGAACTAAGGTTTTGTTACTGTTAAGAAGGAAAAAGGAGAAGAAGAAAGAAATTGATTGTGCAGGAGAACAATAAATAGAAATGGGAGGGAGCGAAAAGAGAAAATCAGTTAAAGAGAAAGAAAGAAATGGAGTTCAAAAAGAGATTGGATAGTCATCTATTGGGACGGTGTAGTGAATCCTGCAGCGTGCAGGGGTTGGACCTGATGACCTCTGAGGTCCCTCCCAGTTCTATGATTCTATGAAAATGGAGAAAACAGACATTTGTAGTGGGTTGCCTTTTGCTCTGAACTAAATGCCTTGTGTTTCTGGATGTGCAACTAGCCCAAGCAGCAGCATTTAACATTACCGTACCATATTTAAGATGAATATATGGCCATAAAGCTAGACTACTTCAGTGGGGCGATGAGATGACTGTAATTTAGGTTAATGAGAGATGCAGTGGGGAAAGGGAACGAGAGGCCAGCTGAGAATATGTAGCAGTCAAGGAACCATCCAAAATGTTTCTTAGCAGCAAGACAAGTTATGTTAATGGCTCTTTGGAATTAAACTCAAACCCAGAAGTGGAATCCTCTGGTGGAAAAGTCCTGCTGGTGTGTGTCCCTTTAAGGCCAACTTTTTCTGGCTGCTCAGCAGTTCATGCCATTAACACCCAGTCCTGTAAGTTTTCAGTATTACTGAACTCTTTGCGACCTTCACAGACAATAATTGCTTTAGCATAGGATTGACAATAACAGCAACAAACTCCCCTCCTCCCCATAGCAAAGCTCAAAATGCAGTTTAACCCCGGAGACCCAAGCACTAAGAATACATTTCCTCTTTGTTGTTCTGAGATTAATAATACAGGGTGGGAATGGCCATTTTCCCCCAACCCTGAAAGATTTTTCAACGTCTCTTGTTCATGTTTGTGATCTGGCAAAAAGCCAAACTACCACTGTGAGTTGACTGCCCCTACCTCCAGAAATGCTGTTCTCAATTACGTGGCTACCCGCTAAGGCCACATTTTAGCAGGAAGTTCTCCTGGGCATTAACATAAATTGGAGCCAAACAGTTACTTTTCTTCTTTTGCAGTTCTCCTTTCAACAAAGATTGACTAGGGAACAATTGATGAAGGCATCGCGTGAAGTTATATTTTCGGCTCTGTCAGATTAGATCTCTATTATCCCCCAGTCTAGATCACCTAAAGCTCTAGGACCATTTGCTTCAACCTGATGCCATCAAGATTTCCTAGGACTACAACACCCAATGTTCAAAGCCTACTAAATGGCATTAGATTGAAGAAGCTTGGTAGAATTTACTTTTAGCTGCCCACCTGGAGACTTACCAACAAATTATGTGGGTGTCTCTACTTTCATTGGAGGAATGCTATGATGTTTCTAGAGAATTCCCTAGACCCAATCAGTCATCAGCTACCCACGACAATCTCACTGTGCAGTACTTCTCCCTAGTGATTCCCAGCATAATTTTCAACAGCTTGAACAATCAGTGACAGCTAGCAATAATGAGACAAAGCCATCAACCCTCTTCCCCATCAGATTGCCACACTACTAAGAATCCTTCAGCACAGCCTTAACTGCAGAGATGGAACTAAAAACTCTTAAATTTGTTCTTAGAATCAAACTTGTCCTCTCTCCCAGGTGGACATAATTGTCTGGGTCTTGGAAGAGCATCCCTAGGATTTCAGTATGCATCTGATTCCCCCTGCAGGATCAGAGAGAGAGAGGACTGTCCATGGAAAAGGACATTTCTTTGCTTATTCTATCTGCTTCTGAAGTTGGTTTATGAGGCAAGGAAATTTTGGGGTGTGGGGGAGAACAGGGAATACAAATGTCACTTTTTCCTCACTTGCATTTTCAGGGTGTTAAATGTCTTGGAAGTTCAGATGACCATGCCTCCTTTTGGTCCTTTCTAACTTCAGAATTACTTGATTCAAAAAGAATAAACCTTAGAGGTAAAGTGAGATTGCTGGGGGAGGTGGATTCTAATTTCAGATGATTCCATCCAAGTGCAGAGTTCTCTGTCCAACAGTGAAAACCTAGGATATATTACAGGCCATTACTGCCCTTTCAGGGACCATAGGTTTATAGCTTTAGGGTTATAAATAAAGCCAACTCCTTCAACTGAGCTAGATAGTATTGGAAAGAAGAGTATGACTATGAAAATTAGTGTACTTTGGTTTTGATACTATATAGCTGTTAGGAACCCCATTTTGCACAAATGGAAGCTTCTGGATAAGCTACTATTTAGAACCCATTGCAACAGTCTAAACCTGATATAATTTACATATTTTACATATCTATTTTAAACCAGATTTGTTCAATTCATGAATTAAAAATCATACATTTAACTTGTTAAAAATAATGCAATTTTAAGCCATCACATCTATATCACATTACTAAAAGCTAAACACATGACAAAGTGCTCATTTCTGAGGCAGCAGAAGGGAAATTCACTTTTTTTCCCCATCAGTAAATGCTACTTAGGAACTGGGAATGAATGGCATAATGCTTGCTTGGCAGGACTGTCAGACATAATGCTCTATTATAGAAAAGCATTTCCTTTGACTCTAATAGGAAGCTGCCAAAGGCAAAGAATTCTAAATATATACAGTAAAGTCTATCAAATTCTTTAGCATTTTAATTGGAAACATCTCTAGGATTGCTAAATATAATCAGTATTTGGGTTTTTTTTTTCTCTTCCTTTAAAAAGAGTTGTGGCATTGTTTAACCCAGTGTTTCTCAATCTTGACCACTTGAAGATGTGTGGACTTCAACTCCCAGAATTCCCTAGCCAGCATGCTGGCTGTGGAATTCTGGGAGTTGAAGTCCACACACCTTCAAGTGGCCAAGGCTGAGAAATACTGATTTAACCATACAGGAATAATTCTGAGTTCAAAATTTTCTATGCCAAAAAGGGATTGAATTGAAGGACAGAACCCTTTGTTTGCTCCTTATTTCCACATGTGTAGGGATGCCAAATTAATTACTGAGATTCTTGTGACGGTGATTAATGGGGATTACAAAATTATTGGCACTGTTAGGGCTGCTTCTAGCTGTCTTGAGAATTTTCCTTAAACAGTCACCTCTATAAACTGGAAAATGCAACACAATCTTTCCACAAGGCCAGATGTGAGCCATATGGTGACCTACCGCTATAAGGAACAGTAAGCCTTGCCCCAGTGAAAAGAATGTTATCATAGTCATCGGTATATAATCAGAAAATCTGGTTTTCTTCTTAAGTTTTCTTAATGTTTTACATTAGAAGTAAACACCGTTAAAAACAACTACCATACTAACAAGCACATACATACACCTAGAATAACAGCAGGAAGTATGAGTTGCTTCATCATTAAAAGAGTTCACATATTGTTTTTCCTCCTCATAGAACATCTCCCTAACTAAAATATTTCTTAAATTCTGTCCCGTTGCACACTATGAGAGAGAGTATTGTGTTAGTCCAGCTTTATCTCTGGTTTTTAAGACTTTCCCAATTTGAGGACCCAGAAGAAGGCTGGCAGAGCTAAGATCAAATCTTACCTTGTCCACCCTGCTCTCCTAACTTAAGAATCAGCTGTGGGAGGGGAGGAGACTCCAATTCACATGAACTGTGGGAGAAAGTTGCAATGGTTTGTGGAATGACCTTGGGAGACAGGAGGAAGAACTGCAGCCTAAGCAGCCATCCTGCAAAAGGTATCTTAGCCCACAGAAGGAAAAGGAGCATGGGAAACAACTTATAAAGGACCCTCCCTAGTTTCCTGGAAAGTATGACATCAGCCCTTCAAGGCAATCCAGACAAGAAGCACAAGCCATGAGTACTAACACTATCTTTATTGTAATGTTACAGTAACAGAATCTTGCAAGTCTGAAAGCACTTCTCCCCTCCTTTCCTTTTACTTTCCAGTAATCATTAGTACACTGGTGGTACGTAGCTCTATATCTTTACCTTAGGCCATGCAGGAGATGCAATGGAATCTCCTTAGACCTGGATGGGATGGAACAGATTCAGACTGAATCCCAACACAATGGAAGTGCCATTGTACAGAAGCCCTCTGGTACCAAGCAAGTTCCATCTTTAGCTCTGGGTGGGGAGGTACTTTCCCTGAGGAGCAGGAGCAGGTATGCAATTTGGGGCTTTTCCTAGCTCATGGCTCCTGCAAAAGCAGCAGATTAAGGCCATGGCCACCCTTAATATCATCATTCATGTATTTGTCTGTTCATTTATTCAATTTAAGGGTCACCAAATTCCACAAGACCCTGGGCAGCTTACAACATTAAAAACAAGAAAACATTGGGAACAAAGAATCCAGAAGAAGGCATTTAATTGGATAAAATTCTACAGGGGCTCACCATCACCCTACCTTTAGGCCTGTGGGAACAGCCCAGTTTTTAAACATCATCAGGATGGGAGCCATGTGGATCTTGGTGGGGGGCAGGAGGGATGCTGTTCCAGAGGGCGGGTGCTGCAACAGAAAAATACACTTCCTGAATCCAATGAATTGCATTGTTTGATTGAAGAGGCCTGGAGTGCATCCATACTGCTTGATCTTCTAGGATATCAGAGATAGGCGGCCCCTCAGACAATCAGGCCCTATGCTATGCAGGGCTTTATAGGTCATCCTGAATCTCACTCAGAAATCAACTGACAATCACTGTGGCTAATGCTACATGGGTATATTGAGGCATTCCCATTACTGCCTGTGCTGCTGCGTTCTGGATCAGCTGTAGTTGATTTATGAAACTTGTATCCCATCACAATTTAGCGACTCATCATCTGGAAATGCAGTAAAAAGAAGTGCCCTTCCACATGACCTTCCAAGTGGAGAGCTTCATATGAGAATGACAACAATATTTGAGATCGTTGATTTTTGATGTTTTTATTTGTTTTGGATGTAGAATCAATAAAAAAGCAGCATATAAATAGTTTGATGGCTTATTGGCTAGTAGGCTGGCTAGATAGATAGAGTATAGGTGGATGATGGATGGATGGATGGATGGATGGATGGATGGATGGATAGAGACAGAGAGACAAACTTTTCTCTGCATGAATCTCCTGCCAGTTTACAATATCAGGGATGGAGAACCTAAAGTGATATGCTGCCCCATTCCCCTCTTTTTTGATTCTGTAAATCACATTTGATAGATAGATAGATAGATAGATAGATAGATAGATAGATGATAGATAGATAGATAGATAGATAGATAGATAGATGATGGTTTCCTTCCATATATTGGAAACAATAACCTAGACATTTGAGCTTCAATAGAACAGACATTATTTCTAAAATATGTTGCATGAGTCATACAGGCGAGGCTAGGAAAAAAAGGAATTAGTGTAAAAAGCCATTCATTTATTTTAATTCTGTAAATTACTATGGTTAAATGAATGAAAGTTAGAAATGTCTAGCAAGCCTCCAATCATCTACCAACAGATTTTCATACATCTTACATATTCATATCATTTATCATCTACTGCAAGAATAAGCTCCAGAGGGCACAGGCATTTCTACAAGTTTCATTAAATCAAACCAATCAGTTAGGGAGATTTTTGCACCTTGTGATCCCCAACGTGTGATCCCCTGGTGACCGAAGTGCCCATAGATGCCTTCCTTGGAACCCACCAGGCCCTTTCTCTCACTAGATATTTTTCATATTTAAAAAGTTATTTTAAATAAAAAGTGGCATACTGCATAGCAAAAGATTTTCTTCTTCTTCTTCTTCTTCTTCTTCTTCTTCTTCTTCTTCTTCTTCTTCCTCCTCCTCCTCCTCCTCCTCCTCCTGTTCCTCCTCCTCCTCCTCCTCCTCCTCCTCCTCCACCTCCACCTCCACCTCCTCCTCCTCCTCCCCCCTCCTCCTCCTCCTTCTCCTCCTCCTCCTCCTTCTCCTCCTCCTTCTCCTTCTCCTGCTTCTCGAAACTTACAGGGCCATTTATAAAATAAAGATGCCGGGTGGCACAGGAATGGCTTTTGAGACCCAGAGCCAGAGGTGGTCTGCCACTGGCTTGTGGCCACCCGTAGGCCCCCATGGGGAGTCTGCCAGGATGTTTGTCACTGCTCAGGAGTGACTGGCGACCAAGGCCAGCTCAGCCTGACAGGCCACGCGAGCCGGGAGAGTGCACTTGACTTGCCTGCAGTAGAGGATCAAGTAGACCCATATTCTCTGAGGGTCCTGAGAACCCATCATCATCATCATCATCAAAGAAACTTACAGGTCCATTTATAAAATAATGATGATGATGATGATGATGATGATGATGATGATGATGATGATGGTAGTCATAGAGAGGGGAAGCTTTGAGAGCATGCCAACTTGCCCAGAAAAAGGACAAAGATACATAAGGATAGTAGGGAGGGTTTTGTGGGAGACTGAACTAGGAATAGATTTTTTTTTCCTGAAAGAGTTTGCATATTCCAAATTCTATGTGAGCCCACCAGCCCAAAAGGCTGAGAACTTTCAAATTTGGTGTGCGAATTGTCTATGGGATCTCTTCAATGATACACAGCTACCATTAACAGATTATATTCAGAGCATGACTAAGTGCAGGAATTTATTTAGCTCAAACATACTGATAACCTGGCTTTGTTCTGTTAAGAGCGAAGTCTGCATGGTAAAGCTGCTTCAAGGTGGCGTATTTAAATCAAAATGAGAGAGCCAAGCTTGTATGAGGTATGGGGAGTGTGAATAACATACTCAAATGAGGGCAACATACATAAATCAGAGCATACAATGTAGCGATTATGTGGTTCTTAAAAAGTCTGTAAGCAACTTGAGAGAAATTTATTTTGACAGAACAGCCTATAATTTTTAAAATAAATAAATATGTGGAACAAAAGAATAGAGTGAGCAGCAGGGATCCACTGTGCACTTTCGCTTCCAGGAAGGAAGTGGGTAGATTCATACCAAGATTCAGAAAAAGAGTAAGGGATTGAAGAGAAAGAGGAAGAATTGGAGAGTTAATTACAGTCCTTTCCTGTTGCAGAGCAAAAGGCAGACACAACAGCTGGAAGCTCGTCATCTTAGAGCAGTGTTGTCCAAACTTGGCCACTTTAAGATGAGTGGACTTCAAGTCCCAGAATTCCCCAGCCAGCTGGCTGGGGAATTCTGGGACTTGAAGTCCACTCATCTTAAAGTGGCCAAGTTTGGACAACACTGACTTAGAGAAAAGAAAGGGCAGATGCAACAGAGAAGAGCTAAGCTTAAGAATGAAAAGTGGTATCTGATATATCTGGAGTCTTACCAGAAAAGTTACAGAAATAGACAGAGGCTTGCTGTATAATAAGAGGGTCTTGAAAAAGCAGTATATTTATATAGCACCTCTTATTTTCTTAAAACTAGCAGAGGATACATGTGTGGAGGCTTTGACTATACAGTAAAACTTTGATTTAACAAGGTTTAATGGACTACAACAGACCATTTTTTTAATTTAGACTTCATCCCCCTTTAACAGACAAGTATGTGTTAAATCAAGGGGCTGTCTGTTATTCGATGCCATTACAACAATTATGTAATTACCTGCAATTATGTAAATTGATACAGATGACATACATTCCGATTTAACAGGCATTTGGATTTTACAGACAACCTCATTCCCTTTGAATGGTTCATTAAATCAAGTTTTTACTATATTAGCACTTTATTGGCCATACTGATTTCAGGAAAACCTGTGGCAACTGAATAATGAGTTTTCTTATCCATGAAAGTGGAGGACTTGAGCAGAATCTTGGGACTTTGGACTGTCGGGGGGGGGGGGGGGGGAGAGTAAAAAGGAGAGGGCAGCAAAGCAGTTGTGATATGCCTATCCAGGTACAGCACAAGAAAGGGAATGGGCTGCCCTTGGGGTTCTTCCAGCCCCTTGACCTTATCTCAGGAACCAGGGCTGTGAAGTACCTTAAGGTCTGGTGATCAAAGCTCTGACTTTAATAGCTTTAAAGTAAATTCTGCCTATAATCAATGTATTTTCATTCATGATTTGATCTTGAATGAGAGGGCAAGACACAGACCATCTCTTATGTCAGAGATCCGCACACCCTGACCTTATTTGAATAAGCCCTTAAAACGTGACTCTTCCCTCAGGCCTTGGGTTACAGTGGATGGCTGACCCCTTAGGGCATGATTGGTTTGGCAGATTCTGTTATTATTTTATAAAGGTGTTTTCGCTTTGTATTATTTGTATAGTATTGTTTTAAACTGTTTATATTGTATGCCACCTAGAGTTGTAATGGCCTATAAACGCAATAAACAAACAAATGAATAGTTTTATTTATTGGATAGGCAAGGAGGGGTTGTTCTCCTCTCAGAGATGTGCTTATCCAAGTTTCAGGGCTTGCATCAGTCATGACCCCAACCTGTGGAGGTGCATTGATGATTGTCATCCAGGAGACTCTGCAAGTGATCAGAGGCACTGCATTGCAGAAATATGGATATGTGTCAGGTTTAGCCCAGGGAACTCCAGGAGACCATGCAGATCAACCCAGCAAGGTTTATTAGCTGCAACCTCTATACAGAAATCTTCCCAGACTGGAAATAGTTCCCAGGGTCAATCAGTAAATACCGCTTGCATTCCTCAGGGAGGTGCCAGCCTCATCCTCTTATCTCTCCCTCGCGGCTCAGGAGATGAAAGAGTATTTTTCACTCCCCAACTCTGGCCTCTATCTTCCCATATCCCCACAATATGGTCCTATTTGTGAAATTAGACTTGAGTGACAGGTTAGGGGTGCTGCTGTTGTACTAGCCCCCTGTTGTGCTACTTATTTCCAACCCAAGTTGCTCAACCTCATCACAGAATTGGTGTCAGTGTTCCCTAGACTTTTCCTTCAAATTACCATCCTTGGGAAAAAGTAGCTTATGAGTTAATGGCAAGTATTGAAACCTGACCCACACAGGGGGCCACGCATTAGGTCTGGTTTTGTCTGGGAATAGCTGAGATGTAGTCTGAGAGTGGGGACATTTCCATTGGTCTTTTGTCATGGTCAGATGACTTTCTGGTTTGCTCTTGAGCAGCCTTTCTCTAGCTGCCAATTCATGGGAGCTCCTTGATTTATTGAGGAGCTCTGGGAGATAAAATGACAGAAGAGATGGCTAGAGCAATGGTGGCACAAGATGAAGAACACACGTGACTGAGTATAGGTAAGAGCTCATGTTTGAGCCTATACAGTGGTAGTAAGAGTGGAAAAGTGACCTTCCCTTTCTGTTTTTATTGCATCTGTGGATAGGCGTCTAGCGGCATAGTTTAAAGTGACCTGGACCCTGTTAGGGAAGACCAAGCTGGAAGATTGTCTGCTGGGCTACTGCAATGAATTTACTAAGGATAAAATTGCTCACATTTTGTCAGGTTCAGCCCAAGAACCACAACGAGGCCCTCCAGTTCAGTACAGTTCCTTTATTGACTATTACCTATTAGACAGAATCTCGCCAGACTAAACTTATTTACAGCTACTAGAGAACGTACTCTGTGAGGCTCTAGGGAGGGGCCAGCCTCATCCTCTTCATTTTCCCACCGTCTTGTTGCGGGCTGAGGAGGCGCTTGCCCTGGAATGTCTCTCCCCCCTCCTGACAACCTTGAAGTTCCATTCCAGAATCTTCCCTGCTCAGGCCATCCATCACACATTCCTTTGCAGTTGAATGTCAAGTAGACAGACATAGCTGAGATGACACAGGCTTTGTTTTGTAAAGTTATCTGGAATCAATTTGACCCTTTGCATGCTGTTAGCTCTGCCACCTATGGATTAGATCCCTGCCATACTTGGTTGGTGAATGTGGCCAAGGAGATAACAAGACACTAAATGTAGATGGTGGAAAATGCATCCTTCACCATGCCTCCCATCCTGACCATCTCTTGACCAGGCTATTTCAACTGTTTTCCAATCATCTTTTTTTAAACAGAAGATTGTTGAAAAACTGGCTGAACTTCTGTTACAGGGAGCCTCAGATGAAATGGGTATCTGGACCTTTTTCAGTCAGGAGTCAGTCAGGTGGGACCAAGATGAAGGAAATGTTCTGCTGCATCCAAACCAGTGGCTTTTGATACCATTGATTACGACATCCTCTGGGTACCAGCTGGAAGACTTGCAAGTGGGGTGCACTGTTCTTCAGTGGCTTCTTCCTTCTGAATGGCCTGTTCCAGTTGGTGGGATGGATAGAGGGTCAAACCCTTAGTCATTCTGTTATGTGTTGGTGCAAGATTTTATCCTCTCCCCACTACTGATTAACATCTACACGAAACAACTGAAAGACATAAACTGCTGGCATAGGTTGAGGGATTGTCAATATGCTGACGACATCCAGTTATATATCTCTATCTAGAACGGGCAAGAGATTCTGTGGTCCTGACCTGGTGCCTGGAGTAATGTTAGAGTCTGGATGGGAAACAACAGGTTTAATCTTCATTTTTGCAAAATAGGGTGGTTTTGGATTTGAAGCCAGTTACATCAAAAAATAATCCATCTGTTACTCTGGACAGGATAGTTCTCTCCTAGATGAAACTGGCCTATGTTTTGGGGGTCCTCCTGGACTATGACTGCAGATGGTTGCAGTCAGGAGGGCCTTTGCACAGTTCCAACTTGTGTACCAACGTAGCCTTCTCTTGATCAGTCTTTACCCATAATCACTCATGGTCTTGTTACTTTGCAATTGGATTTTTGCAATGAACTCTGCATGGACCTGTTCTTGAAGTCCATCTGGGAGTTTCAGCTGGTACAACGTGCAGCAGCTCAGACAATTGTCTTGGTGAGACAACTTCCCCAAGGTTTGCCCATGTAACCCCACCACTATGGAAGCTGTATTATTGCCAGTTAACTTCTCTGAGTTTAATTTGTCCATCCAGTGATAACTGGGAGGGCTTGATGAGGGTCCTGCCATCAAGGGAACACTATCTTCAGAGACCCCCAGGCTTGAGCTTTGTGTGATGTCTCCTTCCTCTGGAATAGCTTGTCCTCAGAAATCTGGAGCACCCCTCCTTGCAGAGCTCTTCAGAAAGGTATTTGGGGATGAGTAAGATCATGCTAACCTTGAACAGTGGCTCACTGGATTGATGGTTTATAATTGATTTAATTTGGTTTGTGTTTTTAATCTTATATATTGATACTGTAAACCACTCCAAGTCTCTGGAAATGAAGTGGCATATAATTAGCAGTAGTAAATGAATAAATTTGCTTTTCTCTGTGCATGGAACAGCTCACATTACCAAGGAGAAAGAAATAAAAAGTTAAGCCAAAATATTTCATGAGGAAGCATGTTAAGATGGTGGTAGAATTTTGTTCTTAGGTTATAATTTCTCCAGAAAGGTCAGTAACATTATTGTTTTCATGGCAATTTGGCTTAAAATAATTCAGCTTATTTCAGCTTATTATTCTATCTTTCTTTGCATATATTCCTATTTAGTGAAGGATCACTAAGATGCCAAGGTTATACATTAGGTACTGAAAAGCTGCTCTTTGTGCATGGATATAAGACGTACATTTATGCAAATGCATGAAATCAAAGGACAAATAGCTATAATATACTCTTGAGCTGAAATACATTGAAAGTAGAAAACAGAAAGATCAGCCTGTCCTAACATTAAAATGCCCCAATGTATAGAAGAGTAAACTCCAACTGGACAAATTAATGAAGAAAAGATGTTTCCAGAGCTTGTTTCCAAGAGATTAAACATACCATTTTCCCCCAACTGCTATAAAATATATTAATTGCTTTCGATTATTAGGATGGACTTCCATATTTTGGAAATATACACACAGCAATAATAAACATTACAGACTTTTGTGAAGAACTAGGATGAAGGATTTGATCAGACTTCTGGAAGATAATTCTATGACCTTCACAGGAAGCATTGCTTCTTTAGCATATCCTGCATTTATGGAAATATTCATCCCTGTAAAAACATATTGCTGAATCTGCAGCCCCAGCTTTGGTTACCCACATACTGGTAAGGCTGTTGGGATACATAACTCATTTTCCAAGTAAAGTCTGTTTTCATAGCAATCTCGTTATGAAGCAATCTCTCAGGTACCGCTGTAGTTGGGAAAACACATCCTAGAGAGTTTGTGATGGCTGCTGACACAAGGCCAGTTTTCTTCCTCATTCCCTTTAAAAGCTAGCAATCTTAAATCATCAGTAAAGCCATGGCGCTTACTTGCCCTCATCATTCAAGCATGTCTTTACATCAGGGACTAAATCCATCATGACATAGTTTAAGCCAGAGATTTATTTCATGGTATCTAAAAGCCCTTCAGAGTGAGTCTAAAAAATTAAAAGTAGGATTAGGCTTTCAACATAAAGCATGTGCCTCCAAAGGAAATACTGCTGAATAAATAACACCTCTTAAAAATTGTGAAATATATTTATACTCTTCTTACGTTTTATGTTTCAAGAGTCCATAACCCAGGTTGACCAGCTGCACCATTTGGATGTTAATGTAGCAAAACTGAAATGATTTGAGTAATGAAAAAATGACAGGTAAAATCCTGGCTTATCAAAATCCCTCTCCCTCCCTCCTGCTCTTTTTGCTATCTTGACTATGCTGTAGACTTGAAACAAGACAAAAATCCATCTGGTTATACTCTGGCTATTCATCAGTTAATTAAAGCTCACCTTATTAAAACAATCGGGTTGTGCTATGTTGCTTGTACATAGCCATAATAACAATAATGTTATTGGCCTGGGTGACTGTTTCATTCGAAAATAATATTGTGCCATTGTAATAAATGTATTCAAACATGAAAAAATGTTTCAGTGGAGATGTGTGGGTTCCTTTATATCACTCCTACAAACCAGTCACTTGATAAGAGAAAAAATATATTGGAGAACCTTAAAACCAGGTCTTGGACATATTCTAAAACAGTGTAGTATGAACAGTTACAACAAATAGGTAGAGCCTACAGGGGTTTCTACCATTCAGTTTATGGCTTCTAAAAACCTAACTGCCAAGTGGACACACATACCCCATCTCTTCTCTTTCTGGAACAACCAAGTACAAATGAAAGTGTGTGGTTATAGAAATCAACAGTTTGCGTAGAATATCCACCATGGATCTGGAATGGGTACTACATTTCTGCTCTATGGCTAATGTCTCCATGACTGAAGCAATCGAAGAATGCAATGCACTGATGTTTTTGTTTTTTTTTCTTTCTCCATCCAGTTCATCTCTATGTGAAATAAATTTTATTCCACTACAAGGGTTTTGTTCCCCATTATGCATTAATGCTCCTATTCAATAACTGAGATGCTCTAAAGTTTATTGAAGGTCTCCTGGCCAAAGATCAGAACATTTATGGAACACACCAACACACATTCATAGCATAGTGTGGCTCATTGATGGTTTGGCCTTATATGCCTTGCCCCAAAATTCATATGGAACACATACAGATAATATCTATATCTGTCAGGCCCAGCCCAGGAACAATGATGAGGCAGTTCAGTCCAGTGTAGTTCTTTTATTAGCTTACACACTCAAGACAGAATCTCACCAGACTAAATCTATGCTAAAGCAACTAGTGGATATACCCCATGAGACTCTAGGGAGGGGCTAGCCTAAGCCTCTTCTTCTTCTCACGGTCTTGTTGCGGGCTGAGAAAGCATTTGCCTTGTCCCCTCTCCTGGAATGCACTTCCTCCCTCCTGATAGCCTTGATCTTCCATTCCAGTCTCCTCCTCGCACATGCCTTCCATTACAATATCATAAACATCAGCTAAAGATCTAGAATCAGGTGTATTATATATTATTGCCACCCAGAGAAATGTACTATAAAAAAACTTAAAACAGGAACTGCTCAGTACCTACAGAGAAGTGCTTTAATTCAAAGTCCTGTTGTTTGCTGTGGGAAAAGTTTTACCAGCACTTTATCAGTGGAAATTGCTAAGGGGCAGAAGGTGTATTTCTCTTGCTAATTGTCAGAGAACTGTTGCCAGTGGAATTTCTCTTTAAAACAGTCATCATGAATTGGGTTACCCAATTGGTGCAGAAGAACTTACTGAAATGCAACCAAAGGATTCATTGAAGAAAAATACTGAGCAGTGGTTCAGCATTTGCCCACCTGAATATGACTTCCCTCTGACACTGAAATGCTGCACAGGCATTTGAGCAACTCTCTGTAATGCAGTCCTATCTGACAACTGGTGCAATGATTATGCAGCACACTTAGAACTCTTAAGGGGGCCAATTGACAGTCTTAAATCAGTGTTTCCCAACCCTGGCAACTTCCAGGTGTGGACTTCCAGAATGACCGTCAATGACCATTCTGGCTATGGAATTCAAAGGTTAAATGAAATTCAGAAAGTATTCATTATATAAGCCTGATCGTAGTGAATGAATATGATGAAAGTAAGGATGGTTTGCAAGGATGGAAAGGTAGCGAATGGTGTTGGTATAAAACAGATTTAGCTATTTTTCCTTTTCTTATCTCATGTTTTTCTTTTGTTTGCTGTATCTTATTCCTTTTCTGCACTTTACATAATGTTGCTTACCCTGAGGGAAGTAGCATGATGGGTATGCATGTATGTATGACTATATATTACTCTCTAGTCAATCTCTACCAATGAAAAATTTCCGGTGTAAAAACTGAGTTGCTATAAATGTTTCAGCTATTGTAAAATCAATGTTGGAATCGTAACATCATCTAATCTTAGTAGAGTTTATTTTCTTCCATGACGAATGCTTGTTAGAATTATGTGAGTAAGCCCAATGAACTATTGGACTATACCATTTTATGTACCTTGAAACTGTTTTTTAACATTGGTATTTGTAATATAAGGGGACAAGCTGGAACACACTGCTATATATAAGAAAGTTTTGGAAAGAAGTAATCTTGATTTCTGTTCTATTTCCATATAGAACTTCTTTCACAAGAAAACTCAGAGTATGAACTATAGACTGCCATAGATCAAATTTCACATGAAGCTAAACAATGAATTTCACAGGCTTAGCCTAATCTATGGGATTGTAATCTGAGGACTGCCAAGAAATTGTTGCTGTCGACTAAAATCGGATAAGTGTTTTTAGCATTTTAACAAGAACCAGACCATTTAACTTTTTTCTGGGCATCAATGTCAGGGGGCAGGGTGGGGGGAAAGATGGGGAAATGATGAAATGTATGTGATCATCACCCACAGTAACTTATGTACTTAATGTAATATCAAAACTTTTAAGAATTCAGGTGGCATGTCATGAAGAAAACTTGGTATGAATTCAAATGTTTTCAACTACTGATGAAAAAGTGGCCAAACTATGGATTGGTCTTTGATAAAGGTTAATGGCTGCAGGGTTGATTGAAATTAAATTAAAACCTTTAATAGGTTTTAAATTGAATCACAGATGAACAGAAATAAGGACAAGGGATTGTATACAGGAGACTTGTTGCTGATGAGGAGCCTGAATACAAATTTGGACTTGAACCACAGAGCAAACTGTAATTCATCTTGGCCACTCCAGCTTTAATTTCCTGGAATTTCTGAAACGTTTTCATAGTTAAAATGAAATAACAGGCTGAACTAAGTATGTTGGTGATAATTGATAGAATGTATTGAAGTTTTATGAAAGGCAACTTCTTAAATCCCAGAATTATTACCCCAAGAATATCTTTAAATATAATAGTCAGATACATAATTGTTGAAACAGATTTAGGAGACAGGAATGAATTGTGGAGAGTTATGAACTGTGTTGGTTACATGAGTGTTTGTTTTATTTTATTCCCTACTGCAATGAAATGTTGAAAATGTAATAAAGGCTTGGAAAGCAACTTGGACTAAAAGAATCCAAAATCCATATTAAGGCAGTATTTCTATTAGGCAAACTGAAGGCTCACAAAACAATCTGCAAAATTCTGACTTTCCGAGAACTATTAATCAGGCCAAAAGGTTAAACATACAGCAAAAAGTAAAGAGAGTTGGCCGGGCAAAAAATATAACTTGTATTTAAATCAAATCTGATTCAGATTACAGTGTCTGAGAGAATGCTGGAGTAATCTGCAGACAAGCAAATACAACTATATCTGTTACTGAAGTGATGTTAGATTTTACTTAGTCTCCCTACCATCCAGTTTGGTCTAGTGGTTAAGGCACCAGGCTAGAAACAGGGAGACCGGGAGTTCTAGTCCCACCTTAGGCACAAAGCCAGCTGGGTGACCTTGGGCTAGTCACACTCTCTCAGCTCTAGGAAGCAGCAGGTAATGGCAAACCACATCTGAAATATTGCCAAAAGAGCCTGCGGGGATTAGTCCAGGCAGTCGCCAAAAGTCAAAAACTGACTCCAAGGCACCAAAAAACAAAAATCAGGATGTATGATGTAGCTTTTTTCCCCTCCCAGTGTATACTTGCATAATATGAAGTGCAGCAGAACGTTTTCCTTGGTAACTTTAAATATAATACAATTAGTTACAACCAACAGTCCATTATTTCATCACTCTGCCTTAAAAACACTGTTTTGGCATAATCCTGGTAGAATACACTAGAAGTAGATCAGATTGATCTGAAAGCTCTTACTCTAATAAATGCTTGACCTCTAGGTCTCTTGAATTCACTAGACAGGAGAACTAAGGAACCAATCATCTTGTTGGAACATCCTATTCTGCAGCCCTCATTTGATAAAGGCCTTGACTGCTTTCAACCTTTTCAAGATGACTAGATGAAAGCTGCTCTCTCAAAGTGAAAAGGTTAATCAACTACAGTGTGGTTAATCAATCACTTGAAAAGACTGAACAGTAGTAGCTTCTTCTACCAGCCAAAGGTTCTTGTATAATCATATGGGAACATCTCATACAGCTTAAAGAACAAACAAAGAGAGATAATCCATTCGGATTCTGGATTCCTCAGCCAAATCCCTTTTGACGGTAATGGTTATTTAAAATGGTCTGTATATTATATTCCAATAATAGAAATAATAAGAATATTGTATTACACAATATGATCATGCCATGAGAATTGAATGTCAAAAAGGAACAAGCTAATCATAAAGGTATAACTTCATCTATTTTTAAAAGACAGAACAAGCTAGGAGTGGGCACCCTAGTACCCTCCAGATGTTTTGGGACTATAGTCTCCACAACACCTTACTTGTGCCATGTTTATTTGGACCAACAGGATTTGATCTAATAATTTAGAAGAAAGCAGGTTGTCTATCCCTTGCAATAACAATATAATTTTATTATGATACTCGTAGAAAGTGGATCTGTTTTTGGACTTACCATGAGACACCATTCTGGGCATCACACAATGGACTTGATGGAGGAAAGGGTTAATCCACCTTTTCTAGTCGGAAGACAGAACCTAAGACTTTTTACTGAGTGGAGGAAATCCATCCTCTGCAGCTACATGTACTGGCTTCAGCTGAGAATATTTTAATGACTTCTATTGATCAATCTCATCCTTTATTAATCAATCTCATGAAATACACATATTAAAAAACTTGCTACTAGTGTGGTAAAAATGAACACACATATGTGAAAAAAGTTTCCTGTATAGACATATCTATACACTGTTGGATGGGACTGTAGATCCATCTTTTCATGACCAGAATGATACCTCTTGGTAGGTCCAAGTACTGTTCTAGGAAAAGGATATATTACAGCACTATCCTGGTGAGATGTAGTAAGAGTTAAAGCAGCCTTTACAGAATAAAGCACCCATGGCTAAATCTGCTGAGGCAAATTTGTTTACCTTGTATTGCCTAATGAAGGTAGATGATTCCATCTAAGTTGTAGCCCAAGAGATGTTTATCAACAGGATCCCTATTAACAAATGGTTGAAGCAGTTGCTGCTCTGATGCTGGCACAGTAGGACAGTGACATGCAGTAACTGAACAACCTGCTTATGGAGGATCCAATTATTTATCTCCCTGAATTTCCTGCCCTGTAGGAGACCAACAGGCTATCAGCCCTCTACTTCCCTATGTGTGCTTGAGATATAGTCTTACTTTCTATGCATGTTTAGTTTATGCCAAATTTTAGCAGAAATTTGGCAATTATGATTACTTTTCTGTGAAAATTGGAATGAATCTTGGGTATGAAACATGGATCTGTTCTAGAACCACCCTGTTTTGGCGGAACTCACACAGGTCTTCACTCACTAAGAAGAACCCTAGCCCCATACCCTCCTGGAAGTGATGAAGCAATTGAGAAGGCCATCTTTCATGTGAGATGTTAATGGAAATCTATCTGATGTACTCATACAGAATAATAGTCAGTGCCCTGAGGGCCAAGGTAAAATGCCATAAAGAGAAGCAGAATATAACCGACAATACAAGAGGTGAGCATATCTGAAAAAAACAGAATACCTAAGGGGATCCCAACACAGAGGTCTCTTGTTTGTCCAGTTAGCTAAAGCCCAGAGTCTGTGGAAGATATTGACCTTTAGATAATTATCTAGACACACCCACAGAAAACCTAATAGTTTCATGACATCAACTGTTGTTGTCATCTCTTTCTCTTGCCTCTACAGTAGGTCTTCAGACTACAAGTCATTTGGTAACTCATGATACCAAAGCACAAACTGGAAGGTCAATGCTTCAATTTAGGCATTCTGATTCTGGGTGCAGGTGCCATACAGATTCCTCACTCATTTCCAGTAGGGCAGAAAGCCAAGCTCTCATGTGCCAGAAGAGGGCAATTAAAATTGCTTGTTCTTTGAGCATCTTCAGTTTGCAAGTCACTTTGGACAGTGTTAATGCTGGTGGAAAGGCACACTTTCTGGTTGCAGTCCCACCAAGGTGTCATTCCCTCTACCCTATCATCTTAGAAGCAGTAATGTTGTCTTTTGCTCACTGTTGTGAACAAATAAACCAAATGGGTTACCCTTATCTCTGAAATATTCTGAAAGCGCTCTTGGAGTAAGGTTCGTTCCCCCTGCAATAAACTCTGTTGAGTCAGCTGGTCTACTGGTGGGTTTAGCAATCCTTTTTGTATATTCCACAGACAAGAAGACTAAGTGCGTCTCCATCTACTCTATCAGGCATAAAGCCTCCTTCTGAAGGTCCTTTAATCTTATTACAGCCCAACTGTTGATTATAGTCTTACTGATAATGTTGTCTATCCAAATTATTATGTGTCACCCCTTCATGAGAGGTACCAGAGCTTTCAATATCAATTACACTGGTCTCAACTTGATAGGCAGTTTTGACTCAAGAAACCAGTGTCCCTGAGCTTAGCAGCTCTAGGTACCCCATCCTGTCAGGCTGATATCTGTGGTCTCTTTGATAAGTTATCTGCATTGCATCCCCCTTGTCAGGTTTACTGAGGCAAACTACCAATGCAAGAATCTGGTTTGGAACTGATAGGTGTAAGTGCTATCTGCTGGTAATGATTATGGAGTGTTAGGATAAACCATTTAAGCAGAAAGAGTCCCATGGTACCATATTCAGGGTCATACTCATAATATCTTGTAATATTACTAGTGTTGTAAGGGATGCCAGAATCTCCTTCCCCCATCTCTTACCCTCTTTGCATTCTGGAGCTTGATTATGTATGCTGACAGGAAGAGCTTCCTATCTTCTGTGTTGATGGTAACTCACAGTTGTAGGATCTGCTTTGAAGGTGTTAGTAAACTCTTCTCTAAGGTCACCATGAAGGTATGCTTTTGCAGTCACTGGAAATAGTCTGTTTGATGCTGTTGACTACTTTTTTCCTTGAGGGATCAATGATGAGTAAGTCATCCAAATGTGAATCCCCTGAGTGCCATCAGAGCTACCATCACTTTGGGAAAAACTCTTGACACTAAGGCCAACCTGCATGATATACTGTAGATCTGAACTGAAACTAATCCTTCTCATATGTGAAACTGAGAAATGTCTGATATACAGAACTGATGAGGATGTGAAGATAGGCCTTTTACATATTTACCAAGGCTAGAAATGCTTACTATGATGGCCTCTGCTGCACCTTAATATAGTATCTTCTTTCTGAAGGTTTCATGCCTGATGAACTTGTTCAGTGACTTGAGGTTTAGGATTGCTCTCCATGTCCATTGTTCTCTGACAGTGAACAGGATGGAGAACAGGCCACAAAAATTCTTCTCAGTCCCAAGAGGAAAGCCTTTCTTTTTCAGAAGGCATTGCTGTTACTGAAGATTTTCTCCACTGGGTGCAAAAGTCTACGCTCTGCCTTCTGACTAAAGGTGTCAGTTCCATTTTAGTGACCAAGAACAATTTATGTTAGAAAATACTTTTGATCAGCTTTATCATTTAGCAAAAATATTCATTTATTTATTCTAAATCCTAGCTCATATCAAGTTGAAGTGGGAGGCATAACTACCTTCATACACTTACGTCCATATGAAAGGCAGTTTCCATGAAAAGTGTATATCTGTCTGTCTGTCTATTAATTCACATGGGAAGCTCACTTTACCCTAGAGGTTATCTACATTGTAGTATTGGGGAGGGGGGGGGTCATATTCCTGGATCTATAATCCCCTTGATTATTGTGAACAAGTTATGCACGTAGTCAAATCTTTTCTACTGAAAAGAGATTTAAAATGTACATAACATTGATTTTACCATAGTTCTACCTTGTTAACAAGAAAACTGAATGCAATTGTTTACACTGGAGGTGGATTAATGTCTAGTAGCAGTCCTTTTAGTACAATTCATGAAACTCCAGGTAACTAACAAGATCACAAACCAAACTGAGAGTACCAGCCAAAATTAAGCTTTTAAAAGGATTTCAGTAAGATAATTAAACATACATCTCTCTTGCTAAGTGATAGAACTTAGAAGTACTTGTGACTATGTGCAATATTCACTGGTCACTGTAGGAAAGTTAGAAGAAAAGGATATCTTACTGAAATTAAAGGCAGTAAGTGACTGATTACCCATTCTACTCAAGTCATTTTTAGGGGGAAAACATCTAATAGATGATGAATATGGTTTTAGATAAATCACTTATTCAAAAAACTCTATAAAAGAAATGAAAATGAAAAACTGACATACCAAAAACCTATGTATGGGTAACTGTTGGAAAATTGCTATTTTTTCATCTTAACTACAATCTAATTACAATCTAACTGAGATTCAACTGATATTTGTGAGTCCCTAGCCTATATGAATTCAATTACTGCAATCTTGAGACAAAAAGGATTTAGGGAGAGGAATTGGGAGGTGGTTCATGTAAGAGAATCAGCAAAGAAATTCAATTTAGTTTTTGCTTCTCTAGTTGCAGCTAACTGGAATCCTGCCAACATTTGTGCAGAGCCCTAGCTATTGGAGTGGGTTGGAGAAATGTGCCTGAAGCATCCTCCATCTGTGCATGTGTAGCCTCTAAGTGGGTTGGGTCAACCAAAGATTTCAAGTTATGTAAGTTTCCCATGCTAGCCTGCAAAAGCTTGCTTTTTCCTCTTATCAGAATCTCTGATGTCAGGAAAACTGAAAACAGGGTGTGAGAAATTTGGGCCTATAGGATACAAAGGATAGGAAGACTTCCCAGTCCTCTGACATATGCCCAGTCCAGTGACCCATTTAGTCCACCCAACGGGCTGGTTGATGGGAGGAGGAGGAGAAGGAGGAGGAGGAGCTTTTTTCTGCTCAATGATGCTATGTTGGTCTCAGGAGCACAGTACATGATTCACTGGACACTATCAAAATGTTCTATGTGACATGAGCGCTGAGTTGGGTACAGTGTTATTTTGCAAAGTTAGAAAAATGCTGAATGAATCTCTAAGAATTTAATTTCTCCAAACCATAAAAACATGCCCAAACAGGAAGTATTTAAAAATCTTGCAATTTTATTTGCATATAAAGGCCGCTAGATATATAATATCGCAATAAATTTAAAGAAACACCTGCTTTCCTAAATTCCATGAAGATAACATAAAACAGAAGAAAGCTCAATAGCATTTACAGTGGTAGAACAGAAGTAACTATCTGCAACAATATTTTGTGCTAGCAAGATTGCATTTACACACAGTGCAAAATAAGAGAAAAAGAAATGGAAAGACAATTCAATAATATTTTAAATATAAAGGACAACAAAGCCTTATTTTAGTTAGGCTTGATTGTATTCATTTGATTCTATACATGCCTGAAACTGCACAAAGATTTTAAACTCAAGCTCTTGAAGGCCTTGAGCACTTGGAAAAAATGTGTCACATCCTTCATAATTTAGATGCGCTGTACAGCATAATTTTGCAGATGCTACACTGGCAATATTATATGCCTTGCTTTGTTATAATGCACAAAAAATATATATAAAAATCCATATTTAAAAGGAGTCCGCATTTACATGTTTTTACTGCATGGAACACCTGCTCACTGCAGTTTTCATTCCCATATTTTTAAAGCTAAAATAATTTAAGAAACTCACCCAAATTGTGACAATTTAGATAATCACATACAGGATGTTGCTATCTAACTGATCAATAAAGCAGGCAGACAAACTAAATCTAGAAGGCTATTTTCCCCTCACTACTGCAATACCATTAATAAGCAGAACTTCATAGAATGCATATGTATCAATGAAAAAAACTAACTGATCCCTGATCCAGCAATCAGCTGTGGACATAGGAGCTCTGATGGGTCAAGACTCTTCCAGATCAAGAATTCTTTTCAACAGAGGGAGACGATTCACTGAAATGAATGGAAAATCCACCTCCAATTGAATAACTCCATGACCACAGCCCAGCACAGATGTAGGCATATTTAGAACGTCCATTCCACAAGTTTTCAACACATTTCATTCAGTATTGGACTGTGACCTGTACTTGCACAGGAACATACCCCAACCTCTGGATCATGGAACATATACAAGCTAATAAAAATGAGGAGAGAATGGCATTTTATCATTAGAAATCCCCCCCCATCAAACAATAACAGTTGTGCAAATTTGGGTGTGTGTGTGTTTTTTTTAAACACCGCCTTTTATAATCTTATTTAATAATATTAAAATAAGGTGTCTCACTCATTAAAAGAAAGCTTGGCTGTCCTTTTGAGAACACTAACAATTTACAATGGCAAGTTAATTAAGAGAACATAAAACTTCATTTTACAAATTCACAATGCTTTATCAATTTCAAATGGATGCTGCATTTCCAAAAGAAAAAAAAAGAGGGAAAAGAAAAAGCACAACCTCTATCTTTTTTTCTGTGTAACAACAATTTACAAAAAAGCCCTACATTATTTGTAAAGAAACATGTTAAGAGAATGAATGTTTTGTAATTAGAAAAATGGCAGTTTATAGACCTTCCCCAATGGAGTAGTGGTCTTTCATGATCCTTGTGGGGTTGGCAGGTCAAATATAATTGGTGGATTGGTTGGCTGAAAGCTGACTGTACACGTTGAGGCATTAATGTACGTTGTGTAGCCATCTGTCATAATGCCGTAACCTGTAGAGAAAATGTGTCACACTTACTGTAATGTAAACAAACATTGACCTAGTATAATGCCCTCAGGGTGACAAAAGGGGAAAAAAACCTTTGTTCTAAGCAGACTTTTGGAACTGCGTTCAGTTAAAGCTTTAAATATATTTCAAGTAATGTAAAGTCACCCGCGTAACTCTCTCCCCCTGAGTTTTTTAAGCAATAGAATTTTGCTTTAGTAAGAAATTGTTTAAAAAAGCTAAGAATACAAAGATGTCTTAATTTTACATATTACATAAATGCAGGAATTATTTTTAACTTGATTTCAGGGTTTATCATATTGTAAGGACAATGGTAAAACAATGGTTAACTTAATTTGTGTAACAACGCTTTCATCACATTGGCAAATTTAACTACCCACTATATCATGAAGTCAGTTCAGAGCAGTGGTCAAAAATGTCCTTCCCGCTGCCCCCCAAACATTTTTTATTCAAACTTCATCCAGATTGTCCACAAATCCATTACACTCTTATGTGTGTACTTCATGGGTATTTGGTGGGAGGGGGGGTTATAATACTATTTAAAGTGTAATGAACACAAAATGTAAGTATGTTTGCCTTGGCTCAACAACCTGTACTGATGCAGGATGGCAAATATATGTGGTGTAATATACTACCAGTAAACTGGTGGGAAAATGGCAAAATAGGGAGAAATGGAGCAGGTGACTACTTTTCTAAGCTCCTGGCAGTGTGGAATGTGGTGATATGATGCTCTGTTTTGTTTTGTTGCTGATTACAAAGGGTAAAGGGCACCAGCATGTGGACTGGAGTAATTTTCTACTTATTCTGAGATTTGTCAACAGGATGGGACAATGTTGGATGCTGTTGAAACCCTTCCCACCATGCTTCCTTTTCACCTTCTTCAGTGTTGGATCATTCTGCAGGCTCACAAAGGAGGGCTAAAAACTCTGATTAAATTTTCCATGACCAAACCACTCTCTTCATCTTCTGAAGATATATCTGAAAAATCTTAAAAGCTCCCACAATCCCATCAGAGGACTCTACAGTAACTTACAATGAATGCATGAATGCATGAATGAGTGTGTGTGTGCGCGCGTGTGTAGAAGAGGCCAAGATCATGTCTATGTTTCTTCTCCAATACTGGTGGTAATGTCAGGATACAGGACCTGTAAAGGGGCAGAGCGAATGCTCTGTGCTTATTTTCAAGATGCTGTCCCAGGACCAGGTGTTCCACGATCCTGTGCAATGTATTTTCATGTTTTCTATTCCATTTTTAAATGTTTTTTAACCTTCTGTAAACTGTCCAGAGACACATGGTGAGTGGGTGGCCATACAAATTTAGATAGACAGACAGACAGACAAAGACATTTGCTGTTTTACTCATCAAGAGCCAGGCTAGTGAGTTTAGTGGTGACAAATTCTTGTCCTGTATTTTCATGTGAAAATAATCTTGTACAATTTGACTTTAAGTTATAAGTTTAAATTTTAAATGAATCAGTGAAACTGTAGGAGATCACTCATTTATACATTCAGTACAAATCTTTGCGATTAATAATTAAGATACTGAGGGTGAAATCTGTACTTCTGAGAACAATTATTTCACAACTGCATTTTCTGTGCATTCTCTCTCTCTTTCTGGAAAAAAAAAATGCTTCTGGGTTGTTGTTTTTAAAATAGATCCTCTATGTGATCTATTAAGTTGCTTTTCAAAAAAATGGTGAAGAGGTGAAATCCTCAATAATATGCAAATGCTTGTCCTAAATAATGCAAGGGATGCATGAACATTTATAGGTTAACTATGAACCGAATTAAACGAAGTGTAATTTTTCTCTCATTAAACCCCATGCTATGTTTTGATTCTGATCCAGACAGACAGTACTGAATATAGAGGGACATACATGTGTGGTCTTAAAAAAACAAAACCAACTAACCCCCCCAGCCCCACCCCTTCCTCTTCTCTTTCCCACACATTGAGCTGTTCAGTTAGGCTAGGGAATCACACCTGTCCATCCATATTGCCCACTGTGGACATGATTCTACTTTCAGCTAGCAACACCATCTCTTGGTGGGTAGGATCTTAAGGTACAATGGGACATTTGATGTTTAAGCTTTAAGAATAATAATTTAGTAATAATAGTATTTTAATGAGCAGTTTCATTATGTTCAAGGAGACCTACTCATATAAGTAGAATCTGTATCATCTCAATGCTCCTGATTACTCATTAAATCTCTTTTATACTTAAAGTGTGCATTACCAACCTAGTCGTAAACTTAAATTGTATAATGCTGAGCCTCACAGTAGCTTTTCATAATGATCTCTCTTTGCTTTCCATCAGCTTAATTCGATTATTAGTGGAAGTTTGATTACTTTCAACTTGGAACAGAACTACAAAAGCTGCAGGTAGTTTCCATGCTCTAGTAAAATATTTGTTTCTTCCATCATTTACTTAACATTAATACCCAAACATCAGTATTTATACAAAATTATCCAGTTTAGCTTATTATTTACATGGATACCACTGTGGTTAAGGGCTAGCCAGCATTTCTCATTATGAAAACCTTATTTAAAGGGATTTATATAACACAGGTATACAAATCTAGTTGCTTTAAAATCATGCAGACTTGGGGAAAAAGCAACAGTGCCAATCAAATGGACCATCTAGTGTTTTATAAAGTTCTTCAAAGCTGTGGGCCTACACAGAGCTTAATTAGAGTGCATAAAAAATTTTCAGAAAAAGGGAGGTGTGAAATATAAAGCATTTAAATATATAATTTTTAATTCTGGGGTCACATCTTTCCCTCTCTTCTCTCTAAGGCAGCATTTGCAGTATTTGTCACACTAGGATATAAAAGCTACTAAAGTTCATTAAATATTTAAAACTCCTGCTTAGTTTATTTGAAGGAATCTCTCATTACCTCGTAACTAGCTATGGAAGCTTTGTGTGCTAGAAATGTCCCTGTTTTTAATTTAACATTAAAGCAGGATATTTTGAAAAGCTTATCTGAAAAATATACATGCTATTTAAAAACATCTGAAATTTAAACCAGATTATAACTATACACACACACATTTCACTTGTTATTTTATTTCTTCATCTGCTCTGATATTTGGGTAACGTTGTTCACATCTTGAACTTTCTATAAAAAACATATGCCACTTGCTGCACATAAAAACATTATAAATGGTCTCTTTTATCTGAATGGCTCTAAATGATTTAAAGATGTTCCTCATATTTGCAAATCATACAAGATTCTTAAAGAAGCTTCAATGGCCAGAACAATATGGACAAAAAAACATAGAGTGAGCAATGCACTTGTCTATTAAACTTTAGGATTTATCAGAATGGTAAATAACCTGGTACAATCAAGTCTGTACTTTCCTGTTCTTGGCTCCAAATGACACAGCACCACTTTCTGTGATACATGATTCTTCCCACCTCCCACTGCTTCATCTCCTCCTCTTCTAATATTGGTTTAAATGCCAAATGTTCTACCTTATAAATGATCAAATTCTTAAAAAAAACCAACCTTTCTTTTTATTTGAAAAGCCTTTTGTGACATAAAATACCAGAAAGATTGACTCTAATATTTTCTCAGCAAACAGCATCTTATCTCATGGATTGCTTACCTTCATGGATACCCCCAAAAACATGGAGTTTGGGTCTTACTCGCCTTTGTACAGTGTTTAGCAATTCCACACAGCCAACCCTTTGCAGCTCCTTTGGAACCCAGTCTCGAAATCCTAAAAGCATGATACAATTGATTCTCTTAATTTTATTTGTTCAGGTAAAGTTTTATACAGATTTTCAGGAAGCAATAACTGACAGAGGGTTTATTGCATTATCTGTAATTCTATCACCATTACAACATGCAATGGCTTTTAAGAAACTTTTCATTGCCACAATGACTCCTTTAGTTACTGGGTATTTTTCTTTTTGAACTCTACCTCTGCCTTCCCAAATAACATATTTTGCCACACAATTTGAGACTAATTGCAGAGATTCATCTATATAACACGAGGCTTTTAGACATATATTATTGGTAGTGGTGCATCTTCTCAACCTTCCTTTGCTTTTTCCTTAACAGCCTTTGTCAACTGTTCAGGTAATGACTGCTTTTCACAGTTACATTCCCCATGCACTTGATAGTTCACCTTTTACAAACATCTAAAATATAAGCAACTCGGTGCAAAATTCATGTATGCATGAGGTCATGTGAACTGGCCCTATCTCTTGAAACCTGATGAGCCTTTAGCACAATGAAATATTGTGTGCACACACAGAACGCTCCCTGATATGATTATTCCTTAGGCATAATTATATAATATGTTTTGCAAAGCTTATACCAGCCTTTCTTATTTTGGCATCCTCCATGCTTGATGGATGACTGACCTCCCCCAATACTGAAGGAGAAGGGTGGATCCAACATATCTGAAGTGTCAGGCTGCATAAAGCGTTTGAAAAGATACTTTGCACAGCACGTTAGCCCAGACAAAGCACCCCTTCTTAAACACTGAGACAGCTTAGTCCCCTGGAAGGCTTGGCACAGCTGCTTTCCAGATCGCCTCTGCATGTGTGTGCAAGCACAGCGACTGTACTCTGCCAGCCATCCCAATGGAAGTGTTATCCATGCTTGTACATACAGACAAGCTCTCCAAGCGACTGTCCTGAGCCTTCTAGAGGATGCAGCCACACCAGTTTTTCAAGAAGAGTTGCCTGGCTTGAGCCATTGCATTTCAGAAAGTCTCCCTTACGTCACCGTGCTAAAGATTCCTGATTGTGGCCCTCTTATTTTAAGAATCTCGGAAGAAGGATCCTTAGGTGACTGTGTTATGCAAATGCAGTGGGCTCCCTGCTGAAGGGATTAAAGTAGTGTTGCATACGGAGATTCACACACTGATAGAAACAATCAGGACAATAACTATCATTTCCACATGACAAAATGACAGTAAATGTAGATTTTAAGAATCATTACCTGAGAAATGTTATTAAAGATATGGAATAAATATAAACCCAGATTGTGTCCAAAGATATCATTATTGACATCCACACAAGAAGCTTTTTATAGAAGAGAAACAACAGATAAAGAAGGAGGGTTAACGTATGACGATCTATTAATACAAGATAAGGTAGAAATTAAGATGAAGACAAGAGAACAATTAGCGACAAAAGGATATTCGGAATCAAAAAGAGGACAAGTGAATTTGAAGTAGTTATGTACCAATGATGATCACATGATAGTTAAAAAAGTATAAATTGTTATTAAGATTTGAAACAGAGGATGAACAGGTTAAAGACAGTATGGTGAAATGGGCTGCAAATTTGGGTTATAATATAAATATAGATATATGGGAGAAAATGTGGGAAACTGGTGTTAAATTTACACTGTATCATAATTCAGGAGAGAACTGTTACAAAATGATGCATTGTTGGTATATGACACTGGTTAAACTCTCAAAAGTGGGTATAAAGGAATATCAAACCAGTGTTGGAAGTGTGAAAAGGAAGAAGGAACTTTCTATTATGCATGGTGCACTTGTGAAAAAGCAAATAAATTTTGAGTGCAAATTCATACAATGATGCAAAAGTTGCAGATTAATATTACGATGAAACCAGAATTATTTCTAATGGGTTTTATGGACAATGAACTAGAAAAGAAATATGGGAAACTAACATTGTATGTGGTAACTGAAGCAAGATTATTATACGCACAAAGATGGAAGAATAATGAAATATCCACAGTAGAAGATTGGATTATAAAATTGATGGAGTCTACGGAAATGGTCAGTTTGGTCGGGGGGAAAAATAAAGACTTTTTTAAAAGTCTGGAAAGGTTAGATGGTCTTTTTGTTGAAAAAAAGACAAGACTGAACTGATGATTTAAGGATTTGGGGATTAAAAAAGGTCAAGGAGAAAGGGGAAAGAATAAAATGTCAACTGTGGAGTCCTTGGTGTTCTCTGAGCTTGGTTGTTTGCTTGCAGACATTTCATTACCCAACTAGGTAACATCATCAGTGTGAGTGGGTGTGGGGTTTGCTCACTGTTTATATATAGTAGCTTGCCCTGACAGTTTTGGTGGGGATGTGTTTTTCTCCTTGGTAGCTCCTTGATTAGGGTATTGATTTCTGCTTGATTGTTGGCCTGGTGTTAATCCCTGCTTATCTGGGTGTTGGTTGCTGGAGAGGATGTGTTCTGGCCTTTTTGTTTCCTTCTTACCCTTTTAATGGTGTGTAAATATGCTTTATTTCTGTGTGTCTATTGATGGCTGATTTGTCTGAATGCCAAGTTTCCAGGAATTCCCTAGTGTTTTTGGATTTAGCTTGGTCTAGGATGCTCAGTTTCCAAGATTGCAAGACTGATATTAGCCCTGTGAGTATGTTCGGACAAGAAACACAATCAGGAGTACTAGCTCTATCTTTATTGTAAGATTACAAGAACCGAATCTTGCAAGACTGAAAGTATTTCTCCCCTCCTTTCCTTTTGTTCTCCAGAAAGCTAGGGAGGGCCCCTTCTGAAAAGTTTCCCACGCCATCTCCCCTTCTGTGGGCTGAGATATCTTTTACATGCTGGCTGTCCCATCTGTGGCTCTCCCTCCTGTCTCCCAAGGTCATTCCCCCTACCATTATACCATTGATTTCAAAGTATAGATATTAATATTTAAATCCTTAAATATATTGTGGTTAAAGTATGTAAAGGATTGTCTTCTCCCACATACACCAATCCAGATTTACCATTATTTTCACAGATCCTTTTCTGAGTGTGCCTAATAAATGAGATCCTGCTAAGGAGACATTATTTTCAATAGTGATACTAGTTGTGGAATACATGCTTTAATGCTTTTGCACTGTTGATATTGTTGTTTTGCAATTTTAAATTGCTTTTTAATATTCCTCTTGTATTTTAATATGCTATAGTTTCAATGTTTTTCTATATACTCAAGGGACTTTGATAAGGGGGTGGTATAAAATGTGGTAAACAAGTAAATGCAGTATATATCAGGCTTGGTGGGATTGTGAGATACAAACAGCCATTATAATTTTGCATTATGTTTGCACAGAGCTCTGTCATGAATCTGTATATCTCATGTTTTACAGCTTTGTAGCTGATAATACTAATACCATTCTGTACGCTCCTTGTGTGAAGAGGCTATTGCATATTGTAGAGTGGATGCCCTCAACTGCCCTCTAAATTTCTCCAAAGCGAAGAATGCTGGAAAAAAAAGCTGCCACCTTACTTTACATGAATCCTTCTTCATTATTTTCTCTCTTTTTATATAGGCGCATGTATGTGTACATTTTTATGCATTTTTTTTCAATCTGCAGATTTCTGCAGATTAAACCCCAACAGGATTGCATTTGGGAGTGTGGCTTTCATCTCCATAGCAGAACTAATTCAGGGATGCAAAATCTTTTATTGCACCACCAATATTCACTGTAGTATGGAAAGGGTGGGTGAAGAAGATGGGAATTAAAGAGACACGGCCACCCAGATTGACAGAAAATATAAACTACAGCTTTAATGGTTACAGCTTTACAAGACATTTGGGGCAGCATGGGATACAGATCTGTTTTATATACCTCACTCTCCCCCCACTTCCTGTGCACAGGACAGTTGCTTCAGAATCACTCTTATGCTACATGAATGGACTCTTCATGTTGTGACAGCATAAAGGGACCCTGGTAAATCAGTATTTAGGAATCTCTGTCTTTAACAAGCAAAAACCAAGAAGCAATTAATGATTCAGAAGTTGTATGGAGCTAAGGTAGCTAAAGTTCATTTAAGTGTCTGCCCAATAATTCCTATAAATGAAGTATCTATATGTGCATATATGCATTTATTTCTTGAAACCAAAGGAAGATATTAGATATATAGGGATATATTGGTAGTACTCTGGGGATTTGCAACTGATTGCTTATTTAAATACAGCAATTAAAACTGAAATATCATTAATTTAACTTTCTTCTTTACTGTTTCTCATCTGAAAAATACTATTAATTATTTGCTTTAAGGCTGTACTAAAATTTCACTTTGACACGTTTAGAGTACAAAATTTTACATGTTTTCCTCTGAATGTGAAACAGGCTGTTTTAGGCATTCTGAATCCTTTGCAGTCTTAGAAGTAGCATTTAAAACCACAGGACTTGCCACAGAGACCCAAGAAAACATAAGACAGAAAATCATATTACAGACCAGAAGAACACAGATGCAGAACCAACTCAAAGCAGAGGGCAGAGCAGTTCTTAAAAACCTAAAGAAGGACCAAACCATCACCATCCTCCCAGCAGACAAAGACCAAACTGCGGTTATAATGGACAGAACACAATACATACAAAAAGCCAAAGAATTACTGCAGGACAAAGAAACCTACATCCCAGTAAATACCAACCCAATACAGAAATTGGACAACCTGATCAAGAGAACCCTCAACAATCCAAACAAGAAAGGTCAAATCACAAAAGAAGAACAGTAGCAGATGAAAAGCAGTGGACCTGTCCTGCCACGCTTATATGGACACCCTAAATTATAGAAGACTGACATATTTTTTTGTCCAACTGTGTTGTTACCAGGGACCCCAACAGACAACATAGCCAAATAACTTACAAAAAAGCTTGGACAACTCACAGAGGGGAGTGAATATTCTATCAACTCCCCACTACAATGCCTCCAGAAAATCAAAGACCTAAAAATAGAAGATGAAATTACAGTTTCATTAGCAAAAGAATCCATGGCAGCAGTACTACACAACACACCCAACCTAGCAAAATACACTAAGGTAATACTCAGAATCATGGACCTCATCAACCTCTGCCTCACTACCTATTTCCAGTTTGATGGACAAATATACCAACAAATCAGAGGAACACTCATGGGATCACCACTCTCAAGACTCATAGCAAAGACTGTATGCAGTGTCTAGAAACTACAGCATTCCCATGCATGCAACCAAAAGTATGGATCCAGCATGTAGATGACACCTTTGTCATAATAAAAAAGGAACAACTAGAGAACAACTAGAGAAGACACATGAAACTATCAACAACATCTTCAAAGAAATAAAATTCGCATGGGAAGAAGTAAATAACACACTACCCTTCCTGGATATCCTCTTCAGTAGAGGAAATGATGGCAAATTAGAAATACAAGTCTATCAAAACAACCCACATTAACCAAGTGCTCCATTACCAAAGTAACAACCCAACCTCTCACAAGAGGAGCTGTGTAAGAACATTATTCAGATGAGTACAAACACACTGCAGCAACCCCAAACACCAGAAGAAGGAACCAGATCGCCTATACTATCTTCCAACAAAATGGATACCCACAGAACTTTATCAAAAAGTGCCTGACCACTCAACCCACTATAGTACAGGCAACACAAGATATGAAAAGGATAACACTACCATGCATCAAAAACATCACAGAAACAACCAACAGACTATTACAAACACATGGCATAGTACACAAACCAACTAAAGCCCTCCAAAATATTGTAAATAAAATGAAAGAGCCAGTAGTCCAAGAAGAAAAAACAGGAGTCATCTACAACATACAGTGTAAGGATTGTAGGACAGATAGGAAGAAGACTAGCAGAGCGCATTCATGAATACCAACTAGCTGTCAGAAGACATGATGAAAACTCCTTAATCTCACAACATGTGGACAGACTCAACCAAATTTCAACTGGGAAACTGTGAGCATCCTAGACCAAGCTAAATCCAAAAATGCTAGCGAATTCCTGGAAGCTTGGCATTCAGACAAATCAGCCATCAATAGACAGATAGAAATAAACCATATTTATACACCATTCAAAAGAGACAATAAAAAAGCTAAGAAGGAAACAAAAAGACCAGAACACATCCTCTCCTGTAGCCAACATCCAGATAAGCAGGTATTAACACCAGGCAAACAAGCAGAAAACAATACTGTAATCAAGGAACTATCAAGGAGAAAACTACGCCCCCACCAAAACTGGCAGGGCAAGTTACTGTATATAAACAGGGAGCAAACCCCACCCTGACTCCCACTGATGATTTTACCTAGCTGAGTAATGAAACATCGTCAAGCAAACAACCAAGCTCAGAGAGCACCAAGGACTTCACAGTTCAATACATATATATTCTCTTCTCAGGTGTCAATTACTTGATATAAGGAAAGGCAAAAGTCATAATTCTATGTTTTCTTTCTTTTTTCATTTCATTTTTTCTATATTTTCTTTTTCTTTTAATTTTGTATACTTTTATTTTATTGTTTTGAAAAATTCTAATAAAAGTATTTTTAAGAAAGGACAATAACCATTATTTCCAGAAGGACAAGCTTTACCAATATCTTATTTCTGAAACCCTGTAAATAAAACTGTAATACAGGAGAATAGTAAAAGGACTCTTAGGAAAGTAGTATTAATTGACCACTATTAAAAAGAAAGCCATTAAGGTCTACAGGTAATGCAAAAAAAAAAAAAAAAATCTATAAAATCTGACATCAATTATAGCAGAGGTTTGAGGTCTAGAATTCTGCATTTATAAAGATCAAAGGGGTAGAAAGATCTAAGAGAGGGAAGAGCTAAATCAAATATGAATGGTGACTGCACATTCTTCCTTAATATTATTTAAACAACTTCAGAGGTGTTTTACCAGGGTCAAATTTGGCTAATTCTATTACAACACAGTGAAACTTTCATCCAGCTGGTTTGTATGGTTCATTTCTTGTGTAAATAACCTAACCCAGGTGTACATTTTTACAAATTTTGGCATAATGCTTACATACAGAAATTATGATCCAGTTTGCTAACACTGTATAACTAGCATAATTTGTTTGTTTGTTAAATTTATATGCTGGCTTTTCTTCAAGAGCTCAAGGTCTTTTACAGAGTGTTCCCTCTTCCCATGTTTCCATACAACCACAACCTGTGAGATAGGTTGGTCTGAGAAAGGGGGACGGGACTAAAGTTTCCCAGTTTTTTTTCCTCTTTAGTAATTATATCCACAATGGAAGTGAAACTATCCTGACAGCTTGCAAGTTTGCTTCAGGGGAGGGGAGCAAATGACCCAAATATTGGGAAGGCAAAGAGTGACTGCATATCAGTGGGCTTGGTTACGGCTTGGAAGAGGAGGAAAAGCAGTAATGGAATGATATTTTGGAGAGAGAAGAAGGGAAGGAAAGTCAGCTGATGACATACCTGCCATTTGTACATTGTAGCTTCTGTCTAGAAGCTACTTTTCTCATTTTGATGTCTGGCCTCATGGAAATAAACTGGTAGTGTGACTTCTTCCAATCTGACAGAGTTGTTCTCCTCAATCCCAGTCGGACAATTGCCTTGAAAAATTTTCTATGACTTTTGACGCTAGCTTTTAAATGTTTGAGCACAATGAGGGAGGATGCCAGAGCAAAACAATTCTACTACTGCTGCTATAATGTATAAACAGTGCCAAGGGAAGGGTTCAGCAGTGAGATCTCCGGCATTCCTGGAGCACACGGATTTTATTATCCTCCCTATCATCACTACCACCTCTTCACAGATCATATTCAGGGCAGGAATTCAAAACCTCATACTAAAAAGTGTTTTTTTTGGAAAAGTTATTTTCTATATCCCTGCATTTAAAATGGAGACTTAATTGCCTTCCAGAATGTTACTGAAAACCAGAAAATCCAGAATGTTACTGAAAATCAACAAAAGGAATTGACACATGAATCAGGTTTTACTGGAAAGTACAAAGAATCCAGTTGAGGATACAACTGCACACTGTAGAATTGAAAAGCAATCTATTTTTCTCCCATATGCCCTTTAATCAATCTACCTACCTACCTACCTACCTACCTGAATGCCTTTTAATGTCTGGGCTAAAGCACATCCACTGAGAGTGATCTTAGTTTAATTGTGATACTCACCAAGAGGAGGCCCATGGGTCATTAGTATATCTATGCCTTCAGGAATAAGGTTCCACTTGTCCAACAAAGATTGACCTCTGGGTAGATTAAAGCCCCATCCATTAAACCATGGTGTCCTATGAAGGAAAGAAAATAAATTTGTGTCACTATGGAAGAATGATTTATTTCTATGTTTTACAATTATGCAACAAGGCACATTTTCTGTAGCTAGCCCTCATTCATAATGAGTATTATAGAAGAAAAACTTTGATACTGATATAGTTCTAAGCCATAATCATACTAATCCAACATGACTGCCAGTCTCCAAGGAGGGAAAAGATGGATGTTAAACATCTCTTTTATCACAGAGAATAGATTTATTTTTTTAAAAGCTATAATTAAATTGTAACAGTAAAGATTACAAGATTGATTCTTACGAATATTTCTTCATAAGGCACTGATAAAATCTTACAGTAATTGGAAGTTTATGCCAAATTTATATTTGGCATTAGAGTTCTGATTTGGTATTGTAATGGTAGGCAATAAAAGATCTTTGACATATAAATGCAGAATCTCCATAAGCACCCACAACTCTGCAAACACAGAGTTGGGTTGCCCTGGGTTAATCTCTTGCTATAAATGTTTCTGCATGACAGAGAGAGGAAGTCTTTTTAATTGTAATTTCTTATCCTAGGGCAATGGATGAAATAATTTAATCTCCTGATATCATCAACCTGCTCTAAATCTAACCTTCCAACATAACAAATCGATCTGCCAAAGCACTATTATATTTAATAATTCAGCCAGTCTCTTTAGGTAAGCAGGAATTCCATGTAGATTACTGAATGGGCTGAAAAAAAAACAGGCAACTCACTGTGTCCTTTTACCACCCTGCTTCACTCCATGCTAACTGCAAAAGAAGGATGGTCATCTCTAGGACTATGGGAGACAACTAGCTTGGATGGTAAAGAGACAGATTATCTCTTCCATGAATGTACCTAATAGAAAGCATTCCTTAAAACAGCTTGCCAAGCAGTCAAAACGAAAATACAGCACAGAAGCTCAGATAACTGAACACTTTTGCAGATTAATATATTTTGTAAATATATTTGCAAGAGTGTATTAGAAGCTCCATTTCCCACTTCCTTGCATTTTTTTATTTTTACACTGACATAGGACCTGCAATTTACATATACATTTGACAGTATAGCAGAAAATTTCTTCAACTGTATTGGCAAATTAAGTAGCTGGACTGCTCAATTCACTTTAATAATTTTTAAAGTTCATACTGCAGATTGGTTGTTCATCTTTTCATCTGTCAAATCACTTTGTAGTGGCATAAATACAAAACAAGAACAATAGTATTTGTTGCCTCTAATCAAGACATTTTATTTTTACTACAGACAAACATTGCTGGAGTTTTAGTAGAAACTTCAAGTAGCTATGTTGGTTATTAAAGCTGCACAAAATGTTGAAGGGGAGCGTCACTTACTGTTGCAGCTAATTTATTCTGTTTCAGCCTTGTCTATAGGCATCCTGAAGCATGTTTTGAAAAAAACAATGGTGAACCCTATGATTGCCAAAAACCCTACATGGACCTATGAAATCATCAGGAGTTGAGCTCAATTGGAAAGAGGCTTTACTTTTTCTAGGAGCTGTAAGTACTTGTTCTATTGCCCAGCTCAAGAAGAGTTTCTTATCTCTAGCTCTGATCTGAAAACAACACTGCAGAACCTCTTAACATGGTAAGATGTGCTAAGGACTATTGATATGCAGAACATTCTGTGCATGATCTGGTGCAGAACCAAAATTGAGAAGGAACCAAAGCTGAGGACAATGTTATATGCAGACATCAGTAGAGAGGGAGGGGAGAGGGCTAGGAAGATCACAGGCCGGGTGGGCCAGTGGTATATGCAATGCTGGAATATTGGAGATAGTAGCTGGCTGGGGGGGCGGGAGGAAATGAACCCGGAAGATCACCTCTGCAGAGGGTGGTGCACAGCCGAGGAGGAGGCAGGACACGGTGACATGCAGTAGTCTTGATCTACTTGTTCTGCAAAATTACTCCAGGATTCACAATCTGGAACAACTAAAACGTTCTAAGCTTTGTTTCTGCCAAAGTGCAGTCCATCTGAAATGGTTTGGAAGATCACCCAAATGAATGATAATTTGTTTCAGATTTTTTTTAAAAAAGCCTATTTTCTGTTTGTGCACACCCCTGCTGAGCAAAAATAATAAAGCATCTTCTGCAACAATCTCATGAACAATTACAAAATACTGTATATGAAAACAACCCAAAGAACCCACAGATTAAAATAAGGCCATTTGGGGTTGCTCTTAATGATTATGTATCGTCACTAATTAAAGACATTTGCCTTATACTGTTCTCGTGTATTGCAAAGAAAAAGAAGCTTGTTAGAAAGTCAGTGTGGTATTTTTCTCCCAGAACAAAGGCAGTAAAACTGAGATTCTGGAACAGATTTAGATTTCAGTGAGAACAAAGAACAGGTCATCCTATTCTTCACATTGGTGCACAATTATTATACAGAATTGTACAAATACATTAACAGCTGTTTGCTCCCAAACAATTTCAAATTCATAAAGAATTACTGTTAATTGCTAATGAAGTTTCACTGGAATTACTTTCATCATAGTTTTACATTTGAAATGCACTATGGATTTTGATTTAATATTGCGAAGCATGTGTTGTGATCTGTGTGAAAATGGGAGAAAAATGTGCTTATGTTAAAAGAATAGGGATGCACTATCTCAATCTCTATGAAATGCCAGCAAGAAACTCTGGATAAAAGGAATTTGGAAATCTGGAATTTCTTGTATGTAGGGATAATGCATGTAATTTACAATATGAATCCTAACTGAAGAAACTAGCACAGATAAGGTTCTTGGTCCTGTTTATTGCAAGGAAATGGTTGTCCCAGTGTGTCGACTAATAATGTAAACAAACAAAATCAAGGGTTAAAGACAGGATGCATTAATACATAGGATTAATATAGCATAGTGCTAGCCAAGAATAAAAGAGATTTAATGCACCACAAAAAACATGGATAAATGCTGCTGAAGTGCCACTGGCCCTCTACTCAAAATCTGCAATGGCTGGATTGCCAGCACTTCTGGGTCAGACTCCCCATTCATTCTTTTAAAAAACACTACAGGGATGAAAAACCAAGTAGAGTAGTAGAGATGCTACTACAAGAAGAGTTCCATTTTGCAGCTATTCTTGCACCCTACTCCAATTTCTGAGTGGATTTTGCAGGGGGTCGACAACATCAAAATGGCAACTAGGCAACAGTAGCCCTGCCCCTTTTTACACACACGTACAACACATATTAAAAAGGGGTGGAGTGTTGATCACCCAGTTGCCTGCCATTTTGGTACCACTGACCACCACCACCCTCAGATGCCCCTGCAATTGTGGTTAATTGTTGCTTAATCATTAACTGCTATTAGTCCAGGTTTGGATGACATAGGCTACTGTGATGGAATGGAATTATGAAGGCCAGACTCAGGGAGTGAAGCATCCTCTTTCGTCTCCTGAAGCACGGGGAAGAGATAAGAGGATGCTTCACTCCCTGAGTCTGGCCTTCATAATTCCATTCCATCACACCTACCACACTCAGACCAGGAAAGACAAGTGGAGATCACAACTACAGCCATCTTAATACTCCTGACCTTATCCTCACTCTAGCCATGTAACAATGTTCAGATGAGGCTGAGCAAGGAAAGGTGGATACAGCATAATCTTTTGGGCTTCCTTTCTCTCTTTTTCCAGTGAGCACCTGATTTAAGCCAAACTTCTAGCTACACCTCTAGGCAAGGGCAGGGAAACTCCTATTAGCTCAGGATCGCCAACAAAGGTATACATCTACGAACATACACATTTGCATTTCCCACTGAATGAGATATACAATACTTGTTGCTTATGGAAAGTAGGCTTGAATTTTGTTTCTCACTTCCTTTTATATTTTTAAACAAACACAATGGCAAAAAGTGTTACACTACCAAAAAAATGTGGTAAAGGTCCCTGACTTGTATCATAGAAGTGTAACTAGATGGAAGAATTTGACATTCCCATAGTAAATCTGCCTGCCAATGAATATACAGAGGCAACTTACCCTCTGTCCTCCAGGATATGTGTAATTCCTTTGTGCTCTAAGGCCTCTAAGTTGCTATTATTTTTTCTACAGGCTAGTTTTGTATAAAACTATTTCCTTTTTCATTATACATACTACAATTGCAATTGTTGATTGATTACATCTGGGGAGAGGTGTTTTTAAGCAACTAGAATAACCTTTTGTGCTATAATACATGAGAAAAGAGCTAAAAATAAGATCCACATTCTAAAATCTCTGGTTTAAGGTTAGAATATGATATCATTCCAGTTCCAGTTGTGCTTCAAAAAACCAGGAAATTGGCAAATTAGAAAGAGATCTAGTATTCCCTATCTCATTAGCTTTATTCACCACTGTATGCTGTGAAGGATTAGAAGTCAAGGGCACTCACACTTTGGATTGATCTTTTGAGTCAACCTGGGGCTGGAGAAAAAGGTGTTCAGACTGACATTCAAGCTTCCCCAATCACTTGATAGAGAAGGCTTAATTGAATTTATGACTAATGTATCTATACAAGGCTTCCCCAAAACCATGATCTATCCACAGTTACTTCTAACAGATAGATCTGAAAGGTTTCTGCATGATGAATGCTATTGTTACTGACAGTATCCCAAACACTTTCAGTAACCTTTATTAGCGTTTTATACTATGGCAGATTAGTTAATTGGTTAGTTAGCTAGTTAGATATTTCTGTTTATATGGCCACTCCTCTCACCAGAGCAACTTTGACTGGCAAACAGAATTTAAGATTAAAATTAGATGCAACTAAATCAACAATATACAGTAAGTAACTGTGAAAACACACCATTTATAATCCAAAGAAAAAGAAATGGTAGTCAAAAAACAAAACCCCCTGAAAATAATGACAAACCATCCTTACTTCACTAATTTCTTGATCCCCATGCCTGGGCAAACAGCCTGGCCTTAAGTGCCTTCTGGAAGGCCAGCAGGGTTGGGGCCAATCTAATCTCAGACAGCAAGGTGTTCCAGAGGGCAGGCTCTGCAATCAAAAAGGCATGCTTTCTGGGTCTCACAAGATGGCATTCTTTAAGTGATGGGATTAAAAGCATGTCCCTCCTGCTAGATATAATAGGGCATATAGAGACCATCAGGGAGAAGAGGTCCTTCAGGTATCCTGGCCCCATCCTACCCCATGAATGCTTTATAGGTGACCACCAGTACCTTGATAAGCCTATTGGGAGCCAGTGCAGCTCATGCAGCAAAGGCATACAATGGGCAAATTCAGAAATGCCCCTAACTGCCCACATCACTCCATTCTGAACCTACTGCAGCTTCAAGGGCAGCCCCATGTAGAGTGCATTGCAGTAGTCCATGATATTGTTTGGTCCCTGTACTCACACTTATCACTGCTTTTCCAGATGAACACCATGGCAGGAGACACATATCTGTAGGATGGTAGTACAAATATCTAACTTCTACAACTGCTTGATATAGATGCTCCTGATCAAAATATAAATCACTACTATAAAGCATATGGATTTTGGAGAAACAATTCACCTTGTACAAATGCAGGCAGGAATTCTGAATATCTCTCAAACCTGTGAATTATACATCCAAACCCATGCCATATGCAGAAACACATGCCATTTTCTCACTCATAACCACCATTTGTTTAAATATACGCAGTCATTTTCATTTGCTCTTCTTTTATTTTCTGGTGGAGACACCAACTGGGAAATAGCAGGAGAGAGTCTTCTATTTTGGAGGCAGCAGCTGCTACTCCTGCTAGGAAATATGGTGGCCAGCAAGAGGTTGGACAAGAGTGACAGCAGCTGATCAAGGACCCAGAAGGAATGGGAAGGAAAGAAAAGGTTGAGGGATACGAAAGGGCTGGAGAGAGATAGCAGAACAACAGGTTGGAAAAGAGATACCCTGACAAGTACCACGATGTTCTTCTGTAAAGTATTGGAGGTTTAACTATAATCTTTGATGGTAAATTTTATGGTAAATTTGCATTCATAGGCAATTTCACTATTACCAACTTATACAAGTAGTCATCGACTTACGACCATTCATTTAATGGCTGTTCAAAGTTACGATGGTGCTGTAAGTGATTTACGACCAGTCCTCGCACTTATGGCTGTTGTAGTGTCCCCATGATCATGTGATCAAAATCTGGGTGCTTGGCAACCAGCATGTATTTATGATAGCTGCAGTGTCCTGGGGTCACGTGATTGTCATGTGTGACCTTCCCAGCTGGCTTCCGACAAGCAAAATCAATGGGGAACCATGTGATTCACCTAAGAACTGCATGATTCAATGACCATGGTGATTCACTTAACGACATGGCAATTCACTTAATGACTGCTGCAAAAAATGTCGTAAAATCGGATGTGGTCACATGATGCCTTGTTTAATGATGAATTTTCCAGTCCCTATTGTGGTTGTAAGTCGAGGACTACCTGTATTTTCAAAGTTGCAGGTGGCTTGGGCCATTCTTGAATTTTTGGTGAGAATTTAAATGAACCAAGCAGGAAATAAATGTATGTTTCTCCAAATTGCTTACCAATAGTGGAAAAGTCTGGGGAGGTGAGGTCAAACTGCAGAATTTCTGCTGAATCTGTGGCATGCATTAAATTTCATTAAAAAAACCCAGAATTTTGAGGAAAATGAAACCTCTGTTGCCATTTAAGATATGGCTCCACTCCCAGTTACAAAGTCATATATTCTGTTACCTATGCAAGGGAAAAAAGCCTCCAGACCACATGCAAAATACCCTAGAGATCCATTTTACAATCATACAACACCCAAATTTGGGTGTGGTTTTGTGCCATTTACTTTTGTTTTAAGGGTGTTTAAATGCAGGGATTAAAAACATTGTCTTGCCCTTTCCAATTATGTTACAGCATCACCAGTTAGCTTCCAGACCCCCACCCCCACCCCTTTGTTGTCCACTCCTGGTGTTTGCTATCTTACAGCATGCCTAACTTTTTCTTACAATCTCCTATTGATTTATAAGAAACGGATAGCATCACTTAAAATTGTGGAGAACTAAAGCAACAAAAACTACAAAACTTGGTTTATTTATCACTTTTGGGTGATAAACCTGCTCTACAGCATTCTTAGTCTAATGATTAAGCCAACCAGCTCATAACAGAAAAGCTATACTGGCAACAAGAGTGGTGCTCAAGACTAATTCTAGATATAAAAGACTACCATTTGGGTGACTCATGGTCAGTCATAAACTCTTCCATCTTCTGTTTTGGACTATTTTCTGGGTTTACTCACCTGGTGAAATGCTTCATTCCCCCAGACTATCCCAAGACATCTGATTTCTCAGATGAAACGGTTCCCTAGTCCCCATAGATAAAAGTTATGTCCAGCTTAGCTTCCAGGGATTAGAGGCACAGAAGACTGGAAATAGAACCTGGGTGAATTGTATATGTTCTATCATTCTGTCTTCTGTTGACAATGCTTGCTTTTTCTGAATGTTTCATTTGATTAAGGGCTAGTGGGAAGAGCAATACCACAAAAAGACTGAATCTATGGGCCTTGCGATGGTGTCCAAGATCCTCAGTTCTATGTGTATGCAAACTCACATGTTTACACATGTAGAACCAGGAGCTTGTTTAAAGGGTCTTTTAACTGGGATGAAGCTCATACACAGCAGATTTAGGCACTGTTGGTTTTGTCACTTAAGAAAGTAATTATTTCTGACTCACTAATTCAGGGTAAATTAGTTCAAACTTGCAGTCAAAATTCACAAATAATAGGGAATAAAATTAGCTTAACAAGCAGAATCACATCCATAAGCAATGAGGAAGAATTAGCTCAGATAAAAATTAGCATTCACTCAGATTAACAAGTTTACTTTACACACACAAGGAAACAAGAACACACGGGGGAAACAATCATTCAGTTTAACAGTAGATGGCTAATTTTAAGTAACCTAAAGACAAAAAAACAGAGGGAAAGAATGTAGATCTTGGAAGGTGATATAGGACTGGAGGACTGCATTAGCCAAGTGAAGTTAAGTTGCTGGCAAAAACAAAAAAACAGTTGAGTGACATAAAATTATACAGTTAAAACAACAGAACAAGTAGATCAAAAGTAGGTTATAATTACTATTTTCAGAAAATGTGGAAAGCATAAAAGTTCCACTTCTGGGTTGCTCATGGAAGAGTTGAATGTCATTGCTATCCTCTAAAATTGCTAATTTAAATCCAACATTTATGCATACTTTTTTTCCCCCTTGAAAGTACTCTAGTAGTGAAGATTGGGAGACCAAATGGATACTTTTGTTATTTTGGAATCTGGAATACCAAATAATTTGATTTAAAAGGTGTGATTGTTAGTAGCCAACAATGACAATTCTCATTATCTTAGGTATGTGTACAGGTGGTCCTCATTTAATGACCACTCGTTCAGTGACTGTTTGAACTTGTGACAGTGCTGAACGAGTGGTATTTATAACTGGTCCTCAAAGTTCCAGCCATCACAGCACCCCTGTGGTCACGTGATCGCAATTTGCGATGTTCCCTGATGGCTCCCCACAAGCAAAGTCAATGGGGAAGCTGGAAGGAAGTCACAATCACGTGAGGTCCTCACTTAACAACCTGTGTGGTCCTTGCTTAATTGATGGTAACTGGGGACTGCTGGAACTGCCATTGCTAACTGGTTCAGTCATGTGATGTAACGCTTTACAACTGCATCGCTTAGCAATGGAAATTCTGGTCCCAATTATTGTTAACTGAGGACTACCTGTATCTAACAAATTATATATATTTCATGCTGACTTCAAAATCAGAAACTGGCATGCAGAGTGCATTTCCTTCCAAGATGTAAAAAGCTGCCAAAGTCAATTTTGTAAAGAAGTAAAAGTTCCATCTTTGGAAACAAAAGACGCAAAGTTCTCTGTCAGGAAAAGGGGGTTAATCACAAGTTTAAAAAGAATTATACTAGAGAGGATCACAAGAAACAAAATTAATTCTAAGTGAATTTCTATTGGCAGATCAAAGTGCCGAAGTGTTATGTTGGAAATAGAAAATGCAATAGTTAATACTGGCCAAGCAAAGGGATAATAACTGTGTCAACTCAAATACATGTGTACATTTCCAATGATTCAAGACACATAACCATTTTGCTAAACCAAATGCAAAAAACAATAGGAATTGCCATGACCAATGATTAGAAACTTGGAGTTTTGATTATGTGTTATTTAACAAAAGGGCAAAGAAGTAGATACAATAAACAGTTATTGGAGATATACTGCTACTGCCACAAATTGCCATTAACTTTGTTTATCTGGATAGGGAGACTGAAATAACATCCTGGAAGAAAGCAATGGAAAAATATTTCTATAAATCTGCCTTGTAGTCACCAAGGTGAGCTCAACTTGAGGAAATGTTTACCTTTTAGTTACAGAAGTGGAAAGCTACATGACTGACATTAAGTCACAGCTTTATACCGGCCAAACAGTATATCAGTACTCTTTCTGTGTGCGTGCGTGTATGTGTATATGTATATGGCTTTTAATTAGATATATAATGTATGATTCTATTTCATAGGGAAATTCTACATATGTAATTACTGGAGTGATTCAATTACCTCTCCTGATTCAATTATGCAAAGTGATACGACAAAAAGAACAAAAAATATTTTGTTTCTGCAGATCCTTCATACTTTCCAAATTGGACTCCATATACTGCATAAAATCAAGAAAAATGGGAGTTCTTACTGAAGATCTTTAAGCTTATCATCAAGCAAGCATTAAAAAACTAAAATTCAGAATATATCTGGAAGAGTGTTTATTTTTTAACAGCCACCATACCTAGATGAAAATCAAACTAACAGTACAAAGGTTACTAAATATAGTAAAATCATCATTAGCCACATCTCAGACATAATGTAAGAATTTCCATGCACTCAATTATCACCTTCTGTTTTGAAACTGTATTTACATTCACCAGTATATATGACTATAAATGCCTTATTCTTTGTAAATGATATTACACACACACACACACACTTACAAGCACATACAAATATTAAATACGAAACCTCTGAAGAGAAGCAGTTGTTTTCTCTTAATACCTTGAACAAATAACTTGGGAATAAAATGTTTAAATTATATTCTTGCCATAGCCTATATGTGCCTCAAACCCATCTCAAAAAGAAACACTCTCATGTAATAACAGTAATAAACCATTTTTTTTTAAATCGTCACCACTCAAAGTTAAATGCACAACGCTCATGATTACTAGGGAGGGAGATCATTCCATTTACAGAACTAAAATTACAGGACAGAGCATTAAATATGCATTTTCAGGATTGTTCAATTACAGCACTGCCCTATAACTATGGCCTGAGAGTATCTATTTCAGTTTTGCATTTGGGATGTAATAACAGAGAATGTCCTGAACTGAATGAACTGAAAAGGGAACACATGACCTTTTTGTAAAATAAAGAAGAGCCTTTCCATAAAGCACAGAGCACACAAATATTTGCATGCATCTGTGCCCTTTCTCTATTTAATGAAGAGAATGGAGAGAGCACATTGGTAAGACAGAACACTATTGTAGAAGCTGAACCCATGCATTAAATAGCAGCCTTTAATTTAAAAAAAAAATCCTTTCAATACATTTTTCAGAGTGCCTTCAATAATGTTTAAGATTTAGCAACAAAGCCTCCTCTTGTGACTGCTTGATTGTTACAAGGCTATGGAGGCAAATGCTTAATCAAGACTTTGTGTCCAAATCTATGAACATGCAAATCAAATACATTTTTTCCAAGTAGTTGTGATTGCAATATTGAATTTCAAGGACTACAGCTCACTAGTAAAGCAGATGTCTTGGATGAATGAAAACTCAGGTAAACAAAGACCCAGAACTATGAAAGGTTTGAACAAAAGGCAATATATGAAGCAATGTCTGGACAGTGTGGAAACAAAGATAGTTTGCAAGGATAAAAAGGTACGGAGAGGTACAGATAATGATGCTGGTGTTAATTATGGTTAGCTGTATTGCCTTTTTTCATCTTATGCTTTCAGTTTCTTTGACTATTCATTTATTACTCCATTTCTACACTTTCCATAACTTGGCTTATCCCAAAAGGGAAAAGCACGAAGGATATGTATGTTGACTTCACGTAGTTTGGCTAAAATTCAGTAAATGATCAAATGAGCAACTATGGCTCAAAAGGCAATTGGTTGCTCATAGTAACTGAGTAAATTAAAAAAGCAAACTCAAATTTATTTCAATATATGGGACAGAACATCTATGGATAGATCCTAACGCTTGCATGAATTTAACTATTGTTGATTTCTTGTAGTAGCTAACATTTTTCAAGAAGTGTTTAATTTTCCTAGTTGCTGAAGGATAAAAAATGAAAACCCCAAAGAATCATCAGCATGCATCAATTTTGGTGATCCACAATGGAAGTCTGGAACAGGCAAAGGGCTATTGGATGCCTTCCCCTCTGCTGGTGATTTTGAAGGCCTTCTGTATTCCATCTCTTTCTACATGCACACAAAATCCAAAATAATTTCCCAGTTAGGGGCAGCTGCAGCAAGCCAAAGTACTGAAGCATTTCAAAATGATAAACATGGATTGTGATAGCACAGTGCAAGCTCTGCCCTTTATGTACTTGCATCCAGGTTATGAGGCAAGTACAAAAGAGATGGAGTTTGTGTCATTTGCCTTGGATGTCCATGCTCTCAGGTCCTTAAAACTCGCTTCCTGGAGGAGGCCCTCAAAGAATCAGGTTCTAAATCTCCCCATAGCACAGTATTCAGCAACTGTTTTGGGAAGCAAATTGGTCATAATTAGTCTACAATATGAATTACTCTCAGTTGAATTCCTTTCTCCAAACCATGTACAAAATGAAGAGTTCAATCAGGCTGTTAATGGTGACTTCTGTAGCATTGTGCAAAGCATTTGCAAGGGAGGACTTGGCAAAGCATGTCGGAATAAGTGAAATATGCCTCCTCAGAATGCAAAAGCAGCCACAACCTTTGCAAGGATCGACACGGTTGTTTCTAAAATACTTTCCAGTTATTTGTTTCTATGTCTGTACAAACAGTAACACCTCCACTGAGATTGCCAGTGAAACAGCTGTGTATGTACACACATACAAATACAGCTGGAGAATATTCAATTACTCCATGCCAAGACCGTGTGAATACAGTTACTTATAGACTTTTAGGGGCGTTTTGCTCAAGCTAATGTACTTTGTGAAGTATGTGTTTTCAATGTTTTGCACAGTCCCATCTACAGACCATCATACAAGCTCATTTTCCTCATATCTTTTCATCAGAGTCATGTCTTGTCATTATTTTATTAGTTTTTGTTTCCATTGATGCAGAAGGATTTCAGGCTGTTAACAATTACTTAGCAAAGGAAAGGTCAGAAAAGGGCACTTTGTACATGGAACAGAAATGAACAATATTCTATTTGGTTTTTCATTTCTACAGAATTGTGCTTACAAATTTGGCTCCTCTTACGTATATCATTTATTACTGGGAAGCATTATGTCATTAAGGTATAGTTAAAATATGTTTAGTGTAATATCAAGAGTCATTCTAAATTTTAAGGAATTATTTTTAAATATTCCATCTATGAAATATTGTTTCATCACTATTTTGTGATAAAAACCATTTCAAATATGAGAATCTTGCCAGAGGAGCTAAAAGCATAAATAACCCAAACATCCTGTTTTTATTCATCCTCTTCTCAACCTGTTCTTATTCAAGACAAAACTTCTGCTTCTGGTGGGAAGATGCCCAAGCAATCTGTAAATCAAGAAATGGAATATATTCAGATTTCACCACCCCTGCCTTCAGTATGATTCCATTTCAACATGTCATGGAATATACATCTCTGCAATCTTTTCAATAGCAGTCTTATCTCAGTATAATCCTTAATATATTGGTACTTTATGGTATTGCTATTTCAAATATTCATAGAAATGAAAAGGGAAGGGAGAGGACCTAGAATTCAGCATTCTAAAACACACTGTTTTTGTGGCAAACTTTCAAATTCTGTTGTTTGTTTACATTTACAAAAACTAGGCTTCTGGCTGAAGATGTCCAAGTTTTCCATTCTAGCCAACAAATATTCATTAGGAGATGGGAGGGGAAATGAAATCTCTTTCATTTTAAATTTAAGTTTAAAAGTAAGTTCTGTATAATGACTAACTTCTCATTGCTTATTTGGTAAGAACAAACTCTTCAGCTCTTCTGAGGTTTCCTAGCCCCTAATTATACTGCAATCTAGTTAATGAGCTGTGGGATGTATTTGAAGACTGCAAAATTATAGAAATAATTTCAAGCCTGACTCTAGGGCACATTTTAGATCACTTAAAATTAAGAGGGAACACAAAGTTGCAGCATTATTTCATTTTTGGTGCTGACAGATATTAAGCTTTAGGGGTGTGCAAAACCTTTCCAAGACAAACTGTGCAATGTCCAGGAGAGTGTACAAAATAACCCACTTCTAATTATTAAAACAGGGGACGCGGTGGCGCAGCGGCTTAATGACGCTGAAAGTGCCGGCCAGAAATGGCTGGAAACTTCAGCGGTTCGAGTCCAGCCTCTCGCGTTAAACAAGGTGAGCTCTTGTTTCTCTACCCGCAGCTTCTGCCAACTCAGCAGATCGAAAACGTACGTGAGTAGATAAATGAGTACTCTCACTCCAGTGGGAGGAAAAATGCTGGCAGCGACTCCACAGAGAGACGGGACCACAGTTGCCGGTAAAAGCGCGAAATTGCGCTCGCCCCGAAAAAAAAAGGGGCGCGAAGCAACGGAAATCCCGCCTCCTGTGCTGCCAGCTGGGCTGACGCTCTAGGAATTAGGGTCTGGCAAAGTCTAATTCCGAAACTAGAAAGATGCAATTGCCTTGAAAACCGCTAGGGGGCGGTCACTGCAGGGTCAGTAATGACTGTGAAGCAGACCAAAAAAAAAAAAAAAAAATTATTAAAAGCAGCCTAGTCTGTTTCCAGGTTGGTGTGGCTGCTTCACAGGCTACTGCTGGCAAAGGGTTCTACACACAGAGACAGCTGGGCATTAAAATCCTTTTGAAGGATTTGCACAGCCATATTAAGTTCCACATTGTTTTTTATGTGTCTCTTACATTGTGCCCTTGTTTGCACACATACATACACTTTAGTATACAATGCAGTTTGACATATTCTCTTTTTTTAAGATCTGCAATATCAAGCTGGCACAGCATATAAATAAAGATCTTCAGTTTTGGAGAACTGTCTGATGGAATGCCTAATGGATCATGGGGACACAGAGGAGGCAGCAAGACAGTGAAGAGAGGAAAAAGGGAATTACAGAAGAAAGCTGAGTCCTGAGGAAGGGGGAAGAAGCCTGAACAAACGACTCAGAGTAACTCTGATTTAATTACAGTAGGTATAAGGTGTGCAAGAGAATTACTTTGGTGGATTTTCAAGATTCTGTTGCATTACTTTACTAGCAATAAAGATCTTCCCATAAATCCAAGTGGTTCTTGTTTCCTGAGTTTGGCAGCCTCAAAAACAAACTGAGATCCTTCCATCAAATGAAAACCCAAAACTAACCTGAAAAACAAAGCAAGGAACCCTTAATAACTCAAAGCAATGAGGTGACCTTAACTTTGGCTTCATGGCAGGGCTGACAGCAGGTACATGGAAATAAACACCCTGCATGTTTGCACCATGTTCTGAAGCTTAGGGTGTCCTACAATTCTGAGATTCTTTCACATTCCTACAAGCCATGGACATTTGGGCACTCTTTAATCAATTTGACAAAAGGCAGTTTTTCTGTCCCTGAAACCACTGACTGCAGCTGGTTGAAACAGGGTTAGAGGATAAGGGAGAACAGTTAAAAATATTTATGATATGAGAATGAGAAGCATGTTGGTCATTAAAAAAATAATGTTGCCTGCCTAGAAAGTAAATTTAGTGCTACAGTATTTTGAATTCTTTGCTATGGGGAGACTGGAGTTCACGGGTGGTAATGCAACGTTGCTGATTCTCTGCGTATTGTGTTTTATTTTTCAGACAGGTTGCCAAATGGAAAAGCATGGTACATGTGCATTAGAGATACTGCTACGCTTTTGTGCTTGTCGTTACGAATGCAAAAATTTGGCTTTTTTAATTTGTTGCACTGCAGGCAAAGAAGGGAATTTGTCATTATGTTGTTCGTGGGCTTTGCTGAAATGAATTCACTGCTGTTACTTGTTTCTCTGATGGACTCAGTTCTGTGGGTATTTATGCAGGCAGGCTGCCAAAAAACAAACAAACAAACCCAAACACTTAACTTTCTCTTTCACTGTTTGCTATGAGAAATTAAAAAATATTTTTAAAATCAAACATTTTGGACAATTTTTTTCCTATAAACTGGGTAGTAAGTAGCACTCAGCATGTAGAGCTACTTTATTCATGTGATCCGATAACAAACATGAGAGAAAAAGAGATTTATTTTGAATTTATCTTCTTTCCTATTGTGGAATTCTTGTTCTGTCAGAAGGCAGAACATTGGAGATGCTTTGAGTTTCCATCTTTTGGGGCACTGGACACACAAAACATTCCAACAGAATATTCTGAGTGCAGCTCTTTCATGCTGAGCACAGAATCTTTTTTTTTTTCCTTTCATGCACCCCATATTCTCTATGCATATTCCAGTCTGAATAATGTGCAAATTGTTCCATCTTGCCTAATTTTGGGCCTTTGTTGCACATAATGAATGGACAGTCTGGTGCTAATATTTTCAATTCTTTCCCTCCTTCTGATTTTTGTATAATTTGACAATGAAAGGCTGGGGAATGAAGAACTGGATTTGAAAACTTCAGTGTCATTTTTGGGGGGCAAAGATATGATTGTATTCTGTGGACATCTCCAGTCTACCAACACTACCTGGAACATTTGTGGGACACTGTCACGTTACATTACCAACATTTTAGGATGCACCAGAACCCGAGAAGCACTACAGACCTAAAGGTGTAATTTTAAAAAAAGTTTAACCACATTTGGTGATGTTTTTGTAAATAAGCAAGACAACCCACAACACCCCTTTGAATCAATCAATCAATCGATCAATCAATCAAATCAGTTCAATTCTTCCACTCTGAAAATAGCAGAAAAATACTTTTCTCTTCCACACTGTGGGCTAAGAGTACTTCAAAAAGAATACTTAACAATGAGAAATACAAGGCTAAAGGCTGTTGAGGAATGTATCACATGATAATGTCCCCAGTATCATACTAAGCAGTATTCTCATGGAAAACTCATGTATTTGGATAACAATGAGGAACAAGGTTCTTCCTTATCAGCTTTTTTTTAATTCTACAATTCATTTTCTCATCTGCTCTTCCTTGGTGCTTTAAAAACCATTGCAACAGAAAGAGATCAGTATGCAACATTTAATGGCATAGGGGAGCAGGGGTGGGGTGGGGAACAGAAAAAAACCAGCAGTCAGAGCTGGCTCAAATCCACAGATTGACAATACCTGTAGTAGATGTGTTAGACAATAACACCTCATAGCTGCTTCTATTCTAATGATAAGCATCATCATAATCAACAATAAAACCTTAGAAATTCCACTTCCTTCTTGGCTTATTTACCATAAAAGCCATTCTGTTGTAATTATTTTGGACTCTATGTGCAACTCCATTCTAGCAACCTTGTAATAAAACCGCAAGCAACATTTTTAACCTATTGTAAAAAAAAAAAAAAAAAAAAAAAAACCTTTACAAAAATGTCCTAAAATCATTATAACTCTTACATGTCTATGGCCCACTAATGTTTTACATTTAAAATTGTACATTTATTGTAATATAGCTATAAAAATATTTTGCTTTAATCATGTTTGCTGATTAAACAAATAGCACCTCTCTCATGCTGTTAGTTCTAAAATTATTACATTTTTCTATAAAACTCTTTGTATTCTAAAAATTCACTTCAGTATAAACGTAGTTGACAGAATGGCCACAAATATATACAGTATTTGTCTCCCATAAGAATGGCCTATGATATGTTTTAGCTTAACTGCCTCTCCCTCCCTTCTCCTCTATTTCCACAAGCCAAAGTAGCAGATGGTGGAAACAATGGTTTGGTTTAAAACTGTAAGCACTTCAATTAACCAGAATCAAACTGGTTTTTCTTTTAATCTACATTTCCTGATCATCTTGAATATATTTAGGTTGCCCCCAAAATCACAAGCAGGCTCTGTATGTATCTAACCATTATGCTGATTATGAATTTTTTTCTTTTGTAAGCAGAAATCATGCTTTAGAAAATGTTTTTGTATCTCCTATGGGTACAAAATCGAGAGACACACAATGTTATAGTGAACACAGCATTCAGCAAGACATCCTTGTACAAGCAAGCCAAGATTTTCAACTTACATAGTAACTCTAGGCTAATTATGAATAAACTGTAAGGAATGAAGTCACTCCATCAGCAGCCAGGCAAGATCTAATTAGCAGGAGATGCTGAACAATAATGTCAAGGATGAACTTTGGAGGGAACAGTTCTGATGCTATACATGCAAGAACACTGCATTAAGAGAGGGGTTTGTATTGTAATTGAAAAAGAACTGTCTAAATATTCAATATTGTTAAATAAAGAGGTCAGTTTGCACAAGGGCTGGTTTATATAAAAATCTAATTTTTATTCCACCTCTTCATTCTCTTGTCTGAAAGATGACCCCTTTAACCTCATAGTTTCTAGGATAGCCTGAGCACCACATATCTGATAAAAATGAATATAAGACAGTTGTTAAGACTGAAGTTGAATGGAAAGATTAACTGTACTTATTAAAATTTATTATACAGTACTAGAGTTCACCAAGAGGGGGAGGGTTCTATGACCCCTAATTTCTAATAAAAGATGCAGTACTTTTTCCTAGTAAATATTCATGTCAGTTATAACATATCAATTCCTTCTACAACCTCAAGTATCCCTAATCACTAAAAAGTTGATAACACAACACCACATCACACCAATAAATCAATATGTCAACCTAACGGATCTGGATATTATGGTTAAACTGTGTTTTGGCTGGAAGATTTAAACAAACATTTAAAATGTATGTCATATATAGATTCCAGATGCAATAGCAGCCTCCTTTATTCATTTAATACTAATTTATTAAATGAATGAAAACAATACAATTTGGTATATATTTATATTCTGCTTTTCTACTGTATCTGTATTATAGTATTTGATTGTGTAATAAAATCAAAGCACATGTCTGTAATTGATTGGTATTACTTGGCAAAACACAGATATCTACTGTGGTCAGTAAGCTTTCTAGGTGGTGGACACCATCACACGCCTTAGTATTCATATTGTAGGCACAATAAAAGAAAAAAAAGTTTATTTTTAATTTTTACATTTAACAAAATTCCAAAGGGCAAAGTCTTCCAATATTTGATGAAGGAACACAAAGATCTTCAAAAGTTTAAATGTTCTGTAAGATTTTGTAAGATGTTTTGTAAAATATGGAACGTTTTATGAAGGAATGGTTGGATGAAGGCCGCGCTTGGAGAGATAAGCATTCCCTTAGCCCCCAACAGGAGCGTGGGAAGTTTAAGATGAGACTGGCACCACTCTAAGGAATTCACAGTGTTTTGGCTTGCTGGCTTGGGAAGTTAGATTCAGTCTGGAGAGATTTCTGTCTTGAGGTGAAAGCTAATAAACGCAACAGAACTGTATCTGCACTGTCTCGTGGAGTTCTTTGGGCTGAACCTGACACGTTTTTACATTTTAAATTAGTTGTACTGAGGAGCTACACATTAAAGACCCCCAAATATACGCTTTCAGAATTTGCCTAAAAATGTTAATAATGGGAGCCTACTAGATTTCATTACCATTAGCCTCTAAATCTCTTGGGTTTTGGTTTTTAATCGTAATGAGAAACCAAGTAGAGAAATAAAACTGCTCTTAACAAGGATGTCCGGTGTATTTAGAGAGAATAACTTGGTTCCAAATATACAGTTTAAATTTTTAAGACTATGGCAGTGTTTGGAATTCCTTCTTAGATTATTTATTTATTTCCATGATTATTTATTTAGTTCCATGATTTGAACAATAATTATAATAAACTGTTAAGTGCCATGATTTACTTTTCCATACAACAGATTTCTCCCCCTTTCTTTTCAGTCTAGTCCTTTCTTTCAGTCTTCTATTTCTTGCAGATTATTGGAAACAGACACATGACAATGGTAAAAATGAACTCAGGGCCAAGGATGAAAGCAACTAGGGAGGGTGGGGGGAAGAGACAGAACGAAGGACACTGGTACTAAATTAGCCAGTACCTTTTTTATTTCCTAGTAACAACAGGTAACTGATGCAGCTACTGCTGATGCTTATGGATGGAGTAGCAGCACTGAAGGTATGAAAGCAGCAAAATCCCTGCTGGCAAGCCTTTCAATATTCTCTTTCCTCTATGCTATACGGGTGTCCTGCTGCTGCTCACCATTCATTCTGGTTTGATTAGCAAGGCGAGAAGCAAACAACCTGGTGCTCTTGCTTAGATATAAACAGAGGGTTCTCTAGACAATGGAAATGCCGGTTCTGTGGAACCTGTCTGCCTAGGTAGGAAGACGATAAACAGGCATAGCCAAGGATAACATTGTGAGAACTCTACTGTGAGGAAACAGGCCTAGGATATAATTGTAACTCCACTTAAATGTAAAAGTGTTCAGGTATACAGCCAGACCCTACAGATGGCTTACGTTCAGAGGCAGTTACCCCAAAGTAGGGTTTAAAACAAATTCTACCCTGAATTCTAGTAGGAGTAATTTCAAATAGTTTGCCTTTAGCAAACCAGGGGAAAATGATGCTAGCTAGAACAACTCCAGCAAACATTTCATTCTTCAGAAACTTCCACATTAGATGCAGAAGGGTTTTTTTCCCTACTGTTTAATCTTTCTGATATAACCAAAACTTTTCCTCCTCCTCCTCCTCTAAATGTTTTTAAGCATCCATAAGCATCCGTAAGCATCCATAAGCATCAGCAGTAGCTGCATCAAGCCTTGTGCAGCTAATTCAATGCTCTTGAACTGGCTGTGTAACTATACAACATGGGTTGCATTCAGCCATTCCAGGAAAAGCCTTTACTCTTCCTTTTTGTTTGTGTGCCTTCAAGTCAGTGTTGACTCTTGGTGACTGCCTGGACTAGTCCCTGCAGTTTCCTTGGCAAGGTTTTTTAGAAGTGGTTTGGCATTGCCTCCTAGGGTTGAGAGAGAGAGTGACTGGCCCAAGGTCACCCAGCTGCCTTTGTGCCTGAGGTGTGACTAGAACTCACAGTCTCCCCATTTCTAGCCTGATATTTAACCACAGCACCAATCTGGCTCTCTTTACTCTTTCTAAAGGCTGAAAAAATATAAAAATGATGTCATCAGATACTTTTGTAAAATTTACAAAATGTAACCTCTGTTTACTCCAGGTTCCAATTTAATTTTTTTTTAATTTAAAAAATAAAATCAGGCTGGGAATTTATCAATTCAAAAATCTTTATCTAAATTGAAAACTGGGATGGACTTTCCCTGGACTGCTAATCCTTTCTCTCAAATATAATATGTCTCCAGCAGTGAACCCTACTGTATATTTAAATATACCAAATATCAGATAAATGTGCCTTAGGCAGGTAATTTGCAAGTAAGGACTACCAATGCATGCTTACCTCTTGATCCCTTTCCTTTGCATTTTAAAAAGGACAGCTATATGCAACTGGACATGCTTCTATAGAAGTATTCATAGGATTATAGCTTTGCAGTCCAGCTCTGTAAGATGAAACTTTCCTTTAACAGGGAACTGATTGCCTTATGGATGTCATGTTTACTTTTGAGTAAAATGCCTTAGCTTATTTATTTTCTGATAGATACCACTGACCTCCTTCTAAAAAACACTAAAAGTCAATATCTAAAATTACCCAACTGCAGCATTATAGGGAAAACCACACTTCTAAATATGATTTATAAAAAGGACTAATAAACATTTTCCAAAATAAATATTTATTTGCTTCCCCACAAAAATAAATATACATAAATAAGCAAGCAAGCTCCCCTGGTATTTAGGAAACTGAAGTAAACTCTTAAAATCTCACAAATACTGGGGGGGGGGGGGGGGGGGGTAATTTTTAAATGATACATTTTTCTCCTAAAATGTTCACATGGACTAAAGAACAAAGTTGTTGGGCTTTGTGTAACAAGTCTCAAACCGCTGTCAATTTTTATGGATAGAACACAAAACACAGAATTCCATTTAACTGTAGAGATACTGTAATAAGGCATTTCTCATATTGTTGTATTGGAGGTTTGTGGATTATACGCTGCCTTTACTTTGAACATTTTAGTGCAAATGTTACTTGGTAATATGAAAAGGAATTACATTTGTATTGTGAAGACATGAGAGTGCAAAGAAAACAATTTTTTTACCAAACTGGCAGACAACAGTTGCTTTTCAGTGCTTGAATCAAATGCTGTGAACCTTTGCTCTACAACCAAGGACTATAGATTTCATATTCCAGGTCCTCAACTCTAGACGTTCTGATCTGATAACATTCTGAAACTTATAGTAGCCTATTATATGGACATACTATTCATTTTATATTCACCTCCTTGTCATGTTAGTACAGAGGTCATCTAAAGAGAAGGGCTAATTAATCAAGCTGTCAGAGCCAATGAGGAGGAGCATGTTAATAGGACTTTTATTTTACCCTGGAAAGCAGCAGTCTGACAGGAACCAGAAAATACAGCCTTGGTGTTGCTGTTTATTAGCAATGCTGAGATCAGTAGTAATAGAAGCCAAGCAGCTTGCTGTATGTTTGATAAAGTGCGGGGTGTCAGGAGCCAGCAGCACCAGAAATTAGACTGACAAGAAGAAAGAGTTGTATAATATTGATAGCTGATAAACAGCACTCAAGGTCCAAATATGCAGCCAGGTTGCTTGTTACATTTTTCCCCCAGAACAACATAACCTCTGATGCTTTTTCTTCTAGATAGATCGATATGTCGCAGTCACACTTTAATTGTTTTGTTTATCCTAGATATTTTGTTAGGTTAAAAAAAAAAAACTTGTAGAACTGTTTTTTCCAAATACTAGCTTCTTGGGAATACATGGGTCACCACTGCAGAGCATAAAGGTTGCATTTAGCCAAAAAAGTGTTGTTGCATGGCCCTTTTCCAGCACCGCAAGCCTAGCTGATGGGGCAGGCTGAAGAACATTGGGGCAGCATAGAGAAGGGAGTGAGAAAAATGAAGTAGCTAGAAAGCTGTCTCAGTTGTGGCAACAGGTTCCATCTCTTTAATTTCCAGAAAAAAACAGTGCTGAAGTGCTGGAGTTTTCAAGGTTCCAGAAAAAAACAGTGCTAATGACCAGGAGTTTTCAAGGGTGAGATATTTAAATCAGAATTTGTGTACTATCCCTGTGATTCTTTAGGTCATAGTACACGACATACTTCAACGAGTATGGCTTTTAAGGTGATATTATTATTTTGCAAAGCTTTAAAATTCATTTTATTTAGCTATATACTGGTGAATTCAATTTAGCCCATTGTTTACTTGCAGGCAACAGTGTTGTAATAACTGCTGGAAAACAAGTGACCCCTGTCTTTTCTACAGGCTAAACTGAGCAATGTTCCTTATACTTCAGCTATTATTATTTATACAGCATCCTCTATTCTTTTATTTATATAGAGTCATCTATTATTGGTTCTCTACAAACAAACAAACAAAACAAAAGAGCACCCTGCTAAAAGCCTTGCAGCTTAAATATAAAAGCTTTTATATTCTTTATAATGAGAGCTACGGGAAAAGAAGAATGCAGGGAAATTTGGGATTGAAAAAAGAAAGCTTGACCCCCCCCCCCCCCCCCCAGAAGAAGAATCTGGTCAGCAGTAACAGTATAAGCTCACGCTTATTAATTCAGGAGTAAGTTCCCTGCTATTTTGTGGTTTTAAGACAAGAGGGTGGGGAAGTCATGGCGAAGCTTCTCGAATTCTCTGTAACATTAGAAAAAAAAAAATTCTGAACATAAATATCTTGACCCAGAATACATCACACTAAGTCATGGCTCATACTAAACACAGTTGTTGACTAAGCTTGTTTGCTTTTGGTTTAGCATGACATGTGAATTCATTTGCTGTCATTAAGACCTGTCTTGTAAATAAATCCTTCAAAAATCCTTGCCTGTAAACATTTTTACTCTCCCACTAGGAGTTAGCAAAACAGAAAAGAGCAATAATTTTCTACCGAAGACACACAGGAGCAGACTTTCCTCCTCTAGTAGCTCGCTGTTTTTGTGCTGGATACAAAATGGGGCTAGAGTTTTCCTTTAATATCATGTTTACTTACCTGTATGTATTACAGGATAATTTTTAATGCAAATTTGCCTTAAGTCAATTCAATATTTTCCAATACTTTTGCATTTGTTATAGAGAAAAATTTCACATATGTTGGGATCACAGGTCTGTATGCATCTCCAAAGCTTACTGGTTTCCCCTTGCTGGAAACCAGTCATGATCATTGTACCATTTTACCACTATAGCTCATGAAGATGCAACAGGTGGTACTACCACCAGCTTCCTTTCCTCTCAACCATGGTTATAAGAGCAAAGCCAAAAGAAGCAAAATCTTTCTTCTTTCTGTTACTGGAAGAACACAAAGCACCTTAAGTCAGTATCTGTTTGTCAGTCTGGAGGGATATGTTACCAGATTGCAACCCCCAAGACCCAAATTGACTTCAAAATATCCATTACAATTTGTTAAAAATATATAAATATTTATTGATTAGAGTTTATCAAGACCTCACTGAGTGAGTGAACAGGATCAGCAAACGGGAGTTTTGCATGGGTGTTTGGCAGGGAAAATGTGTGGAAGAGATTCCAATGCAGGTGGTCCTTGGTTAACAACCACTTGTTCAGTGACCATTCAAACTCGTGATGGTGCTGAATGAGTGGTAGTTACAACCAATCCTTGAAGTTCTGGCTGTCGCTGTGTCCCCACAGTCACATGACTACGATCCAGGCGTTTCGCAACTGGCCTAGATTTCTGACCGCCGCAGCATCCCACGGTCACATGATCATGATTTGTGACTTTCTCTGCCAGTTCCCCATAAGCAAATCAATGGGGAAGCCAGCAGGAAATTAGAAATTGCGGTCACTTGACATCCTTGCTTAACAACCTGTGGTGATTTGCTTAATGATGGTAACTGGGAACTGCTGTCGCTAAGTGGCACGGTCATGTGGTGTCATGCTTCATAACCACATTGCTTAGTGATAGAAATTCCAGTCCCAATTACCATAGTTATGCAAGGACTACCTGTAGTTCTAAGCAGCATGGAATATGAAGGATGTGGTGATCTGCAAGATATGTATGGTGTTTATCCTCCTACTGGAAGAAAATCCAAACTACACTTGCTAGAAGTGCAGCTTGCGTCCCTTTTGGAAGAGAAGGTAAAAGGGAGCAAGGAGAAAATTTCTGAACTGCAACATGCCTTCATGCAGGAAAGTGGAGGGGGACATAAAGATTGGCAGAAAACTACAACAGCAAAGCCAATAGGAGGTACCACTTACAATCTCAGATGCTTCTACACCAATGCACAGAATAAAGAAAACAAACATAGGAGGACAAATATGATGTCCTAAGCATCACTGAAAATTGGGGGGATGACTGACTGGAACATAACCCTGGAAGGTTAAAGTTTATACAAAAGGAATACACTCAAGAGAAAAGAAAGAAGTGTTGTGCTATACATAAAGAAGGCACAGAGCTGCAAAGAAATACACACATTAGAGCATGGAAATCCTCATCAAGGGTTTGGCTAAGAATGGAAAGCGAGAGAACAAAAGTAATATCATCATGGGAGTTTATAACCGACCACCTGCACAGGCAGATGATACTGATAAAGCCTTTCTGTGTCAGGTGGCTAAACTTTCAGAGACACATGACAGCGACAATGAGAGATTTTGGGAACATCTGCTAAAAATCTAAAACTGTCAAGAGTCAGAGGCCCAAGAAATCCTTGTTGTCTCTTATTGACAAATTCATTTGGAATGAAGGAATAAGGGACTCTAAACCTTACCAAAAGAGAGGACCTGGTTGAAGAAGTGAGGGTAACTAGAAAGTAAGGATAAAGGGACTACGTTACTCTTGAGTTTATGATCTCAATGTAGCAGACAGGAAAAGAGTCAGATTTCTATACTGGATTTCAGAAGTGTGGATTTCAATGAACTCAAACAGAAGGTAGGCCAGATTCAGTGTTTGAAATTTTCAAGGAGAAAAGTATCTGGAAAGGACAGGAAATGAAGGCACAATCGCAAACACTTCCTATCAGAAGAAAAAATGGTGAACCTTAAGAGACCAATGTAGATAACACAGAGAGCTTTCTAAAAGGACATCTATAGGAAATAGACGGAAGGAAGAAGGAAACAGAGTAACCACCAGAAATTGTAGGGATTCTGTCAGAAAGGCTATAGCAAAGAATGAGCTGAGGCTTATTACAAAAACAATATAAAGTGATGGGGGGGGGGGCTACATCAGAAACAAAAGAAAGGCAAAGATCTGTTCCAAGGAGAACACTATGAATTGCCAAGGGTGACAGTGAGAAGCAGAATGTCTTAAGTCATGTTTCACATTCGTCTTCCTTCAGAAGGAAAGCAAAGCCCGCTCTGGGTGACTGTTAATGCAAACTTGCATGGCTAGGAGTCCCCATTCCAATCCTTGGAATACGGATAGATAATATTAGAAAATTATTTTATAGGTAGAAAACGTTTGTGTGAACCCACTTCTATAAAATGAAGAATTTGCGGAATACTCCCTTGGAGACATACATTTGGTCCTTATCTTGTTAACCTTTAGGCAGGTTTTTTATTACAGTCCGGCTCTGGATGATTTGTTGTGCTGTATCATTGCTGCTATCTTAATGTTTTTATTGTTGTTGTTTTCAGCTAAGACTACTGTATCTGTACCACAAAAATCCAGATGATTAGATGCTGGCTGGCAGACAGTCACAGAAAACTCCAGATTCCAGTTATAATATCTTCTTTTAGTTGGCTGATTTGTTGATTTATGTGGTCTGTCAGTTTTTGTAGAATCTTGTTTTAATGTGATCATTTTTTTGTGATCCCTTTTGTGTGATCTTTTATGTGGTTTTACTTATGAAAGTAAAGGATCTTGAGAGGACAATCAATTCTGAAAGCACACTAAATAAATGGAATAAATGTAAATAAAATGCCAACCAAAGCCCGAAAAAGGACATTTTAAGAATTTTAAGTTGAAACCAGAGGCTGATATTGGCAGAAGGATAAAATTGGCTGATATTGGCAGTAGGATAAAACCAGTGTATTTGTGTTGATTTTAAAAAAAGGAAATGGAGCCAAATTGTGCAGTATTACTTAATGGTGGGATGAGACTGGCTGTAACCCCATATATCTCTTGATAAAACTTTAGTTATTTCTAAAGCTAAATAATACCTTTATTTAAATCTAGCAAGACCTCAAATCTTTTGAGAAAACAAATAGATATTTTCAGAATAACTTAAACACATATCCCTATCTATTTCTCCCTTGAAATGCAACTATCAATGGAATCCAGAGAGACTGCTATTTAAATAGGAGGAATTCTATAAACAGAGCTATTACTGTATTCAAGTTTTCAAGTGGTAAAGAGAATATGTATTTAAATAATAAATACATTATCCTTCCATGAAATATATTGCATATATATGTATATATGCTATCCAGCTTTAGGCATAAATATGAAATAATATGGATACATTCCATTGTAAAGAAACACATATGTTTGTTAAGTATTGCCATAGCTTGGTTTTATAAATACCTCCGTTCTTTGTATACCATTACCATCACTGCTTCTTCTTCTCCTTTGCAATCATTTGAATGTGCAAATCAAATTATGTAGTGTTACTTAGTGGTGGAATAGGACTGGCCTTAACCCAGGGTCCTTCACAATGTTAAAAATGATAAACTGCCTTTGTACATTTTAATGATTCAACATTACCACAGCTAATGTTTTTGTCCAATTTGTAGAATCATTTTCCATAAAACACTTTCATATTTTTATCTGCAGGCATCAATTGAATCAGCTGATTCAAAACTTCTAGTAAACCACAAATCTGGAAATCTTTTACCTAAGGCATAAATAATAAGTTATGTAGTATTACTGTTTCCAAGGTAAATAGCTGAAAATAGGTGCAGTAAGATAATGTTGAACAAAAATTGTAAACATTACACTTCTAGAATAGCCTGAAGCAGATGCATTGGCAACACATCTTCCTTAAATTGGATTTAATTTCAGAGGAACTATGGAAATAGTATGAAGATTGCTTCTGATTTTCTCTGAAGCTCAATGCAATATCAGCCTTCACTGTTGATCCAGGAGAAAGATAGGCTTTCCTTGAGTTTGTGGGATCTCTTGAGAATTGCCTCTTTCAAGTGCCACCAAACAGCAGCATGATGTTAGGAAGCACTATTATCCTTCTCTAGTCTAGACTCACCATGATGTCTGGGAGAAGCTCTTTGCATCTCATCAGTTGAGAAACAGTTTAGGGCTCAGTGGCTATGAAATTACATTTTTTTCATCCCCAGAAATGCAAAATTCTCAAGCACCCTTTACAAGGAGAAGATGAAAAATAAACATATTTATATGTCCTCAGTACAGTCCAGCTGCCTCAAAATAATTCAAACCATGCAGACCTAGGGTTTCTGAAATGGAAGGCACTGATGATCAGAATCAAGCATCTGTAAAGTTAATGGAAACTTAAAGGCCCAATTATATCTGGAGGATTTCTTTAAAGAGTTCAGATTAGAACTGCTGTATATATGGTTGGTTTGCAGAAAATTGTTTTTATTGATACAGCTCGAGATAATGTGTCAAATATGCTTTATATTGGTGATAGAGCAATGGCAACAGAAAGTGAAATGTCAGGTTGGTAAAGATTTTGATCAACAATACGTTGAAATGCTTGCAGGTGTTGGCTACAATGATGTGATACACTGAAGTATTAAGGAAAATTAAATTTTCAGAGCATCTTTGGAGTTTTTATGTATTGTTTCAATGTATGAACTAAGTAAACTATTTTTATTAATTTACTGGAAGAAAGTGCCACACTCTAAAGTTTTTATTTTTCAGAAATGTTCCTTATGGGCTCCTTGGCAAATCCTTTTTCTTCCTCCTAAATTTTCAAATTATCTGATTTGAACATATTTGCATATATTGTCCATAAAGGGATACAGGTTCTTGCAGGTAGAACCAATATTACTATCCATCCTTAAGTTTACTGTTGTTGGAAAATTGTTTTATTCGTATTTTGAAAGAAAATTATATGTCTGAAGGAATTGCTAAAAGTATTTGAGTCCCAGATACTACTTCTGTAACCAGAAGTATTCTTAGAAGTATTATAATGCTTGAATCCTTTTAATTTAAATTAATATGGTTTTTAAGGAACTAAGAAATTCTGTGATACTTTATTTACCTCTTTTGTGATTATTCTGTCCACACTGTAGTATGTTTTCCTTGACCTTTCCAATTTTCTGAAAATATGGAGTGGTTGATTGAACATTGGGACATAGTTTTTGGGGCAAAGATTGCAGATAATGATTGAGCATGAATAGTTCCTTCTGAAAAATTTATTCCATGATCTCTTTCCCATACTTTTCTCCTAAGAATTGTGTTGTGCATCATCTTTGACCCACAAGTTCAGTGCTATTAATTGTTGTTCCCTGTTGATTAATAGGGACAAGAATAGTTATTTGACCATTTCATTGCTTGTTAAAATAAATGTTTTCTCGTTCATTTTTTGTTTTGTTTTCAGAGTGTTTGTTTTTGTTCTTGAGAGGAACCCAGTTCCCCTTGAAAAGAAACATTTAATGGCATAACTTTATGTCTTCCCTGCCTACTTCTCAGTGTCCCCTGGCCCTTAAAGTACACTTATAGGCTCTACAGTTATTCAGATGCTGTTAAGCATTCCAGATGAATGGGGGAATAGATGTATAGATAGGATAAAGAAATTTCCTCCCACTTCTATGATCCCACAGAAGTAAGATAGCAACATCTAGTGCAGGCACGGCCTTCAGCTATTTAAATCCCTTCCTATCAAGCTTTTCTACAGTCCCAAAGGCACCGAACTTATGGAATAAGTCTGCTGTATTGGTTCTATGGCCTGATGAAATGTATCTCAGACTATATATTCACATTATTTTGTAAACGTTGTCTGATGTTTATGAAATCTTAATGTAAACAAGTAATGCACTCTTCACAATTGTTGCCAAAAATACGTCTTACCCTTATTTCCTAGTTCTGTTAAGGAACCTGTACCTTAACCTAATGACATTAATATAGGAACCTTTATTTACAGTATGATAAAAGAAACTCTTTCTTTTTTATAATCCCATTAAATCTAAGTCTCATTTAACTACTAAGACATTTTTACAATAGGCTGGCTGACACACTGTGATAAATGGCTGCATAATATCTTTTAACAATAGATGTGGCCATATCCCTAATCATAATGTATATAAACACAGCTTCTTTTTGAACAATGCAAAGCTTTCAATAGCAGGAAGTAAAATAACTCCAAATACAAACATTTTTGCTAAGGTATTTTCTTTTTCTGTGAGAAAAAGAAACATCCACTCAAAATGGTTAAAGTTTCTAAATAGTCCTGAGTAGTCTTTGAAAACTGTGGCCAAGGCAGAAAGATTTCCTGAAACCTAATGCTTTAAAGATAAAAGAGTTGGCAGTGGGATGAAAGTTGTCTCCCCCCCCACTTTTTTTTTTTTTTAATATGTCAGAGAAATGAATGGAATGGCTTAGGAATATGCGCAGCTAGCTCCTTCAGGAGCCATGCTGGTGCCCGTTTGTCCTGAAATATTAGTGTTAGGTTACTATGCAAATCTAAGCAGCAACTATCTAGCATGAACTTGATCCATAAGAACATAATAGGCCAAAGCACACTTTACAACTTTCAGAAAGTTATTGTAATGGCAGACATTTAAAACATTCTTTGGAGCCCTTGAGCTTTTACATTTCCAGACAACTTTTAAAATTTATTATACATTATAAAATGGCAACATTATGGAAAGAATGCCTAAATTATAGGATAAATTGAAGTTTATTCAACAAGCTTCATAGTTTTCCTGCTCATAGCCAGACTCTGATATAATTTTACATAAAACGGTATCATAAAACTGGACATGGTAAAACTACAGTATTTACACTGGAGACTAAGGTCTGACATTCTGTCTAAATGAAATTTCCCAGTTGTCCCAAATGCTTTTTATCTTGTTTCCATGCTAGCAGTTAGAAATGTCACTGCATATTGCCACTGTGATAGATGAGTAAAAGCAAAGAAAACAACCTTTCTCAGCACTGAAATGTGGCAAAAGTAGGAAAGCATTTAACATTTATCATTTGCAAAGGATCTGGGATTCTCTTATTCTTAAATCTCTAGTTTATGGGCTAAACATGGTTTCAATGAAAAATAAAAAGTGTGTAAAAAGAAAATAATTGTGAGATCTATGAGATCAACAATGCATGCAGATTTTCACCTTGCAAGGCCATTTGAAAGAAGTCCAGAATAATGTCCTGCAAAACCTCTACAATTACAGTGAATTTATTATCTTTCACTTTATATAATTTTTAAAATTTATTATGGGTGGTCAGACACCACAGTTTATAAGTGCATTTTTAAAAACAATACAGAGACTATAATCTGTCTCTCATTTCACTTGGTGAGTGGATTTCACGAACGGTGTTTGTAGAGGATTATAGCAACTTGCCCAAGTTATTCTCAAAGCTGATGTTATGTCTGATTCTGGTGTCCAAACTTTCATGAACTTTATTACAAATTTAATATGTAAAGGCTGGAAAACCTAACCCTAATGTTTTAAACTTTGTCACATAAGAAATCATAGATGTCAAAATTCATCTGAATAATACAGATCTTCACAACAGTTTTTTAAATTTACAAGCTTTTAATTTACAATTTCAAAATTGTTATCAAGAAAAGCAGACAAAAACTAGCAAAGGCATATACTGTACTAAATAGGTGTGAAAGATGAGAACTGTGGAGATGATTCCATGTTTTCTCTTACTTGAAATATTACAGAGATGTGCTACCTTTTTTTTAAAAAAGTTATTTCCAACATATTTTTAAAAAATACAGAGGCCACTTTAAAAGCAGTTCTTTTTGAAAACCATAATTATATCATCCACCTTCTAATTGTGAGAGTGCACATGCAGTAGTTTCAAAAACTACAATCGTGCTTTATTTCATCTAAGCCTATTACAGTGACTAATATTTATTTTTATTTAATCAATTTTGTTATAGCTGCCTAATTCCAATGAACTATCATTCCAAAGAAATTGTAATATACAGCATGTGGCAGATTTACTCTTCATCATGACAAAAAAATTAAATCTACATAGGAAATTTAAATACTTATTACTGTTGTAAAAATGCACTGAAATATAGCAACAAATGTTCCACAGAAATGTACATACTGAATTCATTGATTTTCTCCACCAATGATACTAAGTTTCTGAGCTTATAGAATAAAATGTCTACTCAGTTGAGACTTTCTCCAAAGTTACAAATGCACACATGAACACTCCCCCCTACTAATCTCTCTTACACACAAAGCAACCTAATAACCTTGTCCACATAAAATAATGATAATCAATTATGGAACATAAATGAAACTCCAAATTTGGGGCAACCACCAAAAACTGAAGTGTGACTATTTTAGCCTTACCAATTTTAGTGCCTTAGCTACTGACACATAAAAACGTGATAATCTTATTGGCTCAGACCAAGGCCCACTTTAGTCCAGCATTTTATTTCTCGCAAGAACTAGTCAGATCCCTTGTAAGCAGGAGGTAGAAGCCTGCCACCTCCCAATTGAGAACATGCTGAGAACATGGACATTCTTTCTGTGACAGGCACAGCTTATTTCAATCTAGAAGAGAGATCCCATAACTAATGCTGTTCACTGTAAGTCCCATTATCTCTTTTGTTTCAGTAGTAGCAAAGGTTTGGATTCTGAAAAAAGAAAGTTTCATTGGTTACTTTCATAATCTGAAGTGAAATTTGTAAGACAACAGAGAATATCAATTGCAATTATTATACAAAATGAACTCTTTCTGCCTCTCACCAATAATGCCACAGCTAAAACTTCTGGGGGAGATGGGCGGCATATAAATTTAATAAACAAACAAGCAAACAAACAAACAAATAAATAAAACAAAAAAGAATCTAACATTTTCAGACTTTTTTTATTAAAATGTGTAGGGCATATAAAGAGGGGTCATTATACTGCTTCTAGCCATATTTTTAAAAAGATTGTTCAACAAGCTTCTGATACAATATTTAATACTGCTTTTTTTCAAGTTCACAAGTTTAACTTAGCTCTTGGTTGTCAGTGCAGCCCATAGCACAGTCTGGGTTAACATAAAGCCTACATGGGGGCCATGTGTAATCTTTCCATTCCATTTCATTCTGCCATCCACCAATGTGCGACGGTGAAATACTATTATGTAGACTGAAATCACAAGGTTTTGTGTTTTTAGGAGGCAACGGTGCAATTTAGGACATGTTTAAGTAATCAATCTCTGTTAACTTTACCCCCCCCCCCAAATGGATGGGTTACCTACTTTAGAAACAAGAATGCTAAAACATATAGGACGTATGCTTTTTAGCTCAATGGAATTCTTTCTTTGCATTAATTAATTGGTTTCATTCAAAGGTTATCAGTTGGCCTTTTATTACTTTTTAACATGATACATTGCCATTAGTAAAAAGATAAAGTCTTTTTCAATTCCTGGTGATTTCTTGGCAGTAATATGGAAGTGGGTTGCCACTACCTTCTTCCAGAATGCCTTTCAACTTCCCAGTCTAGCCTAGAGCCCTGGTATTTCCTAGAGATCTCCCATTCAAGAGTTTACCAGGCCAATCCCACTGAGCTTCCTAGCCCAAAGAACACTGGCCATATGATGAGATACTTAATTTAGTAAGAGCAATAAACTCAACTAAATATTTTTATTATAATAAAATAACAGACTGTAGTTCATTATAACGTTCTTCACAAATCTGTGTCACTGCAAGAGTGAATGTCTGATCTACTACTGAATCCATCCCACAAGTCCTGTGATTAACATGGAAATAAGCACACAAGACTATGAACCTTAACATACATTAATAGTTAATACCTAGTCCAAGAAACCTTGAATGTTTTCCCCTTTAAATGGAATGCTGTGAGCTATTCCATCTCTTTTTCATATAATGATTTGGAAAGAAAGCTCAACAGTAAATGTTCTAGGTGATGGGCTGAAATAATGCATCTCAGGTATCTTTAATAAGCATTCTCAACTAAAAGACTATACAGATTTGGGTCTGCATATACTACCCTATAAGCTTCCACGTGGTTTTACAGGGAGGGGGGGTGCTTCTGTCTTTTAAATTTAGGTTAATATGACATAAATGTAAAAAAATGAATTATATAATGATATTAGTATTATGTAAGACTAATTTAATAATCTATGACTGATACTGATGTACATTCATTCTCTATCTTTATTGTTTGTCTGTCTTAACTAACTTTTAAAATTACTTAAAAAAAAAAAAGCCAGAACCACCAAGAAAGCTTCCACTGGAGATCCCAAAATTGCAAACAACTGATATTTTCAAATGTTAGAAGAATGGCAAAAAAGCAAGTAAATATGTTGAACACAGTGCTGCAGCTAAGCTACTTGCTATCACAAGATATTTTACCAAGAAACCAAATTTATCAAAACTAAGGAGGTAAAAATCATCAAGAGAAATTCTTTCAAAAAGGCTCATGGAATCAGGCCAGTGTTTGAAATATATGAATACTGTTTCCAAGGAGAAAAGGTTTCTGTGATAAATCTAGACTTTAAGTGCAAATCATGAAAATTATTGTCAGGTCTGTATAATAATTCTGAGGTTTGCTTCAGGTCAAAGTAGATGCTATAATGGCTCCTTGGGTTTTATGATCTCTCCCTCACAGATTCAGTTCCACTCAGGAATAAAAATACTATTTATATGGTGCCGGATAGCTAGAAACGAACACTGACAATATCTAAGACAGAACTTTTCTAGAAACTGATTAACTACCTGGATCTGTTTAAGTCAAACCTGACTATCCTTACATATTCTATTTGAAACAAAGGATAATTACTTAAGACTACTTTCTCTTATCATGCAGTTTTTTTCTTTTCTGAAAGATATGTCTGGATCAAATGGATAAGACTATCTGTGAACGGAATTTCTAACTGCATATCTGTTGATGGCCAGACGAAACAGAGAATGCAGACACTGGCTATACACACTCATTACTTTCAATGGGATGTGTATTCAATACATTCCTGACGAAATGCATTAGATCCTGCAATACACTTCATGCAGTATTGTTGGATATGCTTGATATTAAAATATTACACATCCCCTGCAGAAACAGTGGATCAGGAATAGGTCATAGGCCATTCCCCTCCCTCAACATTTCCTATTTCTCCTACTAATCCTTGCCATCCTGCCCATGCTTGCCCTAACCATGGGTAAGGGTAATATATGGAGAGTTATTAACCATTGTTAATTGAAGGAATACCACTTATATTATGAGGAGAGTGTGTGGGAGTGAGTGCATGATCTCACCATTCTTTCCTACTCCAAAATCTATGGCTAAGAAATTGGGAATATTATGGCTGTGTTAGCACTACATAAGTGCATGCCGTAAAACTATGGGGTGTACTCTTTTTAAACTTTTGTTGTAATGGCCACTGATATATTATTAAATGTTACATATTTTCACACAAACCAGCATTTGGGGGATGTTAAACTTAGTCTTATTTGAATCTAGTCTTCTTGCTGTAGTATGGTAAAATATTTTAAAGAAGGCAGTATTTGCGAGAGAACAGGAAATTCTCTTGTGCTCTGTTATAGCAATAATATGAAAATAACTGGAAAGAATGAAAAGCCTTTAATTTGGAAATTTTCCCTCCCTCTTGGCTTTCTTCAGGCAAGTCTTTATTATTATGCCGCAGGCAGTGTTAACTTTAAACCTGTCTAACTGAGCTCAACAAACTTACTGCAATTTCACTGCTTATTGGGATCCTAAACCAGGGGGCAATGGGCCCTGAAATATAATTCCATGGAGTTATGCAAATCTGACTAGCATATTCTGAATATCTTACTGAAGAATATTTCCAGCTGGAAACACAGAATAGTCAAATTAGATGTAATGCTTGAAGCTAGGATTCTCAGCTACCCTCAAGGTTACTCTTTTGAAGAACTGACATGTTTACTGAAGAATGCAATCCTGAGAATGAAAATCAGGGAATCAACGGTTGCCATAAATTACTAAGTTTGCTCTCTGCAACTCATATTTTTAGTAACAAGAAATGCTACAACTATAAAGGAGGTTTTACATAATGATATATGTATTCTTTAACAAGCATGGTACAAATAATCGCTTATGCATTCTGCACTAATCTATAATGTCTGTGCTGTAGTGGGAGATAACTTATTTCAGGTGCTTTTATGCAGATTCTATCAGTTTGAATCTAAGCAGCTTACAGAAAAACTTAATTAACAATATACAAATAGACATATAAAGAAGCAATAAATAACAATAATGTAAATTCCATCTCATACTATTTAGTCAGCAGTTACATATCAACATTTACCTCATGTACAAGTACCTCTCACTCCACAGTCCCAAAAGCTCACTGGAAGAGTGAGGTTTTTAATAGCTTCCTGAAAGTAGAAATCTATGAATGATTTTAAAGATGATAATTCGATCTTGAATTGCACCTAGAAATGAACTGGCAGCCAATTCAGCTTTTGCAATACTAATGTTATATGTCTAAACCAGCTGGTCCCAGTTAGCACATGTGCAGTTGCACCGTATACCAGCTGCAGTTTCTGGTCTTCAAAAGCAGTCCCAAGTACAGTGTATTACAGTAGTCCAACCACAAGGTTACAAGGACATGAGGGACAGTTGCAAGCACTTCCTGCTGTTGAACGCTCACAACTGGCACACCAGCTACAGCTGGATAAAAACCCTCCTGGCCACAGCTTCCACCTGCTTCCACTAGTCCACGTATTTCTCAAGGTGGTACACTGACTCTCTCTGGGGGAGAGCAATCCCACTGAGAGCTAAAGCTGGTATTGTCCCAGACTTAAATACGTTCTGAACCAGTAGCCACTCTGTCTTGCTAAGCCTAAACCTGTTTCTCCCCATCCAGACCCTTACAGCTTCCAGATAACGGGTCAAGACCTCCATCACATCTCCCAAGTGGCCTGGATTCAGAACTGAATACCATCAGCAACCTGTACGTATGTATATAATGCACAAACTATCAACTTCAAAATATCCATCTGGATTCAATGAGAGATGGTGTTTATCATGGACACTATGCTATGCTCTGCTTTACAAGGATCACCTGTGAAAGCAAATTAAGTTATGCACTATTTACTTATTTATTTATATTTCTAATTTGTCACTGCCCATCTCACTGTAGAGCGAGTCTGGGTGGTTTAAAGGATAAAAAGGATAAATATTAATTAAACTAGAATAAATATTAATCAAAATACAACAAGTGTCCTCTATAAAAATAAATAAATAGCTTCCAAGGAACTGATGTTAACTATTAGATTGAGGGAGCATCTTCAAGGCACCAACCACCCTTAGGGGTGATTATATCCCTTCTCGCCCTGCGTGAGTTGGCAGAGTCAGGTCTTCAGTCCTTTCCAGAAGGCCAGGAGAGTGGGGGCGAGCCTCACCTCTGGGGGAAGAGTGTTCCAATGGGGGGGGGGGCAATGGCAGAGAAGGCTGTCCTTCAGGGTCCCGCTAGATGACATTCTTTCATAGACGGGATCCGTAACATACCTATTCTGCCTGACTACAAGGGTTCAGCTGAAGCCTGTTGTTCCCCATCCAGACCCCCACAACCTCCAGGCACCACAAAAGGGTGGTCATAATAACATCACTCAAATCACCCAGGATGGAGATGTATAACTGGATATCATCTGCATATTGATGATACCTCATCCCATGGTGGCAGATGATCTCACCCAGTGGTTGCATGTAGATGCTAAAAAGGAGCAGAGAAAGTACCAAATCCTGTGACACCCCACAAAGGAGGGGCCATGGGCTGGATCTCTCGCTCCCTATCAAGAACAATTGGGACAGGCCTTGAAGGAAGGAGGGGAACCAGTGCAACACTGCATCGCCCACCCCCAACTCCCCAAGCTGTCCCAAAAGGACACTATGGTCAATGGTATCAAAAGCCACTCAGAGGTCAAGAAGAACAAGGATGGATGTACTACCCCCATCCCGCTCCTGCCAGAGATCATCCAAGAGTGCAACCAATGCTGTTTCTGTCCCATATCCAGGCCTGAAACCCAACTGAAAAGGGTTTAGGTAATTTGTTTCATCCAGGATCCTCTGGAGCTGCAACACCACCACTTTCTCAACCATCTTCCCTAAAAAGGGGAGGTGGGAAACTGGACAAAAATTGTCCATACAGTGGGATCCAGCAATGGTTTCTTGAGGAGGGGATGGACCAGCAACTCTTTAAAGGCAGCTGGAAACGTTCCTTCTCTCAAGGATGAATTCACCATCGCCTGGACTCATCCACCCACATGTCATCTCCTAAGCTGCCTTAACCAGCCAGGAGGGGCATGAATCTAACTGACAAGTGGTGGCATTTACAGATTGGAAGGCTCTGTCCACTTCCTTGGGCCCAACAGGATCAAACTGTTCCCAGATAACAGGGTAAGCGTGATCCCCGGGCATCTCCACAGGCCATGCTCCATGTTTGGTATCCACTGGGAACGGATCCGAGCGATTTTATCCTCCAGACGCCCAGAAACCTCCTTAGCGCAGTCCACTGGGCCCTCCTTTCCCATAAGGGATTGGGTGATTTTAAACAGGGCCACTGGGTGGCATTCTGCATATACAATAAGAGTGGAGAAATACTAGCGTTTCACCACTCTTACTGCCACAAGATAGGCCTTAATAGCTGCTCTAGCTTGTGTTCGGTTGGGTTCAGTCCGTTTTCCTCCAGCGATGCTCTAGATGTCTCTTAATCCTTTTCAGGATCCTCAACTCCTCCATAAACCACGGGGAGTATTGGGCACAATGGGTCAAGAGAGGTCGCACAGGCGTGATCTTGTCTAAGGCCTCGGTGGCCTCCTTATTCAGGCTTTATTGATATATCATAAAGATAACAGTCGGATGTATCGATTTTTCATATTTAAAATGTAATTTAAGTTTTGTTTAAATGTATTTTACGTTTGGAGGTAATAGGAAGGCAGGCAGGCGGGCGGGCGGGCTTTTATTCTTTCTCCCATAGCAGCTAACCCAACCCATTCGTGATACAGTAGTAGAAACTGTTCTGAAACATAGTTTCAAAAACAGATTGTGGTATTTCTTGGAAATAGCCTATTCACAAGAAAAAAATCTTGAAATCTATTGGGCTAGCATAAGGCCTTTGAATTCTAGCCAACAGTGAAACCCACCCTCACTGAAATTAAAGGAAATTAAAGAAAGATGGTCCCTAATTAAAAAGAAGTTAAATTCCTTGCTCTTTGGTTTAAGCTTACCTTTTATATATATCTATCACTTTTCATAGGGACACGGTGGCACAGCGGCTTAATGACACTGGAAGTTGCTGGCCAGAAATGGTTGACACTTTAGCGGATTGAGCCCAGCTCCGTGCAGCAGAGTGAGCTCCTGTCTCATCCCTAGCTTCTACCAACCCAGCAGCTTGAAAGCATCTGCAAGTAGATAAATGGGTACTCTCCCCCTGGTGGGAGGAAAAATGCTGGCGGCGCCTTGTATGGGAGATGGGACCAGTTGCCGGTAACACGGAAGCCACCTACGTCCAAAAAAGACGTGAAGCAACGGAAACCCCGCCTTCCTGCGCCCACCAGCTGGGCTCCACTCTAGGAAGGAGGCAATGGCAAACCACGTCCTAAAACACCTTGCCATGAAAACTGCAGGGACTCATTCAGGCAGTCACCGCAGAATCGGTCACGACTGAATGCGGGGGAAAAAAAATCACTTTTCATATTAATGTAGACTATTCTGTAAAGAATTAATATAATTTCACACAATACTGAAAAAGAATAAAAATTATGTTTCCATGAAAAACATATATTCTTAATGACAGTCGACAGGAAATAAGTGAATTAATTGTTCGTATAATGGCAATGAAATTAAACAAACCTAAGAAGTACTACTATGAGGTTTAGCAACACAACCAACTAGACTTGTGAACTATTTGAGTCCAAAGCAGGAAAGATGCTTTGGCTCTGGCATGAGTGTGCTCACTCTACCTGTTGGAGATTCCTTAAAGAAGCCATGGCTTTTCCTCGGTTCCAGAAAAATACACATTTGACTTAAGGAGGCAATAAGGAGACAACAATAGGGCATGACTGCATGTCACCACCCTGTCACTGCCTCCTTAGCTCGAACAGCCATTTTCCTGGGCTTGCACAGCTAGTCTGGAAGCCCAAGAAAAAAAGCTACTTCTTTAAGGAATCGCCAACAGGTACAGCAAATTCTTGCTTTGGATCTGAATACCTCACAGCTCTATGGCCAAGGTATTTTTAAGTTAAAAAGTGCACAAATTCACATTTAGATGTCACAAGTGTATATGTTTTCAAATCATGCTCTGAATAATATTTTCAAAATTTCAAAATTCAGTAAGAAAAAGCAAACCTAGGAAGTAAAGTTTATCTATTAATAATTCGATGCAATGCAATCTGAAATTGATAGGCTTAGTTTAGGTCCCTCTAATTGTTCAAAAAAGACAGCAATGCCCAGCTACATATTACAAAATATAAGAGAAATTCCAGTACCATACATAATGATATCGACAACAAACAGATAATGGAGAATAAGCAATATTTATATTCTTTCAGCAAGAATAACAGATACTTTTTTCCCCCTATGCAATGCATTTTTCTTTTTTATTTTCTACCGTCCTCTTATTGTCATCTGTTCAGAAAACCTGGAATATTGTTTGCACTGAAAATACATAAGCAGACCAATTGACAATTGGTCCATTTGGTTTATGGCCCAATAGTTACCCTTGATATAATGCAGTTTTCTATATATACAATGAGAGTGCAGCAAACATAGATTTGATTACCATAAGCATACAGTTTCAGTTTAAACACAAGCTCCTTAACAAGAATCTAAATCTATTCTTTACATAGTCAAGCTAATAAAAAATAAAATTATTTATTATTTAGAATGCCTGTAAATAAATAGTAGAGAAGCACAACAAACAAATATATAATTCAAAGAAATAATGAAGCTGCAAACATTACATGTTATTCTTAAGTGGTCCTATTTTCTTTAAAGCCTAGTCATTCCATCATTGGGATGGATCTGCTGTCCAATGCTCGTCCTGCACTGCATGCCCTCTTTCTACACCTTGCTTTCTGCTCCTCTGCATAATTGTGTCAGGAAGAAATTTCAACAAAACTCTTCCTCAGGCCACTGATATCACTGGGAACCAAATCCATTAAGATATTTCTGACTCCTGCTCATGCTACGTTAACTGTCTGGTGAACAGGAAGGAACTGATAAAAATAGGATTACAATGCCCTTACAGATGAACTGGCAAGAGAGTTGATTGTGATTGATGCCTGAATAAACATACAATAACAGGCCATACATCTCAGCAAGGCTTTGATAGAAACAGAAGAAGAGTGTAGGTTTTCACTGCCTAGACTATCACGTTCTTTTCTCAATGAAACATTTGGGAAAGAAGCCATTCAGTATAAAAACCCCGCAAGGGGATTCTGGTTTGCTTCTTTCATTAAACCAGAGAAACAAATTCGACAAGCTTGCTATTTATATGACTGCATATGGGAACTGTAAATGTACAAGAATGAATAAGCCCATTTTTTCCCCAAATGGCTGAACTATAAGCCTGACAGGAGTTCAGTTTAGCAATACATTACAACTGTTATTGGAAACACCAATATTTTCCACAGAAACCACATCAACTGCTGACATTATGTGCTCAGATATATGAATACAGTAAACCTGGCCAAATTAGTATTTCGGAACAGGACCACTACAGAAATGGTCATGTATTAGCACTGCTCTTAAGTACGGAATAATAAAAATGTTTCAACCCAAACTTTTATGTAAAGTAATGCTCCTTCAAGGCCAATAATTTGGATCCAGAATTGTATTCTATTAGTAGGAAAGACTTAGAGCAAAATTTCATTCTGCTGCCAGACATTGTGGAAATCCATTTTCTTCAAAGCCCTTTCAGCCTTCAGTCTCTAATACCTTATCCCTCATTATTTCAGAAGGTTCCTACTGTCAATGGAATACAGAAGATTCAAGAAGACTAAGGAATTGGTGGAAAAAAAGTATTTCAAACTGATGAAATCTTACACTGGATTGTTTTCTTCTGGTGAAAGGTTCAGATTACATTCACATTTAATTAAGTATGGATTTATATAAAGGTTGGTTGGGAGGTTTCTGTGTGTGTACTATGCTAACTTCAAGGGTAAATCAACTGGATATTGCCAAAAAAGTGAATACTGATGATCATTTAAAAATTAAATGGCAAAGACTGGTTGAAACACAGAGGGCAGGAGATACGTTTTAATATCATTATTATTTCAGAAACAATTTTATTTACAAAATGCATAGCTCATATTTTCTTTGTTCAAAACAATCCTGAACTGAGGATATAACAAATTTAGAAAATGAAACATAGCTCAAATTACAATATCTCTATGTTAAAAACATGGAAATTACAAATGTAAAGATAAAAAATGAGGATTAAAACATTGTTTTCTATGTCCCAATATTCCTAAATTCCACTGCCAGTGTATTGTGAGGGCATTTTTTCTATATTAATGAATATGAATTTTGATAAACTGATCTGATACTCATCTCCCAGAGAAATGCGTGCATCAATTTATTTTATTTTACATTTCTCTGATGCAAATCTTAGACAGATACACACACACACCTGCATGTATTATAATGAGAAAAAATTACTTTAAAATATTTAAATATTTTTTGCCCCAATTAATTTAGAACAATCATAATTAATGTGGAAATATGACAAAACAGTCTTATGACTGAGTGCACACAAAAATAACCCTCTAGAAAGAGACTGATTCAGTCATCTCCTACTTTTTTTTGTTTGAGGATATATGTTCCAGAAGAATAATATTTGAGAATAAATACAATATGCTGACTAAGTGTATTCTGACAAGGACTATGTTCACAAAATCTTATGGAAATTACGTATATTACACAAAATTAAAATTACACGTTTTCCAGATTCATGATACGTTTCTAGTGTTCTTGTCGCTATATAAGGTAGCTATCGTAGACTGTGCTGCAATAGGCTCAATTATAGTAAACAGGGAATATGGATATAAAAATCAAACTAGAAATAAATATAACTAAAAATCCCAAAGCGGTTAGCTAGTTCTGACACTGGTGGCTAAACAAAGCATTTTTCTGTGAGGATGCTTTTAGTAAACTATGCAAAATCATCAAGCAAAAGAGACTTCTTATGAGACTTCAAGTTACAGTGGGATATAAATATCTTAGTCTTTCATGACATAATTCAGCAAATTTGAGCATGCCTGGTCATTTATATTACAACAAAAACTTGAAATTTTGTCTCCTTTTCTTTTTCAAACAAGAAAGGACACAGATGCTTCATCTGTGAACATAAACTTTATATACATATCAGTATATTCATATAGCACTTTTAATGAAATTCAGAAACATAACATAAAGAAACATAACATTGTTTATACTTAAATAAAGTTTTAAGATTTTGGCTTCTATGTATATGATGAAACAAGAAAAATAAAGTATTTTTTCAGCCTAAAAGCTAACTGATTATGTAAAGATGACCAATAGTACATATTTGTCTAGTGAAATAAAATATTTAAGGCAGATGACAATTGAAAAATGCACTGGGGTCTTATGCAAACACCTTGCTCTGATAAAACTCTTGCTTTAATTTAATGGCAGCAGCTAACTAGCATGATTAACAGATCAACTGAAATTATACTACAGTACATCTATAAGGTGCTGTGTGTGAACAGCTCCCTGGTGAATTCAATATCAGATATGCTCAAGATATCTCTAACAAAATTCGGATCAACCTTTTTTCTAAGTAAGAAGTAACAGAAACAGTGTGTACAGTAATAGTTATCACAGCCTAGGATTCCTGGCTATAAACTTCTATTCATGTGAGCATGGGAAGTTATTGGATTACATTGGAATGCAACAAAGTTCATGCTCCATCTTCCAAACTGTAGTAACTTTTGCTTCCTTAAAACATGAAGATAAAGGATTCAATCTAAAATTATATGAGGGAGAGTCTGTTCAGGAAACCTATCTCTGTAGTTTTTATTGCAATCCTTACGTCCTTTCTGGGAAAGGCACTGGCAGCTGTGGAGGAGAGGAGATGTAGGGAAGCCCTATTGCACAAGCATGTAACTCTGGATACAATCCATTTTATATATATGAATGTTAATGACTGCTGTATGAATAAGCCTAAAATAATTATGTGGATCTTTTGAAAAGCTCTACTGTATCAACTTTCTCTTCCGCTTTCCATGAGATTCCTATATTTTCTGAAAAAAAATTCTGAAGTCAGGAGTGCTGTTCTACACAGTCATATAGACTGCAATGGAAGGAAAGAATTATCCAAATCCAAATGGAAAGATTTTGCCTCAGTGATGTACAGGGGAGGGAAGCAGAATAAAAAAAAATAGGGTGTGTTAATCTTATATTACGAAATTTCTTCAGGACAGCCACCAGGAAAAAAAAAGTTATGTACAGGAACTCAGTTTGACTATTATAGTATCTCTGTATTAGATTACTGGTTAATTTGATGAAATCTTTCATTTTTAGGAATCAAGAATGTGCATGGAAAAATATTGTCTGCAATATGTTAAGAAAAAATGTGCCTCATATAATTATGAATTAGTATTTATGAAGTACTACAGATTCTAATAGTGCTAAGTATTACTTTCTGTCTTCAGCCTCTCCCAAATTATTTACTATCACAGAGATGAAACTACAGATATGTTGCAACTGTTCATGCACAAGAATCAGAAAAAGTAATACGTTCTTGTATTTGTTATAAAAATGGCAAAGATGTGTCCATAAAGCTTAGAATTCTTTATAATGAAGTAGGCAACTTGGTCCTCTTCTGATATTTTAGACTACAATTCCCATAGTCCATATCTGGCCATGCTGGCTTGGCCTTATGGCACTAGTAGTGCAAAACATCTGAAAAGCATCACGCTGCATTTTAAGCAAATAAAAATTGAAGTAATAATGCTCCAACTAAACTTACGCCTAATTAACTAGAGAAGACAGCCACAATAAGGAACCTAAATTTGTGAAGCATGTGTATGATTACAACAAATACAATCTGATTAATTTTAAAGTAAAATTATGAAATAAATGGGGAAGAGAAATTGACTAGATGAAATCATGCATTGGGTTTAACAAGCTTCTGAAGTTGTGCTCAGGAGACTATCTTTGGAAAGCTTAACTCAAATTGGCTAGGTGGTTCAAATATCACATGAAGTAACAACATACACAGAGGAAAAAAAACCTACCGCAATAGGATGGGAAAGACATGAACAGTGTCCTTGGAAACATACAGTATTACTAACAAGTCTTATTTAAGAGCCTTAAAAAATAGAGAACATTATAAATGAAGTTGAAAGCCATGCAATCAAAATAGATAGATTCTTCCCAAAGGACTACTTATTAAGGGTGTATGAGAATGCCTATGTGCATGCATGCATGCACAATAAAACAGGAACATGATTTCCTCTCATAAAGTGAATAATAATTATCTTAGATAACATTTAGTAGAAGAAGGAATACAAACATCCACCAAAACGGTAACAAAATTTGGTCAAAGTTAGTGGACAGTGCTGCTTTATGAACATGCCTGGAGTAAGGTCTGCAGGACAGACCCTTCTGAAGATTCCCTACTTCTGAGGTCACTGAGAATGTCAGCAACATTCATTTGTGACATTCCCAAACCATTGAACACTTTGAGACTGGCACTGTGATAAGTCTCCACTCCCTGCTTTCAGAAAAGAGTACGAAAAACATGCATTTGGATGCCCTACATGGTCATGTGGTTTTGATCTACATTACAATTATTATTTTATTTTCAGGTCATACTCCTTCCTTGTTGTTTTAAAAAGACAGCATAAAATATTTTAAAGAAATTAAATATCAAAACCAAGATATCTGAGGAAACACCAAGGAAATGAATTATTGCAAACAGTAATAGAATGACACTGAAGACATGCTCAGTCCCAGGGAATTCTGTGTTGAAGATTTATCCCCCCTCTTCTTACTTTTAATTGAGATTTGATTATACTATGGCAGTATTTTTTTTTGGAAAAATCATTATACATCACTTTGAAGGCTCTGCGGGCAAATTAGAAATATTTTTATTAAATATTAAACAAAATAAGTATTTTCAAATCATTTTGGGGAACACTGACATGTGATATTGCTGCTGGAGCTGTATGGACTTTGTCTTCTTGAAGAGACAGCATCAGAACTGCATTTGGAGTCCATATCCTGGCCAAAAGCTGGCTCCAATTAAAAGCTAGGAATTGCAGGCTGTATATCATGGAAAATTCCTGTCAGTAACATTGATTATACAGAGCAACAGTCTCCAAGAGGAAATTACATAGCCACATTGCTTGAGTTATTTAAAATTAGAATGGACAAGCACTTAAGATGATCGTACTGAGAACCATTCAGCACTTAGAAGACAGCATAATAGGAGTTTTCAATCTCTAATTCTCCAATACAAGCTCCAAAAACAGTAAGTAGAGAGACAAACCTCTGCAAAATTAAATCACTGAGAATCAACTGGAGAACACAAATTAAATCATGGGAGTGTATTTCCCTCTCTGTAAGCATTAGCATTAATCTCATGCAAAAGTAAAATATTAGTTAATTTGATTGCCTTTGCTTCCAGACATAGCTTGAATGAATCAATGCAGAAGAAAAATTGTTCTGATAAATGAAGAAAAGGATAGAAAGAAGAGTCTGTAGGAAGGTTAAAAAAAAAACCCAACCCACCAAAGACAAAACCAAACCGGGGGAGGGAGGGAGGAGAGGATGGGGGAAGGAGCAGGAAAAAAGAAATGAATCCAAAAGCAATACACAGTAAAGCTGTAAAAGTGCTATAGCTAGTTCAAAACAGCCATGATATCATGTATTGGATTATATTTTTCAAAAAGAAAGTTGGACCATCTTTTATTAAAAACAAAACAAAACAAAACCCTATACTGTACAGTTTCCCCATTTGCCTTTATCATACCTCAAATATAATAAAGGTATTGTACATTTACAGTTTATCAGAAATTTAAACACCAGCTTGCAGGGGAGCCATTCAGCTAGTCCTCGCTTAATTACCCTTACTGGGACCAGAATTTCCATTGCTAAGTGACGCGGTGGTTAGGCGAAACTTCACATGACCGCACTCCTTAGCGACAGCAGTTTCAGTAGTCCTGGTTGCAGTCATTAGGTGAGGACCGTGCCATTATCAGGTGAAGACCTCACACTTCTCTTGCCCTGCCACACTCGCCTCTGCTTCAACTCCCTCCACCTGCCTATCTCCCCTGATCTCTGCCCTTTTGGCCGCCCTGCACTCCACCGCCCTTGCCACCCCCAGCTGATCTTCGCCATCTCCTTGCTCCCGCTGCTAACGAGGTGCACCCGGCTGAGCCAGCTGCTGGCCCTTTGTGAGGCTGCGCAAAGGCATCGTGGAGGCCTCACAAGGCCTTGCAAAGGACCAACAGCTGCCTTGGCCGGGTGCGCCTTGTCAACGGCAGGAACAAGAAGAGGACAAAGGCCAGCTGGAGGTGGTGGAAGTGATGGAGTGCAGGGTGGCCGAAAGGGCAGAGATGGGAGAGCGATAGGCGAGTGGGGGAGTTGAAGGGCATGCTGTGGTTGTAAATGTGAGTGGGCTGCAAAGTGCCCAAATTTTGATCATGTGATCATGGGGGCACTGCAATGGCTGTTCCTTCAAGGACTGGTTGTAACTACCATTTGTCCACTGCATTCATAACTGTGAATGGTCACTGAATGAATGGCTGTTAAGCAAGGACTACCTTATGATATTACCTTAAACAATACAAAAGAGGTCAATAATACTACACAAACCGTGGCTCACTGCGTTCACATTTCAGAGATATTTCCTTACCTAAACAGAGAAACAGAATGACCACGGGTGGGCAAAATAACCATGGAATCAGAAGCAACTTCTGACTTCCTGCCGGCTTCCCCATTGACCTTCCTTGCAGGAAGCTGGCAGGGAGTGTCAGAAACCTTCCTTCCTTCCTTCCTTCCCTCCCACCCGCACCGCACCCTTTCACACACTCTCCAACCCATAACTTCCCGGACCTGTGCTGCACCCTTGCGCACCCTCCCTGACCCTCGCCGCCTCTTGTGCATCCCATGAATCCTCCCCAGCCCTCGCTGCACCTCTCATGCACTCCCTCAATCCCTCCTTAACTCGCACCCTCCCCAATCTGCACTGCACCCTCCCTGACCCTCGCTGCACCTCATGGGCACCCCCTTGCACCCCCCCAACTCTTGCCACACCTTTCGCACACCTCCTCACTCCATCCCTGACCCAGCAGTAGCCACTTATCTGCCTGCTGGCCTTGGACTTGCAATTTCCTGCTGGCTTCCCCACTGACTTTGCTTGTGGGAAGCTGTCAGGGAATGTCGGTAATCACAATCAAGTTTAGACTTCCTGTGGTTTCCCCATTGACTTGTGGGAAGCTGTCAGGGAGCATTGGAATGGCAATCACGTGACCGTGGCAGCACAGGAGTGCTGAAGTGGTGGCAGCATGGTGGCACTGAAGCAGCCACCACTTTGCCAAATTTCACTCCTATGGGAGTAATGGGTCCCGGATTTTGGACATATTCCGCAAATTAGCCTATTTGAGAAACCTTGGTTCAAAAACTGTTGCCCTATGATGCACTGTTTTGCCCAGTTGAAGGTTACAAACAGACAGAAGAGTTTTAGTAGTATATAGATAACAAACAAGACATTTAAAGAGCAGTACACTCTGAACTCAACCACTCAAGACTCCCCAACATCTCCAAAAAGAAAAAAGCTGAGAAAACAACTTCAAACCAACTCAGAAGTTAATAAACAGCAACTGTTATGCAGCTGCAGGAATGAATTATATCTGGCTTTGCCTAATTGAAGGATGCTGATATAAGACTGCAATTTAAATATATAAGAACTGAAAGATCAACATGGAGAGGTCACAATATAATGAAGCAGTTACTATCTGAACTGAGGTGATTGAGAGCTTTCATATAGCAGTTGAGTCATGATATTAATTGATAATAATTGGCTTGTTCCAACAGAGAACCCCCCTGGATTAGCAACAGCCTTCATTCCCAATGTATCTGGACCAGCATCCACGCATATTCTTCCCAAGAGGCACCAGCTGGATTACACTCTTCATAGTGATTCTAGATACATGATCTATTTCAAGTCATTTTTAACAGTACATATTTACCTGAAAGGAAAGTATTATTTGCCTTTAAAATAGAAGAATAATGTTAGATTCTCTTCACATGCAGTAAAGGAGGCAGATGTTTTTTCTCTCTATCCAGACTTCAGAGCGGTGGGACTATCTTAAAGCAGCATTCTCTTCCTTCGGGGTAAATACAGGAATTCTGAATAGGTACCCACTGCTCGCTATTTCCCAGTTAAGCATATGATGTAACTGTGCTAATCAGCACTTTGTTTCAGAGATCTAATATGTATGTCTTTTAACTCCATGAGGGATGCAAACCCCATATGTGTTTCTTTGACTCCCTCTACTCAAAGCAAAGCATATGTGAAAGAAGTTGATGCATGTGCTAGAGGATATACAAAAATCTGGACCAAGATGAATGATATTTTAAATAGACATCTTTCTATTTACAATTTCTATTTTCATTTCATTTCCAAATAGAAGGACTGTTAAGTTAGAAGTCAACTGATCTCAGCAAGATTTAAAAGGAGTCAGTGACATTCCCACAGAGGCAAAAAAATGTCAACAAAAGCTGGTAATTTTAGACCTGAGGGAATAACAATCTTCAATTTTATAATGAGAGGGCTGAAGGACAAAAGCCAAGAAAAATGAAATAAGACTCTGGGCCTTTAAACATAACTATGTTATGAGTGTGTGTATATTTGTTTAACACAGAGACACAAGACCTCATTCTTTCCCAATGCTTTTTTTCTGAACTGTTGATTTCTGTTAAAGAATGCCAGTTTTTGACAAAGTGGTACAGAAACATCATTATTTGCCCCTTCAGATTAGCAGATATGAAAAACATTATTGCAAAACTTGGTAATTTCTGCTTCTTTTTTAAAAGATCTGAGTTAATTGCCATGTAAGACTATGAAAATAAAAAGAGAGGGGACCCATTCTCCCTATCAAGTATAACTGAAGCCTTACTGTGTGAGTTGCCAATTGGTTTTTCTAATCCAGCAACTCAATATCTACTGTTAATTTGCTCTCTATTTCGAGAACATGAAGACTGTCAGCAAAATCCATGATGCATTACACAATTTATAATTGGAAAAAAAATCTGATGTTTTTCTGACAGTGTAAAGACAAAATCAGATAGCAGCAGAAAGCAGTAACAACTTTATGGCTATTTGTACTAAAACATAATTGTAAGCGAAATAGGAAAAAATTGCAGTCTTTTAGTTTAGCTCCTACTATGAGAAATAATGGGAAAAATTATGACAAATAATTAAGCAAAACTGGACATTTAAGACTAAGATATTTAGTAAGGAAAAGAGGAAAAAGAAAGAACTTGCATCTTGAAAGCCATAGCTGAAATAATCTGTGCTGCAAAGTATTTCAACATCCCATATAAATTATATCAATTGCATAGGTGTTTGCAGGGTGGGAATCAGATGGCTCTTGCCTAAAGATGCAAAGCATCCAGTGTTGAGACACAAGTACAAAAGGCTGGGGTTTGTGTTGGGACATCCTTTGCCACTATTTTCCTCATTGTGATTTGTACCACATCCCTATGATCAGTTGCTCTTTTTTAAAGCAAGTTCGTCATAAAAAGACTGCAGATTTCAGAGGTAAACTACTGATTCTTTTTTGATGAGCTTTTAATTACCAATGCCTACAGTAGGTGGCAGAGCTCAGCTGCTCTTTGCTGGTCTCAAAAGCCAAGAACAGCTGGCCCTGGTGGACAGGAAGTTTATACTGTTGCCAAGAAAAAACAACATGGAAGTCTTCATAAATCCAACAAGAGTTCAACTCAAGGGAAATTTTATCCTAGACCTAGTAGATTAAATTTCTGGATGTGAGAGTTCTCAAGACCCGAGTAAGGTAAACGACAAAAGCAGTTTGATGGTTGCTAAACAATTCCTGTTGAGAAACAAACAAGAGCACAAATTAGGTGCTAAAAGAGCCAAAGAGCTCTTATAAGCCAGAGACAAGATCGTACTATAAAATTACTAAGTGTTATTGACGTTACTGAGTGGCAGCCAAAATGTAGTATCAAAACAATGCAGGTCAGATTGGAGACAACTGAAGTGGCTATTTAAATTTACTTAGCAATCTTATAATATTCCCCTAAAATTTCAATCCTTATTTTTAAGTATACATGTACAGAATTGCACTCAAGTCATGATTTAATAAAATACATTTACAGAAGAAAACATTTCACTGAAAGGGGTGTGGCTGAAACATTTTTAGCCCATTTTTTAATACTAGGGAAGGATTAATGGAAGAAATGGGAGCAAGAAGAAGAAACTTATTAAATTGCTATCTTATGTCAGCTGTTTGAGTTAGGCCAGGTTAAGAAATAGGCACCCAGGGATTCCAAGAATGCTACTTTATTGTTGTAGGGTATATTGTCAAAATCTTGAAAGCCTGTCCAAGTTTCTCTCTGTTCCATGTTATATTAAATAAAATCAAGGCAGAGTTATTTTTAATTTCTTTCTCACATTTCTTTCTGTCTCTGGACTTTGTAATCCCTTGTCCAAGTGTCTCTTTAACGTTTCACTCGTACTGTCTCCAAGAGCCAGCTCTAAATTCCTTTTATACCTTCACATTTCCAGAAAACAAAAAGCATTCCAAAATTGTGTTGCTAAATGTGCCCATACTGCCACGAAATTTCAGCAGCAGGATTTCAAGATGCTGGGAGGCAAAACAGGGAGTTACAGACTTTATATGATCTCTGACCATATGATATGGTGCATCCCTGATTTACGCTATGCATAATGTGAGTCATGTTACAAAGAGAATATGCTAAGTAATGAATATGTACATGTGTGCATGCACACACATGCATACAAACACGTCTAGATAAAAGCATGCATGCATATTTTTATTTGTGCACATATATTATGGACAGTATGTGAAAAGCAGACCATGTGGCTGCCATGAAGTGGAGTCTTTCATTTTATAGTGAAGAACGGAATTCACCACACAAAATATTTCTGTTCAGCTAATAATAATAGCCACAATAGGAAGCTGAGCAAAAAAATTTAAAAAAAAAAAAAAAACACTACAAAATCTCATTACAACATACAATTTATTTAAACTTTTTTGGGGGGGGGGCATGTTCTCCCAGAAAGACTTCCCTGGTGGCTTACAGATCAATAAGGAATAAGGTAATACAAATGACCAACATAAAACCAACTATAATCTAAGCTGCTAAGACATTCAACTTTAGATCAATCTTTCAGTAAAGTATGTATAGAAAAAAGCACACTTGTGTTAAGTGTCTCTTTTATTCTATAAAACGTAATTAAAAGAAATCACATTACAAGTTAATTGCACAGAGATTCTCTATTTTCTTAGGAACTGTTCCTCAATTTTCACAAACTTTGCAGTTTGTGGCATTAAATAGTATTACCATATCAAACAAATTTCAAATTTTCTATACTTTAGATACATTAGATATGCACCATTGTGTGCCCCAATTGCAAACAGGCATGAATGCTCTTCTATGTTCTAAGTTATTGTCTAGGTACAAATTCTATTACAGTGCACTTATCCTGTCTTCAAAAAGTCATCAGATGTACAAAGAATAATCACCAGTCATGAATATAGATTGATATTTCTTTATTATAGCTATAGTGAGTTGGTAATGTTTGTGTGCACCTTTGAGTCACTGTTGACTCCTGGGAATTGCCTGGACATGTCCATTCAGTTTCCTTGCCAACATTTTTCAGAACAAACTTGCCATTGCCTTCTTCCTAGGGCTGGGAGAGAGTGACTGGCCCAAGGTTACCCAGCTGGCTTTGTGCCTATCATAGGCACAAACTAGTCTCCTAGTTTCTAACCTGGTGCCTTAACCAGTACACCAACTGGCTCTCAACTTGATAATTTACATTGTCTAAATATATGTGCTATGGTCAGTTTTTCAATTCAGTGACAATTACTCTTCTGAGTCTGAAGCTCTAAGAACTATGGCTATAATTCTTAGGTTGAGCCCTTACCTTAGTGTAAAACCACTAGCTGAAACTGGATTTTCCAAGTGACCAAATTCAGAGTTTTTAGTAGGACTATCCACATTTTAAAAATTCTTCAAATTTTCTAAGAGCACAGGCCTTCTGATGCTTATTAAAGCAGCTAGTCTCTTCTCCCACTTCCATGTGAGCTGCCATCTTTTTTCCATGCTCACATGGAAGTGTGAAAAAGATCTAACCATTTTATTTATTTCTTCCACTGATTTAAGAGAGTTACATGCTTCCTATTAAGCACATTAGTTATAACCTAAGGACTGCTGGTGGCGGTTTAATTACCAAGCAAACATGCAGCCAATTAATCCACAAGAATTCCTGTAAACTAGCCAATCCAGAAACTTAGTGGAAAAGAAAAACTGACCCCATCCTGCAGAAAGTTCAGTCTTAACTCAGTTGTGTCCAGAAATTTCCTTGAGGTTTTCTATCCACTTCCTGGACCAATCTATTAATTATTATGTTCCACCCCAGGGGTCTCAAATTCAAATCCATCATGAGTTCCCCATGAGAACTAATTCCTTAGCTTGAGGGCTTGCAATACTGAAGCCTTTTCATGCGCTGATAAAGAAATCTCTAGTGAGTCAAAAAGTTTTTAAAAATGAAGAGGATCATTATATGACAGTAAACATAAACGAATTATTTAAAAAAAAAAACTGCAAAGCAGACCTACTTGTGAAATGAAACCATTTCACTTTGGCCACTTAAGCTGACAGTGTTTTTTGTTGACTAAAATGACATGAAGATATTTCATTATCTTTAAATGTCTTTGAAAAGTATTCTTGAGGTGAATTAAAATCATCATTCCAATTAGGATGAATGTTATGTATTTAAATATTTTTTAAAATCTCAAATGTATTTGTACCATATAGTATATTGTAATGGTTATTTTTTTAAAAAAATACCACGCATAGAATCACAGAAATATGTTTCTGTCTCTGTTTTTCTTTATTTTTATGGTAGGACAAAAAGAGGCTCTTTCAAAATCATAGTGAGACACCAACATCATTCTTGAAGAAACTAATGCCATCTATCAGGAAATTCAGGGAGGGAACCTACAATCTAAATTCCATATTTCCCTGAGCAAAAGAGCTGGGGGGGGGGGGGAGAACAGAGAAATCACACAGAGAGAAACTAAGAACTATACAATCCCACAATATGGCAGATTCCATTCCCTTTGGATTCCTGTTCCATCTACTTAGCTTTGGGGCTTCCCATTGGTGACATGACTCCATTCAACAGATTAATCTTCAAAGAGGGAGAACCAGTTTGGTCTAGTGATTCAGGCACCAAGCTAGAAAGCAGGAGACGGTGAGTTCTAGTCCTGCCTTAGGCATGAAAAACTGGCTGGGTGACTTTGGCCCAGTCACTCTCTCTCAGCTCACCTCACCTCACAGGATTGTTGTTGTGGGGAAAATAGGAGGAGGAAGGAGTATTAAGTATGTTTGCCGCCTTGAGTTATTTATAAAAATAACAATAAAGGCGGGATAAAAAACAGTCTAAAAAAAAATCTGAGGACTACTAGATGGGGAATGCATTTCTTAATTACTATACTATACTGTATAAAAACCTAAGAAGGGAGAAATATAGGCACAAAGAAAGGTATGTTCATGTTAGAGGGAAAATAATAAAAGTTCTTGACTCACATTTTAAAAAAATTACAAATTTAAATTAGTTAGCACTTACTTCTGGCCCACAACTTATGGAGAGCCTCATTTAATGCCTTCACCACCGACAGCTCCTCTAGCTGTAGCTAAATGTACATGAGTTACTGTACAATAGATTATGATGATGAATTGCAAGTGAATAGAAGCTACACATTTGTTCCAATTTCCCTTCCCAATGCTTTACGTGAGCCTACCCCTGTTGATCGGTAAATACCACCTAAAGGAAAGATGACAAAAGCACTTAGTCCTAAGACACGACCAGGCCACAGAAAAATCTATTACTAATATCTGGAAAAGCAGTGGACAAGTTTATGACAAAGTGAATGCTGCCAATCTGGATCTCCCCCGGATTTGCTGAAATGATAATAAATATATAATCTACATAACTATATTTCACTTTGGATACATACACGCTGCAGGCTGAGGTTATCACCAGCATAATTTTCACCACTTTTGGGATAATTTTTTTATATGACGTAATTCTGCACCATACAATTCACTCATTTACATGAAAAGTTTAAATTGCTTCTGCTGACTAGGAGGAAAAATAAACAATAGAGGGAAGGGACATTTCTTAAAGTATTGACTTGATTTATTAATAGTTAAGATTGGATTAAATCTTTAACAGTAAAAGAAATGTATAAGACAGAAGTGAATCTTCCCTCTGTTGAACCCATCCCATTCTGGGAACATGTATGAAAGGAGAAATGGAGATAGAGCAACTTCTCAAACTTTGGGAAAATTAACTCCCATCTTCCTTTAAAATTGGCCATGCAGTTGATGGGCGCTGAAGTTCAAAGTCCAAAACAACTGAATGACACCAGATTGTTCATCCCTAAGGTAAGGTAAATTCTTCTCTTGCCATTTTTTTTGGGGGGGTGGGTTACAGTAAGATTCGTACCTTTTTAGCTAGTATGGATGTGAATGGGAAAAATATATTTTAATGGACCCATTACATTTAGGTTATTTGCAAGACATGCAGACATAATCTAAACTCCAAATCTTGCAGATATGTTTTGGAACAAGAACATTAAACAAGTATTATGTAAAGATAACATCTCTCTCTCTCTCTCTCTCTCTCTCTGTGTCTGTCTGTCTGTCTATATTCCTGGTCTCTGATTATGCATATGTGTATATATGTGTGCATGTATGTGTCTATACACACATACATATATGCATATGTACAGCATATTTCTAATGTTTTCAAATAGACCTGAAGTATGAAAAAGTAGACATTTCTTTCTTCAATTACACAACAATAAAATACAAGCACAAAGAAGGAAAATGTAATTGCAGCTTTTAAATACCTTGGGAAAATTAGCAGACTGTCATATTTTCTCGTAGTAAACATTTAACCTAAGCATTTGCTATTAAGTGCACAAGGAGTTAAATGAAGAGGAACCCTGCCATGATCAGCAGAGACATAGGTAGGGACATCAGAGATCTTAACTATGTGCAGTATCTAATTAGCAGATTACTAACAAAAGAGCTGTGAGAACAAGCAGGCTTATAGTAACCATCATTAACAGTGTCTTTCAAAGAATACTTTTCCTTGAAATGAATAGATCATACTAATCAGATGAGCGCAGTTTAGCTTTCATATGAAATCTGACACAGAGAAGCAAAGGGAATAGCATCAACCTTAACTGGGTATGTTTTGGGCAGTTTACCCATTTACTCAATCTCCACACTCTGGCCTAAGAAAGTTACAGTTTTTTTTTATTATTATTATTGTAGCATTCACTGTAAATTTATTTCTTTTAAAATATGTATCCCACCTTAGCATGCTGTGATTAAGCTACTTCACATCATTTAAAAACACACACAAAATCTGTTACAATTTTTGGAGTATCAGCCCCTTAGATAAATAAAACCAGGACTTTTGAATTTGAAATCTATTATCCAAAATAACTGATTTTCCAGAATTTCCTCATAGCATTAGATTTCTAACAAACATATAAGATTTTGAGTTATGGAGTATCTATTACATGTCTCTCTTTTCAGGAGAAATCATATAGTATATTAAGATAAAAACTTCACAGACAGCTGAACTAATTACATATGAATTCACATGAAGCTGAATTTTAGACTTACCAAGGAGCACCATATATTCGGAATCCTTTGACTGTTACCTCAGAATCTTGCAAGTAAATACTGTTTGTCAGAAGTGACTGAACATTGTCAAAGTCCTCTGGTTTCAATTTGGATACAGAGGGAAAGCGGTAGTAATCCTGTTTAACAAGGTCTGCCATGAATTCCTTATCAAACGTTAGTTCATGATTCCCAGCAATCACTATTTTGTACTCATATGGCAAGTTTCCTGAAACAATACAGAAACAAAGCATTTAATTATTTAAGAAACTGCTGTCCCAAAGCAAACATCGCTCTCACATTTAAACTCACATCAGACAGATTTTGTTCAGGAAAATCATGTGAAAAGTAAGGCATATTAAGTTTAAGGAATAGTTCATGTGGCTGAACATTTTTTATCCAGAAGTATGCAACTTCGACTACAGGCACCCTCCAAGAGTCCCTCCGAAATTCACTGCTAATTTGTTAGTATTACTCTGGCAGAACAGGAAAATTCATAAATATATAGGGTGTAATTGTGTTAACTATATATAATTGATTAAATTAAGCCTTAAATTTAAACTAAAACAAATCAAATGTAGTTTTTGTCATGGCTGTGCTCAATGTTCTTTGCTCTGGCTCCGCCATCTTTGGAACAATGGCCTCCAGCATTCCATTTGAAGGCCATATACGGCACTCAGCTCTTGCTGTAATAATTAATGGTTCAGACTCACCTTTCCAATCTGGTGCCCTCCAGATGTATTGGGCTTTTCAATTCCCCAAATGACCAAAGGTTGAAGTCTACCACATTTTGGGCACATCAGATTGAGAAAGGTTCAACTGAAGTTTAATAGGAAACTGAGCACTTTCCATTACTTTGCAAATTTATTCACAAAATATTGTGAATATGGCAGAAGACTGGCTCAAATTATCCCACTTTGACACATTATGTACAAGCCCAGCTTTCTTGAGAAGTCTGTAATGCCAGGAAAGGTGGAAGAAAAGAGAAGAGGACAATCAGCAGCAAGGTGGATGGACTTGATTATAGCAGCAACAAGTATACTTTTGGAAGACCTGAAGATCCAGGTTGGGGATAGATCCTCCCAAAGGTAGCCCATCTATGTAGTTGCTAAGAGAAGAGACCAACCTGATGGCACACAATCCATTAGGGCAATAGAGAACAATACATTATGCCAGATTAATTAGTATGGTAAAAGTGTGATCTGTTGTGTTAACTCTTGCCTTACACTTTCTGATGAATTTTTTTTCTCTTTCTTAATTATGCACTCTCTACAATCTTAATATTTGCTATCACAATTTTTTTTTATTATCAACATTTTCAGAGGAAAAGGGAAAGTTTTCAGAAGTTTCGTGAACCCTCTCCTCTCATGTTTGCCTTGTTTGCAATATCTGTCAACAGTTCACTGCTACTGCCTTCTCCAGACTACAATTTCAACATTAAAAAAGGAAATAAAATGGACCACTTTCTAATACATTGGATCATCTCATACAACCCCTTAAATCTGGTTAGCCATCCAAATGGACCAAAAGAAGGAACCACTGACCCATTCTTGAACATATTTAAAATAGTCCATAATCCTGTTCAACATTACTGAGCCAAAAAGATACAGGTGAACTGCATAGGTATGCATTTTTGTCAGCCCTTAGGATTCTTCACCTTTTTTAATAATAACTTTGGGAGGGTTTTTTTTAAAATCAATACCAGCTTAGAGTAGAATAAACTTCACTCTGTAATTGTATGTATGTATGTATGTATGTCAAGGTAGCCACCTAAGTTCAGGCTATTGCTATAAATGTATGAAACTAATGAATTGTTCTCATTTCGTTATTTTGAAAAGCTAGCCTATCCTTATGATGACTACACTATCATATGGCCATTTATAAGATCATAAAGAACACTGCATTCATTTTCTTAAAATTTTATTAGTCATAAACTAAAAGCTATACATCTCAGGTTTCTGAAGCTTGGTATCCACACCAACTTGGTTCACTCTCACAAGTACAGTAGTTTTAGGGAAGTTGACTTCAGACTGGCCCAAAATTTTGGGATTTGAAAATCTTAAAAAGTGTTGATACGTTTTACTGCTGGTACACTATTCCAGTCAAGATTGCTAAATTGAGTACCTCCTTTTCTACAAAATGCTGGAAATACATTGAACAGATTCGATCCTTTTTCCATATGTGATGGCAATGCTGTAAAGCTCAACAACATTGGAAAACAATTCATCACAGAATGGAAGTAATCTTGAAAGTCATAATCCATTTTATCCTGAGTTTAACTTCATTAAACTATATATTTCTTCAGTGTATACTTAAATGGCATTGTATATCATTACAGCTATAAGGATTTTATATACTTTTTATTGGAAAAGATCTTTGATCCCCTGTATGGAAGAATGATTTACTAAATTGTGGGAATAGGTTTTGATGTTTAGAATAACTTTGTATTTGAAAAGTAAATCTGATGTACAATTCAATCTTATTTGGAAACCATTTCTATACTTGGAATTGTGCCACATTCCAAATTTGGGTTATAGAGTTTATATTTTAATCTTACATATAGTTTATATATTATTGACATTATTCTTTCAATATACTGTTTATTATTTATAGCTTTTTTCCCTCTTTTTGATTTTAATTGTGTTAACCAAATATTCTTACAGTTCAATAGAGATATGCTTTGACTAGAAATTGGGTATGAAATATCTTAGAATACTCTTGGCTGTTAATTGTATTTAGAATATATATAGCCACTTGAAAGGGGGACGCGGTGGCGCAGTGGCTTAATGACGCTGAAAGTTGCTGGCCAGAAATGATCGATGCTTCAGCGGTTTGAATCCAGCCTTCGCGTTAACAGGGTGAGCTCCTGTTTCCTCCCCAGTTCCTGTCAACCCAACAGTTCGAAAACTCACGTGAGTAGATAAATGGGTACTCTCACTCCGGTGGGAGGAAAAATGCTGGCGGCGCCTTGCAAAAGGAGTCGGGAGCAGTTGCTGGGTAGTGCAACCGTGCTCGCCTGAAAAGGGCGCGAAGCAACAGAAACCCCGCCTCCTGAACTTGCCAGCTGCGCTCTGCTCTAGGAAGGAGGCACTGGCAAACCACTTCTGAAACACCTTGCCTTGAAAACTGCAAGGACTCGTCCAAAGCAGTCACTGCAGGGTCGGTAACAACTGAGTGCAGATAAAAAAAAAAATAGCCACTTGATGTTTTAGATTTTTTGATTATTCAAGATTTGGTTATCTTACCTGTTGTATTGGTATATATGTCCGTGTGTGTGTGTGTGTGTGTACACCTGTGTGTGTGCGCATGTCTGTGTGTGTGTGTCTGTGTGTATTATTTTATACATGTATTCCTACCTGTTCCTATTACAATTTTTTCTTTTTTAATTTCTCTTAGAAAATTCTTGTAAAAGCAAATTATAAAGAAAACCTATGGACTAGCATCTGATTTTAGGAAGGAGACATAATAAATTTATTTTCAATTTGGGTCATTTTAACATGTACCACAATTCAAGAATGATCCCAGCCAGCTGCAACAGTACAAATCAGAAAAAGGCTAAAAGTAAAACGATCATTAGAGCACATGCGCACAATCAAATGGTAACCCAAAGTATTCTAAAGAATGGAGCCTCTAACTGGAGATGTACAAACCACTTTGTTGTTTTCCACGATGAAGAAAGGAAAAGAGTTACTTTTTAGACTGCATATTGGCAGGGGCTGGGCTATGTTTTTAACCTGACAGTATCTTGAATAAAGTTCTGTTAAGAATTTTATATAAAGAGAGAGTACAGGATATTCTGACTAGTTCAATCTGAACTAAATACAAGACTCTGGTTGGATTATATGCTTAGTCATGGATTATTGCTCACCAAAGTAGTTCACTCATAATGTTGTCTAATTTTCCACAAATAAACTCCAGGTTGCCTCTATTTGTGTAGAAAAGTCAACTTCTACACAAATGTGGATAAATGCATAACAGAAAATATTGGGCTGAAGATTTCCCAGAACCTTGCAAGACTGATTATTTGGAGGTGAGAAAAGAGCAAAAAGGTGAAGTAACTTGGTTAAGATCAGACATCAAGCAAGGAAGCAACAGGAAGATATTCTTTCACAAGCAGATGTTTTGACATGCCTAAGGATTAAGAACTAAACATCTTTCCCATTAATTTCAGTGGTCTTCCTTTTCTTTAATTTAACTGCTCCCTCCAGTGTTATCCCCAACACACTCAGTAGATAGAATTCAGAATGATTGCTATGCTAGAAATGGAATGTTTATTCTCTTTAATCCAACTCCTATGGTTTGTTCAGGCTTCTTTCTTTTCAACATGTTTGAGTTTAACAGTCTTCCTGATAAATACAACCAAGGAGTCTAAGGCAAAGCAAGAACCACTTTTGAAGCATTTTAATAACTCAGTGAAATTACCAATATATTCTCTAAATTAGCCAAATGTAATTCTCATCTTTCACATATAATCTCAAACTGAAAAAGTCAATGCAACAGCATGATGGCCTTAACATCTCACACATACACATACACACGGCCTAACATCAGGCATTCCTCAAAATTTATTAACAAAATATTCATCATTGCTACTAGTTTAACTGCTCTCCTTGCAAAAGTGGTAACTGATTTGGACAGAGACTGGAAGGACAGTTGAGAAGCATGGGAAAAATCAATCAAGGTGGGCAAAAAAGCAAACAGCTGAATACTTTGGTTTTATGCAAGGAAAACATGAAGCTACAACACAAGGCAAAGAGAAGGCCAAGACCTATGGAGTCCTGTGATAAATCTACGGCTCACACATAAAAGCTCTCCTTTGTTCAAACTGTTGTTAGACACAACAAAACACAAATGTTACGTAAGAGCAAGCTCTGCCTCTGACCTTTCACTGGGTAACCGTCAGGCTTCATTAATTTTCACAAGGCCTGACAGCTCTAGCGTTAATACTCACGCTTGCTGATCGAGCCACACAGCAGGTTCAGACTGCTACTTTCTCCTCTGAAACTCATGCATTAGGGTTCCTTCCATGCTGGCAATGGAAAACCAAGTCTAAGAAACATTAAACACAAAAAACTACGTTACAATAATGCCAAGGTTGAGCCATAAACCCATGAAAGCAGGGAAATTAACGGAGCCCTGCCTACTCCTACAAGGCCTGCATGGCAAAGGCATATACTGATCTCCATTAGAGTCCTCATGCCAGAGTATGTTATTCTCAACTATTGGCTTACAATAGCAGACATACCTGCCCAATGGCAGATTCATTGGAGATCTACATAACTTGGTATCACCACCTGGATTAGGAGACGTGAAATCCACCGCCCCTGGGGGCTAATTTAAAGCTCCAATAGCAATTAGCAATGGAATTAGTTCTCCAAATTTATGTCTCAACCATAACATTATTCTAATGTAACTGTTTGTGATTAATACCCTTTTTTATTTTGTTAAACAACAACAAGAAGCATATTACATAAAAATTATTTTATTCCAAAATTCTGACATGGTTTCTATTTCTTTTTACCATGGGTTTTCTAATCAATTATAAAGATTGATAAGACTCCATCAATATATTTTCAATTGTGTTCAATATTTGTCTTTCATTTATGTACCAATTCTCCATGTTTATCTCCACACAAACTTGAGGATATTTAATGAAGTTTATACACATGTTAACATGCATAGGACTGCAGCCTTCAACCCTCAATGACCCCTTGATAATTGAACAAGCATTTTATATTGTTGCCAGTCATAATATTTTAGAAAAATGAATAAAAGTCTATCAATTTATCAACTTTTTTGAAAAGTAAAGTTTTCCTTCCCAACAGAAATAATTTAGGATTCTTTTTTTATTACAGGAAGGGAATCTTAGATTCAGTTCAATGCTAGAAGATTTAGACCTGAAACCAAGGATCCAGATATTCACACGGTAGGATATACTTATTTTAAAAATATTTAGTATTTTAAGCTAAAGCTTGTACAGATAAATTGCTAGTCCAGCAAAAGCAGTCTGATGTTGGTCAATGAGGTCACATTTTGGATTCCATTCAAAAGTGCAACAATTAATTGCATTAGCCTCCCAATGCAATCTCCAAGTCTTTTCTGTAGGGGAAAGTAACTTCAACTCACTACAAGAATCCATTTGTACCACTGTTAGATGGGACTAGACAGACCAGTAGAGATTTCCCACTTTTGCAAATGTTGCAGAAATCAACTAATTTCTGATCATGGTATTCAAATAAATAGATATAAACTGTGTCATGCAAATAAAGGCACTTAATTAAAGGAAATGGAACAATTTTAAATAGATCAATATTTTGAAAGGAAATATATGAGAATATATTTCAGTGTAGAGGAGTATAGAGATAGCCTTGAAGGATTGCAAGAGTGGTTATGTAAACACCAGCTCAGTCCTGAAAATGAGGAACGGGTGAAAAACTCAAGATTACCCCACCTTGATTCTCTCATACCAGAGAATCATTGGGGGCAGAGAAACTCTGTCAGGCTTTCAAGATTCTGTTATTACACCCTACAACAAGACAGTGGAGTTCCAGTAGTTCTTGTTCTGCCTGTTTCCTGACCTAGACTACCTCAAAAAATGACACATCATTTGGGTCATGGATGCATTTTTGGCAGCTATTCCCTATGCAGTATGGCTGCACAGAAAAAAAAATGTTTAGCTATTAGAAGCAAGCACTGTTAGTTTCTTCTGTAATCAGCAGTTTCAAGATTGTAATAAACAACAAAAGCTCTTATGGCATAAGGAGGACCAGCAGATTGATTGTAGCATAATTTTTTAGCAGAGTGTGTTTCCTCAGATGTAGGAAGCATTTTCTTCATATGGGAGGTATAAAAATACACACACACACAAATGGTAGTATACAAAAGAAAACTTTTTTGTTTAAGGGTAAGCTGCTTATAGACAATGAAAATTCACATCCCTGATGATGACACACATTTTGTAGTTTATTTAAGCTTATTTAACTAAATTAAAGAGTTTCTATTGAGCTCCAAAGATACAGAAACTGATGATAAAGTCTAGTTCAGCACATTTCTGCTGGTTAAAGTTTTCCTTTGAAATACTTTTGCTGAAGAATGGTGGCTTTCAGGTTTTGGGATGGGACAATGAAATATTTTCTCACTGATTTCTCTGTGTTACTGTTTCATATGCCAGCCATTTCCTTAACAGCTCTGGACTGCTTATAAAGATACTATAAAATATGACAGATGTAAAACACAAACCTAAAAGAGTAACCGTAAAAACCCTGGTTAAATAAACATGTTTTGAGTCCCTTCCTGAGCAGTTATGGGTTCACTCCAATAGATATTTGTTCAGTAATGAGCCCTATCACAGAGACATCAGAATTTATCATCAATGCCCAATGTATTTGTAGTGAGCTCAGAAAAAGTGCCCAGTTGATGACCTCAGGGTACAAGTCAATAATCCATGTAGTGTCATTACCGAAGGTAGACCAATTTGGTCTATGAATGTATAGCAAATAAAAAAAAATTTATAAATAAACGTATGTATTTATTTGTTATCTCTATACTAATCAGCTTCAGAGACTCTGGGCAATTTTTAAACTTCATAAAACCATCCCAAAAGAAATCCCATCATCAGTTAACCTAACATAGCACACTACAGCAACAGAGGAACAACATGGTAACCTGATGCTACAAACATCATCAATTACAATGTAAAAAAACAACAACCCAACACTGCCTAACAGCAAAAAAGAACAAGCATTTCAAAGAATCAAAAAACTCAGTCCAAATCAAATCATCATCCCAAATCCTGGTCAAATAGTATCTTCTTGAAACCATTTCAAAAAGCCAATAAGGAAAGAACCAGGTGAACCTCTAGGGGCAAGGTCATTCACAATTTTAAGCCATCACACACAGAAAGATTGCCTCTTACTCCATTTCCCCTTGATGTCAGGGATAAGACCTTAAACATCCCACCTCTAGAAGTAAACATTAAACAGTAGAGCAGACTGCTCCTAAGGGACTCTGAAGTCAAGCCATAAAAGGCTTTACAAACCAGTCCTTTGAAATGGATTCAGAAACCAATGCTGGAGCCCCCCAAAACATATTACAGCAGTGCTTTTCATCTGTGAAAGCCTAGTTGCTGCATCTTGTACGAACTGAGTTTCCAATTTGCCTTCAAAGACTGTCCCATTCGACTGCATTAAAGCAGTCAAACAGCTAGGTGATAAGGGCATGAGCCTCAACTACCAGAGCCTCTTGATCCAAATGGGGCGCCAACTGGTCTATCAACCTAAACTGGGCAAAGGATCTCCTGACTAGGAGCCATGAGTCCAGGAGAACATGAGTCCAGCAAAGCAACTCTTTTACTGGAAGTGCCATTTCATCCAGAGCAATAGAGGTAGTCCTCATTTAGTGACTGCCTCATTTAATGACCATTTGCAGTTACAACTGTGATGAAAAAGTAATTTTATGATCAATCCCTGCATCTGACCTTTGTAGATCTGCAAAGCAAAGGAAAGCTGAAGTTAGATCATAGGCACAATCAGAGTTTCACTTAGTAACCACTTCGCTTAATGACTGAATTGCCGGTCCCAACTGTGGTTGTTAAACGAGGACTACCTGTAACTGGATTTAAGTGTAGAGCCTTGATTTTCCAGACAAATAGCACCTCCTAGCTGAGATTCAATCTGAGTTTGCTTCATTTCATCCACTTTCTGACAGTCTTGAGGAACCAAGTCAAACCTTCTACAACATCCCTGGCCTAGCCATGCCTGGCTGACTTTCATCAGTGTGCTTCATAAAAACAGTAGACAGCATGGGGAAGAAGAATAAGCACTGCAGCATCCAACGCTGGAGCAATCACAGAACCCAGACTCGTGTAGAGACATTCACAACTAGTATCATCCATCAATTTACTCAACCTCCTCCCCTTGGCTCCATCAAACCCCAACACAACCCACCACACCACCAACACTCGGGGGGGGGGGGACAGCACTCTGCAACTGCTCTCTGACTAACCTCCCTCACACATAACACACCAATCATCAAGGGGCAGCTGTCTGCATGGTGCTCTAGTTACCCTCTGAATATCTATACATATCTTCAATCAACATATCCACAACTAACCTACCACACTCCAGAGGATTCACTTCCACTATGGTCCCACAGTGAAGATTACAGAAATCCTTCCTTACTGTACTCTCACCCCAGGGGCAAGGGAGATGGGTGCTTCACAGATGCTCCCCACTTTTCAGAGAGTCTTCACCATCATAATCTCTGCCAGGTGCAAGCTTCTCATGCAAGACTTTGGGACCAACCACTATTACAACCCCATGCAACATTTACTGCATGATTCTTGTCCAAACCCAAACCTTACCCTAATCCCCCATTCTCTCACCTGGGTCCATCAAGGTTAAATCCAATACTTGGCCAATACTCTGCCTTCTTCCTTGTTTGGAGCTGCCAAGGGCCACAGGGACAAGGAAAACTTCATGTTACTCTGGTGTATTGCCGCTGCCTGCACTGCTGTCCAATAACTTCTGTCCAACTTCTCCAACCTTTCCATACTCATTATCAAAGATATGTTCTGCATTCAGTTTTCACTCTTCCACCTTTCTCCTCCACCCTCCAATAACATCCAACTCTGTATTGGTCTTCCTCAATTCTGGCAAAAACATCTATCCAATCCTACCCCTTCCCCTTCCACCACAACAAACCACATCAGCACCATTCTCCCTGCTGCCAAGACTCCCAAAATATAATAGTGAACTTAATGACAAAGTTGCCTAAAAAGCACCGTCATTTGTACAGCAACTGATCTATGCAGCAGAAGTGCACTACTTGCAGATGACAATTAATATATTACACTGGAACATTACCCTGATGGTTTTATTGGTATCATTAAATCCTATAGTACTGGTGTCAGAAAGTTAAATTCATTTGATGTTAAACATGCTGCAATCTGCATGAATGGAAAAGTTTTGTCATCTTCAGTTGCAGATAGCTACTTTGAAGGAATAATTCTTGTCAAACTTGCAGTACATTGGGAATAAACTTCTTCCCACTATCATAGTCCCTCAATGGGCTGAGGCATTTTTATTTTTAAAAAGAAAACACATTTCAACAGCAGAGTTAAAAAATGTTACAATGGGGGAGGGGGAGATTCTGTATGTCCCAAATCTTCCTTGCCCACAAATGTTTTCTGTTTACTTCATAAGGGGAAGCACATATGTGTCCCAAGCTGTCTTCCACAGAAGCCTAAATAAACAGGAGTTCCATGTGTATATAACAGCACATAAACAGTGGAGGACTAGGATGTAAACTTTGTTTTTTAGACAGCGCATTAGGTGCTGTCCTTTGAATGTCCGAACCTACTATTGATATTTTAGGACAAACTGCACCACTAATTCCAATCTAATTTTAAATGTTTCTCTTACTGAACCTTGTATGTACAATAATTGTATCATTCATACCACCAATAAGCCTAAACAGATGTAAGTATCATGAATTTGTTTAAGACCAAATTGGAAAACAACATTTTTGGTCAATTCTCTAGTAACCTAAAATACAGAAATGAGTCCCCATACTACCAAAATCTAATAACAAGTTCATCCAAATTTCAAAATTTTGAAAGCCTTTTCTAGAAATACATCACAAATCAACTTAAATGTTTTTTTGTTTTTTGTTTTGCTTCTAAGCAAAACCAGATCACAGGTTTCAAGGCTTAACTTATATTGGAAAGTGAAAGACTGAATGATTAGAAATGAAATTACTGCAAACAAACTCAATTTTTCTCCAAGTGGGATGGAATTTCAGAAGATATTTTACTGCTGTCAAATAATATTTCTTAAGCAGCATCACAAAAAACTATTTCTTTGCAGAATCTACATGAGCTAATTTCCAGATTTTGAACTTCTGAAGCAGATACTGTCAAATTACCCTAGCAACAATCCAGGCTGTAGAAGCACAGCAAAGAAGAATTCTCTCTGAGCTCAGACTAATAATAGTAGGAGAAAGGCTGAAGTGAAAATACAAATATTCTGGCAAGTAACGTTGCTTTCAAGTGTAAAACTTCTTTACATAGGCAATTCAAGGCCATTAGATTCTGGCATTCTTTCTCCTGTACTTTCAATGTAATGGAGAGGATTCTGAGAATGTGATTTGGTTAGATTTATATAACTTGAGGGGCGGGGGGGCTTTGAGTCACTCTTGACTCTTGGTGACTGCCTGAACAACTCCATACAGTTTTCTTGACATTTTCAGAAGTGATTCACCATTGCCTTCTTCTTCCTAGGGCTGAGAGAAAGTGACTGGCACAAAGTCACCCAGCTGGCTTTGTGCCTAAGACAGGACTAGAATTTATAGTCTTCCGGTTTCTAGCCTGGTACCTTGAACCACTATACTAAACTGACTCTGATATAATGGTTACCAGCTGCATCACCAGTGTGAATATCTTCTCTTATAAATAATTACCTTGCACAAAACCATAAAGTCAACTTTAATCATTTGTACTTCAAAGCTTCAACATATCAGATCCAACACAATTAATTTAATACAAACTGTACTGGCTACACTTCTAGTGTTACCTGCTTTGTTTCTGCAATCTACAACTGTAATGAAATAGTTTCTTCTTCTTTTAAAGGAAAATAAAAATACTTCTAGAGAAGAAAGGTCATCTTGTGAAACAAATATTCTTGATAATTAAGCCAATTATCATCTTCATTTTAACAGTGAAGGATGATCATAGATGTTCATATGTAAATATGACTTTTCATAGATTAGACTAGATTTCATAGATGTTCATATGTAAATATGACTTTTCAAAGATTAGTGAAACTGCTAAGATGTATTTAAAAGCTGTACTGCTTTAACTCTGGATATTTTATTGATGAAACATTTGCTTTGAAAATAGTGGGAGTTTTGGATTTGATCAATCCCAAAACAGATGGCGTGATCCATGCAGTGTTAGGTACTTTTGTCTCCTGTTGCTTTAAATGCAAAAGTGCCAAGAACATGCTTAACTCTCCCATTGAAATCAATGAGAGTTTCAAGTGATTCACTCTGACTGAATCAATGCCAGAAACTGTTCAAACACAATCTTGTCTATTTTGCAAAATGCAGATGGGACCAACATTTACAAGGATTTATTGAACTATTTAAGGAAACTGAATACGGCCAGTTTTTGACAAAATATTTTAAATAAAAATCAACAGATATAACCCAATAAATCTAATCAGCATTTTCTTCATCTTAATATGTTTTGATCTGTTACAATCATGTAGAGATTAAAACAGTCTTATGAAATATAATACAGAAACAACAATTGTATGAAAATCTTGGAAACAGAGGGATAAACTGATTTCACTGATTGGTATTGTGAATATTTAATTTTATTCAAGGCACTGAAATTTAAAGTCCTTGAACCAAACATTAAAAAGTGCTGAATCATACCCTACTTTCCCCTAGAGTTATATGAAGAACAATGATGCATGGACAGAAAACAAAGAAATCCTAAAAATGTGAGCTCCTATATGTAAAAACAGAAGATGTACAGCATGTTTTTCAGGTGGTTTAAAATTTCAGATTATTGCATCAAGAATTGCAACAGAAATAATCCAATTTATTTGATAACCCAAATCCATTTTGCATAAGTGGCCTATGCTCTATAAATACATAAACTACATAAACGTGTCACACTTTTTTCAGTGGATCTGCTCTGGAAGTCTAATATGTGTAGCTCAAAATATGTGTATATTTTCTGGTGCTAATGTATCAAACACATTGAGTACTTTCTGTCAATAGAAAAGAAGACACACATTCAAAAACTCTTATGGATGGATAGGGATTCTTCAAAAGAGATTTTGGATGTGCAGAGATAGAACACGGAGAATTTTGCCCACCAAGGACTTGTGAGATAATAATATGAAAATATCTGGTAAAACAAGTTTAAGAAAATCTCTACAGTAGGTAATAAACTGTATTTATGTGTAGACAAGCGAGAGAACAACCACATTACTACATGTGTACTCAGTGAATTTACCATTCAAAACAACACCCCATACAATATATAGTTAGGTTTTAGATTTTGCTTCCTCAAGATGTGGTGACAGCCCCAGGGACTTTAAAAGGGCATCAGACAATTTAAGATAAAGCTATGGATGACTGAACTAGTAGTCACAATGGCTACATCAGAGTATCAGTTCCTCAGTATAGCCAATGGACAAGCTGCAAATCCCCCATATTCACATGTAGTTAGCCAATAGCTGAGACTGAATCCACATTCTCAGGAAGCAAAGATATTCTTTCTGTCACATATGAAAGGCAGATTCCCTGAAGCTCTTCCCTCTCAGAGAAAAAGAGCTTTAGTTATCTGAGGATCCTGAGGCAGAACTCTGAGAGAAATACAGAAAGAAGGCATGCACCAGACTTTGATTAAAGTAGAAGTTCCAGGGAAAAGGAAGTTCCAGATAGACTGAAGCAGCAGGAATAGCTTTTTCAAGTGTCTTCTATTTTTGTAGAAACTGTGCTAGGATTCTATCAGCCCTTTTAGATTTTTTATTAAACATTTCCTATTTTTTGCTATATTTCCCTATTTTTCAATGTTCTAGGAAGTTAGATGCTTAATCTCAGCTTTCATTCACTGCTTCTTCAGGCTGTTCATGAAGTTATTAATTTCATTTGAAAACTTTCTGTAGTCCGTATTACTCAGTTAAAAAATAACTTCGATTTGCCAACAGAGAATGGCTATTTGTAGCAGACCCTCACCTTCTTGTGGTCTGCCTGGAATACTGCATGTATGTATGCACTCCATCCATCCATCCATCCATCCATCCATCCATCCATCCATCCATCCATCCATATGATAATAGTGTGCTTTATAAATTTCTCTTAAAGTTAGAGGGGTTTTGTATTTGATGCATTTTCTGTTTTTTTGTATGTGTGTTCTTAAAAATAAAGTTCAGTTTTATTTATCTCTTATGATATTGGCCTACCTCTCAAGGAAGAGCTAAAACTTCAAGTCACAAGCCTATAGGCTATGTAGCTAGGGGGTTACATTATTTTTTCCCTCCATTATTACCTTTTTAATTACCAGTAACGCATCAAAGGTTGAGGGAACCCTATCTCTCTCATATACCAGGGTCAGGGGGAGGAGACTATGTAAGGAACTCCCTGGAATATTAGGTGGGGGCAACAGCAATTACAAAGCCACTAACCCAAAAGGCAGAATGGCAGAGTCCGGGAATGAAAACCAAGGGGTTCCAGGAGATGGGTTTCGAGACCTACACCCTTCTATCCTTTGGGCTTAGCCATATCACTTTACTAGGAAAACAAGAGGAGGAAAGGTTTTGGGGCCTTATGATATTTGTAGGCTTCCCAGTGACATCTCCTGTCCTACTGCATGGCACAAGATAGAGAGGAAGCAGGTCTGATCCCACAAGGTACTTTTAACGTTTTTTGTTCCTTTTTCTCCTCCTATATATAGCTTCTTACATTAACCTGAACATATACATTACTGTCTTCTAAAGAAAGTAGATCTATAGCATACTATTAATTTGTAGATCCTGTCAAGGCCCAGGGTCCACCTCATTCAGAAATAAAAATGAAGAGTAACCAAAAATGGGCTTGTTTAGCTTCTTAGTTGTTCCTCAGAGAAGAACACAACCAATACTAATATTTACTAAAAGAGCTTTGATCATCATGTACATGCTCAGATGTTTAAACAGACAAAATGGTGCTAAAATGTATTCCCATATTCTAATAATGACTTCAACAGTATATTTTTCCCGTGTAAATATTTTATTGCAAACTACTTTTGTTATAAAATAAATGAAATAAATGTTCAAGTATATTTTTAATTGGACCTGTTCCTATGACATTAAATAGGCTGACATACAAAAAAGGAAGTTGCTGAAACTTTTTATAATATTTATTTCTGTGACTGGGTCTAATAACTTTTTGCATATTTAATAGCTTTTGCACAATTTACAATGCAGTGTGTCACGTCATAAGTTATTAAGAACTTCTGAATAACCAAGCAATATGGTAAATGTGTTTTTGAAACTAAATTCATAAATAAGCAGCCCTGTCAATAAATAGCCAGCTGTGTAACCCTTGATTTCTATGATTACTTGTCACTCAAACCTCAGGTTCTAATGTTTTATTAAAACAACGCACCCAAATTATAAAGATGTATTTGCAAATGTCAAGTACCATAAGAACCGACATTTGTGAAAGTTAATTCTGACTTCAGTCATTTAAGAAGTTCTACCCGTTTGTATCTTATTTACATTCTCCACCAGCAAAGTTTTGCCATGCTCACCTCAAGGGCTGCCATTACTGTTTTAACAGCTGGTCTTGTGGAAATATTTGTTTATTAATACCTCTACAGAACACTGTCATCTTCTCTAGTCACTCAGACTTCTGAAAATTATTGAGGCACACCTAGGTATAATGACTATTTGTCTCTCAAAACTTGCATTCCTGTTACTAGAGATTTTGTACTTTGTTCTGCTGCTTTCCTTCCAAAGCAAACTAGAAAAGGAAGGAAACAGTGTTTTATGCCAAACATATTGTCTTACCAAAAGCCCATGCCAGTGCTTATTGAGAATTATTTAGAACTAATTTATAGATGAGATAAAACCGTATTCTCATTCCAGCAGAATCAAAGAGTCCAGTGGGCAAGTCTAAAAGAAGAAGAAGATTTAGCTTCATTCCCAAGAGAAAGAATAATAGATCTTTCATATATAGAATTTGATTGTTGTGTTAAAATTAGATTTTTTTGAAACAACATTAACTGAACAATAACCTCAAGGTTTATTTGGCTTAATGTTGGATCCATCAATCTTTGAAGTATTTTTTTCCAGACATTTTAACAATAAAAAGATTTTCACCTTTTATATTATGTTGCAACATTGGGTTATATTCACTTTTTACCTTGAGAAAAAAGGCAGTGTCTTATGCTAACATTTCCATATGAAATAGCTTAAAATAACCTTTTTCAGCATGCAGAACCTATTTGTATAACTATATATGATTTTTAGTACAACCTTGACTCAGTGTTAATGTGTCTTTGTATATTATGTTTAGCATTTTTATGCCAACCGATTAACCTTTGTATTCTTTATCCTGTATCATTCCAGAGTGCAAGATGTGGAATTATGAACTGAAGTTACAGGAAAGCAGATTTTGGTTGAATGTTAAAAAGAAAAAATCCCAACAAGAAAAAACAGTTCAACAGTAGAATGAGAAAGGAGGTGGGCTCCCTTACATAGGCTGTGTTCAAGGGGAAACTAGATAGTTATCTGACAGGGGTGCTTTAGATCCCTCCACTGAGCAGGGAGCTGGGCTGAATGGCCCAACTCTATGCAGACTCCCTGGAGAAGGGTGCATAGATAAAACTCTTGTCAATTTAACTCCTGCTTGTTTTGCCTGGGCTTCCCTGGGCAGAGGGAAAGAGTTGTAAGGGACTGAAAACGGTTTTAAAGGCCTGGATCAACTCTGGGTGTAGACTGGACTTGCTAGAGCCTCTCTGCATTTTTATGACTTATCTACTCTCTTCACTGGCAGAGCATGATTAAAGATACTGGGGAAACCACCTGGTTGCAGAATTGCAGATATGGTATTACTAACCTTTCAGACGTTTTAATATGCAATGTAGTGATGGTGGTAAGATGGCTCAGATTGATGACTGATTTTTTCCTTCCTTCTTTCCCATTACAACGACGTGGATTTGGGTGGTGGTTGCAATTTCTATTATTCCCCCCTTTTTTTTTAACTAGGATAGAGTAAATGAGATGTTTGTTTCTCTAGGACTCTCAGCGCTTCAGGGAAAGGACACTGAATGCTGCCTTCTGTTCTCCTTCACTGGTCCAGTAGTAGAAGGGGCACTCACTGGCCCACTGACTGGTAATCTCAACATGTTTCTTCTACTTCATGGTTGGCAACACTGAAGACAACTACAAGCCATTTTCAAACTGCTTTGGGAGGTTATGGGATGAAAATAACATGGCATAGGGCCTGGTTGCTTGAGGGACTGTCTGTCTCCCACAGTACTGGCCTGGCTGGCTCAATCTGGCAGGATTGGTGTGCTCCAGGTTCCTTTGAATAAACAAACAGCCCCCCCAACTGGTGTTTCGAAGGGCCTTGAAAACCTAGCTATCCATCCAGGCCTTTGGCTAGGGTGAGTGAAGCCCCTTGCATCATGTAGGTTTGTTTGTTTTCATTCCTGATTTTTTGCCGTCCTTACTCTTTATTTTTGTCTGTTTTTGCATTTTTCTTGTTTTTAATGTTTGTATTTCTAACCACCCAGAGTTTTTGGGAATCAGGAGGCATATTTAATAATAATAATAGTAACAACAACAATATAGCATCAGTGTTCAAGTGCTCTTGGCCTAATTGCCTAGAATTCTGACATAATTTCCTATAACTAAGTTTCATTGTATTCTTCAGTATGTATTCATACATGAGGAAAAAAATGAGACTAAAGGGCAAAGAACTGCAATGATTGTCCGCAACAAACTAATAGAAATCTAATATATTTTAGCTGTGTTAACATTTGTAATAGAGTAGAAATTATTGTTTCTACTTATGTCAAGTAGGACTGATTGGTACAAAAGCCCTAAAGAATGGCACTATACTGATAAGTCTATAAAGAGTTGAGCAAAAATGAAAATAAATTCTGTCTAGCTCCTCCTAGGAAGTGCATAGACCTCAGGGTGAGAGTAACAGAATGTGCGTACCAATTACTTCTTTAGTTCAGATAGGCTCTTCTATGTAGAACTGAACGATGATCTAGAGTTATTATAAACAGACTATATCTGTTTTCGATATCATTAGAAACAGATTATATCTGCTTATAATACCATCAATCATAGAATCCTTCTGGGGCAGCTCCAAGAGCTGGGGGAGGGGGGGGCAGCATAGCACAGTACAACACAAAAGAAGAAAAGTAGAAAAGAAAAAAGAAATCAAGACAATAATAAAGAAGTAGCTTCCAACCTTCAGGACACCGAGCACAATTTAATGTAGTAACATTTCATACTTGTTTAAAACTACAAATAAAAAAAATCTTTTTCCCACAGTCTTTTATCTAGGTGAAATCTACAAATTGTCATCTTTTCAGTCCTGGTTCAGCAAAAAGTCCATTAGGAGTTACCAGAAATATCAAGCAAATAGTTTATCCTTGATCAGATAGTCCAATTACATATTCCTTCTGTTTGCTCTTCACAATCTTGACCTTTAAACCATTCCAATGGCATCACAGGATTTGATCTTAAATCAATCTTTGGCATTCAAATGGAGTCTTCAGAACTTTCACCAGCCTACTTTGTAAATCCCATAAAGAGACATCATCCAGGATTTCTTGTCACAGCTGTTCCATGTCCAGATCCTTTTCTTGATTTGTCTTTTGTATTCTCATTTTGGTAATCTCAATTTTGTTGTCTTCCATGCCTTCAAACTCTATAATGTCTGGGTCAGGTAAGAGTTGTTTCTTAAATTTTTTCTCATCATTATCTAAAGTTTAACCATTGAAATCTGCATAAAGTTGTTAATATCTCAGTCCATTTTTCAAAGGATTCTTTAAGACAAATAAAAGCTATAGCCGGCTTAGCCGTTTTAATTCTTTTCTGCCTGGTCCTTTAGTTCCTTCTAATGCCCATTTGCAACCTTCATCAAGACTCAGTTCCTAAATGGGTTGAGTCCCATTTCAATAGTTTCCCATGGGTATGTTATTTAATTACAGTGGTACCTCGGGTTATGAACACCCCTCCTTACGAATTTTTCGAGATACGACCAGCTCCGGCCCCAAAAATTTACCTCGACATGCGAACTCCGCCTCGAGCTACAAACCAGATCCACGGCCATTTGCCCTGCTGCCACGCGGTCGCGGCTTCCTGTGGGCGAGATCACGGTAGCAAGGAGACGTTCGGTGAGGCTTGTGGTGTGTTTTGTGGCATTTGGAAGGTTTTTGGTGTGCTTGTCAGCATGGCTCCAAAGAAAATGCAGAGCAGGCTTGGCAAGAATAAGGCTTTACATTGAACCTTATGGGGAAATTTGCCTCGTGGTGTGACCAAATTCGGAGGGCGGATTAGCCATATTTACACTGAACCTTATGGGGAAATTTGCCTCGTGGTGCGACCAAATTCGGAGGGCGGAACGGATTAACCGTATTTACATTGAACCTTATAGGAAAATTTACCTCGCGTTGCGACCAACTCGAGTTACGATCAGAGTCACGGAACGGATTAAGTTTATAACTCGAGGTACCACTGTATATACTTGTTTTTCAAATGTTACAGCAAAAATAGCCAATATTCCAAATCTCTCTGGTCTCCCAATCTGTTTAAAACTTTCTTAAAATCTTTTTTTTTTGGCTTTTTGCCAATTATGTATTATTTTAAACTCAAAATCCCTTAAATCCAAAGAAGAAGGTAAAACAGGTGTCAAATTAAGCTTGCTGTTTTGAAGGTCTCTAATATCAGTAAAGTAGTTAAACTGAACATTTCTGAATATTAGAAAAAGAGTTTAGCTGGCTTAGTGTCCTTATTAAAGGCTCTGCTGCTGCTGAAAGCAAAGATGTAGTCTCCCTCAGCTCCTGGAGCTTAAAACCAAGGGAGATCACTGTTTTATGGTCCCCCTTGCAAAGAGCTGCCATTCAGAGCACTCGTGGGCAATCTCCAATTCTCCCCCCCCCTGCAGAGATTCCGAAGGACTGGTCTACTCTTCAGTCAGCCATAACTCAACTGGAAATTCCATCTTTGGTTCTGGATGGGGTGGCACTGCCCCAGACAGACCCAGTGTGCAATCTGGGGGTCCTCCTGGATTTGTGTCTCCTGTTTGAGGAACAGTTAGCAGTAGTGTCTAAGAGGGCCTTTGCAAAGCTTCAGGTTGTGTATCAGTTGTACTCATGCTTGGACTAAGGGGCCCTGCTCATAGTTGCTCATGCTCTCATGACCTCCAGATTGGATTACTGCAACACGCTTTACATGGGGCTGCCCTTAAAGAGCATTTGGAAGCTTCAGCTGGTGCGAGCAATTAATGGTGTCAGTTTTTGTGCTCCATGCTTTCAGTTTGCTTCCTGGTGCAATTCAAGGTGCTGAAAGTCACCGTTAAAGCCCTTCACGGCTTGGTACTGCACTACTTACGAGACTGTCTCTCCCCAATTGTTTCTACCCGTGCCATCCGGTGTGGCAGGAGGGGCATGCTCCAGGTGCTCTTGGCTAAGGAGTGTCACCTGGTGGAGCCCAGGAGGAGAGCCTTTTCTGCCATGGTGCCCACCCTGTGAAACATCGTTCCACCTGGGATTAGTTTAGCCCTGACCCTGCTGGCCTTTCACAAGGCCCTAAAAACTTAGTTTTGTGCCCAGGTCTGGGGTCCTGGGAATGTGATAGAGTCTGTCTCTTGGCTTTGTTGATTGTTGTTTTATGACGCTCAGCTGCTATGGGTTTTTATTTTATATTATGTATTTTATTTGTTTTTATCTATTTTATTGTCAGCCACCCAGAGTCACGTGAGATGAGTGGCTACATAAATCAAATCAATCAGTCAATCATTAAACTTCCTATAGGATCTTGCATGGTACAGACTATACTCTGTATTTCACTCTAGTTGACTCAATTTCTCCACTCTACAACTGTACTGTATTGGAACACATAGATCTTCTCCATGAAAGTATATGTCATAATACAGCCACTCCTCATTTAATGACTACCTTGGTTAGTGACCATTCACAAACACAACAGTAATAAAAAATTCATTTTCCAATCAATGCACACATTTACAACTAAATTTCCTGCACCTGACTACAAAAGACTTCAGTGTGAAACTGATTAAGGTCTGGTCACTTTCAGGCAGTAGTGCAGCTAGCTGGAGGTTTCAAATCTACTAATTAAGGTGGTAGAGCTGAGCTTGTTAACTTGTGGTTAGCACTTTTTAGGGAAGTCCTGAGCTGTAGAGAAAAGCAGCTCAGAAAGAGATAGCTTGTTTAAGTAATCTCTCTACCTTGTGAGGAGGCAAAAAAAAGGGGGGGGGGACAGGTCAGGCACAGGACACAGTACAAGAGAAATTTATCTGAATGAGACAGCAGCAACAGTGATCTTTGCAGCATTTCTCTGAGTCATGTGTTCACTTAGTGACCATTTCACTTAATGACCAAGTTGTTGGAATGGAACATGGTCACTAAACAATGAGAAAATGTAAATGTGTTAAACCTACAGGCTGCTGATTCTTTGTGTTTGTATGTTTTAATCTTCCCTATGGAAAACAACATTTTCCCATAGAATATCACTTTGTCCTACCATGCAGATACTTTTATTTCCCATTATTTATTATAATATATACTGTACATATGTGCTGAAATTAAAAAGCAACATTTTTACAAGCTTCCCACAGAACTCATCAATGCAGAGCACTGCTTTTTAAGATGTGCTCAAAATAAATTATTTCCACAAATTATAATGATTTTCAAGAAATCTGGTAGAAAAGAAAAGATGTATTGGTATCACTCTCTTTTCCATGACCCTAGGGAAAAAGTCAGGCATATTCAGCATTAAAAGCAAAAATCTCAGAACTTTAAAGCTGGCTGCTGGCCCAACAGCACCAAAGGTTTAATTAGCAAGTCAAACAGGATGCTAATAGTCTGTAGGAAGCATGGCTTAGAAAACTGCTCATTTTTCTTGCAATAAAGAAAATAAAGAAGTAATTCTAGGAACCTTTATTAACCCATGTAGTCTGGATAATTACATTATGGTGAAGGTCTGCCACCCTTGCATTAACATAAGTTGCTGCATGTTGGTTTTTGGTGACACAGTATTTTGCCTGGCTCTGTGAAGAAATGATAACATGAGAGTTTTGAGGCTCAAGCCGCATTTGCAGCAAATGGTTTCACCAGACCTTTGCTCAGTGATTGCTTGACCACAAAAAGTTCATTTTCCAGCACACAAAACAAGCCGAAGAAACATTCAATTGAGTAAAGCATTTCCTTAACATAATGCTTCCATTCACCAACAATTACGGCTAAGCCAAAGAGAGAAAACAAGAGCAACAGGAGAGCCCTAAATATTGTCAGTCACCTAGATGGATCTTATAACTGTACACAATATAAAATAAAAAAGGTATCATAGATCGGGCATTGCCAGCCAATTCTAAATTGAATTACACAGCCTACTAATCTTTTTAAGATTAACTTTTAACACTACACATCATGCTAAAATCTGCAACGCTTTCTCTGCCAGTCCAACACTCCTCTGTTTCAGGCTATGCTATCCTGCCTGAAAATGATGCTGTAACAGATGAAAAACTATTATGTATTTTATCCTTACTGTCTATGGGTAGGGTAGCAAAGATACTCAGCATTTCTCTCCCTAGATGTAGTATAATGAAGGAATATGAGGTGTAGCGGTAAGGTTTTCTTTTAGTGGCAATTATCATTAATGGGCAAAAACTGAATATAAATTGTCAAGGAATATAAAGTTATCTCTATTTTTTTTCTCATAACTATTCACACAATAAACATATTTAGAATTTTCTTTTTTAAGTCATAATACCGGGGTCAGCAACATAGCACCCACAAATGCCTAAAACTCACATTGCAATAAATATACCCAAAAGGCTCTATCCTCCCTCTTCGATTTTGCGTGCAGCTCTTAAAAAATTATCATTATTTTATTTATTTCCCCCCCTACAAGTCAAAAAGCACAGAAATAGCTACGTCACTAGAGAAAGGTTGGAAGGAAGAAGAAGAAGAACATCTTTATAATTCAAGACGTCTTCTGCTTGCTAGGTGAGTCTGGGAAGGGTGCACATAACTAGAAGCAGAAGAAGAATCAGATTTCCAAAGCAGAATCTTTTTTTCTGCAGGCTTATTGTTCTGACTGATAGAAGTTGTTGTGGATGAACACAGGTGAAATGCTGTTGGGAAGTTATTGCTTCTAAGTTCCAGCACCGTATTTATAGCTTTGGCTGAGCATTGGTAGGCAATAAATATTAGCAAGAGAGAACATATATAAATGTCATGTTTGAAAATATGCAGAATTAAATTATGGGCATGCAGTCTCTTAATGCAGTTTAAACACAACAGTTTGGGAGAAATTTCCATTCCTGAACTGACACAAATATAGATCCTTCCAGAGTTAAGAAGCAACGATGGTGGCCTTTTTTTTTTTTTGGTACCTTTCTTATTCTTACTGTTGCAAAGGGCTATTAAATATTTCAATTATTACAGCAAGGTCTTCAAAGTGAGAAAGCCCCCATCTAGTCCTAAAGCTAAGAAGACGGCTCCTAAAGATGCGGCCAAACTAATGAAGGCCCCAGGACATTTAAACCTAATCAGCATTTTCATTCAATCACCGCTTTTGAAAACATGCAAAATGTATAACAAGAAGTAGAAAATGGCTCTTTATAATAAATCTTTATTCCAGACATAACAAATGAAACAATATGATGTAAAATTAAGTGCCAGATGGTCAGCTCCAAAATGGGAAAATAAATCAAACTACTTCTGCTAAAAAAAAAAAGGTCCTTTATTTCACTGTACGATATTTGCTTTAACTCAACTAGGAATATTGTCAGAATACATTTCTCCCCCCCCCTTTTTTTTTTTGGTGAATATGGACTTTAAAAAAAATCCAGCACAAAGTAGGTAGGTGAGGAGTTCTGTCCTAACCCCACGCAATTTCACAGATACCTGATCTTTCATCACTTTCCATAAATGAAATATGCAGTTCTACAATGCTTCTGTAATTGTTATGCATCAAACAAACATTTGTTAGACCTTTGATCCTAAGGAAAGTATATATGCCTGTACTGGAACAAAACAAAATATTGCATTTCATATCTAAAAAATAAATGCATGTCAAAATACTAAATAAAACTAAATGAATTATGTACTAAAGACAATATTAATTTCTAATATCTATAATAGTTTTTTTTAATATGAAACATGTATAGATTCCATTCCCTTCATTTAGTCAAATAATACATCCCATTAAGTATATTCTGATTACAGAATCTGGTTTCAAACCCAAATAAACATACTATATTGAAGAGAAGTGCTATCATCTACTTCAGATTAGTCAAAAGATGTATTCATCTAATAAATGAATACATCTCACACTCACACACACCCGAAAAAACTCATGAGTTACATCTGCCAACAGCATTATACTTAATTTACTCAAGTTGTACAAATCATCGTAAATGAGCTAAATCTTGCAGAAGGTTTACACACACCTACTAGAAATTATATTTATTTATGATAATAATACAACTATGCCCAAATTATGGCAAAGATAATAAAGGATACTGATCAAAATTTCAAATTTAAGGCTAAAATTAAAAATGAAAAGTGGCTTGATTCTTTAGCAAAATTGTCCCAATGGAAAATGTAATTGCATAGACTTCCTGTAATTTGAGCAAGTCTGAGTATGCATGTAGAACTACTGGGAAGATTACATGGATGGTTTTATGCAAACACCTGGTGTCACGTTTGGCTTTAGGGAGCATTTACCTTTACTCTACCACCTTAACAGGAACACCTGTACTTTCATCTTGCATATTCATTCTCTTTGTAGATTACACAAAACAGCTGTACTGCAAAAGTACTTAAGTCTGAATCTAAATGACTTTCAAGTAACACCCCATGCAGTGACTATAACAATCTAAAAAATTCAGGACTGGGCCAGTTGTACAAGCAATGCCAATGCCAATGTTTATTTTCAGCATGAGTATTTATGGAGGGTCAACAGAGTTGGGCATAATCTAAGAGATGAGCTGTGAAGTTTTAGAAGATATTACTTTTGAATCACACTTCTTTGGCCAATCCTCAGAAAACATGGTAGTAAAGAAAATCAGAACAGTAACCTGCAATTCAGAAAAACTAATGAAGTTGTAATATAAACACTGGCAGCAGAAATGACCATTTTCCTATTGAGATATCTACCCAATAACAATGATTTTAGTATTTGGTTACATAAAGGTATCCACAGGGAGGCAACTGCACAGAAAATATTTTTGTAGTTCTCTGGAGTTAATGAAGGACCACAGCATCTGGTCTTTGCAATTACATAACGTTTTCACCTTTCAAAGTCGCTCGTAATTTATGTTAACAAATAATACTTACATTTCAGATTTTTTTCAAAATGCAAGTAGTTTCATCCAGTTTTATATAGCTAGTATCTGCAACAATTACGCCCAAATGCAGTACTGTAGTTAAGAGGCTTGCTGCTTCTATACACAACTGAATGCAGCGAGTAAACATGTGCATTGCACGCTACCCATCGCATAATTTTAGTTCTTTGCTCAGTCTGTAATGCTGTGTTTATTGCAAGGTCAGTTAAGTTACTATAAGAGATTTTTAATGAAAACAATTATAAATTTAAAATAACTGTGTTTAAAGCATTTAACAGTCACTAGGGTCAAGTGATTACAGCAGTTACAAGACCCCTGGGATATGTTCACACCAAAACAAAGTGAATAAATTACCCCAGCAGGCGTGTGTAATCACTAAGTGACCACAAAGGTCAGGCAGTGTACAAGCCCAGATGACTTTCATGAAAAACCAATAATAGAAATTTATCAGTCAAGGAAAAAATGCACACACACACACACACAAAAAGTTAGCTGATAGTTACTGCATAAAAGAAACCACAAGGCAAAATGCAGAAAGACAAACCTGAATACAGAAGTAGGAAAAATAAAAATTGGGGTGGGTGTACTACAGTAAACATGAGGTCTTAAACTATTTGATCAACTCAGCCCCTTAAACAGGCATTTCAGATGGACACCTATTAATTTAAAATTCTTGTTCTATCTCATGCTATCAGGACATATTCTGCAAAGAAAAGAGAAAATGAAGGGAAAAATGCTAACAGTCTTAAAACAATGACAAAAACTGTCAGGAATAATACAGGTAGTCCTCGGCTTACAATCACAATAGGGACCAGAAAATTCATCATTAAGCAGTGTAGTCATTAAGTGAGGCATCACATGACCCCACCCAACTTTACATTTTTTGCAGTGGTCATTAAGCAAATCATCATGGTTGTTAAGTGAATCACACAGTTCCCCATGGATTTTGCTAGTTGGAAGCTGTCTGGGAAGGTCACAAATGGCGATCACATGACTGTGGGATGCTGCAACCATCGTAAATATATGCTGGTTGCCAAGCGCCCAAATTCTGATCATGCGATCAGGGGGACGCTGTGACAGTTGTAAGTGAAAGGACCAGTCGTAAGTGACTTTTTTCAGCACCGTCATAACTTCAAACAGTTGCTAAATGAATACAGGACTGCCTGTACTGAGCAAACTTGTTCTTGGTTGTTCCAGAGCACAAAAAGAATCAATACTGAAATTCCAGCAAAAGCAAATTTTGACTAAAAATGTGGAGCAAATTCAAATGAAATGAACTGTCTGCAGTGGATCTGACTGCCTCGGAAGGTGATGGGAACTTCTTTACCAATAGGAAAAGCTAGCTTTAAGTTGCATCTTGCATTGCAGGTCTGACATTAAATTAAAGCAGTCTTTCCAACCAGCATTTTAAAGATGAGCTCATCTGCAAAGGGGGATTATAAGAATTGAAATTCAACATACCTAGAGAGAACCAAGTTGGAAAAGGTGGGTTGGAGAGCTGGATTGGATTACCAAAGAAGAATCCAGTTGCCAGTATTCTGATCGCAGTAACCAGAGACCCTATGATGTTAATCTAGATCAAACTGGCTTCCAGTGGGTTTCCAAACTTAATATAAATGCTGGTCTGTCCTTCAAACTTCAGATTTGTCATCTGGCATACAGTAAAAATTAGGTTGTGGGATTCCTTTTCAGGGGAGATTTGCCTAGCCCATTTCCTGCTGTTTTTAGAGATGGGACTAAAATAATTCTTGTTCAGAAAGATTGTGGGGACCTCCGAGTATGCTTATTGTTTGAACGGACCAGCTTCATGAAGCCGTCCTTACTCAACTTTCTGCAGCTGATTCATCAACTCTAGTTCTAATGCTTTTGTTTTGTTTTTGTGCTTTTTGTGATGTGGACACTCTCTCTGCTTTCTTCTGGCAGACTGCTACTTTGTCCTGTTTTACTTTTGTTGTGGGTTTTAAATGATTTAGAAAACCACACTGTCAACTTTTTAGATCAAAAGATGAGTTATAAATATTTTAGTAAACAGGGGTGTGTGCCAGAGATACGGTTTATGAATGAATCAGATGAAATAAATCCCATGAATCTGGGAAGAAGCAGCATAGAAGCTCACTCTTGCATTGGAGCGTCCTGGAGATGATAGGAAGATTAATTACTTTTTCAATCTGCAGCTGTGAAGAGCAACAATGTCCTATTGTGATTAACTGCGGAGGCAATTCAGGATCAAATTGCTTTAAATACATAAATTGGGTTGGATTCTGAAAAGTTCAAACCACTCATCCAAATAGATTTTCTTTTTTTTTCCCCTAAGAAAAAGCTTTAACCATTCTTTTATGAATAATAATTTATTTCCCTAAGGGATTTCCAAGAGAATCTGAACAATGTCATTACAGGGCTTTAGAGGCATGTCACTGTACAAAAACTATGAGTGCACTGACACCCTCAGAGAGGGTGAGTAGTGAAATATGTATTTTGACATCATCACACAAACCTCACCATTTGCATACCTGCATCTGATGTTGGGGTGCAAAAGGGCAGGGTTTGCATTGTAACATCACAACACACTTATTATCATTATTATTATTATCATAATCATCATAATCATTGTTATTATTATTATTTTTCATTGTGGATAGATACGGATGTCTGTGTAAGATATGTCACAGCCATGCTTTAAAAGATATAAAATATGCAATTTCATTTACACAACCAGAATTTTTGGAATGCCAATTTGTTTTCCTAGAGTAGAGTCATATTCCCATGTTAATCTTATTATTCTTCATTTTCTTCCTTTTCTAAATAACTTCCCCAAGTTTTCTAACTCTATACCATAGCCCTCAAATTTTATGCAGGCCAGTGATACATATGACGATGACTTTCTGTCTTTTATTATACTTGTCAAACCCTTATATCAACTTATTAATGGCTCACTAATAGTGACAGATACTTTCCTCCTTGAAGACTATATAAAGAAGAATCTTCAGTCATCATGATATTAATGTCTGTACCCCTTTATCTGAAACATATATCCATGTCCTAGTGTTATTCTGATGCACACAGCCCTTTTCAAACCACATTTATTACTGCATACCATAGAAAAAGCTATTATATTTTTAGTATTCCTATTTTGCAATGGCCCAAAACTCAGATATCCTTTAAGTCAAGCAATTATTCAGCCTTTGTCATCATGGGATGCCAAATGACAAAGCTTATGTTGCTGAAAACCCAAGATCAGACATATAAATCCACATTAATTAACAGAATCATATTTTGGTTGCACAGGGTATATAACAAGATGACAAGGTTGCAAGGTGAATGCTTTTCAAAGCTGTAACACAATTAGGAGGCTGTAAGTGACACTTGGAAAGCAAAGGTTAATTAGGGTCATCAAAATGCAGTGATTTCTTACCTAACCAATCATTAAACTTCTTAACCTCAGAGGGCAGCCCCAACTCAGTGAAATCGCCTGTATGAAGCAAGATGTCCCCATAAGGCATCTGGATTCCATCTGTTCTGGAGTGTGTATCTGAGATGCAGACAAACCGTGTGTGGCCTGCTGGTTTTGGGGTGTCATATGGAATAGGGTCGACCCTAAAATAAATGAAAGAGATTCCATTAAAATTAAACTTGCTACACACATTAAACATATTAGGTGTACTGACCATGTAGATATTTCCTACATGATAGGAATTTTCAGTCTTAAAGAGAGCTCTGTAACACATAAATTGTTTTGTTTTTTTTTAATTTGCTTGTTTGTTTTTAGCACAACTATATATTAGGAGAATAAAGATCTGAGAATACTGTATATGTTATTAGTCAACTCTCTTGGCAAATACAAGTTATTATGCTTCTATCACAAGGCAACTTTTTATCAAAGTATGACGAATGATAGATGGGAATATAGAAAATGTTGGTTGGAATCAGGCAGCATCAAACTCAAATAAAGTAAGCATGTACGGTCTTTCCATTCCTACATGGCTGCATCATGCTGGTTATATACATGACACATGACATACATTCACAGATCAGCAAAGACAAAAGTCCTGTTGGAATCACCTGTTTCCAAGTATTGTTCTAATGGTGTGCATATTCTCTCTCTCTCTCTCTCTCTCTCTCTCTCTCTCACACACACACACACACACACACACTGTGATTTGGCTTTGAAGAAAAAAAGGAGTTTTGGAGCGCAGAGGGCATAAATGTAGCATCTCTAACCTACTTCTCAATGTCTTCCTGAGATAGTACAGGAGCTAGGCAGGGCAGCAGCACAATCTAGGGAAAAGATGGAATAGTTTAAAGGAACTGCCAACGGGTGTTAGGTGAGCACCCTGCACACTCAAAAACAACATTTCTCCTTTGAATCTAAAGAGCTGCACAATCTGTGTGCATTTATGTGTACATGTCATTGTGTATATGTGTACATCAGCCTATACACAAGTAAGATAAATGTATTTCTCTCTTTCTTTCTCAAACATACCCATACTGAAAATGCATTCTTCAGAAAGAATAAAAGATTAACATTTTGGTGAGTTTTTATTATTAAATATATTATCAATCATTTTGCAGATTTTACCTCAGAGTGAATTAATTGTTTATAGAGCACCTTTAATGCAAAAAAAAAAAAAAAAAAGCTCAGTCACCCAGGTATGAAAGTATTTCAAGCATTACACTCATAATTCAATTCAATATTTACAAATATAACTGGCAATATCGGTTTTGGAAGTTCTCTCTTCAATTATTAGAGGACATCATTTATTAAGAGAATAAAAATTTACCATTCACCTGGATGACAAGAGCACGAGCAGATACCAGTCCACATATTTGCACAAGGTTGTCCATCTAGCAAGACACCATCATCGTCACCATAGAAGTTTACTCACCTTACTAACTTATCTACTAAAACAATGTTTCTAAACTATATATGCAAAACTGTATTTTCAACACACTGAATGTTCTATCATCCCCTGGCTTCCAATCCTAACATAGGTGTAGAATATTCAGTCAGTCCATAAGCATTCTAGAGATGTTGTTATGCAGAGGAAGGAATGACTTGATATAATACTTACTAATATTTCAGAGAAGGGTAGGGAGATTAAATATGATGGCCATAGCAAGATTCAAAAACTAAAGCAAGAACAATTATGAAGGTTTGTGAGATCATACACTTGCACTTGAAATTATTTTCACTTGTATTTTTGCTTAGCTTTGTCCTTGTACACACACACACACCACATAGGAGGTTAGAAAACAAAACATGGGGTTACTTTTATGGATAACCCAAAGACTGCAGCTAGTGCAAAGTGTGGCAGCTAATTATTACTTGGAGATGGAATACTAGCATTAGTACTAGTGACTGATTTTGGAATTCATTGATCAGGAATAGAACTCCTGTATCAGCAGAAAATGTGCTTCCTCTAAACACTATTGCTAAAAATGGATATCCTAGGTTCCTACCATTTCACGGGACCAAACCATGAAAATTCTAACACAATGGTTCTCAAACATTTTGGTCTCAGACCCTTTTACATTCTTAAAAATGATTGAAGACCCCAAGGAGATTTGGTTTATGTGGGTTATATCTACCAATATACAGTGTTAGAAATTAAAACTGAGAAATGTTAAAATATTGATTTGACTTCACAGACCCCTTGAAAGGGTCTCAGGGGCCCCCAGACCACTGAGAACCACTGTTGTAGTATAAGCTCTGTAACAGGCACATCACAGAGGGGGAAGGAAGGACCCATATAATGAACCCGTCCATATTCGGGCTGTTCTTCTTAATTCATTCTATGGCTCTTGTAAAAAAGTATAAAGAATCTTTGCACCAAAAAATTGTTTTCCCCCTTCCCTCATATATGTTCTGAGTGGCTTCTTTTCTGGTTGGCAATTAGTGTTCTGCACACACGTTTAAAAAATGCTTTACAATATGTACGTGTGTATGAAGCACTTCTTTTCATAAAGCAAACGTGTCTTTTTCTACCTCCATGGGGCCATAAGCTCCTCTCAGATCTCATTTCATTTCACTTTTTTCCCCAGCAAAGGTGAATGGCTGTGCATACATATATACGCAGAGATAGTCAAGAACAATTTACAAAACTGCCGGGTGAGCATGGAAAGGGATAGAGCTGCTTTACTGATTCAAAGAGAGGTGCTTCATGCATGCTCTTGCAAACTGTGAAATATCTCTTTTGAAAGATTTGAACGGCCTTATTCCCAACACTGGGAACTGTACACGATGTAGGAAAGCACAATTTGGCTCGTATAGCTTTCTTCTGAAATTCTCTGCCCTGGAAATCTAGTTGTACAAAAATTGGTTTTGCCCCAGCGCCTGGTCAAAAACCAGTTATACGTGCAGATTTTTAAATCTTTGAGAGTGGAGATTAGTAGCATGTTCTTTTGACACGTTCATTTCATGCTGATGATTATTCTGGTTATTTCCATGCATGCAGACTTTCATGTTTATGGTTAGTTTGCTGAATTAGCCACTGTTTTGCTAACTATATTCATCCTGAGACTTATAAATATATGGCAGGCTACAAATAAAATTAAAAAAAAAAAACAGACAAATCATTTCCCTAGTACCAATATTTGGACCAATTATTACAAACCTTTAAAAAGAAATTAAGAGACGGCATTTTCACTCTTCTACTTTGTTTTTTAGTCTTTCCCATTCAGATGTCAGCTGAATGAACTATGCTTATTACAAACCTTGCTTATTCTTCCAGATAACCCCACAGAAATAATGAATGTGTAGAATTATATAACTCCTATCACCATGTAGAAAATCTCAGCAAAAGCATGCAATTAATAGACTTTTTCCTCTTACAATGTTCTTAAATTAGTAACAGTGTCATCAGAGACTGAATTGGCAACCTAGATATAATTGTACTGATAGAGATAGATAGATAGGTAGATAAGATAGATAGGTAGGTAGGTAGGTAGGTAGATAGATAGACAGACAGACAGACAGATTTAACATGTTTATCTAGTGACTTTCCTCCTTACAATGTAGTACCAGGATAAATGCTTTGATTTTATAAAAAAATATCAGTATGTTAGCCTATGGTTCTTTGTGGTTAAAATCATCTTTAAATCATCTTTATAAAATCATCTTTATAGCTATTGTAAAAAAAAAAAAAAAAGAGTTTAAAGATAGATTTAAATTGAACTTTTACTCTAGGGTTACAACATAACTCATTTTTCCTATCATCTAATATGTTTCCTAATCATCAAACCCATGTATCGTAATTTCATTTTTTTCTGTTTCATGCAAAAAGTCCAAAAGGGGTTTCCAATCAGCATTGAACTTAACCAGTGTGTTTTCTCTGATCAAAGCTGTCAATTTAGCCATCTCAGCAAGCTCCATCATCTTCATGATCCACTCTTCCACTATGCGTAATGTCAAATCCTTCCACAATTGTACATATAGGTTTTGCTGCTGTTAGCTTCATTTATTTATATATATATGCCACCAATCTCACTGTACAAGTGACTCTCATGAATCATATATAAAAACAAAGTTCCATGTGTTTTTTCCAACTCTTTGTCAATCAGGCCCAAAAGAAACATCTCTGGCTTCAATTGTATATTAATCTTTAAAATTTTCTGAATTAATGTATGTATTTGGATCTATTTTTTAAAACTTTTTTACATATCCACCAAGCATGATAAAAAGTCCCCTCTAGTTCTTCAGATTTCCAAAAATTGTCTAAAATGTATAAAGGTACTTTAAATATAAGTACCTTTATACATTTTAGACAATTTTTCTGGTGACAAGTACCAATGATACATCATCTTATAAAATATTTTCTTAAGATTATAACATAATGTAAATTTCAGTCCATTCATTCATTCATTCATTAAATTTCTCCCCCGCCCATCTCCCCCAAATGGGGGAACTCTGGGCGACTCACAGAAAACATTAAAACCATAAATATATATAAATACATAAAACATCAATTTAAAAACATTACTAAAAAAAGAAAAAGAGAGTCCAAGAGATGAAGAATCTGGGGCTGAAGACAGCAGGCCTCTATGGGGCTAGCAATCCCAATGCTTGAAGTATTCCCTCCCCACCCAAAGCCAAGTGGCAGAACCAGGTCTTCAAAGCCCCACGGAAGGCCAGGAGTGAGGGGGCCAATTGCACTTCCGGGGGCAGAACGTTCCAAAGAGTGGGGGCTACCACAGAGAAGGGTTTGTATGTCATAACCAAAATTTTTGGCCCATTTTATCATACATTTTTTCACTTGTTCTTCTGTTTCAAATCTAAATAAAAGTTTATACATTTTAGCAATAACATGTTCATCATTTGTACACAGTTCTGTTTCAAATTCAGTCTTAGAATATTCAGAACCAAAACTCCTTTTATCTACTTTAAATATTTCTGATAATTGTACATAGAAAAACCATTGACATGTATCTTTCTAATGTCAAGTCATCTCTTGATTTCATTTTGAATTCTCCCTGGGAAAATTCTAACATATCACCAAATGTTAACCATTTATGTGTAATTATCATTTCTCTTCTATAATATGCTTCTTGTAGTGAGACCACAAAGGTATTTTCAGACACAATCTGGATTTATATCTATTCCATATTAATATGACCACTTTCTTAATATGACCATCTTTCTGCCACTGTTTAATTAGTACATCAGTTATCAAAACAGGTATTGTCTGAAGCAAAAATAACATTCTAGGCAAAACATTAATCTTAATTGCAGAAATTCTTTCCAACAATGATAACTGTCATTTGTCCCATCAAAACATCTTTTTTAACTTCATTCCATGTCTTAACCTAATTATTTTGAAAGAACATACAGTTCATATTTGTGAAAGTAACACCCAAATATTTTACATTTTCTCAATCTTGAAATCTGTTTTGTTCATCAATTCTGATTGGTCTTGCGTCTTCACATTTTTTGTTAGCACCTTTGTCTTCTGTTTATTAATCTTAAAACCAGCTAATGCACCAAATTATTTTAATTTTTCTCAGTAGTTCAATCCCCTTTAAAGGATCTTCCAAAACCAGCACCAAATAATCTGCAAAAGCTCTCTACTTGTAAGTTTTTTTAATTTTTACACCCGTTATCCTCTCATCTTGCCTTATATCTCTATTCAAAACCTCAAGAACCAAAATAAACAGAAGAGGGGATAATGGCAACCTTGTCTTGTTCTGTTTCGTATCTCACAAGGTTTCGTTGCATTACCATTAACAATAATTTGCACTGTCTGTGAAGTATAAATTGATTTTACCAATTCTACAAAGTTCTCCCCAAAGTTCGTATCTTCCAAGACTTTAAATAAAAAGGGCCAATTTAAATTGTCAAAAGCTTTCTCTGCATCTAATAAGATTGATGCAACTTGTTTTTCATTATGCTGTTCCAAGTATTCTATAATATCCAATACCATTCTGACATTGTCTTTTAACTGTCTTTTAGGTAAAAATCTGTATTGATCTTCATAAATAAATTCTTGCAGAATTATTTTAATATCACTGTCACTTTGCTTCAAAGAGTCCTTTCTCCAAAGAATGAGTTTCTGTGTTTGCCTGAAAGAATATTATTGAGACCCGTCTCATTAAGCATCAATAGATTCACCAGACCCATACTTTTACCATATATCCAGCACTTCCTGCATCTTATTCCCCAACGTATTTGCTATTTTAAATTTTCAAAGGGAGATATTAAAACCAGTAGCTGTGCAAAGTCAGTTTTCTATTGTGTGTCACAGCTAACAAAATCTGAGGCTATTTTTTTCTGTTGAAAATGTAAGATGCTTGTTTGAAATTATATATTTGCTTATACTTCACAAGCCTGATTTGCCATTTACAATTATAAGGCACCCACAATGATTACATGAGACAGCACTGCCAAAAATGCAATAATTCTCATATATTTATGAGACATAAATACACACACACATACACATACGTGTACACATAAACTCTTCATATTCTTGTTTGCAGATATAAAATTTAGGGGGTGTGACTACTAATTTAGAAATCATGCAAATAATTTCCATTGTGGCAAGGATGCATGAGGAAAATGTATTATCTGCTACTTTTTTTTTTTGTCACAGGTAATGATTTCAGGTCATGAATTGCCCCTTCTCCACAGCTGTACTTTTATCTTCAAAGCATGAAGTTGGTGGTTTTGTTTCTTGAGCCTTGGGAATAGTAAGAGAGATATTCTTTAAATGACTATGGAGTTTTATTCAAGATTTGTTCAAGTTTGTTGTGTAGACTTATTTGTCAATTTGAAAAAATAGAAAATACATTGTTGGAGGGGCTATGGGATTGTTACAAATCCCTATCTTTATAAAGGCTACTTTCTTTAGACAAGTGTAGATGACTGGGAACAAACTCTGATTTCATTTTCTGCTTTATTGAGAAAAGCAGAAAAAGTGAAAAGAATCACCAAAAAAGCACCCTTCGGGAAGGAATCAGGAAAAATTAAGAAAATATATGGGACAGATGTGATTGTAAGTTGTGGAGGTGTTGTTACTGAGATCAGTAAATACCAAGTGAGAATCAACATCAAGGGAAGTTATGCCTCCTATCATTCCTCCATGGAATTATATTGTTTTCAGAGTGAATGTTCCCTCTCCATATTTATGAAATGGGTCAACTGCTTTCTTTCCACTGTTCTTTTCCACACATGGGCAAGTGGAACTAACAGGAGTGAGGCTGCCTTAAGGGTAAAAAAGAAAGCTAAGAAAGCTGGACTTCTTTTTCTCCCAAGGAAAGACAGAAGGCAGGAAAAGATGCTGATAAATTGGTCATATCAAGGCTGCTCAGACTAAATGAATATTGCAGGATATCTTTCCTCCATTACACATACACAAGATGACTACATCTCTCTGCCATACCCAGGAACTGATTTTATTTTTATTTGATAAAATAGATAAAAACTATCATGAACACCTACCACAAACAGAAAAATCCTATAGGGGAGTTTCCCATTTTCAGAAATAGCGTTAGTCCATATTTTTTCTTGGAGACTCAGTTTAAGTATGTCAGCAACTTTTATCTTCAAAATAGAAATAATGTTCATTTCAGGATTATTTTTTAATAAAGGCAATAAACAAATCTTTATTGAAAGTTCTTCATGAAAACTTATTAATGAAAAGCTTATATTAAACCTTTACACACCAACAGGTTACCCCAATAATTCTAGTCATGTTAATGTTCATTGGTTAAATATCAAAATACATTTCGGATTCATATAAAAGTTAAATTATTTTTCCATTATTACATATGCCAGTAGTACAGCTGAATAGGGGATTTTAATTACTCTAACACCTGTTGGAAAAACAGCAGATGAAGGGTCCCATCCAGATGATTCCTGACATGTCTTGCTGACAACTTTCTCTTCCAGAAAGTGGAAAAGGGCAGAGAAGGTCACCTGTCCTTGACTTGATACTAATCAACAGAGAAGACTTACTAAATATGTGGAAATCATAGTAAAATTGGGGTAAATGGTATAATTCAAGGTTTTCAACAATAGCTAAGTGCAACTGAATGCGTATTTTTGAACTGTAAAATGTGGATTTAATAAACTCAGAGAAATAATGTGTAGTCTTTCTTAATTAGAGATGCTAAAGAGAAAAGGAGCTCAAAATGGGTATGAGTTGCCTACATACATACACACACAACCAGAGTTGCAAGCAGTTCCAATGCAAAAAAAATGGGGAAAAGCAAAAATCAATCTGGGTAGCTCAAATGGTCTCCTTTATGATTTTATGAAACTAAATCAAATAGTCATCATCCTTACTCTCTTACCATAACTAGGTCAGCCAATGCCTACCTGAATTAACTTCAGAGATTAGTTCTAAAATATTCCATAAATTTGCAGAATTGTTCAGGCAACAGACCTGAAGCACAAATCAAGTTTTGGAAGAAGAAGTTGCTCATCTTTGGTATTATTCTAATGACCAGAATTAAGTAACTAGAAGTTATATCAAGAAAAATAAAACTTTTTCAAGAGGAATAATACCGACAAGTACTTAATCCTCACCTTCTTGGTAACTACTGCAGTCATACTGCCTTAATGAGAGAAGTAAAATGAAATTGAGACTTCAAGATTATGTATTTATTTAGTCGTTCATTTATTCTTTCCTTCATTCAGTTTCTACAGCCGCCCATCTCAATCCAAGTGACCCTGGACTTCATTTGCTTGGTTACAGAATGGCACTAGAATTAGTGGCCCATGACCAATATTTGTATAAAATATTTGTATATTTTACACAAATATAAATATAATTTTATATAATTTATATAAATATAAATATTTAAAAAATTGTATAAAATAAGTGCCCTTTCCTGGATCAGGATGCCCTTCGAACAGTCACTCACACCCTTGTTATCTCCCAGATAGACTACTCCAATGCGCTCTACATGGGGCTACCATTGAAGAGTATCCGGAAGCTACAGCTGGTCCAGAATGCAGCCACGCGGGCTATTGTTGGAGCCCCAAGGAGGGCCCATGTAACACCTCTGCTCCGTGAGCTGCATTGGGTGCCAGTTTGCTTCCGGGTCCAATTCAAGGTGTTGGTTATCACCTTTAAAGCCCTACATGGCATGGGACCAGGTTATCTAAGGGACTGCCTCTCCCCTATGACTTCAACCCGTCCCACCCGATCACACAGAGGGGGCATGCTTCGGACCCCCTCGGTGAAAGAACTTCGGCTGGCGGGGTCCAGAAGGCAGGCCTTCTCTGCGGTAGCCCCCGCTCTTTGGAACATTCTGCCCCCGGAGGTGCGATTGGCCCCCACACTCCTGGCCTTCCTGAATAGTGAGGCTTTGAAGACCTGGTTCTGCCACCTGGCCTAGGGTGGGGTGGGAATACCTCAAGCATGGGGATGGCTAGCCCCATAGAGGCCTTCTGCCTTCAGCCTCAGATTTTTTCATCCTCTTGGATTCTGTCTCCTTTTTAGTAATTTTTTAATTAAGGTTTTATGTATTTATATATTTTATATTTTTAATGTTTGTTGTGAATTGCCCAGAGTTCCCCCATTGGGGGGAGATGGGCGGTTGAAAAATTCAATAAATAAAATAAATAAATAAATAAATAAATATCTCCTATGAGACAGTTTAGTATAGTGGTTTAGGTGCTGAAGTAGAAACCAGAGAAGACCATGAGTTGCAGTCCTCCCTTAGGCATGAAATCGAGTGACTGTAAGCAAGTCACTCTGTCTCAGCTCAGTCCACCTCACAGGATTGTTGCTGTGGGAAAAATAAGAGGCAGAAGCATAATGCGTGATGCCTTGAGTTATACAAATAAAAGGTGGTATACAAATCAACTAATAAATCAATTAAAAAGCCACATGTATATGCCACAGCCACCATCAACAATTAGATGCCTTCTAGAAGCATATCACTGTAGCTTCCATCAACCAAACTAGCATGGCCATGTTTTAGGATTTATATTTTAACACCTAGAAAGTTCTTGACTGTGGGATACTGTGGTATGCAGCTCCTTGGAATCTGCACTGCACAGGAGTTTCTAATCAGCCAAGGCAAAAATAGAAGGCACTGTCTAAAGTTCTGGCAGTCGATATATTTTTTCTGTTGTCACCTCAAAAATTGAAAAAGAAACATAAATCTCTGAACAGATTAAGAATTGAATAAAAACTAATATTTCTATAGGCTGGGAATGTTCAGCAGATGCTTTGGACAAGTTCAGCCATAGCCAGCATGGCAAATAATCAGGGCTGATAGGAACTGTATTTTTTTTTCCCTGTGCTCTTACTATGAAAATGCTACATTGCATTCATTCATATGTTTGCTTCCAAACAACTTGTGTGCACTGGAGAAGACAAATTAATAAGACACATGCACACACATATATTTTCTTTTTCAAACTTTTGCAGTGAACTTTTCAATTCCCCTCAAGAGCCAATTCTTTGCAAATGATAAATGCAGTAACACAGTCCTAGAACTCATTAAATACAATTCACTGCTTGGTGCGGGAATACAAATTAAAACATCCCTAATTTAGGGTTGTCCGGTCTCCATTTCTAATGAAAAAGAGCCCACCATTTCCTTGAGTAATTGATTTCTCTCTCAAACTACCATTACCATTAGATGTAGTGTTACCTGACTAGAGTTAATTATTTTTGACAGATTTTGCTGGATTGGGAACTGCTGACGGGAGAGGGGACAACATGCACCAGCTTTGTTTCACCATTCACTTTGAAAATCTCAGAAGAAACCTCAAGGCCCCAGGGGCTCAGGGAAGCCTGGCAACTCAGCCCATGGAAGAGGAACAGAAATGGAAAGAATAGTAATGCAAGTCAATGACTGGCTACAAAAATGGTGTCAGTGAGAATGATGTGTTTCTGGGATAACAGTCTGAATTAACTAGATGAACTACTAGCATGAGATGAGTTGCACCTTCAAAGACTAGTAAAAATGTATTTGACCAAAGTATGGCAATTCTGATAATGAGAGCTTTAGTTGAATCTGAGGTATATGTGTGAATGATCTCACATAAAGACTTATGCACTGTGGAAAACAGAACCTTAAACCAGTCAATGAAAATAAAAAAGAACATTGGATCTTAAAGTATATGTCCTTCAATGCCTATACATTAATGCTCAGAATATGGGAATTAACGAGATGAGCTTCAGCTCTCAGCACACGCAAATAAAATTCAATAGGTATAACAGAAAACAGGCAGCATGACTGCTATGTCTGGAATACAGTAGGGTAGTCCTTGACTTATGACCATTTGCTCAGTGGCCATGTGAAGTGAGAATGGCACTGAACGAAGAGACTTATGATCTGTGCTGAAAGTTACAGCTTTTGCAGTGCCCCCATGGTAATGTGATCAAAATTTGGGCGCTTAACAGTCCACCCATGCTTACAACCACAGGAGCACTTCAACTCCCCCCACCTGCCTATCTCCCCCCCCCCATCTATGCCCTCTTGGCCCCCTGCTACCCTGCGCTCCTCTGCCTCAACTGACTTTTGCCATCTTCTTGCCCCAAAACACCCCTTTGCAAAAAGCTCCTGGAGCGTGATGCACCAAAAGGCCCCTTTGCAAAAAGCTCCTGGAGCATGGTGCACCAAAACACGCTTCTGGAAAAAACTCTTGGAGTGTGGCTAGCCCAGCCAAACCCAGGAGCTTTTTGCAAAGGGGCATTTTGGTATGCTGCACTCCAGGAGCTTTTTGCAGAGGGGCCTTTTGGCGCACTGCACTCCAGGAGGTTTTTGCAAAGGGGCTTTTTGGAACAAGAAGACAGCGAAGGTCAGCTAAGCAGCAGAGAGCAGGATGGCAGGGGTCTCAGAGTGCAGGGTGGCAAGGGCGACTGCAGCTGGGACTGAGCTAGGATGGCTGTGGCTTCCCGATAAGCGGCAAGCAGCCCCAGAGCCACACAGTTCTGGGGCTGCTTGCCACCCCACAAAGCAGGATGCTGGGTGGCCAGAAGGTTTTTCTAACACCTTCCAACTAATATTCTAAAAGCAAACTGGAAGTCATTCAAAAACGTATGAAGTCATAGTGACTGGACAGTTTAAATATCATGCTGTGAAACAAACTCTACCAAGCAGGGTTCTTTTGTTTTTGTTTTCCCCAGAAAATTCCTGGTTTTTCTTAACAGCTTTCTCTTTCAGAAGGTAATAGAAGGCATGTGGGGGAATCAGCTACCCGTGACCTGATACTAATCAATAGGGAATGTTATTGATGCAGCAGAAATACTGAGTGAAAGACATTTTATGTTGGGATTCTTGATCTTATGGAAAACTAAAACTGAACATAATCAAAGACATACAGGTGAAACTCGAAAAATTAGAATATTATGCAAATGTTCATTTATGTCAGTATGGCAACTCAAAAGGTGAAACCAATATATGAGATAGATGCATTACATGCAAAGCGAGATATGTCAAGCCTTACTTTGGTATAATTGTGATGATTATGGTGTACAGCTTATGAAAACCCCAAATTCACAATCTCAGAAAATTAGAATAGTGTGAAAAGGTTCAGTATTCTAGGCTCAAAGTGTCCCACTCTAATCAGCTAATGAATCCCTAACACCTGCAAAGGGTTCCTGAGCCTTTAAATGGTCTCTCAGGCTGCTTCAGTAGGAATCAGAAGCATGGGAAAGACTGCTGACCTGACAGTTGTGCAGAAAACCATCATTGACACCCTCCATAAGGAGGGAAAGCCCCAAAAGGGAATTGCAAAAGAAGTGGGATGTTCCCAAAGTGCTGTATCAAAGCACATCAATAGAAGGTTATGTGGAAGGGAAAGGTGTGGTAGAAAAAGGTGCACAAGCAGCAGGGATGACCGCAGCCTGGAGAGGATTGTCAGGAAAAGGCCATTCAAAAGTGTTGGGGACTTTCACAAGGAGTGGACTGAGGCTGGAGTTAGTGCATCAAGAGCCACCACACACAGACGGATCCTGGACATGGGCTTCAAATGTCGTATTCCTCTTGTCAAGCCGCTCCTGAACAACAAACAACGTCAGAAGCGTCTTACCTGGGCTACAGAAAAAAAGAACTGGTCTGTTGCCCAGTGGTCCAAAGTCCTCTTTTCTGATGAGAGCAACTTTTGCATCTCATTTGGGAACCAAGGACCCAGAGTCTGGAAGAAGAATGGAGAGGCACACAATGCATGATGCTTGAAGTCCAGTGTGAAGTTTCCACAGTCTGTGTTGATTTGGGGAGCCATGTCATCTGCTGGTGTTGGTCCACTGTGCTTCATTAAGTCCAGGGTCAACGCAGCCGTCTACCAGGAGATTTTGGAGCACTTCATGCTTCCTTCCGCAGACGAGCTTTATGGGGATGCTGACTTCATTTTCCAGCAGGACTTGGCACCTGCCCTCATTGCCAAAAGTACCAAAACCTGGTTCAGTGACCATGGGATTACTGTGCTTGATTGGCCAGCAAACTCGCCTGACCTGAACCCCATAGAGAATCTATGGGGCATTGCCAAGAGAAAGATGAGGGACATGAGACCGAACAATGCAGTGGAGCTGAAGGCCGCTATTGAAGCATCCTGGTCTTCCATAACACCTCAGCAGTGCCACAGGCTGATAGCATCCATGCCACGCCGCATTGCGGCAGTCATTGCTGCAAAAGGGGCCCAAACCAAGTACTGAGTACATATGCGTGCTTATACTTTCCAGAGGTCCGATATTGTTCTATTTCCAATCCTTGTGTTATTGATGTCATGTAATATTCTAATTTTCTGAGATTGTGAATTTGGGGTTTTCATAAGCTGTACGCCATAATCATCACAATTATACCAAAGTAAGGCTTGACATATCTCGCTTTGCATGTAATGCGTCTATCTCATATATTGGTTTCACCTTTTGAGTTGCCATACTGACATAAATGAACATTTGCACGATATTCTAATTTTTCGAGTTTTACCTGTACCTTGGAGTTCAAAAAAACAAACAGATTTTAATAGATTCAGAGCAATGCTAAAAAGAATCCCATAGCACAAGAGGTTATTGAGAAAGAAGCTTCAGATGTGCAGGGAGATCCTAGAGGAGGAGGTACTAAAATGACAACTAAAATTTTGATGAGGAAAAAAGAAGTAAAGACGTCAATGCAAACCCTAGCGAAGATGTGAAAACAAAAAAGAAATATATAGAAAATGAAGAATACAGAAAAGGAGCCTGAAACTAAAGAGAAGGCTCAGGAAAGTTAAAACTCAGAATCAGTTAGCAAAAGGACGGTAAGAATAACAAAAATTCTTTCGGCATGTTCAAAATAAAAGGAAAAGAAAAATTAAAATCAGTATATCACCCACTCAACAAACACAGCAAAATGCTGACCCTTAACAAAGAAAAGGCAACATTACTCAACTTGTATTTTGGTTATCTTTTCCAACAAAATATGTGTATGTCCTACCAAAAATCTATGGAGATCAGTAGAACGATGGTAAGGAAATACTTTATTTTGAATATGCTTAAATCTAAAAGGCCAGCTCATAACAGAATCGTTGAAGATTGTGCCAGAATACAAATCTGATTGATTGATTGATTAATAAATAAATAAATGAATAAATAAATAAATAAATAAATAAGATCGCTGTTTAGGCACTTTGAAAACAATGCAGAAACATCAGACATTCTTATTCTTGGACTTGTCAAGAATAGAACTTGGCAACCTAATCTCATTTTCTCACTGAGTAACTTTCTTAAGCAATTGTGAGAAAGCAGCAGTCATAATATATTTTGACTATGCAAAGCATTTGAAAATTAGATTGTGCTGACTAACAAGTTAGTTAAATGTGGGCTGGATTATATAATGAAAATTGAAATAGGTACTCTAAAACCATCCTCAAAGAGTATCAGTGGTTATCCATTATATTTAAGAAACAGAGTAAGATACCACAAGTTTCTGACCTGGGACTGCTACTATTCTTCAGTATTTTATTAATAATTTGGATGAAGTTGCAGAAATGCTTATGAAACCTGTAGATGACACAAAACTAATACCCTTGAAGGCAGAAATACAATTCCAAATTATCTTATTAGAGAAAGGAGATGTACCTTTGTGTGTTCCTTAGAAGTTTAACTTAAGCATTTGTCATTTAGCTCATTTCATCCAAATTCTATTGCTGCTTCTTAGTTCAATAAGCCAATAATATACTTGATGAAACTGATAGTAACTACCTGATATGTGTAGTGATCTGGGATTGACAGGGAAAAGGTGAGTCGGAGCACACACACTGCATCTGTCTGCAACTCCTTAAAGACACATCTGATTTACAGTGGTACCAGCAGGTACATGTTTGCTCAAAAATCATCTTTTCCCTTTCAAAACTGGCATAGCCTTATTAGTCATTTCTGTGACTTCTAGAATTACAAGCTTATTTCTCCTGTGGAGGGCACTTTAAGTAGCACTTTAAAATTAAGTTTCTATGTTCTTAAAGAGCCAATTTGGCGTAGTGGTTAAGGCACCAGGCTAGAAACTGGGAGACTCTGAATTCTAGTCCTGCCTTAGGCCAGTCACTCTCTTCCAGCCCTAGGAAGAAGGCAATGCCAAACCACTTCTGAAAAACCTTGCCAAGAAAACTGCAGGGACTAGTCCAGGCAGCTGCCAAAAGTCAAAAACTGATTTGAAGGCACCAAAAAAAAAAAAAAAAAAAAAAGGTTCTTAAAATTAATACAAAATCCAAAACAAAATCATTGTTTTGCATATACTAGAGACCTCAGTGAAGATTTAATAAGGGTTGATGAGAATCACCTTGCTGTTAGAGATAAATTCAGGAGTAGGAACTTTAACTCCTAAAGTTTGGACTTCCCCTGTTATTGCCAGTTTGGGCTGAAATTAACAGGGTCAATCACATGCTCCCGTTGCAGATATTTTTGTCAACTATATGAGGTTATATCCCCATTATTTCAAATCTATGAACAGTTTAAAAAATGTGGATATTTGGGCATGGAGGATAGCTAAAAAAAATCATCATATAATATAGGAAATAAATCTACATTTAAGGTGCAGTTTTGGTGATACCGTTTTCAACAAAGAGATATAGAAGTTCAATTTTTCAAGCAGTATGTCAATTTTCTGGGGAGTTCTTTGATTTATATTATAATTCCCCAGGCCTTTTTCCCCCTTTCACTTTTTATTGCCAAGATTACTAATTATGAGGTTACATTGTCTTTAGATCCTGACTGCAGATGTTAATGAAAGTATATATTGTACTGCAGAAGAATTACTATAGACAGTTAAAAACTTTAAAAATACTTATTAACTAATTGGATTAATGAATTAAAATCTTAATCTATATCTTCTATATATCAAAATCACTTGGCTTACATATTATTTGGGCTTTGAGAGGAAGCTTCAGAGGCTTAATAAAAGTTTCAGTTTTTACAAACTATACAGTACTGTGCATTAGAGGCATAAAAACATCATTATAAAAAAACAATGGCACCAGAACCTACAGACAACTAAATGCCAGGCTCTGTATCACTTCTAATGCTACTGGGATGTTCTTTGTTGGAAGTAATTCCAAACCAGGCTATTAATTTTCTTGGAACATTCATTAAAATCAGACAATTGCAAAGCTCATAGTGATAAGAAGACCATCAAATTTAGAGCTGATATACATAGTTAGGAAGCTCATAACTGAATCCATTGCCAGACTGTTTTTAAATGGAAATGGCAGAGTAATTTATAACTGTGAATGAGACCCATATACAAAGTTTCCTGCATGTTAAAAGTTAGCACATCAAAGAAAACAAAATCAGCATAGCTTTCTCCAATGGCCTTCTCATTTTTTTTTTCCTGGGCTGGAAGTTTTTGTATCACAGAACAACCATGTGTATACTTAAGAAGCCTCATTTTGTGACACATTAACTTCACTGCGACTAGGATACTTAATCCAAGCAAGCAATTGATTTTTTACAATGCAGAATAGAACAGAATGCCGCATCAGTGGTATGAAAAAAACCCTCAAGTTATATAAATCAGTAAATCAAGTTATAGAATAACTACCTCATTTAAGCTATATAAAAATGGTAAGAATTCAAATTATTAAATCAAGCATTTTTTTTTCAATCTGTTCATTACCGCTAGAAAGCAAATCCTGATGATCCTCTTCAACACTGTGCTTCGCAGTGCACATACATTTGCATGGGGCAGAAAACATCCTCATAATTCTTATTATGTCAGCCAGCATAGCCAACACAGCCAATGTCCATGTTGACTGAGAATTATGGGACCTCTCATCTCATACATCAAGAAAGCTCCAAGTTGGGATAGGATGTAGTAGTGAACTAGTTTTAGATTTGTTTTGCTATCACATTTACTGGGTTTAATTGTCACTGAATTGTGTAAATATTTGAGAAGACACTTTTATTTGTTCAGTTTATATGCTTTCTTGTTGAATGAAATAGTCTAAAGAGAATTATGCTATAAAGGAGTTTTATTTATTTTTATAATCTTGTATTTAATACAAACCCTTAAGACTATCCGAGAATAAAATTAACATAGGATTTTTAAAAGTTGTTTAGTAAATGGAAGGCAGCTTTGTTTACTAATTTAAATTATTAATTAACACATAATTACTAATTAATATATTGTACTAAAATATTTTTGGGGGGAATATCACAGGAAACAGTTCACTTCAATTTTTCTCTAGAAAGCCTAGGTCATTATAGATATAAATGCACTCCCTATGTAAAAGTAACCTTGGATGTGTGATTTTGAACCACTGTTTTTGATCCTATATTTATATTCTGCCTATGTCTTGAACAACTCAAGACATTATCCACACCGCTCCCATATCCTATTTTGCCCACAACAATAACTCTGTGAGGTATACCACAAATAGGGAGATTTCTGGAGCAAGGACTATATTCAGTCTCTAAGGGATATGTCAATGACACCCTCAAAAAATGAGCAGGATCAGCACAAAGAAGGCAGTAACAGGACAGGTGCAAAAGAATTAATCAATCTGCTTATTATGTATCCAAGCTTTCTACCTTGTGCGCGTGTGTGTACAGTTATAGACAAAAGTATGAAATCAAATTAAAATTTAAGAACAGAAATATTTATTTCATAAACAATATAAAAAATTGACTAATAGCTTGATATTTCTCAAAAGTCCTCATATTTGCCTCTCTGCCATAAAGAAATTTAAATATGTAGCGGCTGGATAGTGTGGTGGTTAGAGCGCTGCCCTTTGATGCAGGAAACTGGGGTTTGAATCCTGGCTGGTACCTACCTTACCAGTAGGAGTCCTTGGGCAAAGACCCCCTAACACTTCACCTGCTTACCTCGGATATGAGAGTGACACAAACTAAGAGTCATGCCAGCTTGGACATCGCCCAAATTAACAAGGTCCACACCAGATGTTCAGGAACCAGGACAATCTTACAATAAATGGGCTACTGGAACAAACCATACATGGACAAGACAAGAGAACCTGGAATTGATGGAATATTACAACAACAGTAGACCTAATGAGAGGGGATATATGAAACGTATAAGGGAACCATGGATAAACAGAAGACCTACATCCACACTGAGAAATAGCAAGTTACCCAATGCTTCAACATAGTGAAGAGGAAGCTGCTCTCACAACTTTAAGGTAGACCAACTACACATTACATCCCAGATTGAAGAAGGCCCAGAAGAACAAATGGATATGTAGCCAACACCTGAAGCTGGAATGTCACTGCCACCCCCTCCATTACAGAGCACAGCTGTTGATATGAGGCATAAGATCACAGATAAACTAGCTACAGTCAATCCTCAAGACCAATTACCAAGGCTCAGTGAAGAAGTACCATCAGACAGTATGCTAGAAGATGCCAACAGAGCCCTCACGACAATCCCTACTACTACCATAACTCAAACCAATGAACTTGTATACACTACAGCCACTGTAATCCTGGAGACGCTTGGCTTCACAATCAAGAAGAACAGAAGTACGTACACCCCCCCCCCCCCCAGAAAATGAGGTTGGAAGCTAAGTTCAAGGCAAGTTAGTCAGCTGGTGGAACAGCAGAAGGGTGAGGAGATTAAAGAAAAGGCTCAACTATTGAAAAAATACAAGGGCTGACTCCATCTGAAGCCCTAGAGACTGCTACACAAAAGTTCACAGCACTGGCTATCAGGCTAAGGAGCTACACTAGAGAAGCAGAGGCCTAGAAGATAAATGCCCTGTTCTCCAAAGAACCATCCAAGGTGTATTCCCAACCGCAGTGCAACAACGTATTAACAGCAGAGCCACCAACAGCAGAAACTGAGCAGTACTGGAAGAACATATGGGAGAAAGAAAAGACACATAACACCAGTATGAAGTGGCTGCAGGACCTGAAAGCAGACCACAGCAATCTCCCAGAACAGGAACCAGTTACCATCACAGTACCAGACATCCAACAGCGGGTCAAGAACATGAAGAGCTGGATAGCACCTGGCCTGGAAATGCCTAGCAGCACAGAGGAACCAGCTGCTAGCAGCAGGCTCCCACCCAGACTAGCTAACACAAGGAAGGACAGTGCTGATCATGAAAGACCCCCACAAGGGAATAGCACTATCCGACCACTGGCCAAAAACCTGCCTCCCCACAACATGGAAAGTCCTATCAGGCATCATAGCCACCAAGCTACAGGATCATATGGACCACTTCATGAGCACAGCTCAGAAAGGCACCGGGAACAACATCAGAGGCTCAAAACATCAATTGCTCTTAGAGTAGTCACCCAAAACTCAAGGTCTAGACAGACCAATCTAAGCACAGCCTGGAAAGCCTACAACTCAAAGCCACACACATGGATCTCTAAATGCTTGGCGCTATACAAAGTCAACAGGACACAAGGGCCTTCCTGAAGAACTCATTGGGACTGTGAAAGGCAACAGTGGAAGTCAACTCAAGAAAGCTCGCACAAGTGGCCATCAAGTGTGGTGTATACAAAGGTGATGCACTATTCTGCTCTTGAACTTATATCCATATCCAGGGCTTGTGATTATCTGGCTGAGGGGGTTCGAGCCTATGCAGAACAGTGGGGGGCCAGCATACACTGAACAGCACAACCAAGTAGCTGGCGTTGTGTACGGGAACATCTGCACAGTGTGTGGGTTAGACTCTCCCAAGTCCAGATGGGAGATTCCACAGAAGGTCATGGAGAATAACAGGGCTAAGATCCTGGGGGACTTCCAGATCCAGAAGGACAGAGAGGTACTGGCTAGTCAACCAGACATTGTGGTAGTAGACAAAGACCAGAGGATAGCAGTGGTGATAGATGTAGTAGTGCCAGGTGACAGCAACAATGGGAAGAAGGTATATGAGAAGCTGGAAGTACCAGGGAATGAAGGAGAAACTAGAGAGGATGTGGAAAGTAAAGGCTAAAGTGGTTCCACTGGTGGTAAGAGCACTCAGGGCTATGACTCCTAAGCTGGGAGAATGGCTCCAACAGACCCCAACAACATCAGAAGAGTGTCCAGAAACTGTACAGAACCCTCAAACTCCCAGGCCTCTGGTAGAAGACTTGAGATTGAGGAAGACACATACCACCCATAGGGGTAAGAGGGGATTTTTTTTTTTGGTTACAGACAAAAGTATGAAATCAAATTAAAATTTAAGAAAAACAGAAATATTTCATAAACAATGAAAAAAATTGACTAATTGCTTGATATTTCTCAAAAGTCCTCATATTTACCACTCTGCCATAAACAAATTTAAATGTTTACAAATAGCACATATCAGCAGTCTACTGCCACAAATCACATGCAGATGCATCCTTCCAAATTTATATACATCTTTTGACACTTCCCATGCAACTTACTACCCAGATAACTATTTAATAACTGCCTATTTCTGTAAAAAATAAAAGTCAGCAGTCTAGGGACAGAATCCAAAACTTTGGGGGAAGGGTTACATGTGGCCCTAGGGTGGCCAGCTTTATATTGTTGTTTTATGCTACTTGTATATTTGTAAACTTTTTAAAATATATATAAACTATCCAATCAACCACCACAAATAAACTAAAAAATATATATCTAAGTTGCTTTGCAAATTAAGCCCTAGTGGTTTAACAGAGACATCTCTTCTTTTGTTTTCTCTCACTACTGGCTCCAGTGAGAAGAAAATTATTGTATACCATAAAAATGGTATAGCTCTGGGCCCATTTCCAGGCCAGGTGGGTGGAATAAGGCAGTTTAAGATCCTATAATATGCATGTCGTTTCTAGTGCCATACCCCAGAATATTTAAGCCACAGACTCTCCTTTCAGCCCACGCACCCTACTATCTGCATTGAGAAGGACCCCCCCCCCACCATCTTGTTTCCCTTTTGCTAATTTCCTAGGGAATATAGGATTGTCCCCAACAAATATCTTAGTTTTTGAGAGTTGGAGGTGGGAATAAAATACATTACTTTAATGAACAAAAAGTGTGTTGTTTTTTTTAAACCTGAGCTTTAAAACAAGATAATACAACTCAAAAGAAGCTTTTAAAAAAAAAAAAAGCAAAAAGCCTTAGGAAACAAATACTTCTGTTAAGATAATTCTATAATGGTACAACATTTGGATGAGTTAAGTTTCATATAATTACAAAATTCAACTTTTCAATAATACACCATTGTTATAGCTAAGACTAATAGTTGTCAAGAATACTTCATGCCATATTGATGTATGCCAAAGATGGGCAAAAAAGTCTGGACTTAAATGCTTTGTGGAGTCAAAATACGACACTGGTTAAATCAATATAATCCTGAAAGAATCTTTTGGAAAGGAAGTGCCACAGTTAGGACTTTGAAGAAATTAGTTTACACGCACCCTTATTCTTCAAAAGTGGCATCTGGCTACTAGTTTTTAGAGCTGGGAATTTTAACTAGTTATTCCCAAAGAGCTCCTATTTGATTAGTACCAGTGTTTTCATTATACCTGTATATAACATACAACATCTGTTGTACCATGTTATTAGTATGTAAAATTTTGTAGTTCATATTTTCTAAGCAATGGAATATCTACCCAACAAAAAAAATTAATCCAAGTTAATAGACAAATTTGCAAGAGAATAGACAGTATAACCTTCATTTACACTTCAGAAAGAAATACCTTGTAATGCTAAATTTACCTCTTCAATTTTATCAAATCTTTAAAACCATTTTCTTTATTTCAGGTTGTCCTATAATGTGGCTTAAGCAGCAATTACTTTATTAACAATCTCTTTCAGCACTATCACCCCCAGAAAACTGCATTTTCTTGGCATAAAATAAAAATGTAACACTTTCCCATGAACACTATTCTACTTTTACAATTTCTCCATAGAATTTGAATAAATTATAAAGTGTAAGTCCTCTGAATTGTGACAAAAATCTATTGCATGAAGAAACTTTTTTTATATTAATAATTAATTAAACTGAAGTTTTATGGACAGCCATTCTGGATTCTCTGTAAACCTGTATTTGTTTCTGTATTTCCATGTTCAAAAATTAATGTATTAAAAGAAATCTCAGTGGAAATACTTGGGCATTCATCCATTTATCACCAGTTATGCTTTTGACAATTATTCTTTTTCTGTTAAGTCATTTATTTTTCAGTGAATTACAAAAATGAATTATAGTCAAGATAAAAATATGCCTTAAGGATATTTTCAAAAAGTCAATTTAAAAATTGTCACCTGCTGTGTTGTAAAACACACACACACACACACACATATACAGACACTTCAATAAAGTTTGCAATTATACTTCAAGCCAGTTTGGGAATCAACAGTAGTGAAATGTTTTACTGTACACATTCACAAATCAAAGTTAAAGCTTTACTACCTATGGTGCAGAAGCTACTCCTAATGAGGAAATCATATGAAACAGCACCAATGAGATTTTGAATAGATGAAAGTTTGAATGTTTTCTGAATTTATCTTCTGCAAATTTCATTTTATTGGTTTGCAAGTAAGATGCTGCCATGAGCTAGAAACATCACTTTTTCCCTTAACAAACCAAGCATGCATGCTCTTCCTCTAGAGTGTGGAAGAAATTATCAACATAAGAAATTCAAAGACTGAAAGAGAGAAAAGCTATATGATAGAACATTTTATGATACAGAAAGCGATGCAGGCAATGTAATTTCATTTATGTGATTTACTTGTAAAACCTTGCAAATACAATCTTGCTAATTGCATTCTTGACAAAAGACTAGATCTGTTTAAATACAATTTCTAACCATGGAAACATCATGGCATACCCTCTCTGCTGAAACATAAAGAAACCAATGACATTCTGTCTTATATTCAAAATCAAAAAGGATGGTAATTAGTCAAGCACTTTTAGAGTGAAATTCTATGTATGCATGTGCATAATCCCACCTAATGCAGTGAGTTGTTTCCAGCAAGGTCAGTAAGCATAAGACCACCATTGTCTTCTAACATATTAGGTCTGTACATGCTTACCTTCAACTACTAGGTATTCCTTTCCTTTATAAACCTCCCCTCTTCTTAAGTCTTTGTAGTAGGTTTTCTGTTAGCTAGCCATCTAATATTTAAATATAGTCATCTTTATTTGGTCAATGAGCAGCAGAATCTAACATTTAAAGGCCCTAAGGTTCTTGAGAGAGATACATTCTACCAGGCAGGACAGGAAGTCAAAGAGGAAGCCTATTATCAAAGCTTCAATGGATTGCCCAGTTCTTTCAAATGGAAAATTCTCTAAAGCATTCTGGATGTATCCATTCATGAGTAGAGGCCAAATTTCAGAGGTAGAGAACATGTGGTCCTCTAGATGTTGCTAAACTAACATTTCTAGTATTCCTTTCTATTGGTCAAGACAGCTTTAGCTGACTTGAGTTACATTTCAGCAATATATGGAGAACCACAGGTTTCCCACGCATGGACACAAGCACCAATCCTACACAGAATTCTTGTTAACCAGATTTCCCTCTACCCATGAAACAAAAAAAATAAAAGAGTGTTGTTCTTTCCTCACTTCCTGAGGATATCTCAGACTCTCCAACATAAAAGAATTGGGTTGCCTTATAACAATTATTTAAAAGTCCAAAGCTTCTTTGAGTATCTTAACATCTTATTTAAAAGCCCAATGGTAGCTCAGAAAAGAGTATCTTCCACGCTATGGAAATTATATGGGAGAAAGAACTTGTATGCTGGACCAATAAGTGTATACATGTGTTCATGCCTTTACAAGGGCTCTAATTTACATATGTTTTGCTATATATGTCAATTTATTTATGTGGCTTTTTAGAAAAGTAAATCAGAAAATGCAGATCACTGCTGTTACCATGTACCTAGACTGAAGTACTTATGTTATATAGATTTCTACAGTATTTGACAACATATTATTTGGTGCTTTGTAGTCCTAAATTTCTTAACTGCTTAATCCTCTTTTCAAGATAGGGGACATCTGATTATTTGCTTAGCTCTTTATAAAATCACTTGATATCCTGCAAAAATCAGATTTTAGTAACCATCACCTATTTGGAATTCTCTGGAAGTCTAAAGTTCTTTGGGAGTTTTCCAAATAACCACAGACTAGAATATTGGACATTGCTTAGTCAGCAAATAAAAATATAAACATGCAATGAGATTTAAATTGTTTCAACAGCTGCATTTACAAAACAAAGATATATGGGCAGTGAATAATCAGCCACTTTAGAAATCTCTTTGAATTCCTACTAGATAAGAATATTCAACAAATATGGTCAAAGCTATGAGAACCCTAGAAAATTATGAGCTGTCCTAAGTCTGGGAGAAAATTAATGGAACATCCATTCAAACTAGTCTTGAAGCTTGACTATATGTATGAATAATGTAAATATTCCATTTCATATTTCTGAAAGTTACCACCTTAATACAAAGGTAAATATCCAGACACTTGACTTGTATGCAGTAGTCTGTTCACTCGGGGACCACCATCCACCAGCAGAATGAAAACTTTAAAGTCTTGTACTTGTACCCCTCCCCCAACTGGTTACACAAATCTGCTCTGCAATCTTGAGGGACCCTGCAGAGCATATCTGGGAGGTCAGGGAATAGAAAACAAGAAGACCTCTGTTACTCGCATGATAGATATAGCCCAGTTGGCCACAGAATATGTATGCCAACTCTTCTGATCTTGCATGGTCTGTGGCAGATTTCCCAAGATATGTAATTTATTTAGCTCTTATGTATATGCAATATAATGTACAATTTCAAAACCTGTATATGTGCTATGAATTTCAGGTAGACTTTTTATTTGGTTGCTAAAATATGGGCTAGCACTTAACTGCAGCCAGCAATAAACGTAAAGCCTTCTTTACAAGCAGCTAACTGGAGTACACCAGCACCAACAGCATGCCTGACAATTACTCATGTAGAGCCTGGTGACAGAATACATATAAACATGATCCAGTACATTACTTTCCCCTTGACCTTTGATAAATAAACTATGACTGTGGAATAGCAAGGGTTTCAGACTTTTTATCTTGTTATTCCCTGTCTGATGAGAATGGCCATGTAACATATTGAGCTGAAAACATTTAAGAGCACAGAGGCTTACTATGCTCATACAAGCCAAATGTTTAATAAAAATGTAACATTGCTGGAATATGAGACCTTGTATGTTCCCCATCTTTCAGCCACATGTCAAAAATTAGCATATTTTGAGTTTAACATGAACTCTTTTTTGGGTAGTATGAAATGAAAACAAATGTAGATAATAAATAAATACATATTACACTACTGATTTTTTTTTAACCATAAAAATTCCATTTGTATATAAAGCAATATAGGTATGCAGAATTTGTTGATGTTCTCTTTGGGAAGGAAAAAACAGAAATCACTGTATGCAGCTATTTTGGTATGGCAGGAGAGGGAGAAAAGTAGGGAACAATTTTGCCTGGAATCTTTGAAATTTGATTAATTCCTAATCACATTTACTCTGTTTGTAAATGACTTCAAAATTTTTGATAAAGTTTTTGAAGCAGTCAAAGAGAGCATAAAGATTAAAGGTTAAATCCCAAGAGATCTATGTATCTTACTGTCACTCCCAATCATAGGGGATAGATAGATACTTTTAAAACAAACAGTATAAAAAGGTTGTACTAAGTTGCCTGAGCTCCATCAGTGATAAAGGCTTCACCATGAGGGGAAAAAAAATATATCTTGTCAATGTTTGACATAACCCTGGGATGCAAAAAGTCCTCCAATAATGTCCTAAGAATGCTGGATATATAGCAATAAGTGGTGCTGCAAGGTAACTTTTAAAGTTTTATATACCACTAGACAAACCGTGACCCGTTGGGTCATTGTTTCAGAGATATTTCCTTACCTAAACAAAGAAACAGAACGACCAAGGGCAAAAAAACAGTGGGAGTGTGAGCAACTTAGGAATTGCTGCCCGTTTCCCCATTGAAATTTGCTTTGGGAAGCTGTCAGGGAACGTCAGAAATTAATCTTCCTTCCTTCCTTCCTCCCTCCCTATAATATAGGGTTGCACCGTTTGCCCTCCCCTCACAATCCTCAAGAGAGCCCCAGTGAAACCTCCTCTTCCTCTGACCTGTGGACCCGCTCCTCATTCTGGTGTGTCCCCAGGGCCCCCTCCCTTGAGGGAGGAAGAGGGCTTATCCGTCAATTGCCGGCACACCCCATCAGCCCTACCTCGCCAGCAGGCATCTGAGTCACTCCTTCATCCTTCCCTCAACACCCGCCACTGTTAAGAGATTTAAAATTTCAGCCTCGGTTCCAAAGCAGCCAATCACTGCTCACCTGTCTACTAATTGGGCACAGGGGACAGAGGGAGGTGGGAAAGAGGTCAGGGATATGCCCGTGACAATCACGTGACCTGGGCTGACCGTGGTGATGCGGCAGCACAGTAGTGCTGAAGTGGCCACAAATTTCCCAAATTTCAATCCCATGGGAGTAATGGGTCCCAGATTTTGGACCATTCTGCTGCCCATTTGGGGTACCTTGGTTCAAAAACTGTTGCCTTATGATGCACCATTTCACCCAGTTGAAGGTTACAGACATGAGAGTTTTAGTAGTATATGGAGAGATGAATTAAAGTTAAAGTTGCATAGTCTCCGTTCAGCAGAATCACTTTACAACTGCCTGGGTTGTTTCCCCAGAGAGTGTGTGACATGAATGCCATACGACCTGCCAAACCTGGAATAGTAATGATTCAATCAATTGCTGCAATGGAGAATCTGACTTCCAATGTCCATTGTCCAGATGCTATTTCATGCCCTGTTAGCAATCCTACAGCATAAATATCTCTGCTACATATCATCTGTTGTATCTGTCTTGCTATTCCAGACTTACTTAATGTAATGGCATACCACAGAAATATATTAAAAGTAGTAACTAAAAAGGAGCAAATCCGTATACAATCAAAAAAACAAGTTTATAGAATAAAGAATGAAAGCTATCCAGTGCTATATTTATCAATATACTACAGAATGCTTTACATTTGTAACGTAACGGTTCTGGTAGACACTTTTTCTGTGAAGCGATTTCACTTTTAGTAATGCATTGTTTCATAATATGAATGAACCCAAAACAATTCAAATTGTCAACCAAAACAGATACACTATTAGTCTAAATCAGGGGTTCTCAAACTACGGCCCGCGGGCCGGATACAGCCCGCCAGGGTCATTTATCCGGCCCGCCCACCTGATTGGCTGCCACTGCTGTCTGTCGGGGCTGTGTTGGGAGCTGCAGGCGATGCACGAGGAGAGAGATTGCAGAGCCAAACTAGTCTACATTACAGGTATACCGGGTCGTATTGCAGCTCTCCTCGTACTCCACGGGAGGGATCCTCTGTGCAGGGTGATTGATTGAATCAGGGCGCCTGATTGGCCGCTGCTGCTGTCTGTTGCGGCTGTGTCGGGAGCTGCAGGCGATGCACGAGGAGGGAGATTGCAGAGCCAGACTAGTCTACATTACAGGTATACCGGGCCGACTTGCGGCTCTCCTCTTGGTGTGTCACTCTCCAAGCTGCTTGTCTCGTTCTTTCTCCCAATTGCCCACCCCGTTCTTGCAATCCTTCAGAAACCGTCTGGTCTTCCCCAGCTCTCATGAGTACAGGCGCCCTATTTGGAGAACGGCAGGAGCCCTGTTCTCATGGTGCTTCGGGTTTGCATTTTATGTTCCTTCCTGTTTTACCCACACAATGGATTTCATTCGGAATGTCATTAAAATATTCCCAATAACCTGCTGCCATGGCTAGGTTTTAGTCAACAGAAGGCACTATCAGTGCCTGAAACTTATTTCCAAGATTAAATTCCAGTTTTACAGGGACAGTCCTGATTTTGGGGAAGGCATCCTCGAACTAATGGGAGGGCTCAAGGTTGAGCAGGCAGAACAGTATGGGAACAAGTAGCCAAAGAAATGATGTCTTTTCATTACTCCTCAAGTCTTGGGGTACCTTATGGTGGAAGGGAACGTGGGAATGAAGCTATTCCATTATCCATTTTACTGACTGCTTGATTAGTACTAGTCTGCAGAAATCCAGAATAAGAAGCAAAGTTAGTGTTTTCTGTATCTCTTTGTTGACAACTAATGGATTTTTGCAGATCAGGGCTGATAGCCTTATGATGGAGAGAGTGGTCAATTGATTGTTAGTCATTTATTAAATTAATTTGGCCTGAAAATAATTTTTCACAGCGTGTAAAAGCACAACAGGGAACAGGAATGTTTGGAACTACTCAAAGTTGCTTTATTCCAGAGAAGCTCCTCTAAACATCTTTGTGTCCTTTTTTTTTCTGGTAATTTTTGCCTGTGACTGGGGAAATTGACTTGTAGATTTGTATACATGTATGCATTTTTAATATTCGTATATCCAAGTTTTTATTTTTGGAAATCAGGTCAGCCTATTTCTTTGCAAATTATCAGGACCGCAGAAAGCATTGTACTCAGTTTCTGTTTCACTTTTTCTTCTCTTCTGTTCCTTGCATTTATATCCAAACTCCTCTTCCTTGCCCAGACCTGTTCCATCATCTCAAATTCTTTGTACAGGTAGCCATCGCTTAACAACCATTCATTCAGTAGTTATGCTCAGTCCCCAAAGTTACTATAAGAACCTGCATCAACCAAATGTCAATTTAAAAAGCTGTAGCAGTCAATGGGTGTTTGCTTGATTGGATTCTGCCATTCCTGACTAGGGAGGGGGGATGTTAGTTAATGGTTGTAATTGGGATAGTGCTTTGGGACGCAGAGGTACTTAACCTTATATGGGCAATTTAGGCCGGAGCTATGTTATGAGTGGGAGGAAGGAACGAGGTCACCACCAGGTGATAAAGAATTGTGGCACCAAGACAAGGGGGGGGGGGAGGGTTTAAAAAGTGGCACTTCAACTCATACTTCCTCACACTCCGCGGTAGGGATCCTCTGTGCGGGGTGATCGGTGGGATCCAGGGTGCCCTATTACTTTCTCCATTTGGACTGTGTGGTTGCCCCTCAAGTAGGAGAATGGCCACTGGCACTGACCAATAATGCGGGGCGCAGGAGGTGGGGGGGCTGGGATGGGGGGAGGATAACATTTACTGACACTGACCACCAATGCAGGGTGGGGTTTATGTTGGTTAAAATTGTTCTTTATTTTAATTATTATAGTTTTTTTCCTGTTTTTTTTTTTTGTACTACAAATAAAATGTGTGCATAAGAATTCATTCATGTCTTTTTCAAACTATTGTGAGCTGCCCAGTCACCCGTTGGGGGAGATGGGCGGCATACAAGTTTAATAATAAATAAATAAATAAATAGCCCCGCCCCCCAACATTCTGAGGTACTGTGAACTGGCCCTGTTTAAAAAGTTTGAGGGCCCCTGGTCTAAATGCACCTAATATAGAATATGTGTGTATCTATATGCACTGGTCTTGGGATGTTAGCATGTTTACATGTTTTCCCCTTATTAAATAATGGGAGGTGTGATAGCGATTATCAGCTTTTGATATTTAACTTTTCTGACTGAAGTAATTTCCGAACAAATGTCTGGATTTCCTTGAACTTCATTTAAACCCTGCAAGGTGTGTTTATCCCAGAAGAAATAATTTACATCAATGCCTTGTACTACTAGAACAGCATTTCTTTTTCTTTAATAATAATTTTTATTAAAGTTTAAAAATACAAAGATAAAAGACTAATACAAATTAAGAAAAATATAAAAATAAAAAATGCAGAGAAAAAGAAAAGATATAAAGAAAAAAGATAAACGACATACCCCTTCAAGACAAGTACAGTACAAACCATTTCAGTAACTTACCACCTTCTCTAACATTTCAACAAAAGATCTCTTCTTCCAATATTTCATCCCTCAGTTATAAGCAAATTATAAAACCTCATCATTTAGTCCTAATCAGCAAAAGTCCATTAAGAGTTACCATAAATAACATATATATTTCAACCTTAATCAAATAAATCAGTTACATATTCCTTTACTTTACTTTTAACACAGTATCATTTTCTCTAAAATTGCAACAAAAAAACCCTCTTCTTTCCATATCTTATATCTTATCTATAAACATATCTTTAAGGCCTTGTCATCTCTGGTACTTATACAATATGTAAATAAATAAACTTTTTTTTTTGCCCTCTCAAATATAGATAAATTAAATAAATACGATCAGTATAATTGTGGGAGTCTGAAAATGTTAAACCCCTATCTCTACAAGGGGCTTTGTGCCCTTAAGGAAGATTTTATAACTTTAGTGGGTATCTAAAATTACATGAGCTTTCCTCAAGTGGAGGCTGACTAGCCTTGTATTGTCTAAGTCTTTCTCTCTCTCTTTACTAGAATGTCCATGATCACCGATACACTTGACATTTATAAAATACCAAAGACACAGTTAGGATCTCTTAACACTTAAGACATAATTAAGCTATGTTAAATAAATCTGAATATGCATTTTTATTTGACATAAATACATGGAAGTCTTGTTAAACTGAAGATCGACTTTGTCCACTGCTATTTGTAAGAAGTGAGTTCTTGACTATATGAAGCCAAAGCCTAGTGTGATGCTAGGTCAACTCCAGAGGAAAGATGATCCATCCTCTTCCTGCACAGCAGCTTTTCTCAAGGGTCAAAGAAACCTGTTCAACAGTGCTAATAGTGGTATGTGGGCTTGTGGGGGTTCCCCAAATCAGTGAGAGGCACTTGGCATGAGTGGAGCTGCTGTATATAAGTAGCATACATTTCAAAATGTATGTCAAGCAGCAAAACTGCATTTATTCTTCTTTTAAAAAGTTTGTCTTATAAAAATGGAAGGATTAGTGAAATCAATTAATCCTGCTACTCTTCATTACCCAATTTAATAAATTTCACTTAAGAAATTTTAATTATATCCTCTTTTGAGCTATTTTAGGAATTGCTACTTCTGGTGTTAAAGACAAAAATAGAAATTGAATTTATAAAAAAGACTGCATTTTTCTGTTTATGGACATCCACTCCATTTCTCCATCTCTAATAAAAGTTGTTAATTTTCTATAGTATGTTCCTGAAATCTTCATCCCCTTTATGTTGTATCTCAGTAGTATTGTATATCCCAGAAGCAGAGTGGGAGCCCTTACTTCTGCTCATTAAGGATATAACATCACCACAAAGGGAACACATTACATTTGGATTTGTTACATCTTATTATATTCACTGCTCAGTATTTCAAATTAGCATTTATCTTAATATGCCTTCTGTTGTTTGCAGATCCAGATAAGTCAATATGATAAACAAAATCCACAAATACTTTGTTCTGACCAGAACCAACACTAGGGTCTAACAAACTAAATTTTCAACATCAGAGTGGTTTGGGACCTAACCACACCATCTACAATCACAGGTTTCTACCAAACAGAGACTAATGAGATGTACGCTATTTTTCTCCTCCAGTAAAGTCTGAACATTTAAAACATTATATTAGGATCATCATATAAAGGCATAATGCTTCTTTATACAATAATGTTACAGGTCAATTGATGCCAAAGTTGGGGCCTTTTCAGTGGTAGCCCCTTATTTACAAAAACTCATGAGTTTAAGAATGGAATAAGATGAACTACCTACAGAAGACTAGAATGCAAAGTTTCCAAGTTACATGTCTACAAAAGAGATACAAAAGAATGGGTTTGTCTGGGACAAACCTTTTTCAACATCTGTTGATGAAGGTTCTCAGTCATCCAGGTGGAATTATCTGGAGGTTGAGTCATGGCAACTGGACTTCTGTTCTTTCTGGTTTGATACATTTCACTGCTTGTCCAAGCAGCTTCTTCAGTCTAGAAAGTTGGTTAGGGGAAACCCCATAAATGTCTTCCAGGGTGGCTGCGTTTCTCACTGACATGATGGGCTCATTGAAGGGACAATAGGAGAATGATTTTTTTCAACATCCTGTTCTCCAGTGCTTGTTTAAAAGAAGATGTAATGTACTGCAATAATGGCATTTATAAAACAACAGAATGTAGTGAACTTAATCAAGAATAAAACTAGAAGACAGCTATACATTTGCAATCGCAGGTAGTCCCTGGCTACTGAAATAGCAGCTGGGAGTTCCTCTTTTGCTCCTAATAGTACAGTAGGTCTGGTGGGAAACTTCAAGTACAGCTTGTTCTGTCCTGTGTTGTTCAATTCTTACTAGAAAACATTCCTCAGTTAAATGAAACCTTTGGGAAACGAGGCCGAGAGGAAACATTTGAAATGGCAATGAGGGGAAACAGGGAGGCAACCAAGCAGAATAACGCTGTTAATTATCTGTAAATAATAAATATAGATGTGTATTCATCAATCAGAAATAAGAAAAATAATGTACAAGACTGCATGTGTTGATTAGTCTTTTTAAAGTTATTCTGAGGCAAATAACATAAAGCATCGCTTCCAATATAAATTTGCTTTCCAAAAGAGCTGTGTAACAACTGGTGCTTTAAGAGACAAAGGAAATAAGGCAAAAATAATTACATATGGATAAAACAGCTAAACTGTATTTTGTTTAAAATTGCTTTATTCATACAAATAATGTGACTTTAAGTTTCAGAAATACAAGGAAAATGTCTTTGAGGGAAAATGCTAAATAAAATGGTGGTAAGCCTGAAACAAAAGATGTATGTGCGTGTGTGTGTCTGTGTCCATAAACTTTAAACACATTTTAAAAGTTTCACATTAAAAATCACTCTATGCTTATCATGCTAATTTCAAGTACTCTGCTTTCAAGCATTTCCATGGTTACTGAAGGACAGTAGTCTGTACATTAGTTAAAATGTGCATTACTAAGTTTCTAGCTGCTATTTTATTAATTTCATAAATATACAGAAAGAAATTCAATGTGGTGTCAAGGGAAGCATTTCTAGATTCAGCCTGAACACAGTCATTGCAAAGTAGCAATCTTTAAAATGGAATGCGAAAGTAGGTCAAACTGTCAATAAAGCAGAGTGCCCTGTTTGAGTTATTACTTTTTAATAATGTAACCACTAAGGAATCTTACTGGTCCTATATATGCAGGGTTTCAATATTAACAGCAAGCGCAAAAGTAAATAAATAATATCTGAAATAATGTATTATACCAAAATAACACCAATAAAATGCTAAGCTGCAAGGCTTAGCATAAAAATGAAAAACACTAATGGAACATAGTGCAGTGTGCTTATACTATGTGTAGTCTGGAATCATGCATAATGTAACAGTGCAACTGCTAACAGCAGGCTCACATAAGATAATTTACACTTGGTTTTATGGACATGCGGAACTGAACTTTGAAGTCATCCCTAATGAGATTCAGCTTGGCCCTAACAGCATCCTGAGAGAGTGTGCAGGGTTTTTTCGCCTGCTTCCAGTGCATATTTATAAAGTGGAACATAGGCTCATTTAAATTGCACACGTGGGTTCATACAACCTCCCCATTACAAAGGGGAAAGTTTCACACTAGGGGAAACGCTTACCCATCTACCAAGTGTTTTAATTACATCTGCCACTTTTGCAAACTAGCAGAAGTACCTGGAAATGAGGAAACAAAGAACTTTGCTGCTTTACATTTAACCTCCCTGAACTCTTGGTTTGAGTGGTAATGCCTTGATGGTGCTGCCGTTTAGTAAATTTCACAACCCCAAATTAAGAGGAGCAGAAAGCTCAAGTATTTCACTAAATCTAAAGGCTGCTCAGGAGTTAGCTGTTTAATTACCCAATCCTGCAGTAATGTGTGAAAGTCGGTGGAAGAGACACGAAGAGCTTCTCTTTTCCAACACTCCTGCATTCCACATGGTCCAAAGAGGTGCCACATGGGCCCTGAAACATGTCAGAGGTATTTTTCTTCCTACTGCGGAGGAGTTTGAGGTAAAAACATGTATTGAGTCAGCTTTGCCTTAATAATTTTGTTTGCTAATTTTAACATTAATAAAGTATTCATTCAGAGAACATGCAAAGATGCCTATCTTAGCAGTAAAAGCCTTACATAAGATCTATGTATCTTACTGGTGAAGAAAATATGCAGAGCCAATACACTCTCCTTCGCCACCATTTTCAGTTTTGGAATTTATTCTGTTCTGACATCTTTGGAGAAGAAATTCATTCCCTGCTTGAACACTAAGATAAACCTAACCCTAAACACATGGTATATTCCCAAATTCATGAAACTGTCAAGTGGCCTCAAATAGATGAACTGACCAGAATCAGGTTGCTTAGTTTCAGGAAGTTGTTACCTAATGCAACTTCAGCCCATTTTCTGTCACTGTATCTTGAATCAGTAATATATGAGCCTAATCAATATTGTGTAATATCCATTTTCTTTATGGCATAGTATCAGATTTTGGATGGGTTACCAACTGAAAAATCACTTTTTTTACATTATAATAACCATCAGGTCAGGTTTAAACGTTAGAACTCTAATGTTAAGCCACAATCATTTGCTCAAACATATAACATATTTGTTTTCAAATTCATTTAGAAGCAATGAAACAATTTCAAACTGCTACAGCCAGAATTTGGTTAGGTCATTAAATGTAGTGCTTCTTTTTTCACTCATTGCTTTCTTCCTTTTTTTTTTTACAATCAATTGTTCATTTATTTTCTGCTCATAGTGTTTCTTGCTTAGTCCACCTGCTATTTCACTGTATTCTTTTAGTGTTTTATTAAACAGGAAGGGGGGGAGGGTGCTACTTCTATTCCCTTCCACACACCACCAAATGAAACAGCTGTATTTCTGTCTAATGTGACACCGGGTAGAAATCATCCTTCAAGAAATGAAGAAAATGTAATTATTTACATTTTCACAAAAGATATTCTGTCTACAATTCATACTGAACGGCAACATTTTACTGACTTCAAAGGCTTCCAGATCAAACACTTTAATTTTATCCTTGGCAAGATAAATATCTTATAAAATACAGAGAGCTAAAGTAATTACATTTAAAATTAGAAATCATCTTCAGTTTTTTTTGTTATTTTTAGAAATAAATTGTCTCAAAGCAAAAGTTTAGATGCATATATACTCCTCATTAAAGACCAGTACACAAGTATTTCATCATAAAGCAAATATGAAAACTGGCATGCATTTGTTTCAATCTTGACCATTCCTAAATTATTAATAGGTTTTCCCAATTCTCTTCCCATTAATGAAATCTAGCCAACTCCAGGCTGAACATACCTGGAAATCTACTTCCTAATGGCCTGATTTTTCCCATCAATTAAAAAATTGTATTTATTTATGAATGTGTGCCCAAATAGTCTTTTTTTTCCTAAGACACAGAAATTATAATAGCAGATAATGAAAAACAAATAGTGACAACACTATGAGTTAAAGTTCTTCGTTTTGTTGCAAAGCTGACATATCAAATTCAGAGATAAACAAAGACTGTTTCTCCCCCCCCCCCCCCCCATTAACACTGTGGCTGCGTTAAGATGCAGCAATGCAAAGCAGTCTGGCAAAACACAATCAAAGGTCATAGTGCAAAAAATAATACTCCAGAGGATTATTATCTTTTAATTTTCACAGTGTGTCTAAAAACTTCTATTGCTGTATCTGACTCATGCTGCTTCATTATAATAACAGCATTGCTAGGAGACAAAGTAGTTTAGATATTTCATACAAATATATATAGCAATCTTCAGACAATCCAAAAGCTTGCGATGGCAATGTGAGCTCATTCAATGTCTGGAAGTGCTTGTTTCAAGATTGGTTCTGCAGAATTTTTTTCAGCACATCCTAACAATATACCTGAATTACTGATTACTAGTAGTGTTTGTAAAACTAGATACAGCTATGCCTCAAGGCAAAGATAAATGAAAATACATTTCTATTTAGAAAGATATGGCCTTCAACAAGTTTGTTTAGTTTCAAAAGCTTGTGCCAAATCTGGGCTAGTCATACAAATATTACATTACGATGAATTATATCTATGCCAAGCTTGAACAACTTGTGGTCGGCTAGCAAAACACAGAGGCTATTAAAACCTCCTGGTTTTGCTGACTGCCTAGGTCTACAAAAATGAGATAGAGAGTTGTCAAGTTCCTGGTAGACCACAATGACTACATTCAGCTGCAGCAGTACAATACTAGCTAGCTTAGCCTTGTAGTCTCCGTATGATAGACTGAAAGCTGACGTACAGTAATCATGCTATTACTTCCGCACAAACTTGATACAGTGGTTAACGTTTCAGAATGATGTGCTGACCCTGTGATCTTACCCATTTAATTCAATTTTATTTTTTATTTTTTTTCGTACCATACAAACAGAAAGCAGCAAGGTCTTCTCTTAAAGGTACTCAATATAATGTGCCCTACCAATACAGTCCTACCCACACACCTTTTGTCTTCTTCAAGCCATGGCCCATCAGAGATGCTTGGGGGTGGGTAGGCACTGAGTTATCCACTTTACATACTTAATGAGAGAACTGTAATGCTCTGCTCTGAAACAACTGTGAATACTTTTTTTTAAATAAATATTTCAAAATATCTATTTTTCAGGATAAAGAAATACTAAGGGAAAGAATAATATATCATAAAGAGTTCAAAACATATTGTCATCAAGATTGACTGAAATGGGATATTAATATTTTACCTAGAAAAGTAATACCTTGCAAGTTGTAGGTCACTGCTATCAGTTAAAAGGTCACTGTCTTTAAATATAATTTGAAATTTCAGCTTTGTTCATTTTCTTCTCCCCTGATATCCTGGATTCTGCTAAATTAGACAATTACTAAAAAAAATTAATGAGTGACTTCAGCATTTATATTATTTATACCATTTAGCATATTGTTGTGTGATTGTGAATAATTCTAGAATAACAATAGTAGCTGTGCTTTGCTCAACATAAAGGGAAAAAATCTATTTTGATTGTGGTTCTAGAGCCTCAGGTATAAATAAGTGATGTTTCAAGATTCTAGAAACCTGCTTTTCTTCCTTCTGTACAGTATCCCATTGTATAAAATTCTGCATTACTATTATAATGTCATGACTATAACTCTCTTGAAATTCTCTAACAAATGAACTTTCTCCCCCATTCTTCAGAAGAGAAAATAGCTCTAATTCCTCACATTACATTTAATCTGTTTCTTGTTATCAAACCATTTGGAATTTAGTAGCTGATATAGTAAACTATTTAAGATAATTATATAGACAACAAAGAGTGTCAAAAAGCCCTCTCTAAACTGGGGCAATGGACATTAAATTGGCAAATACGGTCCTATTTAAGCAGATACAAAGTGAATCAGATTGGGGCAAAAATTCTGATTCTAACATATACTGATGGCACCTGAACGAATAACTGATAGTGTCCCCAATTACTGAACATGGGGGAGAGAGACAGAGAGAGAGACAGAGACAGACGGGTTTAGCAAATCCATAACTTTTTAAAAAACACTGGCAGGCTGCTAGATGAGCAACATGTTGTGTAGGACAATTCTAGAGAGTTGACCAATTTGTAGAAAGTGACAACCCAAGTAATCATCAGAACAGAGCAACTAAAGTGACACATGGAAGGGAAATATTGAGATAATGTAATAATAATATAAACCATTGTTACATGTTGTATTCAGTGTTACCTTATTATTTACAACCTAAAGTGATTTGAAGTATTCCAGCTGTAAATTGGAATTTTACAGCCAAAATCTACCAAACCACATCCAGAACAGCCAGATCCAAGCACATTCTGGAAGCCAAATGGATCGTTCTGGTGTTCCCTGGAATGTTCCATCCCCAGAAAGGTGCGTTCTGCCCATCCCTAACGAACTACGGTCTTGCAAGCTATAGAGTCAAGAGAAGCATCTATTTAACCATTTAAAGACAACCTACCCAGGCCTAAAGGATTAGGGCTTTTTCAAGTATTATCTTCTCTCGTTCCATCAGGGAGAAAAAGTATTTTGAAGCTGTGCTAATGCTTAGTGTTGGCAGATGTGAATGCTGTAACTCTTCAAACAGAACAGCAAAATGAAATGACTTTTCTATCAATCTTTAATATTATCTACCAAAATACTCTCTTTAAAACCTCTACCAAGGTTACACTCATAAAATAAATACTTGGAATTGCCCCCCAGATAATAATGGAACTATTTTCCTCGAAAAAACATTTTGAGATGTAACAGGACTTTGATTTTGATGTCATCTATAATGACGAATTACAGAGTGCAAGATATGAACCTGTGACACATTTTTGGCTATGTTCTTGATACTGGGAATATCAGCTGTTCACACTTTAAAATCTGAATGAATTAAAAACAGGTAAGACCAAAACCAGAAAACTACAGCACAAAGCCACTACTTGACTTCTAAGAATGGAATTCAAGTCAGCCTTACTGACTGCAAATAACCCCTAACAACTATAGGGACCAACTTTATCCACTCTGCAGAAATATGTCAGTGTTATAACTGAAAAACTTCAGTCAAACATAAATTAATAAGCCTGATGAGTAATCAGCATTAAAAAGAGTATGTGTTCCTTTATAGAAGTTAAAACAGGCCTATCTTTTTATTTTAGGTAGAATCTACTTTTTCCAGGAAGATTTCCCCCTTACTAGCTACTCTCCTCCAAATGAGGAACAGTGTAGGTAAATAACTTTATTTTCACTGAAATTATGGACTAACTGAATACTAAGCCCCTGCAATGCTACCCTTCCATTCTCTTTCATCTTGTTTCTAAGGCAGCTTCTGGAACCTTATAAGAAAATAAAGGAAAGGATGTTGTGGCAGCTGATGGGTAGTGCTTTCTTTTCCTGTACACTGATGATGATGATGATGATGATGATGATGATGATACTTGCATGGACAGGATGCTTTACCAGCCAGCCTGAGGTTTCTGGGAGCTCTGAGGAAACTGTGAGCATCATGTTGGCAAACAAATGGTAACCTTCAAAATCAGCTTTCTTGACTACACCATCTGTTCAGAAATATGTACCACACTGGCACACAAAAGAATATTCTAGGAATTGTCACCCTCGCTGGAATTTATTCCTCTACGATGTTTTCTGGAAAACCCATAAGGATGGCTTTGACTGGTTTTAACTACTGAGATAGCTTAGTTAAAAAAATAACACTAGTAATCATGAGAAAGAATATACATGATATTATACAAGAAGGCCTTTGTTCTTAATTCTGTGTTATGTAAAGTCTCTAGTTAATATAATCATATTAGAATGAAGTAATGGCTACGACATATGTATCTCATGCCTGTTGTTGCTCTCTGAGGTCAAAGGAAGTTACCATGTGCTGACAAATCAATGATCTGGCAGACTTCATCATACATAGGCTTTTAAACAATATATTTTACATCATTATGGCTACTAGATATGGACTGCAAAAATCCAAACCATTAGAAACTTGAACTCTGCCTTACACCACATGCTGTCTGTTAAAACAAAAACTTAGCAGTATATTGCAGGCTACCAAATGTATTAGGCATCTTAGAAGTTCCATTTTATTTAATATAATAATAATAATAACAACAACAACAACACCAAAACAAGACTGGTTAGTGGACATTGCAACACCTGGAGACAGCAGAATAGAAGAGAAAGAACTGGAGAAAATCACAAAATACAAAGACCTGCAAATAGAAGTAGAACGACTGTGGCAAAAGAAAGCAAAGATAGTATCAATAGTAATAGGCACCTTGGGTGCAATCCCAAAACATCTGGAGGAACACTTGAACACCATCAGCATTGACAAAATCACCATCAGTCAATTGCAAAAGGCAGCTTTACTGGGAACAGCTTACATCCTATGATGATACCTTTAATACCATCAAACAACAACATCTGCCTATCCCAGGTCCTTGGAAGGACTTGATACTGAATAAAAACGCCAAATCCAGTCTAAACATCTGGCTGACTGTGCGACCAACCATAGTATTTTCCTTAATTAAGCAATATCCTTAAAATGGTACAAGACTAATTACTTCCATATTCCTCTGGAAATAAATTCAGCTGTGCTCAACACCATTCCATATCCCTTAAAAGAATTCTAACATAATAAAAGAAACTGACAAAGGAGATAATCATGAGTTGACTAAATTAAAAAAAAAGAAAAAAGCTGAGTGGCACTTCACAATTTTTAGATTCTACAAAAGAGTAAACAGCCACTGAGAAAACATCAACAGAAGAAAAGGAACATATCTACACAGCCATTGCACAGAATCTTCTCAAGTCCTGCTAAACTACCTCATTGTGGTAGGAAAGGGGGAGTTCCTGGGAGGGATCAGCAAAACCCGATGGGATTATGTGGGGTCAAGGTCATCTCCTAGTGACACAGGACGATGCTGGAGGCAGACGATCACTTTAGTATCAATGGTATCTTTAGGATCACTTTAGTATCAATGATCACTTTAGTATCAATGGTAAAAGCATCTCTTCATTGTACAGGAGAAGGCAATGGGAAACCACTTATGTATTTCACAAAGGAAACTACATGGTATAAAATGTTTGACAATAAAGTGCCAGATGTTGGCCCCTCAGGTCAGATGGCATTCAACATCCTGCTGAGGAAAAGCTGGAGATTTTTCAGAGCACTAATAATTTCTATGAGGTGGCTAGACTAAAACCTTCCTGATGTCCGGTTGCTAATGTCATTCAGGAAAAGAAAATCCAAAGCTGCAAACACAGAATTACAGCAGGAATATGAAAAAAATAGGGAGAAAGAAGTAGTTGGATTGTATGGCCAAGAAAACTAAAATGAAGCAGAATCCAAAAATTTCTTCATTGCTATTGTATATAGGTGTTGTATACTGGTATTGTATACAGGTAGTTCTCAGGTTACAATGGCATTTGGAACCAGAATTTCCATCGCTAAATGATGTAGCTGTAAAGTGCAACTTCATGTGACTGCATCACTTAGTGATGGCAATCCCAGCGGTCCCTGTTGCCATTGTTAAGGAGGACCGCACAGGTTGTTAAGTGAGGACTGATGGGAAGAGGTGGGAATCCAGGTAACCAGGCCAGGGGCGAAAGCCGCGGGCAGGTGCTACGGAGTATGGGTAGGTGGGCAAGTGCCATGGGCTCTATGAAGTACAGGCAGACGGGTGCCATGGGCAGGCACTAAGGAATACGGGTGGGTGGGTGCCGCAGGCAGGTACTATGGAGTATAGGTGGGTGGGTGACGCAGGCAGGCACTATAGAGTACAGGTGGGTAAAGAAGCAGCAGGAGTGCTTGAGACCTCCTACCACCTTCCCCATTGACTGTGCTTGTCAGAAGTCAGCAGGGAAGGTCATAAATGGCGATCACGTGACCACAGGCTGCTGTAATGTAATTGTGAGCCAGCTGTCAAGCACCTGAATCATGATCACGTGACTGCAGAAACACTGCAACAGCTGTAACTTCAAGGAGGAGTTGTAAGTCCCCCTCGTTCAGTGCCATTGTAACTTTGAATGGTCACTGAACGAGTGGTCATAACCTGAGGACTACCTATATAACTATTGTATATAGGTGATGTTTTGTTCCAACAACCAAAGCAATATCTAATAACAAGGACATCACCAGATGGACTACACAGAAATCAGACTATATTATTTATACAAGGAGGTGGAAGAGCTCAATTATAACAGCAAAGATGTGGCCAGGAGCTGACTGTGGAACATATGATGAATTACTCATGCGCAAATTCCCAATTAAACTAAAACTGAGGAAGAAAGCCAACCCATTTCTACAATACGACCTTGAGCATATACCCACCATTTTCAAGGAAAAAATCAGGAATTGCTTTGGTCCTGAACCTCTTTGACAGGGTACCAGAGGAACTGTGGAATGAAATCAAAGACCTTGTTAAGGATGAATGCAAAAAGAAACTACCAAAAGACCAAGAAAAAGAAGAAAGTAAGCTGAATGTTAGAATAAGCAGTGGACATTGCCAAGAGAAGCTAAAGCCTTGAAAGACAATGATCTGAGAAAGGAATTTAAGAAAAAAATTCAAAGAACTGTTCGAAAACACAAGAAGCAGTATTACAACAACATCTATAAAGGTGATGAGAAAAGACATGGAAAAAAGTCTTCCAAAGACTCTGACTCAGAAGTGGGGGGGGGGGGTCCCAACCTCAAATTGGTATGCTAAAGTACACCAGTGGATAGATAGTAACTGATTTAAAGAACATCAAAGAAAGACGGAAGAAGTATACTGAAATTCTATACAGTAGAAATGTCAACATCCAAGTTACAGCAGTTCTCAAACATTTTGATCTCAAGACCCCTTTACATTCTTAAAAATGACTGAGGACCCCAAAGAGCTTTAGTTTATGTAGGTTATACCTATCAATATGAACTGTATTAGAAAGTAAAACTGAGAAATGTTAAAAAAATTATTTGACTTTGTGGACCCCCTGAAAGGGACCCCAGGGTTCCCCAGACCATACTTTGAGAACCACTGCCTTAGAAGATATTCCTTACTTACAAGAAACTCTAGTACTAAAAGATAACATTCGATCAGCACTCTGGTCATTACCAAATTGAAAGGCTACAGGAATTGGTGGAATATCTACAGAAATATGGCATGCAACAACAAAGGTTCTAACCACACTATACCAACAAATCTGGAGAATGACTCAGTGGCCAACAGATTGGAAGAAGTCTGTTACATACCAATCCGAAAGAAAACAGACTTAACAGAGTGTGCAAAATATCATTCGATATAATAATTTTACATGCTACCAAAATAATGCTTAGGATCATCCAATGTAGATTAGACATCTACATAGAAAGAGAGATACCAGATTTCAAGATGAAGAGGCTAAGGAACAAGAGACATTATTCCTGATGAATGCTGGATAACTGAAAAAGACAAAGAATACCCTCCCCCCACAAAAGAAGTTACAATGTGCTTCAATGATTACAGAAAGGTTTTTGATTGTGTCAACCATGTCAAGGTGCACAATGTCCTGAGGAAAATGGGAATTCCAGAATATCGCATTGTCCTCATGAAAAATCTCTACACAGGACAAAAAGTCACACTCTGGGCTGAACATGGTGAAACAGACAGGGCCCACGTCTACATAGGAGTGAGATAAGGCAGTATACGCTCTCCTTATGTATTCAATCTATATGCAGAATATACATTGTGGGAGCTTGGATTGAAAGAAGTTGAGTGTGACTTTAAAACTGGAGGGACAAACATTAATACCCCACGCTATGCTGATGATACTACTCTGACAGCTGAAATGCAAACAATCTGCAAGTTCTACTAATGAAAATCAAGGAGCACAATGAAAAAATGGGATTAAGATTAAATATATAGAAGGCGAAACTAATGACAGCAGATACACTAGCCTTAGAACTGATTAATATACAGAAGTAATGGATAGTTTCTCCCTTTTAGGATTGACCATTAACAGTAAAGGAACCAGTAGTCAATAAATACACTGCAGACTAGCACTCGGTAGGGTAGCAATGAAGGCCTTGAAAGGATACTCAGATGCTGTGACATTTTATATAACAAGAATCACAATCATGCAGGCAATAGTCTTCCCTGTGAAGCTCTATGCAAATGAAAACTATACTTAGAAGGAGCAGGGTTAGGGTTAGGGTGCTTTTGGTGTTAAAAAAGACTTCTGAGAATACCATGGATAGACAAGAAAACAAATAGATCATAGAACAAATCAATCCAGAGTTCTCACTCAAGGCACAAATGACCAGGCTCAATTATCATATTTTGGGCACATTAAACGAAGACCCAGCTTCCTTGAGAAGTCTGTAATGCTGGAAGAGGTGGAAGGAAAGAGAAGAGGGTGAACAAGAGCAAGGTGGATGAACCTGACTGCAGTTCATGATAGGAGCACCACTGGAAGATCTGAAAGACCACAGGTAGATAATACTGGAGAAGGTCTATCTATGTGGTCTCTAAGCGTCAACACTGATCTAATATCACATAATCAATCAATCAATCAATTGCCCAGAAAACCCCAATCAAGTTGATCTTCTTAAGTGCCACAAATTAGGAAATTATGGCCTTCCCACACCTCCTGCTTAAAGCATTTGTAATCTCACAGCAGCTGTTTGATAATTTGACTTTTGGAAGAAAACACTGTCCACTGGTAAGCCTTCTGAAAACACCATTCTGGCCACTACTGTAAGTTTTACACACCAAAATTTCCCATGAAGATGGGCTATATTGCAATGTTATCCCTGATGATATAACAGCACGCATCATTATTGAGGTTTACAACTCTGTCCTCACCCACAAATGATAATATACCAATATTTTTATATATGTCTTAAAACAGTAGTCCTCAGCTTTTGTTTCAGGTGGGTTTTTTTCCTACCCAAGCTATATCAAATACTTTGGGGCACTAATCTGATGCTTATGGATTCCCTGCCCCATTTTTTAAATTATTTTAATTAAACAAATAAATGGGAAACTAGAATGCTGCAAAGTATAACACCAACAATGAATTCAGTCTCCAGAAGTATCCCTAAAAAATGAAAATGGCAAGTGGATAAAGAGCAGGGCTTTTTGGAAAATCTCCCTACTCCATCCAGCCCAATGCTTAATCACTGTAGCTTCTGCATTAATTGTAGCAGACTTTTCTCTCCCAGCATCATGAGGTTTTCTCAGCCCTGATATGCATATGCTAAGCATGGATATCTAGGCCAGAGAAACCAAGATGCAAGACATCTATGAGAACTGAAATCTATGGAGGCTTGTTTACAGTTAGATCCAATTAACAAACCAGTAGCAAAGAACTTGGAAGAAAGCTATTTTTTGCTATATATCATATCATATCATATCATATCATATCATATCATATCATATCATCAGAAAGGAAACAGAGATCTCAGACAAACTACGTCCTGTACCAAACTATAGCTTCAACTTTATCAACGTATTTACAGATATTACATTATAAAGATACTATACAATTAAAGTCTCATCTTCTAATGCTAGTCAGGCCACAATAATCTAGCAACACACTTCTTTTACAATGCATTAGCCAAGCCAGAAATGATTATTTAGTATTAAAGATGAAATCATTTTATAAAACCTACTGTACTGAAGTATACATGACTTGAGTAAGTATAGCTGGCTGATTATGGAAAATAATTATCTCAGGTGCAACTTGTCCTGCAGATGTTACCTGCTGAAGATAACATTTATATACAGCTTATATATAAGACCTCAGCTTATATCAGCTATAAGATGTGTTCCTCTGTAAGTTATTGCAAGATATTTAAGTTTAATATAAGAAATATGGTGAAATTATTCTTTCTATTGTTCTAAAGTTAAAGACTATTTCAATTAAACTCAATATAGCCATGTAGGGAGTGTGGACAGTTAAAAGAAAAAAGGAGTTTGCCCTTACATTCTACCAGGACTTTTTCTTCTTCCCAGTCAAGCTGCAGCCACACTGAGAGTTCCTGGTGGTATCTCTTCTAATTGCAAATCAATCTTGCTTTTCCAGATCAGCAAAGGGTAGTTAAGTGATACCATCTGCTACCAACAATCTAAAATTTCTGATCTTTGTTCTCTTAAGTAAAACTTTTTATAAAATACAGTGACACTGTATCATCACAATCAAGCAACTGTAAACATAATGAACAGAACAGGGGAAGCATTTCAAGATTCCAGTAATACTTAAACTAGAATGAAACAGGTTATAAAGATTCTATAATAAAACTTAGACCTTCTGTAAAATACCATTCAGGTCACAAGATAGACCCCACAGGAAAGGGTTAATTCCATTTCTTCTAGTCAGAATGGAGAGCTTAGACTTTTGCATCCCGTGTCTTTTAGACAAGGCTTTTCTTCTTGACTCTGTCTTAGGTCAGGAAATAATAGTAGTAAAATAACAATAATACCTTGCATCTAGTAAAAAAAGAAGCAAGGAAAGAAGTGGCAATAGGAGCAGAAACTGATGAAGGCAGGATCTTGCAGAGACACTGGATTGTTTATGAACAGAATTTAAAATATATAATCTTTTTTTTCTGTGTTAGTTGAACCATAAATATTTGACTTGGGACAAAGGAATCCCTTTGGGAGTAATAATACTTAGAATTATGATTACCCCAAAATGAAGAAAGATCCATCTATAAGATTCAGTGTAGGAACTACCAATCTTCTAGTAGTGCTTAGGTAAATGAGAATCAGGGTGACCCAGTTCAGGAAATTAATATAAATTAGTTTTAGATCAGAAAATATAAGGCACAAACTGTTGTAATTAACAGCTACTGCTCAAGAAAAGATGGCAATCCTGACATACTTTACTGCATTACTTGCCTTCTTTGGTGTGGACACCATGGGTGAAGAGTAAAACACAGTAGAAAAAAACAGCCAACAAAAATTAAAAACCAAACTTAATCAAAATCTATATAAACTACGCTCACATAGGTTTTGGACAGCTATATGGTGATTGTCCCTTGTGGCCAAATCCGTTTAAATATACGATATGACAAGCAGGGGAAAAAGGAATAAAAATGTATCATGGTGCACAACAAACCAGTCAGATGACTATTACACTCCACTAATACCTGCAATCTCAAAAAGCATGAATGCAGAAGAAGAAACCTATTACTTTTAAATCAATTGACTTAAAATATAATATTGTACAAATATATATACAACATAGACAATAATATTATATCCAACATCTAGCATAAATTGTGTTCTCACTGCACACAGAACAGAGATCTTTCTTAAGAACAGATTATAGTGTAAACCAGTGTTGTCCAAACTTGGCCACTTTAAGATGAGTGGACTTCACCTCCCAGAATTCCCCAGCCAGCATGGGTGGCTGGGGAATTCTGGGAGGTGAAGTCCACTCATCTTAAAGTGGCCAAGTTTGGACAACACTGGTGTAAACAGTAAAGATACCAAGATAGCCATAAACAAACAACATACAAACTGCAAAGTAAAATACAGAGTAACATCAAACCTATCAAATGGAACCATCTTTCTAGTTCATTGTAAGGAGAACAATCTTTCTTTTTCAGTGAAACCTTTTTTAAGGAATTTCAGAAGTTCAAATTTTTTGACATGAATGATAACTTATTTACTCCTTATGCTGTCAAATTGTAAAATCAGTGGTGACAATAATTTACCTCCAATGGGTCAAATTGCCCTTCTAATTTCAGAACTGATTGAGGGCTTTACAATCTTTTGCTGATAACTAATATTAATCTTAAAACTGGAGATTAATAAATTTATTACAGGAGTTTCTCAGGCTAAGGCAACTATACACTACAATATGACCTATGAGAAGTAGATTGCTATGACTATATTTACCATTTAACCATGTAAGAATCAACCTCACATGTGTTGTTATTTAGTTATTTCCCCTGCTCTATTTATCAGTACCGAATCCAGCATACTATATATGTTCAGCAAGAACATATACATCGTGGTTGATTTCTCAGTATTTTGTATTATCTTCACGAAGTTTTTCATCATAAAAGAAAGAACACATGAAATTTCTCTACAGAAGAAAAAGGTAGTGCCCTTTTAAACTGCATGTCTCATCAGATGCAGTGAAATTATTCTAGTATTGCAAGTACAGAGAACAAGCATATTTACAGAAAGAAATACCCTAAATTAAAGTTCAACTGCATTATCTGCATTTCTTCATCCTAGGAAAACATTTTGTTGTTGTTTTTAACACTGAGATACAAAAATTTCTAATCAAAGTGCACTGCCTATCTAGCATTCTTATTTTTCCAACCCAACGGAATATTGAAAAGAAATTTATGTAAACGTGTTTGGGACGCTTGTCTGTCCACTCAACATAATAACTGTCTCAAAACTGAACATTAGGGGACCAAATTTGTTGTGGTGGGAGAAGTTAATAAAAGAAAGGCCAAGTTTGAAAATGGGCCAAATCAGGCTAGGGGCTGTGGAAAAAAATATTCCAGAAAACATTACCCTGTGCTGGGAGAGGCAGTTTGACAGGAGCTCAGAAAGTTGCTGACTATTCCTTTCTAAGCTCTCTCCAACCTGGACGTATGATTCAGAAATAAGCAGCTCACACTGTCCTGCCTGCTTATACACAAACACACACAATCGTAAAGGAACAGCAGAAAGACACATACACACACGCAACACATTATTGCAGAAAAAAATACAGGGCTCTTCTATGGCTACTGCTGGTAAGGAACCAGGGGAAAAAATCCAGAAGCCATATAGCATACTTTATTGCCTCCCTTTTTATTATTGTATCTTGTCCTAAAATTTACCCAAATTCATACACACATGAAAATGCTTTCTGTTTGAATAAACCTAGTGGATATTTACTGCCCTTTATTTTAACCTTCCTCTCTAAGAGCTTAGAGCAACCATGGGCTGAGTTATTGCAGTAACTCCACCACAAGCCTATGAGATAGGTTAGACTTAACTAAAGTGATTGATCTAGAAAGGCAAACACAGTTTAAAAATATATACTGTAGTCCAGCAGTACATAATTTTGACTAACTGGCAAACCATTAGCATTTACAGTCTCAGCAAACATGGAAGTCTATAACAAAAGAGTTGGTAGGGTACAGTATATTTCATGGGTCCCAACTTTAACAAGCCTGCTCAAGATTGTACAACAATGTGCATCTCTATGGAAATCGGCATATTTATCCGTTAAATATCAATCAAAACTACAGAAACCTAGCCCACGGTATTACAGTCTTTTTTGTGCAGTACCAATTCTCTGCTGTTGTGAATTAATTTTATATATTTTTCACAATGGAGATGTAGGATATAAATTTCGTGAGTGAGTAAATATGGAACTAATAATAACAAGGAGTCTAAAATAAGTTAAAATTCATACATAATGCATGGGATTAAGTAAGAAACAAAGAAACAGAGACTTTTTTAACCTAAAGAACAGGGTGGAAGCTGACATATAGAGGAACCAACCAAAAAGCACCTGTAATTTGAAAACAACAGCTTCTTTCAACTTCTGAGTCCACTATCATATCTTAACTGGGATTTAAAAAGCATCTTGGAATACAGTGCAACACTGCAGGGGCAAAATATACATTATGTTTTTAATAAAATTCTGAACTTTTATTTTATAGACTAACACAGCTTTGGGAGGAAGTTGAGTAGAAAAATAGACTGACCGGCTTTCTTCATTTACCACCAACAATTTTTCTGTTAATCTATCCTTGCTTTCCCCATTTTGGAGATTCAGTTGTGTGCCTCTGTAAACATGGCAGTAGAATGCCATTGAAGGAAATCCTGCAACAAAAACTATCCAGGTTCCACGTCCCTGCAGCTATGCACTTAGATGCAAAAAAGCACAGGCACACAACTGCTTTATGCACACCTCTGCACTGAGGTCCCTTAAGCAAATAGAAGCATGTATGAAAAAATGGAAAACATATAGAGCCCTCTCTAACAACGGTAAGAAACTTATCATTTAATTTGGCTGGAAATCGTCTGTACGCTTTGTCTTCCTCAATTATTTATCTTTAAGCAACTTTGTGGAATTTACTGGACAAATCTGGAACAAGCTGCACACCCTTTCTAAGATTCAACAGATATCATTAATTAATCTGAAACAAACAAAAATCTATCCCTAAAGTTGTAAAATGTTGCACTTACAGATGTATCAAAATAGCTATTAATTTCTAGAAACAAATGTGATTTTTATTTTTAGTTTGCAATTAATTATGGAAAAAATTGATCTGATTCCACTTCCACTGAATAATAGCGACCTAGTTATTTAAAAGATATTGGATTTCAATATTTCAGCATTCTGTATTTTCCATAGCTTCAAAGAGAACAACTCAAACCACATGTAAAATCTCTACTATAGAAATGAATTGCAAAACATATTATCAGTTTCTGTGCAACAAATGTAGCTACAGCTCAATTCAACAATCAGATAAAAGTAATTTGTTAAAATAACACCTGGAATTCTTTCTCATTGCACAAATTAAATCATGTGGAAAGACAAATTTGAAGAGGAGCTGGATTTTTTTTTCTCTTGAACTGTATTCCCCTATAACTCACTACACCTATTTCAAACGCTTCTAAAATTCAGAGTTTGCCCCAGCAGTAGAAGAAATACTCCTAAGGTACAAGCTTACTACATGCTTTTTTATATCATGCCCAAAGCCTTTTTTAAACCAGTCCATGAAAAGGCAACTGTGTTTTAAAGGGATTAAAATATTTGCATTGGCAATGACCTTTTCTTTCTTTTTGTATGGGTGAAAATATGCTAGCTTTCCATTTACTGAAGAGCTCTGCATATCTCAAAGGTTTGCATACCACCCTCAGTGCAACGGAAGATTGTTCAATAGATTGTTCAATAGGGAACATCTTATCAGGTATTTTGTACCTCCTCCCAAGTAAAGTTCAAAGTAGCAACATGCTTTAGCATTCTCACTATGCAAAAGCTGTTATCCACACAATGAATGAAATACCCCATTCACTTTGGGTCAATGTGAGGTCAAGAGGTGCCCTTTTGTTTTATAATTTAACCTATCCATTAGACCAGAGGAAAAAAAGAAGCTTAACTAAAAATGCCTGATAAAGATCACAATTCACTAAACAATGGGAAGGAAATCTGGAATTTAAGACTTCACATAGTTTTTAAAATGGGTGTGTGTTTGTGGGGGCATATACACACACACACACACACACACACTACACAGCACTTGGCCTGTGTAAGTCCTTCTGCTGTCAGCAAGATCTCAGAAGCCACAATACCAAAACCGAAGCAGGCTAAGGAAAAGACCTTTTGCTCTGCCTTTGTTGGTTTAAGTCTGGGACATAAACATTATTTTAATGCAGTATTTGTATTTCTTGGGACTAATCGTTCAGCCCTCTTGGAATCCTTTGTCTTTCTTGAACAGAAGAATGCAGCATGCGACACACGTTCCCCTTACAACAAGGAGGACAAAGGATTCAGTGATCAGGAGACAATTAGTCCCAATTAGGCCTATTTCGCAGCTGAGTGCAAAGAGTGGGGGAAGGGTGCTCACATTTTCACGAAATATGTCCCTCTGGCAAGTTCCAGTGAAATCAATAAAGCTACAAGTCAGTTACAAGGCCTGGAGTTCACATACAAAATTGTGCTGAGCTTTACCAAGTCTCTGACATCTGGAGCTCTTTGAATCCACTATACCATGCAACCCATTTTGGACATTTTTGATCAACTTATTTATAGCAGAGGGCAGCAATAATTACAAAATTTCCACATGCCTATCCTTGGGGTTAGAAACAACTTGGTTGCAGTTCACACAATACAAGAGCTGATGTTTCAATCCTCTTTCCTTTTTTAAAAAAGTGTTTTAGTCCTTATCACTGCAAAGATGCCCTGGTAAAAGCTACAAATTTGCCAAGTAATTTTTAAAGCCCAATTATTTATGTTTTTTAATTCTCATATGATTATTAAGTCATTGTCTTAGGACCATTTAGACAAGCCTAGTTAAATACTATGAATTAAAATACTGAAAAGTAAATGAAAAATATCTATTGGAAAAATCCATATCCCCACTGTAAGCATACAGTGGGTAAATTATGGAATCTAATGTAAGGGTAGATATGATTTTTTACAATTTGATATAAGTGAAGGTGGTTACACAATGTTTGACAACATGAATGGCTCAACTGTACTTACATGTGTACATGTGGAGGCTGGAATCGACTTTGGTTAATATTGTAGTGTGTGAACGCCTGGGTTGGATTTGAGCTGTATTCATCCACAGAAATGGAAACTTTGCCTTGTGAAGGAATTCCATGTGCCATCCTTCCTCTTTATAGACATGAGCGACTTACAACTTTCCAGAGCAAAGGACAGGAATGAGCATTGTGTTTCAGCCAATGTCGGAAGCCGAAGATGTCCTCATGAACTCTGCAGGATTCTGGACAACAATATGGAAACATTTACCATTTTGAAATTCCATCTAAAAACGTTAAGCTCAGCCTAACCCCATAATTTCCCTTATCTCTTCTCTATATCACATTAGCACACATACTCCGAGCAAACTCAATCTCCTAAACATGGACACTTATGTAAGCAAAAGCAAAACCGTCCACATCCAAAAGGAAATATATCAGTAGGCATGCAAAAGTACAACTTTTGTGAACTGAACTTGTTTGCTGTGATCATAGACTGCAGACTGACCACTTAGGGCAAATAATGGAAAACAATGGAGTATCTTAGAAAAGGGCTGGTTTGCTGGCTGGTATTCCAAGCTGCAATATTTGTTAGCATATCCTACTAGTTCTAACAAAATGTTAAATTTCTTATCTGAAATGTTTAAAAACATTTAGTGAATGATTGCATTTTTATATTGAATTTAAAAATCATGTTCTTTGTACATTTAAATCTAACAGTTCCAATGAGAGCAGCACAAGTTTATTTTCTTAAAACTTCCAGCATAGAAATATCTTGTCATTCAACAGTTGTATCCATTCCTCTTTTTCCTCCTTCAAACATACCTTGCAAATATAGTTTTATTTTGGCAAATGTCAAAACACTCCATTATGGGTAAGTTATCTTACATTATAGTAAAACAAATAAAACAATTGTACTCTTCATTTTGAATTTCCTTTACATTTCACACTGATGTTTTAATAATGTATTGTCAGAATCATTCACCATATTTCACAAATACAATTATAGCTATTTATCAGATTCAGTGACTTCATTTCATAAGTTGCCACAGAGCTGGAAATTGGCAATTTAAAAAAAGGAGCAAATAAAATGATCAAGATATAGCACATATTACAAGGAAAAAAAGTTAATGGTAACAAACCTTTCTAATTTACAAAATCAATTTAATGATAAATGTAGTGAAGATTTAGAAAGTTATAATTTGAAAAAAGATTAAAAATGAATATTTCCCCCTCTTCTCTCTTATAATACTCAAATTCCAGACCATTCAGAAAAACCACTGGAAAGGAGTCCAAGACAGGCAAGAATTATGCATTCTGAATGCACTATGTAACACTAAGATGTGGTGACTGTCACTAAAATGGCTTTTAAAAGGTTAAATAAAAATATTCAGTTTATCAGTTATTTAAACACAATATCCATGTTCAGAAGTAATATGCTCTTCCATACCAGACTGAGGAAAAACAAGCAAGAATGGCCTTTCCCATTATATACCCCTTGAAAGTTTACTGAGGTACCTAGAAGACAAGTTTTAGAAACAGATTGCAGGAGCAGATGGACCTTGGTATGATCCATACATCTGTCAAGGCAATGCACATGTTCTAAGAGCAGCTTTCATCCATCTGTTGCCTTCCAGGTGCTTTGGACTTAACTTGGCTATGGTTGATGAATTATGAGAGTTGAACTGATCTGTAGGGTAAAAGGTAGATGTACTTCTCTCTTACTATTTTACAATCCTACTAGAGCTGCCTTCTTTTTAATTATTTAATGCAAAAAAAGTATTAAAAGGCATGGAGAAATTTGTTATCACCTACAGTCCTGTTCCTCCAACACATTTCCACTGGAAGCTAAAACACACATTTATGTACACACTAGATTAAAACTGTAATTTATTACTGTGAGCCATTTTATCTTAAATTTCTTAAACATCACACATTTCTATCTGCTTACTTCACTTACATACCTTCCTCATATACGTTTGTTCAGGTCAATATGAATAACATGATGCAAACAGTATTTTCTATTCCAATTTTTGCCAAACCATTCTGATTAAAAATAATCCTCCCCACTCAAAGGTATATAAAGTTGGGCATTCAAATATCCCACAACCTCAGGCCTATGTAGGCTTCCATATGGTAGGTAGGTTAAGGAATCTCACAACTCCCTTTCTAGAGTCAGGATTGTTTGTCTTAAATTAGGAAAAGCCATTATAATGAAATTAAGTCCTAATCCTATCAATCAGGTATGGCCCAAAATGTAATGTACTTTAGTATATTTCAGTAAGTTAGATTTTTGTTTTCAGCTTTGACTGCATGTATATGTGTTCATGTATATAAGATTCAGTATATAAAGTCTTTGCCCAGTTATTGGTGCAAGATAACTGCCTACAAATTATAATGAAGGAGCCTCCATACCAACTTTGCAGCTGTTTCCTTAATTTCCACCACAATTATATTTTACTGTTATTTTGCATAACAGTAAGATACAACACCTGCTTCCAATTGCAGTTCTGTAGTGAAGACTGTAATTCTCTTTTGAGATACTAACTATGAAGGCAGTGTGCAGTGTGGAGCTGCATAATTGCACTGCACTGAAAAGTAAATACAAATGAAAACATCTTCCCGTTAGAGAAATGACTGTCATTAAAAAAGAATGTTAGTCCTGAGAGCTGAGAGGGAAAAAACACACTTTGTATTGTGAGAATTTTAGTCTTGGCGTGGATTAGGCAGTAATGTTGAAATGGCATAGCAATTTTTTTCTCACACAAAGCAGATTCTATTGGATAAAAGACAACGTTAATGAAATATAATCCCATACTTTTTCTGTCCTTTAAAAAAAAATATAAGCCACTATATTTTCATTAACTGAGGGAAATCATAAATGTTACATTTTATAAAAACCTAAAAAAATAAGCTCACTGAAGAGAGTGAAAGATCTTAATTCAATCCTATTTATTTTCTATGGAACTTTCACCTATGAGAGGGAAAATGTTAACGCTTAAGGATACTGATATACATGCAGAAATCTTGAACTTCACTTTTGAGATCTTAAAAAGTGAAATATTCCATTTACATTCTCATTCTATTTAACTTCTTGTATACAGCTTTTTAAATGTCCACCAATGACTGTCAAACTGAACAATAAAGATCATGTTTTCTGTCAGAAGAGACTGATTTTGCTTGTATTTTATTAATTTTCTTTTAATGTCTTTCTATCTAGTGCAAAACAGCTCTCATATTAAAAAGCTTAACTGTGATCTTTAATGAAGAACTCTTTGAAGAAAAATATAAGGCAGAAGCCAAGTACTTCAAAACTTTCACATACAGGCTGGTATTAGCCTCCCCATCAGGATTTCTGTTTTAACTATGTAATTCTTTTCTTCTCTTTACAACAATCATTCCCTTAAGAAGAAGGTATACATACTGAGGAATAGCTCTGACCTTGGTATTCATTTTAATGCAGAAGTTAGTATAACAAAAAAAAACCCTGAATTACCATGTTATCTCATATATGATTATAGAATTCAGGGGAGAACCTGAGAATGATGATAAACATCCCACAATAAAGTTGGTGTGATGGAAAATTGCCACAAGATCAAATGAATTGATAAGCAGGACATTGATAACATTTATATTGCAATTTTGCCTCACAACACATAGCACTGTGAAGGATTCTGATATTACATTTTTTTTGTCAGTGACAAGATAGAAATTGATATAATTTTTTTTTAAATCATCCAAACCCATTATTTGCTGATAGGAAAAGAACATCTATAACATGAGTGAAAAGAGAAATCCATCATTTAATTCATCCACCGAGAGTGTTAGTTTTCCCTTACTTTTAACTAGCATTATCCAGAGGAATCCTGAAATATTTGAGATAAGGGGAAAGAGTGAACACTGCTATTAGCCCTCTTTACAGGCTCGCCATTATCACGGATACTGATACAAAATAAAGCAGCAAATGTACAATGTGCAAATCAATGCATGTTTACTCAGAAACAAGTCTCATTATTCTCAGCGGAGCCTACTCCATTGTCAGGGCAAGGATTGCAGACTAAATATACTCTTCCAATGCTATATATTTCAATGATATACACATTTGCTTAAGCACAAGCATCAATACATTAAATTGAGACTTCTGAGAACTGTACTGCTAAACTCAAAATAATCTCAGAGAAATAGTGTGTGTGTGTGTGTGTGTGTGTGTGTGTGTGTGAAAAAAAGCAAAGAAGCCTTTATCCAACTTGACTCTTGCTGACTCACAGGGACACATCTATGAAGTTTTCTTGGTATGATACAGAAGTGGCTGGCCGCTATCTTCTTCCCCAGTATCTTTTTGACTTCCCATCTCTTCTAGCGCAAGTTTACCCTCTCACTGCAATCTTGTGCAACACCAACAGATCAGAATCAGCAGGCTACTGTATTCCTAGTGCCAGATAAACTGTCACTGGGGGAGGGAGGGAGGGATCATGAGTTACATCAAAGCAACAGTTAAGCAGAAAAATGTTATCCCAAACATCCGGCCTGTAAAAGAAACCAAGTCAGGTTTCCCTTCACCAAACCAAACCGCCGCTACTCCATCTCGCGCACCGCAGCACTTGGGGACCCTTCCCTTTAGAAAGGAAACCCTTACACCGAAAAGCCTCTCCCTCTGTTGCAAAGATGCATCTCCTCAAGCCCCTTGAGCTGAAAGGCACCCAGGAGCAAGGAAGACGTCCCAGGTTGCAGGCACTACCTCTCGGTGGCCGTCAGTCCGTGCCCATCTAAGCGGCGCTGGGTGGACTTTTTCCCCCCTTCTCTCCCGGATAGGTGGCTGCACTCCTCTGAATCCACGCTGGGCGTTTGGGCTGGCTCCTCTCTCCCTCTCCCATTCCCTCTTGCCAGGGCTCGGAATGATTGATCACAATCAGCGGCCAATAGCTTTGACTGCGCACCATCCTGCCTTTTCTATCGCTCCCCCCCCCTTTCCCAACGTCATTCATCCCAACCTGATTCTCCCCTTCCTTTCAAACTGGCACGAGAACCCAGATCAAATCCCATAACCCGTAACAAGCGCACTCCATAGAAAGCTGCACATTTTTCAACCCCTCTATTTTGGGGGGGGGGGGTGTCTTCCCTTCCGAAACCCCTTTTTCGGTGTATTGCACGAGTATGGCTTGGGGCGCGGGCGCGCTTAAAGTTTTCATATTTTTTTTCTCCTCAGATCTCTGCAATGACCAAAACCTACCCCCTACCCGCAAATACAAGCCGATCGTTCTAAGTCCTATTTCTCACGACGCTGCAACACTTTCAGGAGGTCGGGTTGAGGATGGGGGGGGGGGGGGATGACATAATCATACAGCAAGGGAGGAAAAAAATAATTGCGATTAATAGCATGCAAACAGCGACATGAATACATCCCAATAAAATGCGAAGGTTTCCAAGTGCGCTTAGGCCTCGGGGGATCATTGATTTCAAAGCATGTTTTGGAAAAGAAGCGAGGGGGGGAGGAGAGAAAGAGGGAAAAAAATGTAGCTGCCTTGAATGTGAAAGAAACATGGAAAACTCCAGTTACGAATAGCAAAGAACCCCATTTGCAGTCGTTACTTTTTTTTTGCTCAGATTTCTCCGACTGATTTTCTTTCCCTATGGAAATTGGGGAGGGGGGGGAAGAGGCGGAAAAAAAGGCGTCTTGGAAAGCGGGGAATACGGCAAGAACAAACGACTTCTCCCCCCGCCCCTCCCGGCGCCGTCCTCCTCTCCCGCCAGTCACACGTTTCAGTTTTTCATGCTAACTATACTTCACATTTCACTCCCTCGATCTACCGTTTCGCCTCGCTTTCTCCGGCAGCCTTGCACAGCACAATGCTCCCTTTGGCCTACCCTCCCCCGGTCGCGCTCTAACATTATAACCCCGATCACCCGAGACTTTCTAGTAAACAGCGAGCAAAATTAATCTCCGCTGCCAAATCTATTCCCAAACCGCCGCTGCCACCCGCGCCCCCCCCCGCCAGGCAAGAAATGAACGCCGAATCTGGGAGGGGGCAGGAGGAGGAGGAGGAGGAGGAGAGACGGGGGCATTGCAAGCGGGGGTGGGAAGGAGGAGGAAGAAGGAGGCAAAGAAACAGACCCTCGCGCAGATCAGCAAATTAGCTTCCCTTCTCAAAAACCTTTTTAAACCCCCCGTTCTAGCCACAGCGAATGGCAAATAAGCAGTCAGTTTTGAGTCTGATTATTGTTTCGCTGTGGTTGCCCTCTCTGATCTCCTTGTACATGACAAGGCACCTCTAACCCAGCGCTTTGTGTTTGTTATTAGTAATTCTCTCTCCTCTCCTCTCCCTCCTGCCATTGGATTCCTCTCCCCTTCTCTCTGAACGGGGCGGAAGATTTACCTTCTCTCCCTCTTTTTATTTTCCCGGAGGTGGAGGTGTATTCCTAGGGATGCCTTCAGTGCTGGGGAAGGAGCCGATCCATGAGGGGAGGGGGCGACGCTGCCGAGAAGCTGCTGGTTACAGAGAGCGAAAGAGCCAGGGAGACCTTGGCATAGGTGGGCGGCTGGTGTAAGGCAGGGCAGAACCTTCGACCCGCAAGGAGCCCAGGAGGGGAAACGAAAGAGAGGCAGAGGGGAGCGAGGGGGGGAGGGAAAAGAAAAGAAAAAGGGGAGAGAAGATAAGAGCGGTCCTGGCTTTGAACTGGAGAGCGAGAAGGAAAGAGAGGGAGGGAGGGAGGGAGAGAGAGAGAGAGAAAGGAGCGAAGGAGGAAGAGAACAGTGCAGTGAGTAAGGACTGCCACTGGGGTCAGGGAGCAGAGCACCAGGAAACAGGGCGGCCAACGCGCGCACACCACACACACACACACACACAGAGCCAGCTCCTCCTTGCTGCTGTTGAATCTTACTTCACTGCCCCCCCCCCCGCCACACTCACAGCCAAAAAGGAAGGGCAGCATCCGTCGCCGAACCGCGGCGAATCTTTTGCCCTCCCCGAAAGATTAAAGATTAAATAGGAGAGGAGACCCAAGGCGTGCAAATCATCAGAACGCTTCGATGTTTTCCACTCATTATGTCGTCATCTTATTTAATCGTACCATGGTGGGGGTTCCCTCCCTTCCTTTTTAAGAAACATAACAAGGTGCATTTTAAAAAAGTAATATTAGCGGGAGGATTAAAGCAAGGAAAATTCATACTAACACATGCTAAGCCAAAATATATTTATATAAGCAGATGTGAAAATATACTTATGTAGAGGCAAATGTATTGGCCGCTTGTGTTGTACGCAGGACTGCCTCAAATTGCTTTCTGACAAAACTCAAGTGGAAAATAAAATAAAATGGAACAGAATGGAATGAAAATGGATGACTCAGTGTCATCCATATCCTCATCCTTTTGTGAAGTGTGGTGATGGGAAGCAACTTTTTAAAATAAGACTTTTTCTTGATCATCTCTTTATTAGTAAACAAGGTAACTCACAACAGACCTTTAAATTACATACTGTATATAGTGTTCCATATAGTCATATTGAGCATATTTACTCAGACATTACTCTAGAGTAGTGATGGCAAACCTATGACACACGTGTCAAAGGTGACACACCACGCGTTCACCAACACCTGACAACAACTATTCTCCATGTCTGAGTTACCAAAGAAACTGAGTTTGCTTTACTCATATTTCATTTTTGTAATTATTTGATGTTTCTTCATATAATACATAGCACCACACATGATTGGACTGGATTTTTTTAAAATAAATGAATAGGTAAAGAATTGTTTCTCTTTTGTTCGGTTGGGGGGTGACACGCCAACCGAGTCAAGTTAGGCATTTTCTGAATTTTTGACATACACAGCCCAAAAGGTTTGCCATCACTGCTCTAGAGGGACTTACTCCCAGGCAACTAGGCAGAGGATCCCAGTCTAAATTTATCAAGTCTTTACAGACAGGGTCAGTCACATTTAGGAAGAATGAGAAACAAATGTCCTTAATAGTTAAAAAAATCCCAGACAAAACTATTTGAGGGAAATACAAAGAAATAAAATTTAAACTCCTAATTTCTGTCAGTGGAATGACAACATACTTCATAACTAATAATAACGCCAATAAAGCTTTGTGCTTTTTTTGTACTTGTCTAGACTTCAAAAAACTATTCACAATACTGCATCTGAGGGTAAAATAGAACAGTTCTTTAAAAGAAAAGGGACATTCATGTATGGAATGTTAAACCAAGGTAAAATGTAGTTTTCATCTGTTTCTTCCTAACTTTATTAAGAAGTACAGTTTGAAATATTCATCTGTCATCTTTCCAAAGGAAGGAACTATGTAGGAGTCATTGCTTACAGTTACCTCCAGACCAGACTACTTTTTGTGTGCTTGCTTTATGCAGCTACAGTACTGCTTTGGAACCAGATTTTTCAGAATTTTACATTAAAAAAGAAAACTTGCAAAGCTTTTTTCCCAGAGACAACATTAGGACCAACGGAATGAATATGAATACCACAGGTAGCAGTGAGTCTTAAAATCCATTTTCAAACATTTAAAAAAATGCCTGTATTTTTGCAGCTTATAACGTGGTGTTAAATAAAATGCACTTTCTTAAGAAAATATATTTAGAGTGCAATTCTGTGTAGCTCTAGAAGTAAGCCTATTGGGTTTAATGGAATTTTCCAGAGAATGAAGGATAGGGTTCTTAGATTAACAATTATAGTTTATGGTAAATTTCTTCCTCATAACCAATACATGAAGTTAAATGGATTATCCTTATCTATACTGGAAACCACCCCTTGTACTAATCACATGCAAGAATGAGAAGAGTCAAGCACTGTAACTTTAAAATCTATATGGATATTTACTTCATGGTACCTTATGGTACGCTAAGGTTGAAAGACAATGGATAGGCCAAAATTCTGGCATCCATAAAAATACAACCATAATGGAATTAATCTGCAATTAAAATCAGGATAAAATAAAGCATAATAAAATAATTCTAAAGCATAACAAAAAGCAAGCTTGTTAGCAAAAACATAAAAATAAGCATAATAGTGATACATTCAATATACTGTAATGTTAGTTATCATTTTAACCCTCCTTGATCCCAAATTAAAACTATGAAAGTTATAACATAAATATCTAAAATCACTCAATGTGCAAATGTTATTTCTTTCTTGTTTATTGTTACATTTATATTTAGCATTTCCTTCAAAAAAGCTAAGATGACAAAATAAGTTTGGAGGTTGTGTATGAGCCGCAGCCATACTCACAACCCTATACAGGTAGTCCTCGCTTAGCAACCACACTTGGGACTGGCAGCTCAGTTGTTAAGCAAAGCAATCACTAAGTGAAACTGTGACGGTACTAATGATCTTACTTCAGCTTTCCTTTGCTTTACAAACCTGCGAAGGTCGTAAATGCAAGGATTGGTTGTAAAGTTACTTTTTCATCAACATCATAACTGTGAATGGTCGCTAAATGAGGTAGTCACTAAATAAGGATTACCTGTAGCCATTACCTTAGGAGTCTCACTGAATTCAGTAGAACTTGTTGGACTAAGATTGTAGAGACCTAAATTCCAATCCCTCCTCAGTCATGGTAATTCACTGAGTGACTTTGGGTCAGTCACTGTTAGCCCAACGTACCTAACAGGGTATTCTGGGGATAAAAGGCAGGAAGATAGCCGTAGACCCCTTGAGCTTCTGGAGAAAAAGTAGGATATAAATATGACAAATAAAATAATAAATACTTTCAGAGTAAGTGGGCATAGGTTTTAGTATGAATCCAGCATAAAAGTTCTTCAAAATAAATTTATGTCATATATGTGACTTTTCTGAGACTCCTGAGAGGGAGTTTTGTCTAACAATCATTTGCCATTAATACCATTTCCCATAACACTTCCTAATAATCTTTTGTACTGGTGATTTAAATTAGAATTGGGCTTGTCATGATCTTATTCAGTCTCTCCACAAGCCTCCCCATTGGCCAGTCACTTCCTGAAAGCCCCTTTCCCCATGAATTCATTAGCAAGCCAATGTGCTATAACATGAAAGCTAGTTACAAGGATTATGGGCTGGAATGACCAATAGCGATCTGATCATCAGTAGCTCAGGCTTGAGGTCAGATCTCCTCCTTTCATTCTCCACCATGATAAATGGATGTTTTGGATGGGGAGGCATAGCTGCTGCAAGGCCATCATGGGTAAAAAATAGTATTTTGGAACAACAGAGCAGGAACAGAGCTTCTTGGGGGTTTTCGTTTATAAGTGGGTGAGCTGGAACCATGTATTCCACCTCAGGTACATTATGGCCTGTTTAGAAATAGTCCAAATTGTCTTGAGATTGTCCAGATAAGGTGCACAACTCTAACAGGTATAATAGAGACTTAAATAAAGTTCAAGCTAGATAAGCAATCATTCTTGTGTAAAAGGCCAAAGAAATAAGAATGGTGGGGACTGTGTGTACAGCAGTAAGGAAGCCAAAATATTGTACTGAAAAGAATTAGACAATTATGAAATTAATTGCTCTGAGATATTGTGATTCTATTATGCATTACTTTATTACTGTGGTAAATTATTTATACAAATTAGTACTAAACTGACTTGATGTTTTTATTATAGATGTGTATTATTTTATTTGCTTGCTTGTTTACATATTCATTCATTTATTTATATATCACATTTATATAGCAGCTCATCTCACACAAAGCGACACTGGGTGGCATTCAATAATTGAATAAAATAACAAATAGATAAAAACAATAATTATAAAAGACAAAAAAGTGATTATTAAAATGCAACATTATCAAAAGTTTAAAAATTTTAAATTTTAAAATATACAAACCCCATGGAGAGAGCAGAATATCAATCATAGTGGAGCCATCTAAGAATGTCTCCGGTTCCCAATGACCCCCAGGCCTGATGACACAACCAGGTCTTGAGAGACTTCCTAAATGACAGCAGGGAAAGGGTGAGCCTCACTTCAGGGGGAAGAATGTTCCACAAGGAGGGAGCCATGGCAGAAAAGGCCCACCTCCTGGGACCCACCAAATGCAAGTCCCTGGCCATTGGAATGCGTAGCAAACCTTCCCTGCCAGATCTAATGGAACGGGCTGATGTGATCAGAGGGAGGCGGTCCCTCAAATAACCCGGCCCCATGCCATGAAGGGCTTTAAAGGTCAAAACCAGCACCTTGAATTGGACCAGAAAGCAAACTGGCAGCCAATGCAGCTCGCAAAGCAGAGGTATAATATGTGCTCTTCTAGGAGCACACATAACTGCCCGCACTGCCGCATTCTGCACCAGTTGAAGCTTCCGGATACTCTTCAAGGGCAGCTCCATGTAGAGTGCATTCTAGTAATCCAATCTGGAGGTGACTAGGCATAAGGGACTGTGAGCAGAGCTTCTCTATCCAGGAAGGAGTTCAATTGGCACACAACACAAAGCTGTGTGAAGGGCCTCCTAGCCACATCTGCCACCTGCTCTTCTAGCAGGAGTCACAAGTCTAGGAGGACCTGTAAATTGCACACAGGTCTGTCCAGAGCAGTGCCACCCCATCCAGCACCAAAGATGGTATAGTCCCAAAACCAGCAGGACCCTGAACCCAAAGCCACTTAGTCTTGCCAGGGTTCAGTTGAAGCCTGTTATTCCCCATCCAGACCCTCACAGCCTCCAGACACTGGGATAAGGCATCCACATCATCACTTAATTCACCAGGTGCAGAGATGTATAGTTGGGCATCATCAACATACTGATGATACCTCATCCTGCGGTGACAGATGAGCTCATCCAGCGTTCCTATCTAGATATTAAATAGGAGAGGGGAAAGCACTGAATCCTGTGGCACCCCAAGTAGTAGGGGCTGAGGGTGGGACTTCTCCTCCCCAATCATCTCCAACTGGAATCAGCCCTGGAGAAAGGAGGCAAACCAGCACAGCACTGTGCCACCCACCCCCAGTCCCCTGAACTGATCCAGAAGTATACCATGGTCAATAGTATCGAAAGTGAAGGTCAAATGGGGCAAGACTGGATGCACAACCTCTATCCCGCCCATGCCAGAGATTATCTAGAAGCGTGACCAATGTTGTTTCTGTCCCATACCCAGGTCTAAATTCTGACTGAAAAGGATCCAGATAATCTGCTTCATCCAAGGCTCTCTGAAGCTGTTGCACAACCACTTTCTCAACCACCTTACCCAAAAAAGGGAGGTTAGATATTAGATGAAAAGTTGTCCAGTATGGTGGGATCTAGCAATGGCTTCTTGAGGAGGGGACGCACCAAGGCCTTTTTAAGAGGCAAAGGAACAACCCCTCCCTCAAAGAAGAATTGATCACTGCTAGAGCCCACTCATATGACACCCCCCAGGCTGCTTCCACAAGCCAGGAGGGGCACGGATCTAGGGAGCAGGTAGCTGAGCTGAACCTGTCCACTTCTCTGGGTCCAATAGGTTCAAACCGTTCCCAGATAACTGGGCAAAACTCCACCCCAGGCATCTCATCTGGACCTGCAACAAAACCAGTGCCAACTATGAGTGAATCCGAGCAATTTTATCTGACAGATGCTGAGCAAATTCCTCCGCACGCCCCTGTAAAAGGTGCTCTGGGCCCCTTTTACCCAAGTGGGCTCATGTCACCTGAAACAGGGCTGCAGGGTGGCAATCTGCAGACTCAGTAAGGGTGGAGAAGTACATATATCTTCCTTTTCAAAAGAAAAAAATCCTCCACAAAGTGTGTTACAATATGAATAGCATTTAATGAAAGTGTAATACATAACAAAAATGTCACAAAATTACTGCCATTACTTAGCATTACTCTGTGTAAACTTTCTTGAGTGCAGTTTTGGATAAATGATGGATTAAGCAGCTGGTTGAAGCAAGGAAACAGAGACTGTCGTACTCGCTCCAACTTATCTTCTATGACTGCTTTTCCCCTGATTGTTTGAAAGTAGTTTCCTCTATTTCAGTTAATCGGCTTCCACTGTAGTTCAAATGTACATATCAAATAGGTGCAGAGAATCTTGGATACACTGGCTGTCTGAATGCATGTTGATACTGAAGGTATTGATATTGAAGTGATGGATAGCTTTTGCCTTTTAGGATCAACTATCACAGTAAAGGAGCCAGCAGTCAAGAAATATACTGTAGATTAGCACTTGGTAGAGTAGCAGTGAAGGCCTTAGAAAAGATATTCAGATGCTGGGATGTGTCTACAAAGATCAGAATAGTGCAAGCAATGGGACACTCTATGGAAGCAGAAGTTTGAAGACGTGAGATAGAAAAAATACTGACACTTTTGAACTTTGGTGTTGGAGAAGACTCCTGAAATTACCATAGACAGCCAAGAAAACAAACAAATGAATCTTCAAGTATATCAAGCCAGAGTTCTCACTCAAGGCACAAATCACTGGGCTCAATGGAAAGAGAAAAAGAGGATGAACAGCAGCAAGGTGGATGGACTCAATGACATTGGTAATGGGTGTATATTAGAAGTCCTGATGGTTGAGAATAGATCTTCCTGGAGAAAATCCATGTGGTCACTAAGAGTCATTGCTTGCAACTGATTTGATGACATAATCTGTTCATCAATCTCACATGTATTTTTCTCTGTTTGCCATGTTCAGAGACCTTGGCTTAGAACTTCTTTTAGCTTCTACTTTTATTATGGAAGGACAGCTCAGAAGTGAAAGATCTGAATTAAAATCCAGGAATCTTAATTTCACTGATGTTGATATTTTGATGCAAACTTTGATTTGTTAAGCTTCTAGAAAATTTTCTTATGGATTAAGACTAGATATAAAGGAAAATCTTATTAAAAGTCACTCTCTGCTGGCAAATGCACCCAAAGATATAAAGAGTCCTGAAAGGTAATGAAGAAGTACTGTATTTCCACCCCTGCCCAGATCATTCTTGTTGGGAAGGATATAACTGTCCGTGAATCCAAACACTGCCTGTCAGTCTTTCTGTCCTTCTAGCTTAAGCACATTTCATCTGTAGTCCAATGCCAGCTAAACACTAAAATTGGACTCAGTGACTACTCCCATCAGCAGCAGCACCAGCAGCATCACCAATTCACAGCTTGAAGCAATGATTAGTGGAAAAAGATTATATATAAAATAAAATAAATTCCCCTCTCACTCCTATGGATGGTATGTGCCTTCCTCAATCTCAGGTCCTCTACCAGAGGCCTGGGAGTTTGAGGGTTCTGCGCAGTATCTTAGCTGTTCCTAGCACTGCACTCTTCTGCACAGAGAGCTCTGATGTTGTTCCTGGGATCTGTTGGAGCCATTCTCTCAGCTTAGGAGTCATGGCCCCGAGTGCTTCTACCACCACTGGGACCACTTTGGCCTTTACTTTCCACATCCTCTCAATTTCCTCCTTCAGGCCCTGGTGCTTCTCCAGCTTCTCATGCTCCTTCTTCCTGATGTTGCCGTCACTTGGCACTGCTACATCTATTACTACCGCTGTCTTCTGGTCTTTGTCTACTACCACGATGTCTGGTTGATTAGCCAGTACCTGCCTGTCCGTCTGGATCTGGAAGTCCCACAGGATCTTAGCCCTGTTCTTCTCCACGACCTTCTGTGGAATCTCCCATCTGGACTTGGGGGGGTCTAGCCCATATGCTGTGCAGAAGTTCCCGTACACAATGCCAGCTACTTGGTTGTGCCGTTCAGTGTATGCTGTTCCTGCCTGCATCTTACACCCTGCCATTATGTGTTGGACTGTCTCTGAGGCCTCTTTGCGCAATCTGCACCTTGGATCCTGTCTAGTGTGGTAGACCCCTGCTTCTATGGATCTGGTGCTTAGTGCCTGTTCTTGTGCTGCTATGATCAGTGCCTCAGTGTTGTCTTTTAGTCCGGCCCTTTCCAGCCACTGATAGGATTTCCCAATGTCAGCCACCTCAGCTATCTGTTGATGGTACATCCCATGCAGGGGCTTGTCTTGCCATGGCACTTCCTCTGCTTGAACCTCCTGCCTTGTCTGCTGCTGCCTGAGGCATTCTCTCAGCAGCTCATCTTTGGGTGCCATCTTACTGATGTACTCCTAGCTACTTTGGGTTTCGTCCAGGACAGTGGCTTTGACATTCATCAGGCCCCGCCCGCCCTCTTTGCGCCTGGTGTACAGTCTCTGGGTGTTGGACTTGGGGTGGAAACCTCCATACATTGTGAGGAGCTTCCGGGTCTTCACATCAGCAGCCTCCATGTCTTCCTTTGGCCAGCTCACTATACCGGCAGAGTATCTGATGACTGGCAGGGCATACATGTTGATGGCATGGATCTTGTTCTTCCCATTGAGCTGGCTTCAGGACCTGTCTTATCCTTTGGTGGTACTTGGATGTTGCTGTCTTCCTTGCCTCTTCATCATGCTTCCCATGTGACTGTGGGACACCAAGGTATTTATAGCTGGTCTCTTGTCTGCTATGTGGCCCACTGGTAGTTCTACTCCATCGGTCTTAACTACCTTCCCTCTCTTTACTATCATCCTGCCACACTTCTCCAGTTTGAATGACATCCCAATGTCCTCACTGTAGATCCGTGTCAGGTGGATCAGTGAGTCAATGTCTCGTTCACTCTTAGCATACAGCTTGATGTCATCCATGTAGAGGAGGTGGCTGACGGTGACTCCACTCTTGAACTTGTACCCATATCCAGACCTTGTGATTATCTGGCTGAGGGGGTTTAAGCCTATGCAGAACAGCAGTGGGGACAGTGCATCACCTTGGTATATGCCGCATTTGATGGCCACTTGTGCAAGCTGTCTTGAGTTCACTTCCAGTGTTGTCTTCCACAGTCCCATTGAGTGCTTGAGGAAGGTCCTTAGTGTCCTGTTGACTTTGTATAGTGCCAGGCATTCACAGATCCATGTGTGCGGCATTGAGTCATAGGCTTTCCTATAGTCAATCCAGGCTGTGCTCAGATTGGTCTGCCTAGACCTTGAGTCTTGGGCGACTGCCCTATCTATGAGTAACTGGTGTTTTGAGCCTCTGGTGTTGTTCCCAATGCCCTTCTGAGCTGTGTTCACGTACTGGCCCATATGGTCATGTAGCTTGGCAGCTATGATGCCTGATAGAACTTTCCATGTTGTGGGGAGGCAGGTTATTGGCCGGTAGTTGGATGGTGCTGTCCCTTTGTGAGGGTCTTTCATGATCAGCACTGTCCTTCCTTGTGTTAGCCAGTCTGGGTGGGAGCCTGCTGCTAGCAGTTGGTTCATCTGTGCTGCTAGGCGTTCATGCACTGCTGTTAGTTTCTTTAGCCAGTAGGTGTGGATCATGTCTGGGCCAGGTGCTGTCCAGCTTTTCATGTTCTTGACCCTCTGTTGGATGTCTGCTACTGTGATGGTGACTGGTTCCTGTTCTGGGAGATTGCTGTGGTCTGCTTTCAGGTCCTGCAGCCACTTTGCACTGGTGTTATGTGTCTTCTCTTTCTCCCATATGTTCTTCCAGTACTGTTCAGTTTCTGCTGCTGGTGGCTCAGCTGCTACTCTGTGGTTGCACTGCAGTTGGGAGTACACTTTGGATGGTTCTTTGGAGAACAGGGCATTTATCTTCTTGGCCTCTGCTTCTCTAGTGTATCTCCTTAGCCTGGTAGCCAGTGCTGTGAGCCTTTGTTTAGCAGTCTCTAGTGCTTCAGATGGAGTCAGGCCCATGTATTTTTTCAGTAGCCGAGTCTTATCCTTAATCTCCACATGCTTCTGTAGTTCCACCAGCTGACTGACTTCTCTCCGAGTTGCCTTGATCTTAGCCTCCAATCTCATTTTCCAGGGTGGGTATGTACTGCTGTTCTTCTTGATCGTGTAGCCAAGCATTTCCAGGATTACAGCGGCTGTAGCATATACCAATTCATTGGTTTCAGTTATGGTGATAGTAGGGATTGTCTGGAGGGCTCTGTTGGCATCTTCTAGCATACTATCTGATGGTACTTCTCCACTGAGCCTTGGTAACTGGACTCGAGGGTTGACTGTAGCTAGTTTATCCATGATCTTATGCCTCATATCAGCTGCTGTGCTCTGTAATGGAAGGGGTGGCAGTGACATTCCAGCTTCAGGTGTTGGCTGCACATCTGCTTGTTCTTCCAGGTCTGCTTGAGTCCGGGTTGTAATGTGGAGTTGGTCTATCTCAAGTTGTGAGAGCAGCTTCCTCTTCACTATGTTGAAGCGCTGGGTAACTAGTTGTTTCTCAGTTAGTGTGGATGTAGGCCTTCTGTCTATCCATAGTTCCCTCATACGTTTCATATATCCCCTCTCATTAGGTCTGCTGTTGTAGTAGCATTCCATCATTTCCAAGTTCTCTTGTCTCGTCCATGTATGGTTTGTTCCAGTAGCCCACTTAACATCAGATTGTCCTGGTTCCCCAACATCTGACGTGGACCTTGTTAATCCGGGCGACGTCCAAGCCGGCATGACTCTCTTAGTTCGTGTCACTCTCATATTTTGAGGTAGGCAGGTGAAGCGTTAGGGGGTCTTTGCCCAAGGACCCCTACTGGTAAGGTAGGTGCCAGCCGGGATTTGAACCCCAGTCTCCTGCATCAAAGGCGGTGTTCTAACCACTATGCTATCCAGCTGCTCTATATTTGTGTGTGTGTGTGTGTGTGTGTGTGTGTATCTATATCTATATCTATATCTATATCTATATCTATATCTATATATTCTATTACTAGGCATTAAATACTACTAAGTATGCATGTGTATTCCCCAGGAATGATATCCACGGCTTTATTGCTATTTTTTAGCATGTTGAGTGCAAACATTCTGTAATGAAAAGATCAATCTTCTCTCTCCCAGTACCATCCCAAGACATTATCCCTGAGAGACTGTTGCCCAAACAACCCCCGAATTCTTTTCCTAGTGTCTCTGCAAGCTGCACCTCCCTTAACTGCTCAGTGGAATCTTTGAGAGAGAGTCCTCTGGCATGAGCAATTGGGCACTGAGGATATAAACCTAACAAGAGCTTGCACTTTTTAATGAAAATGCAGGGAAAAGGTTTCTCTGGGACACTCAGATCCAGGTCATTATGTTTAAATTATTTCTGGCAACTTTGGTTGGCTTGAAGGAGAAGCCTTCATCTGTATCATTTTTTATCATCACCCCGCTATTTTACTGTGCCCCAGCTGCATCTTCTGAATGGTCCAACAGGATTCTTGGAAAAATACCTTTCAGTTTCTGCACTATTTTTCTGGGGGTTATTTCCCTAAAAATTTCTAACAGTTCCCTCTTTATTTGTCCTGTCTTGTGCAAAACTCAGCTATAGTTTGAACCAGTTCTGCTGTTTCTTCTTTCTAAATCTTTGAATGTTTTCACTGTGTCTCATTTATTTTTCACCAGCAGTCAAGCGTACCAACTGGCGTAGTTTCTCAAATCTTCTATTTCTCTAATATCACCTTCCCTTCATGCCAGTATACATTTTCTTTCTCTTTTTTTTATTAAGATATTTAGAAGTAGTATACCAGTCCAAGTCACAGCAGATGGCAGCACATAGCAGACCATGGCTGATCTCAAAAAAACTAAGCAGGATTAGATCTGGTTAGTAGTGGGATGAAAAACCTGCAGGTAATCCCAGTAGTACAAACTAGGCTGTGAAGTCACCAAAGGTCCTGCAAGAAGGCTCGGATAACCCACTCCTGTGTTGCTTCCAAGAAAACAACATGGACCTGTCCATATAGTCTAGCCAAGAAAGTTTTATCTAAGTTTTTATTCCAGTACAGAGGTGAGAATGTTAGCCACTTTTTTCTGTAACCGAATAAATGTTTCTGTAACATGACCTTTGATCAGGTTCCATTAAAACATTTATATGCAAATCCCACCCCCACCCCCCAGCAATCATCTGAACAGTGTGATTGTTGCTCGTGGGTGTGTTTAATGGATGAATTTCTTTCTAAATAAATTGGTATAGATGTCAGCCATTGGTGATGTGCCAGGATTCACAATGTGATGATCCCTTAACCATTATGCCTCAGCATGTGTGTGAAGTTCAGGAATATATCTGAAAACAAACATATTTTTCTTATAAGGCATCTATATCCAGGAAGCTGTCCATATAGAGAATATATTCAGACTTCATTTTTTTCTCTCCTATATTTGACATAGATAAACCACATGCCAGAATAGGCAAAATCCAAAATCTTATTCAGCTGTATAAATAAACTGGATATGCAAAAGCTAAGGGGAAAAAATAATCTTAAGAGCTAAAGAGCACCTCTTATCATCTCTAGAAGTGTTTTCAATTAAGAAAATAATCAAGGTCAGAAATGGTGAATAAAAGGACTGAAAAACTGGAATTGAAATCTAGTATTTATTTCAGTTTCACATTCTAAAATATCATCTACTATGTCTGTTCTGAAATATCAACTGTTTCATCAGATGCATCTGATAAAGCTTGGCTTTAGTGCACAAAAGCTTATGCCATAATAAATCTGTTAGTTTTAAAGATGCCACAAGATATTTTTCAAGAACGTTGCTTCTTTTCACATATGCATTCCCGTTTTCTTAACAATAATGGATTAATAATAGAGAACCAAGAATGCCCAGCCTTATGGGCTGAATGCTTAAGGAGGGACAAAAAGAAAGAGAAGAAAGGGATTGGATCATAACACTGAAGGGGCAGTAAGAAGGATCTGTAAAGAGTATGAAAATGCAAGTCTCACCAGATGCTCTCTCAAGGTTTTTCTGCTTACCAGATCAAACCTATTTCACAAGATATTGATCATCTTCTGCTTTCTTCCTATTAAATTAAATTATTTAAATAGCTGATTGAAACATTCCATTTTGGCCTGTGTGATAAAAAAGAAGCCAGCCAGAAAACATGGCATCTGGGTTTTTCAGATGTTTACCTTAAACACATTTAATTAAGAAACCATTTCTACTTGTCCTAGCTGTACTTTGAAATGATTTTATCTGGGATGATGTAAAAAACTGCCACTCAAACTAATTAGAAATTTTCATTAAATCTGGACATTTCAGCTGTAATACTGAAAAACCTTCAAGTAGAGCTCTGATCTTTGCATGTATATTTTCTATGCAATGGCAATTTGCATGCACACAGGCTGATACTACCTCATCTGTGGGTTTCTCCTCATTGGGGGTAGGTGGCATTTAACAATTAGATCCTTGAAAATGGAAATAAACACAAAATGGTATTCAAAGAAAAATATTCAGAACTATATGCCAAGTACCACATCTTTCATAGATGTGGTACTTGGCATATAGCAGGTTTCAGGCATTAAAAAAATTCTTCAAAGCGACAAAGAACTTTCTGAATTGCTACTTTTTCTAAAACAATTATCTTAATACAATATAAAATGAACACTTGTTGTCTTTGGCATTTACTACGATATTACTCTAAAATCAGAGATACAATAAAGCATCTTTACAGGTAGTCATTTCTGCTGACTGCCATGATTACAAGCAACACAATCTAGTTTATTTTAATGGCAATAAGTACATCAGAAGTACTAAGGTGGAAAAGAACTTAAGAGGTACCAAGAAGAACCAAGCTAACAGCTGTCCAGAAAAATCCAGCATTATGTTTCAACAGTGACAATGCAATCAACAAGTATTTAGAATAGTGATACAAATAAACTAAAGCCAAAAAGAAGAAAAGTATCTATGTAATATTAATATACAACTAGCCTAATCCATTACCACGTTATGAAATCTGGAAACATACTGCACCTTCTTCTTATATCTACAACATAAAGAGATTTCAAAAATCAACAAAGAACACATATCTTGAATCCACTCTTTGATATGTGGAGCACCGTCTTTTTTCTACCTGCACAGAATGATTGTCTTACCCAATACCTTGGCTCAATAAAGCCAAAGTTCTTCATAAAATATCAAATCCCACATTTTGGGAATAACAGCATCATGTTTTATATATTTAACAACTATGTTTTTTCGCAGGATTGTGTTAATGTATATAATAACTTGAGATAAAATCATATGAGTTGTTTTACAACAACAACCCCCCAAAATCCCATATCCATCTTTTTTTAAAGCATACTTTGGGGAGACCAATAAACAGAAAATAAAATTTTCTGATGAATTAACTTGGTTCTTAAATCACAAGCGTATTTAACATTTCTTGTGCCCACTGATTTTCCAAGACTGTAAATTCCAATCCCTTATTTCACAGATCATAATTGTTGTCAGTATTAACTATCGTATGCTTTAGTTTTACATAAAACTGAATTATCAGTATTATTTCAAGTACAGCATCTCTTAAACATCCAAATATTTTAGGTTCCTCTGAAGCTGCTAAAGCATCTAGACCATGTTGTTCTAACAATATATGCTTTAATTGTCTATATTGCTAGGTAAACAAATAAGTTATATTCAAAATATAATCTGCCAAAATCCTTAAAATACTCATCGCTCATCAGTTGATTCAAGGTGTTAATCCCATCTTCTATAATGTGAATTTCTGATGTGAATCAGAATTACAATTTAACCACTTTGTGGTTCTCTCAAAGTTGGGAAAGTCAGGTTTTGCTTACTGTAAGTTGACCCAAGAACTTATCAAAATTTCAAAGGAGTCACATACTGACTCTCTTAATGAGCTCAGAAGGGATAATAATCAAGAAAAGATTCATTCCACATGACTTTGGATATTAAAATAAAAGTTCAATGATAAAGTTAAAATCTGGAAGATTAAATACAGCATCCTCATAAATCAATCTCAATTTAACCAGAGAGAATCGAGGGGTCTTGTGCTTTCTCAATATTTTACCTACCTGTGTAAAATATCTAATAGGAATTGATACAGAAATCCCCCTTAAAATGTACATCAGTCTAGAGGTTGTATTCATTTTAGTTACATTAATCTTAGCCCAGAGATTCAAAGGTAATTCTAACCAATTATTTATATCCAATATAATCCTGTATATGCATATAGGCATATTGAATTCAATGTACTTTTCAATATTTGGGAAAAATATACTACCTACTATTTTATACAAGCCAAGCAAATTATAAAAACTCAGCTTCTTACAGTAATGTATAGATCATTTTGATCCTAGTGGAAGAAGTTAGAATTCTTTTTCCAGTTAACAGAATCTAAACCATACTGTTTCACTACTTTGTTTTAAATCTTTGGCCAGATTTTAAATGTCAGCTGGTATAGCTCAACAGCTTAGTACAATACATATTCCATAAGGCAGACCAATTCTGGCAATATCCTCATTCAGATAGGAAACCATGTAGACATGTGGCAACTGCAAGGCCCATACTCCTCCCCCATTTCTCTTTAACTGCATCACCCTTACTGTTTTTGGACAAGCCAAACCTTTGAAAAAGGGATTGGCTGAAAAAGAAAATGTAGGGAGTAAGAAAAAGAAGAAGCGGGGGGAGGGGGGAAGTAAGCAAGAACTGTGACTTTGGAGCAAAGCCCCAAAGATGCTGGACCTGAGCTAAATGATGGATGCTAAGCAAGGTGACACTTGGAAGGAGAGACATCAGTAACAAGAGAACAGAAGAAATCAGCCAAGCTGCTGATTGCAGCCCAAGTTCTTGCTGGTTCACAGTGCCCAAGGTGCTGGCAAGGAGCAGAAGTCTAAGCTGTAGCCTCTTTGAAGCCCCAGGCATTGACAGAAAACCTGGGCTCTGGTGAGAAGCCTTGGACTGGTGAGACAGAGCAGCATCAGAGACAGAGCAGACCACCAGCCACCCCCAAGTAAAAGCCCAGGACAGTTGCCAGAGAGGCCAATCTCAAAGATATCAGTCTTCCACTCAACACCCAGTTGGCCAGAGGCCCCACAATTGACAGACAATGTGGGTTAGGAGGGGCCAGCATAAGCGAAAAGAGCCAGATAACAAGAGAGTTAAGAAGTTGAAGCAAAATGTATAGCAGAAAAAGTATCCAGGAATTTAAAATGGTAGAATATTATATAGTCACATAAAATAGGTATATAGTAAATAGATAAGACAGAAGGTAGAAATGAGAACACAAAATAGTAAAATAAAGTAAATTAGTTTCTAGAAATAAGAAAAGAGAAACTTAGAGCTCCAGGTCATGGAACAACAGAAGAGATGCTAAAGCATTGTTGGAGGCAGACAAAGAATGAATCCAACCAAGCATGAGTTGGATTCTGACTGTCAAGGCAACTCGGTCAAGGAAACCAAGTATTGTCTTGCTTGGTTATCCAGGAAGAGTTTGATCCTGTAATTCCTGAGAAAGGGGACACGGTCCTTGGATCTGTTAACCTGACTACCTGTTTGTTAGATCCCTGTCCCTAACCTTCACATATAGACTACTCTGTAATGAACTCTTGCACTTGGAGACCACCCAAAAGCTTCAGCCAGTCAAAAATGTGGCAGTATCAGCAGTTATGGGCACATCTCAATATGCCCATGAAACACCTCTGCTTCATGAACAGCACTGAATACCAGTAGACTTTCGGGTGCAATTCATGGTGCTGGTTATCACCTACAAATTCCTACATATCATAGGTCATAATTACCTGAGAGAACATTTCTCTTCTGCTGTATCAGCCCTTCAAGGTAGGCCAGCTCAGGAAATAAGCACTGCAAGAACTACTGGAACTCTATTGTTGGATATAATAACAGAATCTTGTGAGCTGGTCAGAGTTTCTCCTTTATTATCTGTTAACAGTTTTTCCATTCCTTTGCCAACATTGTCTCTGCAATCCTGTATGCGTTGTTTCTGCCTGTCCTGTAAGAATGGACAGAATCGACATGGTCTGGGTCCCATCCATTAAACAGTGTCATCTGATGGGACCCAGGAAGGATTGAGGCACCTGTCCTCTGGAACAGCATAAGATTTGAATAGCTCCAATCCTGCTCTCCTTTTTAAATGAGCCTTGAAGACTCTTTCACCGGTCTTATGGGCTGCCTTTGTGAGGGGTTCTGATTTCTGTTCCACTGGGATGACCATCCTCCTTTTCTGTCTTCTGATATTGTTCTGTTTCTTTGGTTTTCAACTGGTATACCACCCAGAGTTGCTGAAAAGTTGGACAGCTTTGGAAATGTGAATAATATATAAATAAATAAAATAAAACAAGCTCTTCCTTTGTAAAGAAATGTTTTTGTAACCCCTTTTCTATTTAGAAAGAAAACCTTTATAACAGAAACATGTGTCTCCATGTCTTATGAGGTTACTATCTCACAAACAGAAACTACACCAGAATGGCAGACTCTTTTTTTGCAAGTATTTGAATGTGCACTGTGTTACAGAGTGATATTTTGACAAAACTGCTCTGTCTTTTCTTGTTTTAACCACATAGAAGAAAAGGTGTTGCAAAAGATGGCAGTGCATAGCTGAATGTCACTGATCTTGAGACCCACCAGGAAGTTCCAGGACTGTAAGTGGGACTGGGAAGTAGAACAAAAAAAAGCCTTCTTAGACAAAGACAATGACAGACCAATTCCATATTGTTGCCCAGAAAGCTACATGGATATGTAGCCCGTGTAGTCACTAGAAATCAAGCTTGACTCAAAGAAGTCTTTACCTTAAAGAGATGGTCATCATTCTTTTGTTTTATACTGGATAACAACTAATGATAAAAAGATGGTCATCATTCTCTTCTTTTATACTTAATAACAACTATTCTAAATGTACTTTCATTAATCCATCAAGATTAAATCTATGACAAATATTGTTAGGTCTCCTGCATAGCATTTGTGCAGCAAGAGGTTACATCTCTAAGGCATACAGCATTACATTTGTACTGTCCAGCTCTATATTGTAGGTCTATATTGTAGGTCTTTCTGTGTCCTCTTTTTACATGATGCCTTATTTTACCTTGCTTCTGATACTGCATGCACTTCTGGCAATAACCTGTTGCTAACAGTAAATTATTGTGGAACCTTTTCACAATTCTAAAACTTAAGGCTTCTTGCACTCCTAATTGAACTGGTTGTTTCCCCCTTTCCTTACTTTTCCTACAGATATCCCTTCAAGCATATCATGTTTTGAAACAAAAGGAGGCACAACATGAATTTTAGACCAGTTACTCTCTTTATTGGTCCATACTGTTCTTTACATTACTCCCCATCCTACTGCTTTATCAAAATGTGCTTCTGATCTAATTCACATGTGAACTTGGTACCCCCCTATTTAATTGGCTTCATAAGATGCATATATTATAAAAATACTTGTGTGCTTTTGCAAACTAGAAAATGAAATTGCCTTTGTTTATGAAAATAAACATTAATGTTCCTAATCACTGGTAACAACTGCTGCTGTGCTGGTCTTGTAACAATTCGCTCGCATAATGGTACAGCAGCCTGCCAAATTGAGGTAATAGTCTGTCTTATATTAGACAACATGATATAACAACATTGTGGACATTTATTTAGTGCTTCATCATGAAAATAAATAAGTCCTTCAGCAGCCATTTAGCATATTTTCATAAGAATGAAGCTGATTTGGAATGTTATGAATAAGCTCTATCATAACCTGTATACATTTTAACTTTCAAATGAAGTTCAGGACAAATAGAAAATTACATGTGTTTGCTAAATTGATGTGCAATGATAGTACACAGACTTAAATATTCAACTGAATGTTTTGTCTTTTCTCGGCATAAGCGATATAATTTTTCCAGAGAAATATTAGAAATTCCATAATCATTTTGGAATCTTTCCATATTACTCTTTGTCTCTTATTATCTGTATTTATTATCAGTCTTAGTAACGACAATACATTTCTGGGTATTATATTTCCATCTTTATTCAAAGTAAAAAAAAAAAACCTATATGAGAAATCTGTTCATTCTGATTCAGAATGTCATTTGGAAGTCAAATTTATTGCATTTGTGTTAAGTTCTTAATCTAATATGCAGAGCATGTCCAGATTTATATGTGACAGAAAAATCATGCCATAATGGTTTAGAAGAGTATTTTAATGCACTTATGGTGGTAAGAGCATTTATCACTATGGCCAAAACTAAATCTCACCTCTCCCTCCAGACTGAATTTTGCAAACAAATAACTGGGTTGCCAAAGAAGAAACAGAATACAGTCAAGCTATATTTCTTTCAGTTTTCCATGGTCTTAACTGAACTTATCACCTAGTCCCTATCCAATGCGTTACAAGAACATGTAGTTCAGTTCTGACGGTTATTTCTAACGTGTGAGTGGTTATCATAAGGTGACTTTTCTGTTGCTTTTGGACAGCAAATACTGCTTTGCTTATATCAGCTCACAGTGAGATCTGATGTTTGAAATGTCTCCAAAAAAATGCATTTGTTCCCTGAGATCCAGTGGAATGTCATATTACAGCATCAGAAAGAAGGATGGAGAATGTAGCATCAAGAGTGCAATGCAGTGGCTAGAAATAAGCTTCACTGAAATCAGTGGAGCTTTAATACAGTGGTTGTTTCTTTTCAGGCAGCTTTTATTGAAGCAGTACATGAAGTATATGCCTTTATAAAATTAAAATCTGGGAATATATATATATATAAGGAAGGATAGTTGTCAAAATTACCACGTTTCCGTGATGGGCAGCTATATAAATTTGATAAAAATAAATAAATTATAAAAATACATTACAATCTGCAAGTTCTCTATGGTGTTATTGTCTATCCTAAGATAGTCTAAATGTTTCAGGGGTTTAGTTGGGGAAACAATGCCTCCGACATATGACATGTTAATGCATTGCACTAAGCACCATCTAGAAATAAATGAATAATAAAAGGAAAGTTAGGTGGGAGGACCAGTAAAACACAAAGTTAAAGCAATCAGGCTTATTGTTACCCTAAGACTGAAGCATAAAGTATTAGCTAGTCCAGTAAAATAATATCTGAAACACAAGTTCCATTGAACCCAGAAGAAGACTCAATCTATCAAGTAAATATTTAAACTAACCAAAGAGGTGTAGGGCATTATGGCAGAGATAAAGAATCAATGGAGAGAACTAACATTACCTAACAATCGAACAATACTGTTAAGGCATGAGAAACCAAGTTATTCGCCAAAATGCCAAAAGCACAAATTCTATTACACTGTCAACATATGGGCTTATGGTAAAGTCCCATACAGAGAAGAGGACCAAAATAATAGCCATAGTTATTGGTTGCACTGCTTTGTATGAATTAACAAAGAGAATATGGTCCAAAGGATTATGTAACTGATACCAGTGTAATCTCCTTCAACATAAAAGGGTTAAGGATGCCAGTTAAATGAAAAGCATATTGAATATAACTAAATACAGAATCTAACTTTCAAAAGGCAAACCAAAGGAAAGTCAAGTGTAATTTATCAATTTTTTTGAGAAAGTAAATAATTATAACAAAAGGTCTCAATCTAATTAGAGATAAATGATGGAGAATGGTCAGAAAGTCATAATTTGGGGAATAGGAAATGAACTGACACATGTAGAAATCTCAAGTCTCCTGATAAAAAATGTATGAATTTATCCCCAACTTATACTTCTAGTTTAAAACTTTTTCAGAAGTTCAATTTTTGCTTTTAGGTCCACAGAAGAGAATGAAATACACTTAATATTAATTCTCATTTAATTCCAACTGATGCAGTCTTTTCTTTTCTTTTCTTTTCTTTTCTGCTAAAGCCTCCTTTAACACCAACTCTAGTTTGGCCGCACATTCTTTTTCAAGGCAAATATATCGGTATGTACTTGGTCGATGATAAAAGAGGGCATGTGGGAGGGAGATATATGAAATGTTTGTCACTTTTAAAAATTGTTTACATGTGTAGTCTAGTGCAGGAAATGGTACATACAAACTCCAAACAAATTTTTAAGAAATCTAAACAAATTATTCAGAAATGTCAGATCCTGCCTACAGCAAATTACTTTGGCTTTTTGCCAGTTTCAAAGAACTATCACTTGATTAATGCTTCTGTGCCGAAGAGATAAAGCAAAGCACACACAGCCTGTGAAGAAATATGTGTCTAAATATAATACAACCAGCCTATTCATGTTAATATTCTATCCTGAAAAGACATTTTCATTTATTAGTCCCCAAATTAACACTAAGCTGCAAGATTGAGCCTATTTGCCAGCTTTACCTTTGGACAAACCCAGCAAATGGTGTAACAATCTCTTTATATAGACTATGTTCTGGATAGTGTCCCCTTTCATCCTGATCTGACACAAAAATTAAATGTTTTTTAGCAGCTGCCCTATCTTGAAAGTACTGAGCTACAAACAACAGTTGTGGGGTTTTAAATGTATTACCTCCATCAGCTCCATCCTCCTTGAAAACTGTTTTCTTGCATTTATTGTCTAGCTGCTTTACGTCTTTAAGGCAAATGGAAATTATTGATGAAAGTGACCAGTTTAATTTGTACTACAATTTGATGAAAACTGAAGCAATGAACCGTGGGAAACGAGTGCATCAGTATCATCACACAATGCTTGAAAAATAATGAAACAGAAATATGAGGAATGTTAAGCAAAGACTGTGAAATAACATTGCTAATGTAAAAATTAGGGGAATCTATAACATCCACATCTTAAAGGTGTCCATTTGGGTGCAGTGGCTTTATTTACATACTCATTCTTCTTCAAGGAAAGTACAACAGGGATCCATAACCTCTGGGGGAGATGGGCAGCATATAAATTTAATAATAAATAAAAATAAATAACTTCTGAGCAACATAACATATTGAGTAAAGTACTGAGATTCAAACTTGACTTAACACCAATTATTTAAGAGAAATTCCATATTTGTGCCTACCATTGGAGACAAAGCACACAGCTTCTTGCCTAATGCATACACGTTATAGGTGTTTAGTGAACTCATGCCAAATGCATCCCACCCTTAGGCAAAAGGAAGAAATCCAAATAAACTATACAGTACAAGGAAAACATTACAAAGAACAATGAAACCTCTGTAATTAGAAGATGCATTTTTTTCTGGAGGTTAGCAAATAACAAAACAATGGTTAAAAGAGAAAGAGAGACAGAGACAGAGAAACCCTTCATCTTTATAAAGCTATATGAAGACTACAATGAGCCATCATCTGGGACACTGCTTTATTTTTGTCTTCAAGTGGAATCAGACCCAAACCAGAATTATTTTTTTAAAGATACTTTTATTAAGACATTCATTCTTCTCTTTGCCCTTCCTTGATATTTTGACACAGTATTTTAAGACACCCTAAAAATTGTCTGCAGCTAGTTGACAGAGAAGTAGAGGCAGCTGAAGGCATTGGAGCTCCTATTCTGATGTCAGTGTCATGCTTAATGCAAGAAGCAACCTCCTCAGATGTGCTGGGATTATAATTTTCAGAATTCCCAGCTATAGTGATTTAAGATTTCTTCTCTCTAAGCAACTTGGAATGTTGATATTGAAGAGCAGTTAGGGTATTCAGTGATATCTGAAGTTGTTAGAACAAATAATGTTTAATCTTACGCTATTGCGTTGATGATTTGTTGTAAGTTCCTAAACAAGGACTAGACAGCATGTCTGTTGGACACATTAGTTAGGAATCTTGAGAATTGTGGTTCAACACATCTAGAGAACACTTGTTTGGGTCAAGCTGGCAAAGAAAATACAGTTGATGAGCCATCTAAAAATTGAGCTTTTCCTATAAATAAAACTGTAACATGAAGTTCTGTTTAATGTAAATATCCTCCTTTTATTTTACATTTCCAAAGCAGTATCCAGACATTTTGTTATTTCACAGGCACCATTGCTATGAATACATTTTTAAAAAATGAATAAATAAAAATAAAAGCATCTGATGGGTTGACCCATTACTGAGAAGCTAAGTAGACAGAATTCATCTTTTGTTTCCCCTAAAGCTGCTCATATGTAATCCTTTTTATACAATGACTTAACTGGTAAAAACTAGTCAGTGTTTTTTATCATTCAACTGCAGGTCATTAGGAGGGTGCCAGATAATTTTCTGAATTGCTGGGTTTATGCAGAAAGAGACAAAGCACCTTGCTTTCTGTCTTTCTAGAGCAGCCCAAAGGGAGAAGTCACTGGAAGGGCTAAAATTTCCCCAGGGAGATAGGCTAGGATGTGTCAGGAAGTTCAGCCCAACTGGGTAAAGTCTGTCATAAATATCTTTTACTGGGAAACCCTTGGAAAAAGGGATATGCAGTGAGGTTTTAAATTATCCTCCCTCATTTTATGCAACACTTGCCAAAGAAAAATCAAGAGTAGTTCAAGCAAGCAATTGTAGGCGTATATCTAGGCAGCATGTAGTGGTTAGTACTGAATACAGCAGCTCCTTCTCCATTTATCTGTTTTGTCTCTCCATATATCCATCATCCTGTTTGCAAAAAATTGTAGAATCATGCATTGGATAGGGGTTTGCCCTCTTTGCATCTTAAACAAAATTTGATACATATACATAGGATTATTGGGAAGCTTATAAACCCACAATGGAGGTCTAATGGGGCACAAGTTGTTTATAGCTCTGTATATATATTTACAGATATTTATATATCTCTATATTTGTACTTACAGCTTACTTTCTACAGGTTTCCAGGAAATATCCATATTAGTCTATTACACTAAGCAGAAATGTTTTGTGACACTTTCAAAAGATATTATACATCTGGAAAAGTGGACTATCGTCTACAAATTTAAGTTATAAAACTCCAGTTAGTCTTTCGGATATCACAAACTCTTGTTTGCAATGATCTCAAACTGTATCATGACCCTAGTTTTCTAACCAAGTGAGCAGATTCCCCACTGTAAAAACAATACATTTCAAAAGAAGTGGCCTTATAATGTTACTAGTTGATTAATAACTACCTATCACAAATGATTCCTTGACTTTCAGTTGCTTCTCTAAAAACATAACACATTTTGCAGATGTCCAGGGTTAAAAAAGCAGTAAGTTGGTGGTAAAGACAGACAATATGAGCACCTTTCCACATGCCCCGATAATTCATGTTTAATGCATAGAAGCTGATATAATGAATCTGACCTTAGGAAACCATATAGTGTAATTCAAGGAGGAAGCAATCTAAAGTTTAAAAATCATAAAGATTCGAAGTAGATAAGACTTTGAAACTACTTCTCAGAGACAGCCATCCAACCTACTAGATCACTGATGTTCAGTTTAAAAGGCCAAAATCAGAAAATACAACATAAAATGAGCAAGTGAAGTAGAGAAGTAACTTGTAGAAAAAAAGCTGCATAAACCTAATATTTCTGGGCCAAATGACATATAATACACAAGAGCACTAAATTCACATTAAAAAACAAGGCATCATGTGAATCTTGGAATCATGACAGCTAAACTCCCAATACATAAATTCATTATATTTGTTCTAGCTATGGTTTTAAATTCTTTACACATTACATATTAAAAAGTTCAAGATTTATTCATAGAAGCATGAATGTAACCTTTTAAAAAAGAATCATTTTGGAGGCCTTTTTCCATAGTTAGTTTGCTCCACTCAATATTTTTGTTGATCTTTTTGTTACTGCTGAATTTTTATTCAAGGAAGTCATTTCAGGATTGCATTCTCGCAACTTTTAAGCTGCAATCTTTTGTTACTGGAAAAAAAAGTTGACAATAAATACAACCTAGAACATGACCCCACCAACGTCAAACCCTATTTGGATTATGTCTGAGATGTCAATACTGACCCTTTACTTTCCTCCCCTCCAGCCATGCCGTTTTATTAACTTATCTAAAGTGTTGCCTTTATTAGATTTTCTTTCACATTTGATCTTTTCTCCATTTTATATCTTGAGCACAGAAATTCTCATCTAGCTCCTCACATTTTTCAGAAGGTGACCAAGAGAATTGCTATCAGTCCTGGGCTGCTAAAATCCTGACAGCAGGAAAGAAATACAGAAAACTTTCATTTTCTGCAGGTATCTTGTGATCATAAGGATTTTTGCAGGTCTAGAGTTGGTAGCTCTAACAAAGAGGAACAAAGCTTTTCTCTCTTTTAAAGAACCATTTACATGAATGAACTCAGTGAGCAGAGTACTGAGAATAAAAGTCAGAACTTTAACTGAAAAACAGGAAAAGTCATTTAAAAAGCAGAAGGAAAAACCTGAAAAGTGAAAATTAGAGAGGGAGAGAAAGCAAACACTTCCCCTTTTGGTAGTGTTTTCAGTACCAGCCCTCTTTTTCCTTCTAACAATCAGAAAAATGGTAAACTGTTAAAAAGTGACATAGGATGTGAAGTTTGATTATGTAAATCCTTAAACACACTTAATAAGCAGGTTGTGTGTTTTAAATCAGCAATACCAGAGGTCATATTTTTCTCCCACTTCTATTATACAAACATTTTTCGGTAGAGTCATTTTGGTATATTTTGTCTGGACTGAAAGATAAAAAGAAATCCATCATGTATTTTCCATATCAAACCCTTAGGGACATCAGCTGTATCTGCATATATATCACAGTAAACAGTTTAAGCAGGCAACTTTGCTTAATAAAGAAGCAGTTGTTGTCACATCCAGAAGTTATTAAAGGGACACACAGATCTGTTAACACCCACAAGCTATTTCTTATATATTTTATTGGAGCAATTCCTTCTGTGGTAATTCTCTTCCTGAGATTTCTGAACAGCAGCCTAGGTAGGTATCAGAAGACTGGAGAATAGGCAAGGTCCCTTTTCATGAAGGAAAAAAAAAGAGGAACCCAGGAATTACTAGCCAGTGAGCCTAATGTCAATATCTGGAAAGATGGTAGAGCAGATAATGAAGCAGGCAATTTGTAAGCATCTTGAAGACAATGCTACAATTGCTAAGAGTCAATATGGTTTTGCCAAAAATAGGTCATGTGAAACAAATCTTTTCTCCTCTTTTGACAAGGTAACTACTTTAGTGGACAAGGGAAATGCAGTGGATATAATCTACCTCAGTTTTAGTAAAGCTTTTGACACATTTCCACACGACATTTTCATTGAGAAGCTGTTAAAGTGTGGCTTGGATGGAACTGCAATAGGATGGGTCCACAGCTGGCTGTCTGACTACACTCAGAGTCAGCATTAAAGTCTAAACATCAAGGTGCACAGTAGTTATCAGTTGGGTCCTGCAAAGATCTTTGCTGGAGCCAATATTCTACATTTTTACTAATGACATGGATAATGGGATTGATGGGCTGTTTATCAAAGAAAAAATTGTGAAGTCTGACAAACACTGAGGATAATAGAATGAGATTGCAGTCTAATATGGATAGATTGGAGGATGAGACCAAGAACAAGATGTGCTTCAAAAGGGAAAGATGTAAGGTATTACATTTAGGGAGGAAAAATATAGGGCACATATTCAAGATATGGGATTCATGGTTTGGAAGCAGTACATCAGAAAAGGCTTTAGGTGTAGTTATTGACAACAAACTGAGCATAAGCCAGCAGTGTAAGGCAGCTGCTAGAACAGCTAACTCAGTTCTGTGTAGCATGAGAAGAGCATTGTATCAAGGTTGCATAAAGTCCTTATTCTTCTCTACTCTGTTTTAGTGAGGTTACACCTGGAGTACTGTGTATGATTCTGGGCACCAGATTTCCTGAAAGTCATAGGTTAAAACAGGTTCAGACGAGGGCAACAAAGACAGTTCAGAGACTTTGAAGCCATGCCACTGAAGATAGACTGAAATAACTTGGAATGTTCAGTCTGGAGAAAAGAGGACTGGGGGACATGTTATTAATATTCAGGCATATTAAAAGGTGCCATAAGGAAGATGGTCAGAAACTATTTCCCACTGCCACAGAAACTAGTACCAGATATAATAGATATGTTTCAGTTCCCTCGATTTCATTTAAATATAAGGGGAAAATTCCTGTAAGGTGTAAGATCTTCGTAACGGTGAAATAGCCTACCACAGAGGTTGTGGGTTCTCCATTTCTGAGTTTTTAAGAGGATGCTGGACTGTCACCTCCCAAGTACGGTTTAATTGGTTTTCCTGCACTTCCTTGTAGTCCCTTCTTCCAATTCCACAATTCTATTACTGTATTCTATGAATATGACTCCCAGAGGAGAATAGTAGAGCCCAAACAGATGCACATGAAATCATTACAATCTTTAAAAAAATGTAATTATTTTATCTTTTGTCATAAGATTGAGAAGATATCAACCAAAGATTTTGTAAGAGCATAACTTTTTTTCCCTTGGGAGCTGTCATTTAAATATCTTAGATTACCTTAGAAAGTGCACACTATTAGGCTGGGGAAGGATGTGACCTCACTATCTGCAGCTCAGGAAATGATCACGATAAATACTACCATTAGCAGAAGTTTTGTTAAGAGCAACACTGATGTGATTAAATAGGCACCTTTATGGGTTTTCTGTTGTTTTTCTTTTGTTTTGCAATGATTTAAGTAGACTAAAGAAATGCCATAACAACTTTTTGTCATTAGGAGTTTGATTTATTTAATGGTTAATTGTTTGGCAAATTTTAAAAATAAGATGCCCAACTGTAAGGAAATGAAAAATAAAGAGCACGATTTGTTTTCAGGCCCCAAGATAATTGGATTTTTACATTTTAATACCAACACATTTTTAAAAAAGAGACAGTGGTTAAAAAGCATAACCTTCTTTTCTTGAAATTAATATACTTACAGTGCATCTTATGTATACCTACTCAGAAGCAAGCCCTCTTAAATTCCATGGTGTTCTGTCCCAGGATAATAAGGACAAAAATGCGGTTTTAAATGGTAATAAGCCTGGAATACATTTAATAAATGCATTCTTATGGAATATTTAAGTTTTGCTCCTTCACATTAGATTATATGAAGAAACAGTCCAAAGCTATGATCACAATGGCCTGGATTCCCTAATTATTGCCAGCCATAGTTAAATATATTTAAATATATTGAATTGTTGGATGAAAAGAGGCTATAATAGTACCGAGGCTGACATAACCCTTTGCCAAAAGTCCTGCAAAACTGTCTTTGGCCAATAAGTACTGGGCAACTTTGCCATTGGTTATACATCCTTCTGTCTATATTTTTCCTGAGAAACTGATACCCCCTTTCACTTATTTTTTGATGGCTTTTTTGGGAAATTGCAGCTCCCACGTTTAGCAGGGCATAATGTATTTCAAAATTCTGACAGGGTCCATTTCATTTATGGGACTTGGTAAATAAAGGAGTACCCACTCTAATTATATAAGCACTGGGAAGTTTTCTAAAAAGCCCTGTGAATCTGAATAGAAAGAATTCAGAATACTTTTCCAGATAAAATTGTTTTGTGAAATTAACTAGAGACCGAGCCACTTGCCAAGGGGAGATGGAAGGGGAGGTATTCTGATCTCCACTCCCCTCAAACAATTAGGCTGTTAGAAAAAATTATTTCTTAAAAAAAAAAAAGTAACAAATGTTTACCAACAAAGGAATTGTGGTTCAAATCTGTGCATAATTTGCAGATGGAAAAATGGACCAAAAAGAACATACACAATAGCAGTGGTTGCCAAAAACAGTGAGCCTTTTTTATCATCTATTTTTCCCACAGTTATGAAACATGTGCTGCTTGCCCTTTCTAAACACAGTGGATATTATTCCTGATTCTTTGCCATGTGTCTACTGAGCAGCAATTGAGTTTTAGAAACCAATTTCCATGGTAATGCCTCACACATGGAAAGGGCTCCAGCCTACATCCTGTTGTGGCCAGCTTCAAGACTGAAGAGTCTAGCCAAATTTTTTTCTTAAAAACTCCTTCGTCAGTTGGGAGACCTTGCTGGATTATCTGGTGGCAGCAACACTATAAAAATATTGGTGGATTGGTCTAAAATTCTCATAAGTATCTGAATATTGGGAACATTATGGGAAATGAAAATGATGAACAGCAGTTCTCCAGTTTCATAGCGAGTGAAATAGCACAAGGAACATTCACATACTCTCTCCTGACCTTGACTTGACTGTTAGTTATAGAGCCATAAACTGAACTGATTATGTACCTGATCTTGCTGGGTTCAGCTCAAACTGATATTTGCTCACCATTCAGTACCTGCTACCAAAACTTTTCAGGTAAGTGCAAGTCAGTCCAAAACACGACTCAGCTAAACAGTGAGAAATTGTACAATTGGCTAAGCACACAACAAAGTGTAGCTGCTAGAAATCCATGGCTGTGAAGAGCTCAAGAGAGTCAATAAAAGTGATTATTGGAACCTTTTGACAACTTTATTTTCCCTTCCCAATTCATTTTGTGTATGTGTTTGTGCATAGGACAGACAATCATGTCACCTCCTACACACAATCATGTTTTATTAATTAGGCAAGCCTTCATTTTTAATAGCCCCTGTCTCCATATTCATTATGCTATTATCATGAAGTATTTATTTAACACAATGATGTGACAAGTGCTACACTCCAACAATACTCAGGTTATGTGTATTTTATTGAATATTTTTTTAAAATTACATTATGTTCTACCTGTCAGAGGCCATCAGAAAGAATTTAAAGAAAAAAAAAACCCTTGAAAGCGATAGATGCAGTTTGCCCAGTAGATTAATACCGAGCTATGAACTTTTATCCTCTGCAGTAAGATTTCTATCCAACTGACACTGAAGTGACATGCAGTCACACTTACAACCAGGGGGATCCAATTTAGACAGTGTTCAAATGATTTCAAGCCACTCATGGGTCACAGAGGTAAAGTATGCATAAGAGAACTGGCTTTAATCAGGAGGCTTTCAGTAATGTCACACCAGAAATGATGGAGCACATTAAAAATGAGCTAGATGTCAAAGGGGAGAATTAAATCCCTAACTATTGCTAAGTATCTTGAATCCTCACAGCATTTACATTAAGATTTTCACATGTGAATCAGTAGGATTTTGTTTTACAGGAGAAAGGCATAAAAAGCAGAATTGGAGACAACCAGTGTAAATTGGCTGGAGTTCTCCAATTAACATCAGTTGTACAGCATAACCATGAGCAAATTTTGCAAACTTCATCAGCTCAGGATAAGTTCAAAAGAACCATTCCAGTGCTCCAGGGTGGGCCCAACTTTTAAGCGTGCTACTGAAATTTGTTCAAAGAAAAAGTGCATATAATACAAAAAGCTGCATCCATGATAGTTATTCCAATATTATTCTTGCTAAGAAAAAGTAAAACCTTTTCTGAGATTGAGCCTCACTTATGTAACATTGCTTTCCAAAAGGGATGCTTGATGTCCTTTTTCACAACAAAGCTCTTATTGGTTGTAATGTTGCAATGTTTTAAATATTTCCTTGCTTACAGTATTAACTGCTGCTGATTCAGTCCCCTCCCACTCACATTCACACTTTTAGTCTGTTGTTGTTGCTTTTCGATTGTATTGTGTTTTGCAATAATGTGTTGTTTGCATTAGAATTGTAAGGTAGGCTGAGAGTTTTAGCTGAAATGAAAATTGGAGTATTAAATAATATGAATGAGTAAGCAAATATCACTTTGATGTACAGTTACAGCAACAGAATTGTTGTTACTGGTCAGAATTGGGTTACTGGTCTCACTGACTTCAAAAATGCAGGTATTATGAAATATAAGTTGAGGTCTATTTAAAACATGATGCTAGCAGTGTTGTAATTATTGAAAACTCTTCCAGGAAAGAGGTGTTCCTCTAATTAAATGGAATTACATTTGTAAACATTGAACCACTTTTTTATTTATTTACTTGCAGCATTTATATATTGCCAGCTCCACAAGGATCTCCAGTGGTTTACCAAAAACTGAAACATAAAATCCATAAAAAAGAATAAAACCACACTTTACTTCATAACCTAGTATCCAGTTACTCCTGTTAAACCTTGCCAGTCAAAAACTTTGCAGAAGAACTCTGTTTTGACAGCTTTCCAATCCACAATTAGGGGAGGCACCAGTTGGATCTCCAGAAGTTAGCTTTTCCAGAACACTCTGGCACATCCTGAAAAAAATTGTGCCTTAACCTCCCCTTCACTTATCTCACATAAGATGAGTGGAGATCAAATGAATAACCTGGGTGGGTTGGTTCTCCCTGAAGTAGGCAGTCCTTCAGATATCTAAGCATCAAGACATAAAGGGTTTTATAAGTTAAAATCAGCACTTGAAGGCCTATTGATGCAGCACTCACAGAACTGGTGTTACATGGAACTTGTGACTCTCACTTATCAGTAGTCAGGCTGCTATAGTATATACCAATTGCAGCTTCTATGTAGTTTTCAAAGATAGCCTCATTCAGAGAACACAGCAGTACATGACATGACTTGGAACTTATGCTCAGAATGTCAAAAGACCAGATTTGTTTTTGTAGTACAACAGCATTCTTCACAATACCTCTGGACAATATGATTCATAGTTTACAAATATGGCCCTAACTAATGGCAGCTTCACCTGTGTGAAAAGTACGGTAGGCATCACTTCAAACCTCTCTTTTAAAAAATGATCTATACAAAGGATGAGAGAAGGAGAGGTTATGCAGGATACTTTTTATGGAACCTGGTTCCTTCAAATCAGCAGGGAGAAAACTTGCAAGTTGCCCAGAAAGGAGGATAATTCCGTGGACCTTCATGAAAAAGGTCCAGGTTCTTTCTGATTTCTACACAAAACAGTAGAAAAACTCCAGCTTAAACCCTGGGAAGTTAGAGCTAGTCTGTGTCAATAATACCAGGCAAATCTAATTTGGCACATGTTTCTGTGTTCCCAGCTAGAGGATAAAAAAAAACATTTGTTTCAGTCTCATGTTTTCTCAGATGAGACATATGGAACAGAATTGATCTATATTGCAAAAGTAGGAAGAATGGAATTTGTCACAGCTATAAAACTGAGATCTAGTTAACACAGTGTCCATGTTTCATCATCAGAAGGCTATGTTCAATGTTCACTCATTTCCTTCCCACTTCACGTAATTTCTAGAATATTAAAACAAAAAATATAAGTCACTACTTTCTGCTGAGATTCACTTTGGCTTGGTTGTTAAGGTACTGGATTAGGAAGGCGGGAACCTGAGTTCCAGTCCTGCCTTAGGCACAAAACCAACTGAATTCCTCTGGGGCAGTCAGTGTCTCTCAGCCTTAAGAAGGCGGCAAAGGCAAACGACTTCTGAAAATGCTGCCAAGAAAATTACAGGGACTTGTCCATGTAGTTGACAGAGGTCAACTTGACTCAAAGGTTTTTTTTAAAAAAATATTTTCTGTTACCAGGTGTAAGAACAGCAGCGCACCATCTGAGGTGCACTTAGATGTGATTCCCAGGCATGTCTGGGAATGTGTGTGCGTGTGTGTATGTATGTATGTATGTATGTATGTATGTATGCATTTATTTTCATATTAAGGGAACACAATAGTGAAAAAAATAAAAGTGCAGTGTTTATCTCCACAAGAGTTAAACCATTGATCAAAACAAAAATGAACATAAATTCCTTCCAAAATATAATATTTTAATGTCATTGAAATGATTAAATATGTGGGTGGAGAGTATTCATAATAACCATTCTTACATTAAAGTATGGTTAACTGCTTTTTGGAGTATGGCCTCCACCATGCTGTTCAAAGGCTAAACGTGGTCTAGAAAAAAAGTGCCTTATAATATTTAAAGTATTTTCAGGTAACATTTCTATCTTTAATCAATTTACTGTGTTGCTCATAGGTACATAGTAATTCCAGTATATTTTTCATATATGCACATATCTTTCAGGCTGCAATTCTTAGTACATTTACTGGGAAACAAATTCTACAGATCACAATAGCTAAACAAACAGACATAGATGTTATAGAGGGGTAAAATACAGTAAATTCACTTGCTTGTACACAAACCAGCTTAGGATAAGAGTGCTAAAGACTCACATGTAAAAACATAAAATTACTTTTTTGGCTTGACAGTCACATTCAATCATATGTCACCTAAATCTTGTTTTCCTCAAAATAAGCCTACATTATTTTGTTCAACCTTGGTGGCCATGGAAACCATTGATTTCTTTGTAGAAAGCCTGTAGCATTGTGATTCTTTTCTTTTCTCAAAAACATTATTGTCCCATCTCAAAAGTTCCTGCATTATCTTCACCCTTTATTATCAGTTTTTGGTTACTGACCAATATTAAAGGTATCTACTTTTTTAAAAAAGACACTCCTATCAATTGCCCCAGACATTCCTAATCAACTGGACTACAATTTCTATCATCCTCAGTCAACATGGCTATGCTTTGCTGGTGATGAGAGCTGTAATCCAGCACTTTTGGAAAACTAGGAAATGAAGAATATTGGATTAAAAAGACATAAACGCTATAGGCATCTACCAGTTTTCCAGAGGGAACCAATTATTAGGTCTTCTAAAAATGAGAAATACAAAAAACATTCTTTAATCTGAACTTTCAGGTTAAAAAGTAATTTACATGTCCCAAATATGATAGAATATAAAATCCAACCCTTTCTTTTAATACTGGATTCCATACAGAGCATATTTTGGATCGTATGATTTGGTGTTTGGACCCAGTAGAAGAAATGATGGCTTGTAAAGACAATGGCAAGGCATGGTAGAGCAAATGGTGTAAACCAGATTTCATTAGATCTCTTTTTCTTTTCTCTTATCTCATGCCTTTATTTTTTGTGCTCATCACCACTCATACCTTTTCTCTGCTGTGTGTAGTCCTGTTTATTCCAAAATGGGATAACATTATGGATCTATACAGTATGAATATCTCATACAGTTCAAAAGGAAAAAGACCAAGTATTAGCACAATCCTAATACATCTACTCAGAAATAAGTCTCACTGAGTTCAATTATGCTTACTTCTGAACAACCATTTTAGGCTTGTAGCTCTCATGAATCAAGCCATGTGTAAAGATGAAGTTGAAACCTCATAGGGCTGCTAGCCAATTTGACCTGAAGGAAAATTATTTCCTGCTCCTAAATATAATGGTCCATTAGTGCAAAGCAAAATTAAAAAGCAGATTATCTTCAAAAATAATTGTTACTAAAGCACAGATCCTCCTTAACATCTTGTTGCAATATATGGCTGCAATATCACAAAGAAGTAATTTTTTTAAATAGCCAAGAAGAATAGAGATTTTCCTATCTAGGCTGAGGTACAAAAATCATACTCGATGCCAGCTTCTGCTCATGGAGAGGTCTGCTGCAGAAACAAGAGCCTTCACCACAGTAGCAATTCTTCTGCTGATGATAGTAGACATAAAGATACAAAAGCAGCCTTCTATCTTCTACCATTACTGGTATAACCAATTTTCCAAATGTAATTTCTCAGATTTCTTACATCTGCTTGGAAATGCCTCTTCTTCCTCCTCCTCCTCCTCCTCTACTACAACCGTTACTACTACTACTACTACTGAGAAAATTGCCTGACATCTCTGGTTTGTTGCTAATTATTCAGCACTGGAATTAAAGTATGGGGGCTTGGAGAAAAAGACATCTAAATCTTCCATTTCATTGTGTTTTTCCAAATCAGAATTGTCCCTCCAGCTATTTATTGCCCCACAAAGTAAGAAGAGGCAGCATAATCCTATTGGGCAGCAAACTGGGAAATAGCACAGTGATGGGATTCAGCTGATACCAGTGTACGAAAGTTGGGATGGTCATAGATTTCTAGCATAATTTGTAGCTTGCTCTTTAAATGTCATTGCTCCTCCTTCAAGAATTCTGAGAATTGTTGTTTGGTGAAGTCAAATTGATTACAGCAGGATATTAACACAATAAAGAAATAAATTCCCTGAGAAAATTGCCATTACAAAGATTTCAATGATCAAAGACGAACAACTTGAAGTCACAAGAACAAAATAGCCCTTTTGAGTCAGGCTAAGACCTACCTTAGCTCAGCATTTTGTTTCTCACAGTGTCTAACCAGATGTCTCTGAGGTGCTTGCAAGCAGGAAGTGAAGCCATAACTCTCTCCTGCTGTTCCCCTGCAGTTAGTATTTGGAAGCATGCTGTTCCCAATCTGGAGATAACATTTAGTCTTCAAATATAATAGCCCTTGATAGACCTGCCTTCCATGAATTTATTCAGTCCCCTTTAAAAGGCATCCAAGTTAGCAGCCATCACCACATTTTCTGGTAGTGAATACCACAAGTTTGTTATGTGTTGTGTAAAAAATAGGGTTACCAGATATCAGAACAGGCAAAGGAGGACACAGACAATTGGAAAGGAGGACAAATGGGGGGAAAGGGGGACATGCTCACTGTTAAGCTTTCTTGGCATCTGTGACAAAAATTACAATAAAAACTGCAAAAAAAAAAAAGGTACTTAGGCCTACATATATATGAAATTATTTTTTCCAGCATTAGAAAGATTGTTTTTTCAACTACAGGAATGTTCCAGAGCCAGTTAGGAGGCAAAAGCCTTCAGAATGTAACTGATTAAGGTCTTGTCAGTTTCAGGCAGCAGTGCAAGTGGGGAGGAGGGTACTAATCAACTAATTAAAGTCACAGAGCAGAGCTTGTTAACTTGTGGTTAGCTCTTATTAGGGAAGCACTGGACCAGGGAGAAAAGGTGCTCAGGAAAAGTTACTCAAAAAGCTATACAATATTTCATTTTAAGGCTATGTTGGACAGAAAACATGAAAACAAAAAGGACATGTCCTCTTTGTCTTCATGTTTTCTGTCCAACATAGCCTTAAAATGTCCTGCTTTTGCCTGAAGTCCAGTAACCTAGTAAAAAGATACCTTCTTTTAGCGGTTCTCCTTCCAATCAGCTTCACTGGACAACCTATAATCCTAAGATGAGAGAGAGAGAAAAACTGTTCCCTGTCCACTCTCTTCATGCCATACATGATTTCATACACCTCAGTCACATACAACCTCAGTTGCCTTTTCGTATACAAAAGAACTCTAAACATTATAGCCTTTTCTCACAAGAAAAGGTTTGAATTTCCTGATCACAAAGAAACAATGTTAGAATAGATTGTGTAATACTATGAAATGCTTCAATCCATTTACCGTGAACACAGAGTGATTTAAATTATATTGTCCTGATAGCATTTAAGATGTATATATTACATTTCCATCTTGTATACAGTATCTCTTAGAGTTAAGAATTAAGAATTAATTAGAGTTAAAATTAGCCATATTTCATTAAAATGCATATAATTTTATCCAACATTTTAAGGACCTTTTCTTTATTAACTTTATATCCTGTTTCTCAAAACGGAAGATCAAGATGTTTACCCAAAAATGAAACAAAAATAAAAGAAATAGAAAACCAACTTAATAAAAATAATTATGAAATCTGGGGTGTTGGCTTCCACATGTGCTAGGTTCCTTAAATGTACGTCTAGGTTAGTTTCTTAACCAGTGCAATGCAGCTTACACAGTTCATACCAGTGACCTACTATAAAGTCTGTTAGATCATATCATATGAAATCTATCATATATCTGTGCTATCATTTAACATTTACTTGTCACATTTCAGTCATGCCCAACTCCAAGGACTCAGTATGTTTACAAAGAATGGAACCCATTTAGTGTCTGCAGAATATTATAGTGAAGTCAGGCATGCATTGTAATGCATGGCAGAATTAATTTTGAACACAGATTCGCTCTATTTCAAGGGATTTTGTTTATTTTTAGGGTTGTGAGTTATGTTTTCTGGCCACAGGCAGCTCACTTAAAATGCATGTCTGTCTCCAGCCTTAGGCACTGAAGAAAACATAAACGAAACATAATTCAGGCTCAGAAGGTAAAAAAAAATACACAAAGGCATGGGGGTGCAGGGCAAATCAAGTCGCAACAGGGGAGTAGTGGAAGCTCAAGAAGATGAGACTTGATTGTTTCTAGAAAACGGTGGTCTATTTTTTTTAAAGGAAAGGAGAAAAAATTAAATCCTGCCTACTTGCAAGAACAGGGTTGAGATCTTTTAAGGTATCTTATGGAACCACTTCATATAACGGTTGAACTTTTGAAAACTCTGAAGCATCCAACTGCTTTTGCTGATGAGATTAGTATTTATTTGGTATTACCAGTGATATTGCAATTCTTAAATAATTAACCTGCATCCAATATGTATGGAATTGCCTCCGTAAGCTCACTGTCCATGACTGCTTGCCGTTTAATTAGTGGAATAAATAATTTACACCCAAAAAGTGTGCACTAGATAGTACCAATAAACCTGATAGCACTTGTTCATTATTTGAAGAAAATTGGATGGAGAACACAATTCCCTCAGTACAAGCTACCCTGCAGAGTAAGAGGTGTGTTAGCACTATTGAATCCTGTAGGGAGCAGATGAGATTCCCAGAACTGTTCAGTTTGTGGCATTTGTCCCCCTCCATCCTGATTCAAGTTAAAGATTTGTTTAAGATGTTAGACATGAAGCTGAAAATGAGATTTCCTTCCTTTTTAGATCCAAAGATAGATCAAATCGACAAACATAGATGCAATATAGACAAGACATTGGCAGTGGTATGAATATCAACCTTTTCTTTCTTACCTTGCTCCTTATTAGAGGAATGAAGGGGGAAAAAAACAGATAAGCAACAATCAGCCTACAGAAAAGACGATGTAGAATCAGTTTATACATCTTGAACTCTTCCTTCGAATGACAACATTCATGATGCAGAGAGAGAATGTGTTTTCTTACAGGGTTAATATTGCGTTCTGATTTTAAAAAATGATATATTCTAAATGACTGGTCCACCATGTGCCAAAGAAAAATAATTTTCGAATGTTCCTTGCATTGGCAATTTCACTAAGTGGGACTTTTCCAAGTGGCAACTTAATAGTCAGATAAGGGTGGGAAGAGCTAGAATAACTTTATCTGCTTATTGATTTGATTTTTGAACTGTTTATATATCACCCTCTACCTAATTAGTTTTAGAATAATTGACAAGATTTCACTTTCAAAAACAACAAATATGCAGAAGAAATCACATCCAGATTATAAAATGCTTAAAATGCTTAGTGTTTCTGATAGGCTTATTTTAACCTAAGCCTTATAGCTACCTGGAGATTGGATGAGAGGGTAGAAGCAGGGCAATTTTCCAGAAAGCACAGGTCAGGGTGTGTGTATGTTAAACCTCCCCTTTCCATATTCTGTTATCCTGATGAAAATGGTTCTCCATTACTATTATTATTAAATTAAGGAAATTCTGACACCATTCCTGACAATAATACATTTAACATCTCATTTAGTTGCAGGAGACAAAAGGGTGGTATAGAAAGAGATAATTTTTTCACACCTGCAAGACAGGAATTCATTCTCATCTTCATACTAATCACTATTATTTCAAATGATGAGCAGTATGAGCAATTCAGGGTAATAGACTGAAGAACTTTTCCTGATTCATGCACCAAATTGGTAATAATGGGGGGCAGATGACATGTTTATTGGATATAGTCTAATTGGACAAAGTCTGCTGAAATAACTATACATATCTGACAGAATTACCAAATTCTTTGTGCATAGCTAATTGCTACTACATGACCATCTGACATATCTTGAGCAAGATTTGCTCAAAACAGGCCAAAATGTCCTCTTTTACTATTAATATTTTGAGTCAGGATTTCTCAGTTCTGGATTGATGCAATCAATCTCTAAACATTAAATACTGAAGAATGTAGAGCTTGGGTTCTTGTTTAATGTCTCCTGTGAAACCTACCCTGTATTATTAAAACCAACATAACATCTCACTGCAACCATTATTCTATCATTTAGCAGCAACTGCATGAAAACTCTCTCTCACACACACACACACACATATCCAACAACAGCATCAACAAGAACAACTTCAGCCCAAACACCTTAAACTTCTGATAACAAAAGTACATCTGTTACATTTTAATATATATGGGTCTGATGATCTAGCAACTGGTTGTTCTATCTCAAAAGAAAGCTTTATCTAAGCATGGGGCATTTTATCATTCCATAATGGAAAAGATCTGTCACTCTTTGAATATCATCATATGGTTGGTGGCCAACAGATAATGGACTGCTCAGAGTCAAGGTGACTGGCTCTGAATGCACACAAAACTAAAAATTATAGACCTGTCGTTCTATGGGCAGGCCACAATTAGCTGTCTATGCAACTTGGAATTTTCATTTTGCCAGTTGAATAATCATTGGCTGCAGTTTTCTCAATTTAGTAACGTTTTTAAAGCTTTTTTGTTGTTGTTTTCTCAAAAGGGGCTTCAAATAAAAATGCAGGGCACTCAGTAGATGGAATCATTTTCAAAACAACCCATTTCCTAGAATGTATGCAAACAAATACATCTCCTGAAATTTTATTTTATAAGCAGCCCATTTTTATATTAGTCCTCTGTGATTATATTAACATTTGAATATACAGGAAGGATTGTTGCTACAAGAAAATAAATCATCTCAGATGTCTACGATGAGAGCCAGTTTAATCTCTAGTAATTAATCAATCCCAAATTTACTTTACTATCAGTACACTGCTGAGTGTAATCATGAATTTTAGGTATTCCACCTTCTGCAGCAACAAGGATCATGGGACAAAAATGCTTACCATAGGAATCTTAACTCTATTTATGAGCTGTAGTCACATGAAAGTGGGGATGGACAAGGATACTGCTTTTTCCTCTGTCTTGTCTCTGTCAAGCTGTTGGGCAGTTAACTCAAACTGAAAGTAATCTTTTTCTGAGGTGCAAATCATGCAAACTCTTCTTAACAAGATTTATTGAATGGAAAGGGATAGGGTTACAAGAATTTCAAGAATTATGCCAAGGGTTCTAAGAATTATTTCCCATTGGAACTGATTTACCTCCTTAAACATAAGGGCAGAGACTTTGTAATTTCTTTCTAACTTTTTGATGAACAGTTGAAGAGGCAAGTCTTTTTATTGATAGGAGATAGCTTGAAGGTATATATCTCCAGAATGCTTATGAGCCTAAGAACCAAACCTTGAAGTTTGGCCCTGTTGTCAGCCACACAGTAGAAAACTGAAACTTTGCAGTGGGGAAATTGTTATGTTTTATATTAAATTCCATTTAATATAATTTTGGCTTGCAATGTAATGGATAAAAAGAGTCTTCCGAGATATAACAATGAGTAATTCTACTCTGCCCTGAGAGTCCTTGAGTTCTACGGCTGCTGTTCACTAATATTATTTTTATTGCAACACAATTTCAGTTAGGTGAGTGAGGCATGGAGTTGAAGGGCATTTTCCTAAAGTCTTGAAAGTGATGGAAAAGCATTGGTAGACACTGTGAAGTCACATCAATGTGATTATATGGAAGGTGTGGTCAGTCACAAACGATTGATTTACCCTCCACCACCACCACCCTTTAGCTCCTCCAGGATAACCCCAGCCACTCTGACTTTTTCATTCCTGGGCTGCAATCTCTTACCATTTTTATTTTCAATGGCCATGCAGCCTCTGAGGTACCCAGTGATATTATTGGATATAAAAATGATGCTTTGTAGTGTGCCAGATCTCTCCCCTTTGAAAGATAATTTAGAAAGTAGCTAAAACGTTAGGGTGAGTAGGGTGCCTAGTGAAAAGTAAGGAAAGTGACTATGGGTGCTTTAATGACTACGTGAACTACATTAGGATGGATGGATGGATGGATGGATGGATACAAACACACACACACACAAGATATATATCTCCCCTCATTCCTGCAATGACAGCTGTACATATGCTTGCCATTTGTTTATACAAATCTCAGAGTAGCCAGGAAAAAAAAAAGAGCACCAGTCTTGTGCACCTTTAATAATTATGCAAAAATTACAGGAGTCATTTGAACAAGCTATAGCTGCTGACATTTCCTCTTTTTTCCCCTGCCTTTATTACTTTTATAAATAACTCAAGGTGGCGAACATACCTAATACTCCTTCTTCCTCCTACTTTCCCCACAGCAACCACCCTGTGAGGTGATTTGGGCCAAGAGAGAGAGAGTGACTGGCCCAAAGTCACCCAGCTGGTTTTTCATGCCTAAGGCAGGATTAGAACTCACAGTCTCCTGATTTCTAGGCCAACAGCTTAACTACTACACCAAATCAGCTCTCTCAAACTTCGATTCTTTTTCCTTCTTCTTCTTTGAATATTCACTATTGAAATACAGGTAGTCCTTGTTTAGCAATTGCCTCATACAGCAACTGTTTGCAATTAGTACGGTGATGAAAAAGTAACTTTGTGACCAATCCTCACATTTATGACCTTCACAGGTCTGTAAAGCAAAGGAAAACTACAGTAAGATCATAAGCACAATCACGGTTTCACTTAGTGACTGCTTTGCTTAACAACCAAGTTGCCAGTCCCAATTATGGTTGCTAAATGAGAATTACCTGTATCATGATATTTCTACGTATGAGAGAAACAACATCAGTCAGAATGTGCCAAATCCATCTTTGAGATATTTTCATCTAAATCAATGGCATAGCATGATTTAACATTGTATTTTAGATGTTTTCCCCCTTCCCCCTTTAAAAATGTTTTTAATGATTCTGGAATTTCTCAATGTAGGAAATGTCTTATGCATGACATTGAGCACCCCTCCTCCTCCTCCTCCTCCTCCTCTTCCTCCTCTAGCTTTTTTACATATCTCAATGAGCTCTTTGACCAACAGTATAATATTTTAATAATTGTATTGTTTTGTGAAGTACATTTTAGATACATTGCTGGCATCTGAGAACCTGCTAGATGCTGGCTTCGATGCATACATGCCAAATAAGGATTTAGTTTGCTGCTTTAATGCTCAAGCGGCTACTGCGATACTTCTACACTCACCAAACCTGTTTTCATGGTCCAAAGGAGACTATCTAGAGATCCACACATATTGCTGCAGTTTGTACTCCCAGTGTTACTCCTTAAGCTTTCCAACTTGAGTTTCTTCTGATTCCAGCATTTTAGAATACCTTTCATCTTTCAATAGTTATTGTCTGTATTTAAATACTATGTGCTGTTTGCAGGCTTTAATATTGATGCTTAATTCAGAAAGTCAGCATTTTGATTTTAAATGCAGATGTCCATTAGCTGCAGGGGTTAGTCTGTGTTATGTAGACCATGTTTCATGTGTAGAAAAGAATCCAATATGCCAAGCCATATATTACAATAAGACAAAACTGTATAGAGCTTTCTCAGCGGTATTTCCAAAACTATGAAATTCTCTTCCAATTGCGTTGTGCCTTCTGTCATTGTAATTAGCATCTATGAACAGCTTCTCATTTTGTAATTACTCTCTGCCTTCCCCTTGATGGCACATCACTTTGTGAGGCATATCTCTAAAACTCAACATGCTTTAACCAAATGAATTAAATAGTCAAGGAAGACCTTAGAGCACTGAGAGTTAATTCTAGCAACCTTAGTATATTAACCAACAATACAAGTAATTTATCAATATGCCAGAGTAAATTTTACCGTGTTCACCTTGTCATCCCAGAGTTTCTATTCCTGATTGTACCATTAGTATTCTGCATCTACAAAAATAAAAGAATGCAGCTGCTATCTTGTGTCACTCTCCAAACTTCCCGAATGTATAAAAAGAGCATGTTGGGGGGAAGGGAGAGAATATGACTCTTTCAACTGAAGATTCACATACTGCTTCTCTACCCAGCTCCTCATCACACAGTGAAAGTGTGTAAGCACAGATAGCTAAGGAGCACAACTACAGTTTCAGAAGAGTATTACACCTGAATCTATCCCTTAATGTACAGTGCTAGCAAAAAAAAAAAAAAGATGATTGGGGGAGGGGGAGAGGCATATATTCCAAGTGCATCACTGTGTATTTATTATCCAGTTTTGCACATAGTTCATCTCATGTTGAGATCACAAGCTGATGAGAATGCAATATTCAGAATTCAGTGCTTCTATACACAGCTTGGCCTTCCAACAGAATAAATAATTGAGCCATTTGTAAGATGTGAATGCATGCCGACATGTGTTCTTGTTGATAAAAACCCTGCCTCATAAAAAAGAAGGAACAGATTATGCGAATGCATTCTTAGGAAGCAACTTTTCGATTTTTATTTATTTCCCTCCCTTTCCCCTCTTTTTAGGGATGGGCTTGTTCATACCTCAAACTAAACCATAAACTGTACTTAACAATTCACAATGGCTGGCCTCACATATCATATTAAGCCAACCAAGCCAAACCAAGCAAACCACATTAAGATTTAGTATAAAGTTGTGAGCCTAGGCACAGAAAAAAAAATAATAATCCAACCTTTATATTTAATGGGACAGTAGCAATGCACTTCTGAATTAAAATATTTGTTTCTTTGGCAATATGGAATAAATTATAAAAGGCTATAAATCAGTCCTTACATTTAAGAAGTTCATTTTTACTCAGACTTGGCAAAGTAATGAAAATCTGTTTTGCTTCATTTTACAAAAATGAGTGATAGCTGCTTTCTAAACCAGCAAGGAGTATATTGTCAGTAACAAAGATAAAGCCTTTCCAATACCAATTCTGATATGTGTTGTGAGGCAACTGTGTATTTTGGCAGGAAGCAAGGTTTGCTGTGGCTGTTGCTTCTTTGGTCGAAAGAACTACCACACTGACTGCACTTTAAGTGATGCAGTTATTGTGTTCACACACATATCATCATTTGTTGTAATGATTGGATTCACACTTTGCACTAAATTGGTTTGGCTTTGGCTTAATGTACTGAATAGATCCAGCCCATGTAATCTCTAATCCAGGATTTATGTGTAAACCTAGCTATTAAATGGAGCTATGGAGATCATGCTGAATGTTGATCTCTCAATGATTTCTCTATGTCAGCAGAGAAATGTCAGTAACAGCCTCACTTTCTTAATGAGACCATGTAAGGAATTCAGTCTATTAGGACAAGGATGGTAGGGTCTACAGGAGGAGACACTGTGACTTCCAGCCCCAAACCTATCTTGTGTTAAACATGGAAAAACACTTGTATACTTTCCCATAATACTACCAGAGTCAAGAACAGAAAAAGTCTCTTGGCTGATAGGGAAGACAATACCTAAACAATCCAAAATCTGTATCAAGGCAATACTTTGGTTAGGCCAGCTAAAGTTTTATAGAACAGTTTACAAGCTTCAGAATTCCCAAGAACTTTTTATCAGAACAATGGATAAAAATTCAATTGAAAGGGTGAGGGGAAAAAAGGTAGAGGGTGTCATGTCTGCACCAGGTTACAATTTTAGAGTGTGAGAGAAGTCTGAGACATGTAAATTGGGACCTGTCAGATACAAAATGGCAATAAGGTTGCACCAAGAACTTGTTCAAAGCTTGTGGGAAAGAAACAAGCCAATGACTGTTAGCCTTCCATTTCTGGAAATACAAAATCCATCTCAAGGAAATTGTTTTTACCTCAGCAAGCTACCCCACCCGTCTTGATAAGGGAAAGCAGTTAAGTGATCAACTAGAACAAATAGATAGTTTAGTCCATGTAGTTAGATTGTGTGGTGAAAGCAATGTCATGCAACGATTAACACATTAACACATGGAGGTATGCAGCCACAATACCCAGTGAGAGCACCCCACTGAAATATGGGCTTTGCAAAATGTTCAGTATATAATAAAATCAGTATTTAGCAAGGATATAGAAATCTTTGCCAAAGGTGCCACACAGTTGCACCTTCAGTGGTATGTTTTGTTGGTGTTTGGATGCTTTAGTAAGAGTTCCTGACTTGCAACACAATAGTGTAAGAAAACAAAACACCAAGCATTCCTCTTTAATTATTTCCTCAGTATATTGTTATTGAAAGAATGCAATGCAGCATTCTTTAAATCTCTCGGAAACAATAGGTTCTATATCAAAATGCCTATGTATAAGAGTATGTATAAGTCCTGGCACATATCAAATTTTAAATAAAAAGCATAATGGACATTAACTATTATATCTGATAATTTTCTTATTCCCAAACTCCTGAAAACTGGAGATTTCACAAAAGATCCTTTATAGGAAAAGAATGTAGGGAGTATGGTTTCCTCATATTTTATACAGATCCCCAGATATGTTAATTCTCTGATTATGTTCCCAGAGCAGATATGTGTGCATCCTAATCATTCCAGGTTTTCATTAGTCTTGCCATATTGTGTTTTTCTCATGCGTCGCCACACTTGAAATGCAACCTCGAGCCATGCATGTTGACAGAGTCTATTAGCATGAATGCTGTTCCCTTATCTTCTGCTCTCCCTTTCTTTCCTCCTCCCCCTCCTCACTTTTCTTTTCTGATGGTTCACTGACATAGTTGACAAGGCTGACACCGCCAATCAGCTTCTACTCAGCAAGGTCACTGTTCAGACTTGACTCGTGATTGGCTGCTGTGCTTCAGTGTGTTATTACTGTCTGAATTGATCGGAGGCAGGGGTGGTCTCCAATCAAACAGAGAAAAGGTCCTGGAGAAGGTAATTAAATCCTGTCAGAGTCTATTATCGGTTCCAGGGCCGTGACTCTGGCATTGAATGCAGATGATCTGAAGCTCTATTCTTGTAGAAATTCAAGAGGGCTTCTGGCACAGATCAGTTAGACATAAAGGAAACAGCAGGCTTTTTGCAAACAATGCAGGTTTGTATTATAACCTTTCTACACAGCCTTTCACCCCCTTATTCTCCTTCCTTCTTATTCTGGCTATCCCTGAATGCATTTTCCCCTTTTTTCTTCACATTCTAATTAAATTCCTGACAGGGTTTTCTTACCAGGATATACATTTGTCCAAATTACAGAAGACAGTGGCTTTCTCAAAATATTAGCCCCAGCAAGTATCCTTCCTGAAATCAGAATGGCCCTCAGCTTTCCTTGCTGTAGCTTCTGTTTTGGACCTCGTGAAGTCTCAAAGGAAGACCAACCAATAATTTGTAGGCTGCGGGTTTGCTAAGAAGGAAGCCTTACTGAACTCAAAAGAGCTTGTTTCTGAGCCTTGTAAATACATGTATGCATTCTTTTAATGTAACCCAAAGAGCACATTTGTATTTTCATTCTGTTCTTGCATTTTTTTGAACAAGCAAGTGCAGCAGAAGCTGAAGATCAGCTGCAATCCTGAATTTGCAGTACTGCACTCAGCGTAGTACGTAGGATTTACTGAGTAAACCCACTTCAGATTGTTCTATCACAGGTGGGATTAAAAACAAGAATAAGATATAAATACTTCTTTCATCTCTTTTAATAAGGCAGTGTGCCTAATCTTTTTTGCTGGTAATACTGAAATTGTTCCATCAAAGACCATTCTTTTACATTTAATATTGGCACTGATTATAACTATTTCCAAAGGGATAGCCATGTTGGTCTATTTGAGCAAAAGCACAAAAAACTTTTGTGGCATCTTTAAGGCTAAAACATTTATTTTGTCCCAAGCCTTTATAAATTACTGGTGTTAAACTTATTTTCTCAGTGGTGGGCATTAGTCCATCAGAGAATTAAAACATGCTTTAAGTTGATTAAAATCAATTTGGTTAACTGTCATGATTTTGACTGATTGATTACATGCCATCAAGTCATTGTTGACTCTTAGAAACCACATAGATAGATTTTTTCCATAACAATCTGTGACTAACCCGGTCCTTCAGGTCTTCCAATGATACACTCATCACCACAGTAACTGAATCCACCCACCTTGCTGCTGGTTGTCTTCTTCTCTTTCCTTCTACCTTTCTCAGCATTAGAGCCTTCTCCAGAGAACTAAGGCTTTGCATAATGTGTCCTAAGTAGGATCATTTGAGCCTGGTCATTTGTGCCTTGAATGAGAAATCTGGCTTGATTTGTTTGATGATCCATTTATTTATTTTCTTGTCTGTCCACGGTATTCTCAGGAGTCTTCTCTGACGCTAAAGTTGAAAAGTGTTGATACTCTTTCTATCTTGCTTCTTCAGCATCCAACTTTCACTTTCAGAGAGTTAACTGTCATGATACATGGAGTTTAAGAAAACTTTTATGTGCTGCATAGGCATTATGACTAGAAACTGAGAACCTTATCTCCCATGAATATGCTTACTTGTTTTAAAGCTTTCTAAGCTATTCATTAGAGAGCCAGTTTGGTGTAGTGGTTAAGATGTCAGGCTAGAAACCAGGAGACTAGACTGAGTTCTAGTCCTGCCTAAGGCCCAAAGCCAGCTGGGTGACCTTGGGCAAGTCACTCTCTCTCTCTAGGAAGGAGGCAATGACAAACCTCTTCTGAAAAATCTTGCCAAGAAAACTGAAGGGACTTGTCCAGGTAGTCACCAGTAGTCAAAACTGACTTGAAGGTACCCCCCCCCCCCCACACACAAAGCTATTCATTATTGTAACATCTAGGTACAGCCAGTTAATGTGTGTGAGTATTCCTGGAATCTTTGGGTTTGTGGTTATGAAAAGAGAAGGACAAATTGGTGAGTTAAGTTTAGCTGTGTGATCTCTAGACTTCGCTAAACTGTGTTAAGAACACTATTGGGACAGTAACCTAAATAAGAGACTTCCCCACTTCCCCCACCCCCACCTCACCCCAATTTAAATCCTACATCAGTCTAGCCACTCCATACATCTGATGAAGTCAGCTGTGGCTCATGAAAGCTTATACCATTTAATAACATTTCTTAGTCTGAAAAGGTGCTACCAGACTTCTGATATTTGGCTATCATAAACTAACACAGCTCTCTTCCTACTCCTCTCTTCCTACAATATAAGAGAAGAACCTTTTTTTTACTACCAGCGAAGGAGAAGATAGCTTGTCCTTTAGTTGATCATGCACTGTAGATGAAGAGAGATTGTGTTTTTCATGAAATTCTATGAGAGATGTGAGATCTTCTAAAACCCAGTGTTAGAGATGTTAATGCTATGAAGCACTCATCTTAGAGTCAGCTTGTATGCATGTATAAATAAAACTCCATCTCAAAAACTCCATCACTCTCCAGAGGTCTTCCAAATAAAGTGAACACTGTGTAAATATCCAACTTTTCACCTATTAGAAAGCAATACAACAATATTTACAATATAACAATACTATTAGCCTATTGTATAAGATAGAGGTACAGGGAAATATTCTATAGTCCACCACAACCCATTTCTATGATTTATTACATTCTCATTTTCTTCTGAGTGGAACAAAGGGGTTTCGGCCCTGTAATCCAATATTCCTATTTTGATATAACTAAAAATCACTGAGTAGAAGAATTTCTACACTAGTTGTAAGGTTTTTTTTGGGGGGGGGGAATAAAATCATTTCTTTCCTTTATTTTCTGCATAATATTCTGTTAATAGTTTAGTCCATAAAATACTATAAAATTTAAAATGAAAATGTTGTAGCCTAGTTATAATTATAGCCACCAATCTCTTTTGTGTTTTATGTATGAAAGAAGAAAATAAAATAATTGTTTTTAATAAACCTAATAAATCAAAATTTAATTCTGATTTAAAAACAAAAGAGATTTTTTCCCATCTTACATAAATTTCAGGAACCCAACAAACAAAACAAAACAAAACAAAAGAGATTTTTTCCCATCTTACATAAATTTCAGGAACCCAACTTTCCCCCTCCCCTTTTGATAGCTTTCACCTATCAAATTTCTTTTGACATCTAAACAATGCTTGCTTTATTTCATTACAGTTTTCTTATCTGGAATCAAAGCTTCATGACATTTTCAAAGAAAGGAAAATAAAGAATGATTTTCTGGCAGACAGGTATCATTTTTAAGAGATCTCTTGCAGATATGTTGGTAAACACTCCAGCTGTGTTTGATTTGCTTTGAAGGTAATATCTAGTTCTGATTGTTTTGCAACAAGTCCCTCTGCAACTTCTGCTATATGTCTCCTATTCACCCATTTGACAATAATAACAAAACAGGACTTCTGGGGAAGAAGTCTGACGACCACAGGGGAATGAAGAGCCAACGAATAGAATGGCTCTTCATAATTTCTCTCTAGGCAAGGAGAGGACTTGAGATTGCCCACAAGTGCTCCATACAGTTGCTCCTTATGAGGAGACTGCAAAACAGTGGTCTCTGGCAGGTTTAAATTTGGGAGACAAGGGAATAATCATCTTGCTGAAACTGCAGTCGGTGCCTTCAAAAATGACACTGGGTTCGCATACTTCCTTTTCTAATCACTTTTGGATTTTATTTGTTAACTGCTTTTCAGCTATTAGGAACCTTTGGATCGACAGGTTTTACAGCACTGGGTCAGTTTCCTTCAATCCTTAGTGAAAGAAGTTTTAAATACAAGTTTAAGGACTTAAAGAGAAAATTATTTTGAAATAAACAGCAAAAGTGTGAAGGAATGGTTTGATGAAGGCCGCGCTCAGGGAGATAAGCATTCCCACGCTCCTGTTGGGGGCTAAGAGAATGCTTATCTCCCCGAGCGCAGCCTTAATCAAACCATTCCTTCACAAAAAGGGTGATTAGAACTTTGATTTTGGAAAGTTACAAATGGACTAAGGGTCCAGATGGATTTGAAATAAGATTTTGGAATTAATCATAAGAATCCTTCCTGTGGGAAAATGCTTTTGTTTTGAATTCTCTTAGAAAAAGACATGATAGGATAAGACTTTGAAGGCTGAACACTAGAGGGAACCAGAAGGAACTAAAGCTTACAATTAAAGGAGAAGTGCACTTAAATTTGACTTACTAATACAGAATGAAGCAAAATATTTTAACATTGGACATACTGAAGGATATTTTTGAACAATGGACTCAGAAGTTAATTTTAAGAGTGCCTGCCTCTATAGCTAGACTGTGTTTAAAAGATATTATGAAAGAGGAACAAGTTATATCTGACAAGATTAAGACTGATTTGAAAGTGGATTTAAAAATGATAGGCTACAAGAATGATATGGAAAAAGATGCTACATTGGATATACAAAAGAAACTGGCTGATGTCTTAATAATTCAAAGGGATCTACAAATAACAAACCAAGAGAGTGACCTGGATAATTTTCCTCTACTGGATTTACAAAAGAGGCTTGTTAAAGCTTTGAAGAATTTTGTGAGAAGGGACACAGAAAAAAAGAAAGAAATCAAGTTCTAGGGCATTATTTGAAGAGACTAAAGGTAAAGGTTGTTAGAATTAAAAGGAAGGAATATAAAGTTGGTTTATTTCATCAAGGTTAAAACAGATATGTTGTTATCTCTGGTAAGCCTTAACGGACTTTTGCTGATTAGGACTAAAATGGCAAGGCTTTAAGGATTTGTTTATAGACAAGAGATGGGATATGGGAAAAAGAAATCATTTGTTTTATTTTAAGAAAAGGTGATAAATAACTAAAATTGTTTATACTTGTGATGAAGGGGGAAGTCATTTCTTTATATATTTTTCTTTTTCTTTACTATATTCTTGTTTGTTCTTTCTTTTCAATTTTTCTTTCAATTTTTTTATTTTCTGCACTTTCTATTTTTTCTTTTTTAATTTGTATTAGCTTATATCTTTTTAATGGAAATTTTTAATAAAATTACTATATAAAAAGGCAATAATAACCAAACAGTAACAACAAATAAGGCTGTTAAACCAGCTCAGGACACATCTTACTCTAACTCTTTGCTGCCCTCTACTGGTTGCCTGGATCTTTGCAGCTCAAGTATAGTAAACATAATATTAAAAGTAGTATAAATAATTTTGTGCTTTTTTTCATTCCCATTTAAAGAAGACTAGTGTTCTGGCTCTTATATTCTGTCAGTCTGATGCTGTCAGCTGTATACCATTTGGTGTCAGGCCTCTCTAAAATCTTAGAGCAGACTGTCTTTTAACTGAAAATATTTCAAGGTGACCTGTGATCTTTAATACTTTGTTACAACATCTATTTGAGATGTCCTAAAGTTCTTAGGTTCAGTTAAGAAAAAATTATGAATATTATTTTGACTTGGAGATATGGTTTTGCATTTTCAGATGTCCATATTCTTTTATCTCCTAGCATACGAAAAGTGGGATTTATGTCACCTCCTTCCAGGACTAGAGATGGCTCACAATACTATAAAGTCATAAAAACAGTAAAACAATAATAGCAAATGCAAAAAATTGAGAATAATGAAAACATGACATCATAAAATCTCAGAATGAACTGTCTCCACCACCCTTTCATTAGGATTGTTGTAATGCACTGCACATGGGGCTGCCCTTGAAGAACCTTCAGAAGCTGCAGCTAGTCCAGAATGCAGCAGCGCGGGCAGTTTGGGACATCTCTCTGTGAGCTGCACTGTAGGCAGTAGGCCTCCAGGCGCAATTCAAGATGCTGGTTATTATCTATAAAGCCATCCATGGCATAGGACTAGGCTACTTTCAAAATCACCTTTCTCCCATTGTTTTTGCTTGACCCACCAGAACTAATAGAGGGGACATGTTCTGGGTCCCCTCTAGTAAACAATGTCACCTTGTTGGACCCAGGAAAATGACACCTTTTCTATGGCATCCTTGCCCCGTGGAACAGCATCTCCCCAGAGAGCCAGATGGCCCCTCTTTTGGCTTTTTGTAAGGCTCAGAAGACCCTTTTGGCCTTTTGTAAAGCTCTGAAGATCTGGCTGTTTCCCCAGGCATTTGGGCCAGGAGGTTAAGTTAGGTTAACCCTGTTGTTGATGATGCTGATGTGTTTTATGATTGAAAGGTGTCATTTACTTGCGTTGCCATGGGTTATTGTTTTAATAATGGGGTTTTAATCTTTGTACACTGCCCAGAAGCACTATTGTGAAATGGGCAGCCATATAAATTATTTAAATACAGGCAGTCCCTGGATTAAGAATGAAATATGTTCCTAAGTCTATCTTTAACTCTAATTTGTATGTACGTCAGAACTCATACTTACAAACAGGCTTCCTGTTACAAAAAATGGCAGACAGCATTCTCCTTCCTCAAGCTGACAAACCACTGAAGCCACACAATGTTTTCATGAACCACTGAAAACAGGCTGTATGTTAAAAACCCACAGCTCCAGCGGTTCATGAAAATATTGCGTGGCTTCAGCGGTTCATTGGCTCAAGGAAGGAGAAAGCTGTCCGCCATTTTTAGTAATAGGCAGCCTATTCGTGAGTTGTCTGCAAGTCAGACGTTCTTTACCCAGGGACTGCCTATAAATAGACAAACAAACGTTGTGGGGAGATGGGCGGGGACAAGTCTATTAAATAAAAATAAATAAACCAGCAGTAAGGCTGGTGTGGATCTTCCGGGTTGTGTGGCCGTGGTCTGGAAGTTCTGTTTCCTAACGTTTCGCCAGCATCTGTGACCGGCATCTTCAGAGTACAGGAGCACAGACAGGAGCAGTTCTCTCTGTGCCCAGGATGGTGTGACCCTTTTGTGGGTATTTATAGAGATGTGGAGGGGGGGGGGGGTATGGGGTGTTAATGAGTGGCTGCTTGCCCAGGTGTCAGGAGATCTGTGTATCTTCCTGTGGGCCAGGCAGGGTCCCTTCTTCTATTGAGTTGTTAACGAGTGGCTGTTGAGGGTGATTAGCATGTTCATTGTGTGAGTTGTTCGCATGTCCTGGTGGCTGAGCTGAGTTCGTTGACCTTTTGCAGGCTGTATTTTCTCAGGATTGGTAGCCAGGTTTTGTTGATTTTTAGACTCTCCTCTTTTTTATTGAAACTGTGCTGGTGTTTGTGAATCTCAATGGCTTCCCGGTATAGCCTGGTGTAGTGGCTGTTTGTGTTGTCCAGTATCTCTGTGTTTTCAAATAGGATTTTGTGTCCAGTGTGCCTGAGAGCATGTTCAGCTACTGCAGATTTTTCTGGTTGCTGTAGTCTGCAGTGTCTTTCGTGTTCTTTTATCCTGGTATGGATGCTGCGTTTTGTGGTCCCGATGTATACTTGCCCGCAGCTGCATGGTATGCGATATACTCCTGCGGGCCCCTCACCACCGCAGGAGTATATCGCATACCATTGAGATTCACAAACACCAGCACAGTTTCAATAAAAAAGAGGAGAGTCTAAAAATCAACAAAACCTGGCTACCAATCCTGAGAAATACAGCCTGCAAAAGGTCAACGAACTCAGCTCAGCCACCAGGACATGCAAACAACTCACACAATGAACATGCTAATCACCCTCAACAGCCACTCGTTAACAACTCAATAGAAGAAGGGACCCTGCCTGGCCCACAGGAAGATACACAGATCTCCTGACACCTGGGCAAGCAGCCACTCATTAACACCCCATACCCCCCCCCTCCACATCTCTATAAATACCCACAAAAGGGTCACACCATCCTGGGCACAGAGAGAACTGCTCCTGTCTGTGCTCCTGTACTCTGAAGATGCCGGTCACAGATGCTGGCGAAACGTTAGGAAACAGAACTTCCAGACCACGGCCACACAACCCGGAAGATCCACACCAGCCTTCGTATGCCGGCCGTGAAAGCCTTCGACAATACAAACCAGCAGTAAACTAATTTTAGCCTGATGGCCCTGGACAACTCATCCCAAAACCTGATCATACTTATACCCTGAAGGCTGAGAGAGCACCATCTTCATGGCTTTTTAAAATGTAAACAGGGACGAAGCCATCTTGACCTGGGGAGGGGGGCAAGCTGCCCCAAGGCCTGCTTCTGCCCCCTCCACAGTATCTTAGGAGTAGCCCACCTGTAGCGGAAGGGCAAATTCCACCTGGAATGGACTATCTCAGATGTAACCAGGACCATGTATATTGCAGGGTTGGTTATCAATCTCTTTGGCATGTACCCTCTGATTTCCTTCAAGAAAGCGAACCATTTATTCTTTCACTGGATTTCTTTGTGTTAATTCAAGGGTACAAAAATTATAGATCAAGAAGCCATATGCAGAATATTATTGATGCTAAAATGTAGGAATCTTTGTTTACATGCTTTGTGGAATATTGGGGAAAATGGCACCCATTTCATCCCTTAAAACTCCTTGAAACCCACTCCCCTAATAGACTCTGGCTCTAGGAACCTTTAGACTGTAACCCTTAGTGTGCCATGCACAGCCTGCAGTGTTCCTTGAACTGATAGAAATTGTGCACATCTGTTATTAGTCAGAGCATAGTTCACTTTTCAAATCTAAGAGGTGTAACCTGATAGACCAAAAGTGGACAACTTTTTTGGACAGAGTAGCTTCTTTGATACTTTGAGTGCAGACTGTAGGTTTCCTCATAAAATAGCATAGGATACTTTTACCAAACAGCTGCTAAGGTGGGCATGATTAGTAGCTGTTTACTGAAAAGCAAACTAATATTCTCCCTGCTGTGCTTTTTAGCTCCCAGGATGCTTACTAGCATCCCAGTTTACCTTTGTGTTCTTTTTCTGGGTGGATAGCACTACAGGGAGTCCTTGTTTAGCAACCACAATTGGGACCAGCAATTTGGTCATTAAGCAAAGCAGTCAGTGAGTGAAACTACGACTATGCTTGTGAACTTACTTCAGCTTTCCTTTGCTTTACAGACCTGCAAAGGTCGTAAATGTGAGGATTGGTTGCAAAGTTATCTTTTTATCACCATCGTAATGAGGTTGCTAAACGAGGAAGTTGCTAAATGAGAACTAACCTGTATTTCAAATAAAATACTAGGATGAAGCACCTGCCATTTTTATCTTCTAAGAGTATCTACTGGCTTTCTGTCAAAGTATATTTCTGGACATAAAATGATCTTACAGATTGGTGCTTTACCTTGTGTCATGCCAAATTTTTAAATAGAAAAGCCAAGTGAGGTAGGCATCTGGAAAGTGCAAAAGAAGATGTTATTGTAGGCAAATAGGTGCCCCCAGTCACCTGTAATAGACTCACCTAAGGACTTCTTCATGTTAGCAGCAGGCTTCAATTTTATACAACTATCTACACACAGTCCTTACACATCTAGAGGTATCTGTCTATACAATTTTAAGTTTGGTCCACTGCCATTCCTTCCACACCAAGTTTTCTCTATAAGCACCCCTCCACCTGAAATTCCACATTTCTACAGTAGCCTTGTCTCCTGAAATCACTTAAGTATTTTTTCCCATACCCTTCAAGGTAAATTTGATGAAGCCAGCTAAAGCAAGCAGTGGGAGAGGGATGTATGAGAGATAATAAAATAGTCAGTTTTAGCTTTTACAAATAGATGAAGCAAGTGAAGTGAAATGGGATAAACTCACTTAAGGATAAGGAGGGGAAAAACACATTGGAAATAAGATGGCTCTAAGAAAGACAGGGCAATCTCCTTTGTTGGGCAAGGACTACATTTAATGAGTGGACTGACATAGACAGGGTAGGCTCATGTTGCTATTTTCAGATTACAAGCGGTCCCCTTCTGAATCTGAATCCATGGCATGTCTTTTGATCTATGCCAGCAGATTCCCCACTACCACCAAAATAGGCATGCTGTGGGCCTGAGGACAGTATGGTAGGAGGCCACAGTATGTCATACTTCTGTGTGAGGGCTCATTTACTCTGTGACTACTCAAGGCACAGGTCAGCTTGGGGAAAGACATGAAGTAATCTTATGTGGAAAATCTTAAAGTAACTGTGTAGGCATCAGCCAGGAGTCCTTCCCACCCCTGGCAACACTAGGTAGCTCATGATTAGCAGCAAGATACCTGCTGTGAAACAGAATGAGATGCCTGCATAAAGGCTTGAATCAGCCCTTGGGTGGCAAGCAGCAGGAAAGTCTTAGGCATCCAACGTGATGCATGCTATGGTGGAGATTAGGACCATTCAGCATAGTACAGTATGCCAGATTCTAGTTCCTTCTCCAGTAGTTTTCAAAATCTTTCAGGCCACATAACCATTAGTTAAAAAAATAAAAAAATCTTGGAACCCCTGATCAAAAGGCAAAGCTCTTGGCCCCATCTGAGTGAACTTTTCCGGGGTTTTTTTTTTTTTTTTTTGCCCTCAAGCTTTTGTGGACTTTTGTGGTTTGAAAAACCATGCCTTAGACTACTACCTACAGCAAGGAGATGGTATTCTGTTGTGTCACTGAGGCAGGGGTGAAGCAACAGGGCCTACTGCAAGGAGGAGGCTCCAGCACTTTTTGTCCATTTCATTTCAGACATTTGATTGAGTCAAGGTAGAGTGTGCACTTTCTGCCTCTTCCTCACAGTACATTGATGCGAGTGAAGTGGAAATGCTGTAGGCATCAGAACTATCCACAATGCAAAACCCAGGCACCAATGTCAGCTGCTTCATCCTGAAATGCTGGATGTGGCTCACGCAGCACATGAGGTGATTGTGACCATGAGCCACATGGTTGAGAGCTAGCCGGACAGCCAGCTAAATATCAGCTGTTGGCTTCACAGCCATGGACTGGGGGTCCAACATACAAAGGGCAACTTGTCAAGTGCAGTTTGTGAGCATTAACTGCATTGATCACAAACTGCATCTATCCAGAGGGGGCCAGCACCAAAATAATCTTAGCTGGCACCGAGGTGCCAACCAGTGCATTTATTGACAAATACCATAAGATTGTTGGCTATTTCCATTGGAGTGTGAAGGATAGATAGATGCTAAACCAGCACCAGGTCAAGTTCTACCTACCCTGAAACCTGATCCCTTAGGATGTCCCTTCCTGGTAAAAATCAACTACTGTACTTGTTGTTCAAGCAGCTGCTTAAACAGTACTGTAGTTGGCCAAACATGACATGGCAAGGCATTCATCCATGTGTTTTCTCAACCCAGGAGCAGTGAGTCATAACTGAGACAGTTTCATTCTTTGTGATGAACCTCTTAAGTGCAGAGGCAGCCATTCTAAAATTATTCTTTTATTAGAAATGTCCTTGGGTGAATGCCAGGAGGGGCTGGGCTATAGCCTGATTCATATTGGAGTGTATAATAGCTGAAATTCATTTATGGTTGCCAGCCTCTGATATTCAAGGATAAAGGGGATGATTGCCCACACTGGCAGTCTGTCCCAGTGGAAGGAACTGTCAGTTGTGGAAATGGCTCAGGATATATGTGGGAAAACTAGGCTACAACAAGGAAGATTGGATTGGGCAGTCTAGCAAACATTCTTCATCTAGGATCAGCAGCTACTGCCAAGGCCTTAGATCTGGCTCAGATTCTCCAGGTTTGCCAGCCTTAACTTGGGGCTATGTGCTTAGCGTATGGCTAGGAAGAAGAGAAATGTTGTGTGTGGCTCATCCAGCAGTGCAGAACACTGCATTCTATGCTACATAGGAAAGGTGAAGGAATGGGTTGCTCTAGTTTTGAGCAACCAATGCCAAGATGTGTCCAGACCTTGCAGTGGTGCCCAGAAATACATTTCTTGCCCCCAAACCTATGTCCAAGCATGATGGTATTTTCCAAGACAGCTGAGACAGTTCATTCAGTTGGTAAGACCTAGCTGATGAGTTATGGAGCAACTCATCTTCCTTAAGATGAATGTCCTGTTGCTGGACTTCACTGAACTGCCCCAGAAGGAGTGCTGAAGACTAGCATCTTACTTCATTCTCCAGACCACTGGCAGCAGCTTTCCCACTGTCCAGATATGGCAATGTTAAAGAGTGAATGCTACCCCTAAGACCCCAAATCATCTGGGTTATGTTCTAAGTCATTTGTTCATTGAAGCAAGTCTTACAGGGATGAATCTCTGGCTCACTTCACCTGAGAAATGCACACTGGATGAAATTTCCATGGTTCATCTGACTTTCTCTCATCCCCAAACAGCACCACTGGGTGAGGCTCACATAGGAAGAGATTCTGCATAAGTTAATCCATCCTCCATCCCGTCCATGGCTCCCTACTCTTCCTCAACCTCACTGCCATGGCCCACCTACATTCACAAATAGCCAATGATGACATTGCTGAGTCAGGCTAGGTTTTGAGGCCACCAGCACTTACACCATGCTCACATGCAACATGGAAGTGAAGTTCTGGCCAGTAGGGAACCACACCACAGAGAGAGAAGAAAAAGGCTATCCCCAACTCATAATGCCATCGCCTGCTTGCCTGACACTATGTATTTTTTGCAAAAATTCACTTGGGAAGGCCAGATTTCATGTGGCTAAATTAATGTGAGTGGACCTCCCCAAAAAATTCAGGTGGAATGCTGGAGTGCTGGAGTTGTGTGTCAGAGGTGTGTTTGCGTTGGTATATGCATACACAGTACTGTGTTTTTTCACACAGAAGTGAAGCAAATACAAAAGTATGTAATGGTTTGGGTGGTCTGTTGCTTGAGTGTGTGTATGTACAGTGTGTGTGCACACTCTGTGCATATTCTTGGTTGATGTTGATGTCAACTTCCTCCCTCCATCCTTCTCCCTCTGTTTTTCTAATCTTCTCATCCCACCAGGCAGAAACTGCAATTCTTTTGTTTGTTTTTGGCATGCAAAAAGAAAAGGAAAAAAAGTAGATCTGCAATGCAGATGAACCTTTAAAACACTGAGGTAGAAGGAGAATACCATGTTCCTGAATGTCTGCAAGGATAGATTTAGGCTTAGACAACATAGATTTACAAGTGGATTATTTAAAACATTTTTTTACTTGCCACTTAATGGACTGACAGGAATTAATGTAATATTTTCTGCCAGGATATCCTTCTGCCCTGGAGGATGTAATAGATTTGAAAGGGTTATGTCTTGTGTAAGAGAACAAAAACACAAAGCCAGCCTATTACTAATCTCTGTCCTCGTATTTCTTTCAATTACAATACCTACATCCCCTGGGCAAATCATTTCTCTACTCCGAGTTCAAGGAAGGCTAAGAGCTAAGACTATCTAATCAGGGCTGGAAAAATCTGCAGAGCCTCTAGATGATGGCAGATAGAGACGTTTAGTGTTACTATGCTGCCCTCTACTGATCATCTGGATTTTTGTAGCCCAAGAGACTTCTGAGTCCCTACTAAAACTGCTCTGGAGGTTTCTGCAACCAGACTGGGGAGACATGATGGTACAAGTCCTTAAGGGAATCTAGCCCTCCATCAGTCTCCATTCTGCTGCAAGCTGGTATAGCTGACTAGAATTCCAAGTGCTTTTTATTCATCTTGTTAACTCCTTGGCCTACATTTGACCAGCAGGGAACAACTTTTCAGTGAACCACTGAAAGAATTGCCACTGGATGGTTTCTCTCCTTCTCTCATATTCCCCCAACAAAACGACTTTTAAAAATAAGAGCTGGAAGAGAGTGAGGATATCTCATCCTCCAAGTGGTTATGGCTTTGCCTTCATATTCATTTTATTATAAAACCTCTTGTACCTTGCCTGTCTGGGGAATACATTCTTTTTGCCACCAGAACCAGCCAGGTTGTAGCATCATCATACATTCCTAGCATTCATTGCATTGCACTGGACACTAACTCAACTTGCTTACATTGCTATGCAGAAGCGGCGCTGTATGTTCTTTTTATCTCTTCCCTCAAAAAAAAATGCTGCTTATGATCTGTCAGGGCTACCGCAGGCATTTTTCAGCACAGTGTCAGGTTTTCTGACGTTACTTGCTGACATCCTGCTATTCTTTAGTAATGTTACCTTACTGCAGATAGCGCTTTCTCTAAGCAAAGCCTGATTGAGAGAGAGCCAGCAATGCCTGCAGAGCTTGTGAGGAAGGGTCACTGGCAGAAACTGTTTCTATTGACTTCCTTCTCTATGAAATATTCTCTTTATAGATGGTGGGATTTGCATTTTTGAGCTCAGTTTCACGTTAGCAGACTGGCCTGGCTTCAAGGCTCCTTCAGAGCAGTTTCTTTCCAACAAATGCTGGTGTTTTCAGTTCCAAAAACCAGTTTCGTATTTTTATTTGAACCTTTAAAAATGTTCCTCTTTTATTGTTGTTACTACAGTGCTAAAGTAACACATGTTAAAAAAGGGCCCTCTGCTCTGTTTTAGAAACTGGAGAATTTGGGGTCTCCCCCCTCCTAAACCCAAAGTAATCATTCTGAAAACACATAGGAAAATATTTTGCAGTGTCCTCTGCTGAACAACTTCCTTTCTCTCTTCCAGTTATTATACACCATAAACCTTTAGACTTTAAATGTTTGCGGAACAGATCACAATCACATTATTTGTTTGATAGATTTATTTTCCATTTTTCCCTAGGATCTCAAGGCAGAGGAACATAGCACTTCCTTTTCCAACTTTTCTCCACAATAACAATCCTGCAAAGCAGGTTTGGAAGCAGAGAGAGACTGGCTCAGAATCAATCTCCCAGGGAGTTTCCACAGCTGAAGGCAGATTTGAACCTGCATTTCCAACATTTTATTTTTATTTATATTTATTTATATATCAAATTTGTCACTGCCCATCTTGTTAAAAAGTGACTCTGGGCGGTTTACAGAAAAAATAAAAACAATTAATATACAACATAAAAACAATCTTAATAATAAATAAATTCCAAGAATGATGGGAATTGGCGAATAGCTCAGGCAGCATCATCAGGGTGCCAGCCACCCCCAGGGACGATTGGAGCTCTTATCACCCCACGCAAGCTGGCAGAGTCCAACTTCTTAATCATAACACCACCCTGGTTCATATTTTCATCAATGGCTTGCTTGAGCCAATCTCTGAATTTCCATTAGAAAAATAAAACCACAGATGCTCTGCAATTTAGTTAGCTCTAAGCACAGATTTAACTAAGGTTTCTCATATGCAAATAGAAACTCCTACCACAGCACCATTCAGTTCCCCCGTCTAAACACAGGACTTTGGTCTGAGAAGTATAAGGAATTTTTAAAAGTTATATTAAATTAAGCTTCCTTGATTTACTCACTAGTGAGCTGCCTTAATTCATTTTCAACTTCTGTAATGAAATCTTTTATATTGTTTTCTCCCTTCTCAGGTCAGAAGAACTGAATAAGCAGTAAAGATAGATGTCATATATTTCTGTTTTTCTGTCTATGGTTCATTAAACAGGCCTTTGTAAAACAGAATATCCCAGCTAGATTCCTCGGTAGATTTAATAATGCAAGCCTATACATAGAGACACAGAAATAGGTCCCACTGAATTCAATGACCTTTGCAGTTTGGGAATGGTGGTTTAAATGCCTTATATTCCTTACATAGCAATGTAACATGCAACAGAGGCCCGTGAAGTTTACTGAGAAATTAATGGTGTCCAATGCTACTTAAGAATTCATTGTACTAATTTTTTAAAAATTAAATTTAGTCTCAAGGCCTTTCCCATTGCACCTCATCCTAGTACCTCTTTTTTCTCTCATGTCCCATGCCGTTGCTTTTCTCATGCCCAGCCCATGACTGAGACTGTTTTAAGTCATCCTTGGCGGCACCAGGGTTAAGGTAATATATTTCCCCTTTTTACAACACCATCCAAGGACATCCTTAAAATGTGTAAATTCTGTTGCGCTTTGCCACCCATTACATTACAGCTGGGTCAGTGGCCAGTAGTGAATGGGATCAGAGCAGCACTTATGGGTTGTTGCAGGCTGATGTGGGCACATCCCCTTTTCGTTGGTAGCTTCATCTGTCTCTCTTCAGCTGTTGTCACCCTGAACAACTGGACGCAGCAGCACTGTACTGGTGGTTTGTCAGAGCTGTGCAATAGTGTTGAGCAAGTACTTGCTTTAACCATTGAGGATGAACCAGTGCAAATGATTAACTAGTGCAAGAGTGAAATGATTGGATCACCACCTTCCCCCACCCACTGCCTCCTGAACAGAACACAAAGGAATCTGGAAGTCAGCATTTGTTGCCCACATAAAGAAAGGAAAGGTAGGGAAGGGAAATCCTTAAAAAAGTGCTGCTTATGATTCAGCTCTTTTTGATTCTGATCAGTGTGGAAAAAAGACCTCTTCAGCTCAGATTACAACAGAATGGGGAGTAAAAGGAGGTGTACAGAAAGGACCCTAGAGATGATCAAATCTTGCAATCAGATCCGCCCCATTCCTGTTGCAGCATTGTGATTGGTGGCCTATTATGTGGCCTATTCACATGTAGAAAGGTGACTGAGGATAACAAAGCCAGAGGAATCTCATGTGGTGCACGTGTGTCAGTTTGCTTATGATACACACGCCCCACACAAATCCATAGTCAGGACAGGAGCAGCGTTTGGCAATGAGTCAGAACAGGGGCAATTGAGATATGAAAAGGATTGTCAATGGGGAAGCAAAGTTCATACCACTACAGTTTTTTGCTGACTCAAGAGCGAGTGGATAGCACTTTAACTTGGTGCTGAGGAAAGATGCTCAGGTAGAAAGAAAATCCTTTTCAGTAATTCATTGACTTGGCACAAAACTGCCATATATTCAAAATATGGCTTTAAATAAGAACTGGTTTTAAATACGCAAATATCTAAATACATTCTGTTTTTACAGAAGAATGTATATAAGCTGTTAATCTTCAGAAGCAAGGCTTTTTATCCCATCTTGTGCAGTGAGATGGACAACTAAGAATCATACTATGCGCTTCTTATTATTTATGATTTGCAATTATTTGTAGGGTTGAAGCAGAGCATTCTCTGAAGGGAGTTCTGCTTAGGATGCTCCAGAGTGAAGGAATGAGGCCACCTTCCCCTTCCCTATAAGCTTATAATGTCACATTCCTTATTATTCTGCAGACTTCCCCAAACTTCCAGAAGAAATTTCAGGGAGCATAACTGATTTCAGGAACTAACCTGCTAGGATGGCCTCTACACTCATGTCCTGTACCAGCAATTGCAGGCACAGAAGGTCAGACTTAGATAAGACATCTTTATGGTAGCTATAAATCTCACCACAGTGCAGGAATGAGAGCTCAGGAAAGAAACAAGCAAGCTTACTGCAGAAGCCAGAGTTCCATGCAGACAAGCATCATTGAACATCTAAGTTCAATTCTTTTGATCTTTCTGTGGGTTGAGGATCTTTTCCTGCTCAATCTCTGAAAGAGCTGACTCAGCCTGCTGCTGCACTCTTGCAACATGTAACTGATTACCTGACTACTCCAGAACTTGCAGGCTCATCCTCCAGCAGGTTCTGCTCTTTCTAAGCTTCCTCTGCAGTTATCTGACAGCCTGCTGGCTCCTGGACTGCAAGGTCAGAACCTGTCAAACCTTGCTTCTCCAGTTCAGACTCTAGTTCATCAGACAGTCCATATCAACTCATTATACAACAAGGCCTTGCTTGATTAAAACTTATGTCCATATGACTGTATTGAAACCATGATTAATGCGTGCATTCACTGTTACTGGCTAGAGGATAGCAATAACTTAAATGACTTTTAAAAGAGATTGGTTACATTTTATGGAAAATAAAAGTACATTGACAGCTATTATACATGACATTTCCAGATTTAGAAGTAGCAAGATAGGTCACATCAGCTGCTAAGGGGCAATAGTGGAACAACAGTATAAGAGTCATATGTTTCAGTGATTCCAAGAAAAATTTGAAAGTTAAATGTGGAAGACAAAATGCTGACCAAGATAGACTATTGGTCTGGTCCAGCAAAGCTCTTTTGTAACCAGCAATGCAACATTTTTTTGCCTTCAACTGATTCTGAAATCATGAACATTACAAAAGTGAACTTTGGAAATTTGGGATATATTTTTTTTCAATTAGCAAGATGTACTTCCTATTTTGAAACATTTTAATTAGAATTCATCATGACTCAATCACAAGGGGATCAGTTTGGACTGACAGGATAAAATTTAATTCTTATTCATCAAATAATTTTTTAAAAAGAGGACAGAATGGTTCAATTTTGTCAGCCCTACAAGGTAGACCAGACCAGGAAACTGTTTCCATAGGAAGACTAGAACTATACTTTACTGATATAGGCTATAGTAACAGAATCTTGCAGGTCTGATTGTGCTTTTCCTCCCCACTCTTTTAAACCCTTGTGAGTCAGGGAGAAGTCAGCCCGAGCCTCTTCTTAAAACTACTTAAGGAATGCTTCTGTCCTTTACATTTACAGAACAATTTCTGAATATCTTCTTCAAGGCCATCTCTCTCTTGCCCTCTACAGATGTTGCCTTCTTGCTGTTGGTTTTATTCTTATCACTGATATTATCAACTAATAATGGAGAAAGGCTCCATGTAAACTTTCTGATCTTTATTTCATAATCCAAGCATTCCAAAGTCTCTGGACACATTTGGAAAGTTGACAAAATCATAGGTGCCACTATGAAATGGCTATCATGTGATGTGATTAGCACAGCTGTGCAATGCTTTGAATGTAAGTCCAAAAGGTGTTTTAGAGCACAAACAGGCATTAATAGAGCACTTATCTGCAACTCCTTAAAGCAGCTACATCTTTTCCAGGGATCAAAGGGCAGCTGTTATGTTTACACTTCCACATGCACCTAAAGCACTTCTTTAGAACTGGATCTGAAGCACTAAACCACCCTAAGTCACAAAATGTTTGCAATGGAATGTAGTCAATCACAAAATGGCTGCTACAGGAACCATTTTGTAACATTTTACATATGAAATGTATTTCTTCAGGAGGAGACAGTCTTATTGGTTATCCAAAGAAAGATGTAAGTATGCTCTGGAAAAAACAACCTGGAATGCTTTGTAATTTTCACATCTCCTCTGATATTGGATTCCCAAGTCCTGTTAGATAATGGAATAATGGAATTTTTTCTGCATTTGTATTCGGATAATAAACCCAAGATTCTGACCCACAGTCAGAATGATCCATAAACTGTTTTAAATAATATACTTATTGTAAAACTAGCATCTCAGTGGTCCCAACTTTAAGTGAAAATACTCTGACTTGAGTGCACTACAAACTAACTCTGTATAATTACTAAACATCTTATATGACTTTCCCTTAACCTGATATATTAATGTTAGAGTTCATTTTTCAGTTTGAGCAATTAGAATTCATTTGTTCATTAAGCAGCATCCAACAGTCCATTTAATAGGTAGATAGAGGTTGTGAGCTAAACACATTTGTTATGGTGGAAGCACATTAAAATCCATGGGGTTCCACTGCTGGAATTTGTAACCTTAATCTATAAATCTGTTCACATATTTGAATATACACACAGAAAGAATATATTCTTTATTTCTTTATTGTGGGATTAGGACTTTATCATCTCCTGAAAAGGGACTAAAATCAACTCTTTTGGAGGTACCAACAGTGGAGAAGACTGATCATGATAAATAAAATGCTTTTTTGGATGTTTATAAATCTAAGATAATTAGCCTTGGAAGACAATGTTCAGTGAACAAGGATATAAAGCTGTTTTCCCAAATTTGGTGTCTTTTCGATATGTTGTGGATACACCTCCCCAAATGTCCAGCCAATAAAACTAATGTCTGTTTAACACAGTTCTGGTATCTCTTGCGGCCACAGAAATAAGATGGACACAGAAGCAAAATGGAATTATCCTTGAGCCTAAATTAGCATTATTAGTTTAATGGAATGCAAAAAAAGTATACTTATAAGTACCAGATGCTAATGGCAAACAAGAGATACTCTTGTCTGGGTGTCTTATTTGTGGATTTCTAAGAACCATCCATTAAGTTACCATACAGTTTTTCAAAAGCAAAATCAAGAAATGCTCATTACAAATGAAACCAGCAAAGACAGATGTTGCCTAAATGCTCTGCTAACAAAACACTACTTTCTTTTATCTTTATTTTGCATATAGACCAGCTAAATCAGGCCAAGGGCCATCTTAGCCTGGTATTTTGTTTCTCCCAGTGGCCACTCTGATATCTCTGGGGTGCTCCCAAGCAGGAGGTAGAGATACATCCTTCTCCTGCTGTTCCTTATTTTGAGGCATGCTACCTCCAATCAGAGGCAACATTGAGCCTTCAGACTAACAGTTCTTGATTCACCTCACCTCCATGCATTTACCTAATCCCCTTTTAAAACTGTCTGAGCTAGTAGCTATCACCACATCCTCTAACACTTAGTTCCATGTGTAAATTAGGCATTAAACAAAGATTGGTTATTGCTTGATTATAGCAAATACAATAGAAATGACGTGTGGAAAACTTATTTATTTGTTTGTTTGTTTGTTTATTGTGGGGACTAAAATACACATCATAATATTTGTCATAATACTATACTGTACTATTATTAATAATATTCATGCAAACTTGCTCAGAAAAAAGTAAGAAAGCTTATTAACAATATGATAGGGACATCCTTTTTCAGCTTTTAAAGGTCCCAGAAAATTATAATTTAAACTGTAATCCTAAAGGACACCTGTTACATTAACAAAAATCAAGCTGACAGTAGAATTGCAAAGCTGAAAAGTAGAATTTTCCTCACTCAGCTTGGTTTTTTCTAGTGAAATACAAATAGGTAAAAGACATTTAGCTTCTCTCCAAGCATTTCCAGACAAAACTAACCTCTGGATAAACCCAATTGTAAAGATAACACACTAAATGCAAACATGTTCAGTATTGATCTGTTGCAGACAAGATTTGAGTCTGTACACTAAAACATCACAAAAATGTATGTAGGGAGCAAAAGCTCGATTAGGAGCTTGTTCTTCTATTATTTTGTTCTTGGAGTTGTGAGTTTTATTACAAAGCTCCTTGAATAGAAGTTGTTCACACTGAAAAGCTTAGCATCTTATAGAAAGGGAAGAATAGCTTTGGGTGTCCTGAGAACAAAAGTATGGCCCAGACAGAGCGTTCCACTTAACTCTGAACAATTCATAAACATCTTTGTATTGTATTCATGATCTTAAATAAGTCCTGTTATGTAGGTTCAGTTTCTAAACTGTGAAATTGTGTTTTCTGACATATGATACAAATGATAAGAATACAAATGATAAACTGATAGATTTTGAATAGAATAGAGCAAAAGTGGATAAGCCATAGCTTTGATACCATTTGCACCCCCAAGAAAACTCTTTGTTACAGCTCCTGGAACATCTTCACCACCAAATGTGCCTGGTAGGATTGCCAGAAATCAGCAGCAGGCTCTGCCATTCTAAAGTACGACTTTCTTGAAACTGTAACTTTTTGCTTTGTCTCCTCTATTCCATCATCACCTGGTGGGAGGGGAAGGAACTCCCACACATATTTCAAGATTATTTCTGTCAAAAGAAGAATGAAAAAGAGTGTGTTACATTTAAGATCAAGGCAACTAGTTCTCTTCTGCTAGAAAGCTCTAGGACTGCGCAAAGAGGCATCTTGCAAAGTGTTTTGGCATGAATACATGACTCTCTGCAGAGCACTGAAACAGCCTTGTGTTCTGGAAGGCTCAGCACTGCTGTTCTGAGGACTTTCTCAGGCTGCTTCCATAGGCCTTTACATGCACAGCCATGTCACTGGGGGCCTCTGCAAGAGGGTCAAAAAGTCAAGATAGCAGCTGTGGCCATGCAATTGAAGCCCTACCCCTTTTTATATGTATCACACATATGTGAGTAGGGTTCAATTGCACAGTTGTGTCTTCCATCCTGACTTTTTTGATCCACTGTGAATACATTTCATTTTACCAGCAGCCCAGTGGAAGCGTTCTCAAAGCAGCCATTCTATTGCACATCCCTAATACAGTATTTATCAGTTCTTTGAATTTTTATTTAAATATTTATGTATTAATTTTCCACACCATCCCACTCCCAATGACCCTGGACAGTTCACAGATAAAAACACAGAGAAGAATAAAATAATGCAATGCTAGAAACAAAGAATAAAGGATGGCACAAACTGGGCAACAACCAAAGCAAACCCACATTACCCAGAAAGGGGCTTCAATCACCCTTGCCATATCTTCGCTGAGTGAAGAACCACATCTTCTAAACAACAGCAGAGTGGGGCCCATCCAGATCTGACTGAGAACCTCATTCCAGAGGGCCCAAGTCGCAGAGCACTGAGGTGGGCCCAAATCTCATCCTATCATCATTCACTGATTACCCTTGCATATTATTCCACTTTCTCAGATCACACAAAAGTCAGTGCTTTATTAAAGAGGTGCAACCTCTCCTGGCTTCCTAAAGTTTTTTTCCAGGAATATGGTGCACCAACACCCAATGGAATTCACATCTTCCCCCAGTGGCAGTCCTCATTAGGGTTCTTCACCTCCCCTTGACATGTCTCATGAAAGAGATGCTAGCTTCTCCGGGGATGCACATAGTAACGTCTGGGGGGATATAATAAATAATAAAACTTTTCCTCACTTTTTTTTTTGCCTTTCCACTCCAATGATTCTGTTGGTGATAAAACAGTATTGTGCTGTATGATGCATCCCCTAGAGCTGTAGTCCTCTGCAATAAATCTGCTCCCAGGGAGGACCTCTGCTTGAATTACAAGGATTTTGAGAGTCCCCTCCTCACCAACCTTAACCTCTTTTATGACTTCCTTAGCTCACATTTTACAAGGCTACAGAAGCCATGATTCCCCTTCAATATACTTTTATTATTCAAGACTCGCCTCCCTCATGACCTTTCCCTGGATCTTTCCTTCATACTTCTAGGTGAAGAGGGGGATCTGTTATGCTGCTTTATTTCTTCAAGCTGTCTTATCCAAATCTAACCATGTTCAGAACTTTAATCATGGGATGTAGACTGCCCTCTCATCTTTGGAACATCTTCTAGTTACTTTTAGGAGAGGAGGATGTGATTTGGCGTAAACATGGAAGAATCATAAGTGAAGGCCACAGATTCCATAACCCTCTTCTTAGCCATCTGCATAGACTTTTTTCCCTGTTAACCGGAAGGTGGGGGGGACTACTGCAGCCCCGCTGCAGCATTTTCACACAGGGTACTGCAGTCCTCCCTTGTGACTGGAATTTGTGATGTGTAAGTGCAGCTGTATCTTCCCTCCACACATCGACTTAGGAGGAGCAGCTGCAGATTGCTGGCCAGAGCATCAGGTTAGTTTTTCCTTGCCAGCAGATCTCTCTGTTTGACCAGGATGTTTACTCACAAATAATTCCTGTGTTGCTGTAAGAACGGCATAAAAAGTTTGTAACAAAAAGTCTTGTGTGTTAGGAGTTACCAACACCAACCTGACTTCAAGTCCACATGCCCATTTGCTCCCACACTTATTTGCATTCCAACTGTTTTCCGTGTTGCTTTAAAACCCGAGATTTCAAAAAAGGAAAGTGATGGGCACTGCAGCATAATGTGACTGGAGAATCCAAACTAATATTCTCTGCCTCCTTTATATCTCCTTGTTTCTCCACCTGCAAACACAGGATGCAGCCACAGCTGTTTCCCAACAACAACAGAAAGTTTTCCCAGTATGAAAAAAATTCCAAGCTGTGGGAGATAAACTTTGAGGTACTGATTTCTTCAGGCATGGCATCATGTGACTGACAAGATATGTCACACTGAAGAGGCAAAGGGAAGTTTTCATGCAGTAGAGGCACAGTGAGAGGCAGCTGAGAGTAGTGATCACCATTTTCTTTTTCAAATTCAGTCTAAGAGCTGTGACTGAGAATCACACATAGATATTAAAAAAAATAATACATAAATTCCCCCGCTCCTCACGTTGAAGATTAGTAAAGACCACATGAAATTGAAAGTGCAATCCTTTGCTTGCCTATTCAAAAGTAAAATCCACTGAGTTCAGCGGGATTGCAGCCTCAGTATTTTTGTGCAGAACTGAACCACGGGGTCTCCAGATACTCCAGTCCATGGCTGTGTTGGCTGAGGATTCTAAGAGTTGATCTAACACATCTGGTGAGCCCCAGAGAGGACAAGACTTTCCTACAGTTGTCACACAGCTTGACAATGAAACCAATTGCCCAGAGATATGGCAGGTTTCTCTTCAGTGTCTGGCTTAGCCTGGATAACCATGTTGTCAGAGTGGTTTGAATTTGGATTCCTGCATGGAGCAGGGGTTGGACTTGAAGGCCAAGTGATTTGCTTACAACTTCATAATTCTATTCTTTCTCTCTCTCTGCATGTATATAAATATATTAGTAGTGGGATACCAGAGAACAAAGTGCAGTGAAACATAAGAAGATGTGGTGAATATAGTTTATGGTAATTGTGTATATGGAATGTGACTTTATTTTTTATCTGGCACAGAAAGTTTCTCTCTAAGAATTATTGTGGCAAGTCTTGGTCAGGCTGCAGAATGTTTTGGTTTCCAGATAAGTTAGAATTATAGAAATAATTGTGGTACACTGTGGGCAAACCTTTGATTTATATCAGATAATGCATTCTGGTCTTTTTATCTAAGCCATTCCCAATTTCAGATACCTCTGGGATAAGATTAAAAACAAAACACCCTCGATGTAGGATCCAGGAAGTCCAGTACAACTGTACCTTTTACATCCTGCATTGCAGTTCAGAAGCTGAATTCCACAGCTCCCAAGGGCCAGCTTATAGAGATACTTTGCTGTTTGATTTTGGCACAGTTTAAAGGCCTTGGCAGATGATCAAATAAAGGGCATAGAAGAGCAAGAGAAGCTTTAAGGAACTGTCTGGGCGGCTGCTGCTGCTGCTGCTGCTGCTGCTGCTGCTGCTGCTGCTGCTGCTGCTTTTGTAGAGCAAAGGGGGAAAAAAAACAGAAATAAATAGGCCTATTAATTAATCATGCGTTTCTGCTGTTTAACTTTTTATATCTCTGCAAAATGAATTTTGTACATCCAATCCCCTGCATATTTGCTCAGAAATTTACCCGATATGTGTGCACAGAATTATAGCAAGGATGGGGAAGCTGTGACTCTCCAGAAGTTGCTGATCCCAGCATCCCTGACCTCTGTTTATCCTTGCTGGGGCTACTGGGAATCCTAGTTCAGCAACATCTGCAGGGCTACAGGATTGAGGATCCAGGCCACCCCTGGATTATAGCCATAATAGGACTGTTCAGTGGAAAGCTTTATTTATTTTACTTATTCTGTCAACTCTGGAATGCCTGGGGATTTGTTTCTCCATTTCCAGCTTCTTGCAACAGACCTAAACCATTTACAGTTTATAATCTTAGCACTGTATCTGAGTAAATAATACATTTCTTAGTCTTTAAGGTACCTTCTGACTCTCTGTTTCTTATGCTGAAATAGACTTACACAACTACCATTTTGGAAACTTTGAATAAATGTTTATTTTTAGATAAAAATATGTTTTCTTCCCTCTTTTTTGTATGAGCTCTTAAATCTTAGTTCTTCAAAGCATTTAATTCATAATAGTATTTTCTAGCCTGGAAACCATTTTACCTAACTTGAAACTCAGGGGAAGAATACAATGTAAATTAAACTCAGGGAAAGAATACAATGTAAATTAAAGGGAATTTTTAAAAAAATGTTCCTAAATAGGCAGATACAAAATGTTGTGTAGAGTTCACTAGGAATCATTGTTTGATGAACTTTCTGGCATTAAGAAGACCCAACATATGCATGCATTTATAGTTCAATTATTTTCTTAGAGATGGCCTTCAATCATTAGCATATCTTAAATTAAGGAATTCCTGGTATCTATGCTGGAACAAACTTTGCCACAGAGCTAAATGAGTCAATGATACTGCATAAGACCATTCTGAATGTTCATTTGAATGAAGATATAGCTTTGTAAGAATAGCCTTCCATTCCCAATTCACCATTCAAGTAAAAGTTTGCTAAGCTGTTAACCAGACAAGCTGGAGCACAGCTGTTCAATAATATAGTCTCTGCATGACAAGGATGTCCCCTGTCTCCATTTTTATTTTAGTTCTTGAGGTACTGAATACAGACATAAGACAAGATGAGACAATCATGGGAGTTAAGATTTAAAAAAGAAACTTATAAGTTAAGGGCATTTGTGGATGATTCAGTGTTAGTTTTGCAAGATCCACTAGAGGGAGTAGAAGCATTAATGGGAAAATTAAAGGATTTTGGTATGTTAGCGTGTTTTAAGATTAATAATCAGAAGATGAAGATGTTAACAAAAACCATGAAATTAGAATATCAGATAGAACTGATGGAGAAAACTGATTTTAAGTCTGAGAAAAAAGTAAATATTTGGGTATTACCATGATAAATATGAATTGTATGTTATTTCAAAATAATTATGTTAATTAAGAAAGACATTAAAATGGGAGAAATTAAAATTATCACTATTGGGGAGAATTTCTGTGATAAAAATGAATGTTTTCATAGAATGATGTTTTTGTTACAGACAATACCTGTTTTGACAACTGATGTACCATTTAAACAATGGCAAAAAGATATATCTAAATTTGCATGGCAAGGGAAAAAACCACAAGTTAAATATAAAGTGTTACAGAATGCAAGGGAAAGAGGAGGACTGGGTTTACTGGATTTGAAATTGTATTTTGCAACTTATTGTTTGGACTGGATGAAAGAATGATTGTTGCTGAGAAATAAGATTTTTTGAGTTAGAAGATCATGACCTGAGGTTTGGATGGCATGGATACTTATGGTACAATAAAGTTAAAATGAATGTGGATTTTATTAGATGTGCCATACCGAGAATATGGAATAGATATAAACCCAGGTTGTGCCCTAAAACTCCTCTGTGGATCTCAGCTCAAGAAGCATTCCACAGAAGAGAAACAGCAGGTAAAGACAAATGGTTGACGTACTGGAAATTATTGGAAAACCATCAAGGGGAATTTAAGATTAAATCAAGAGAGTAACTAATAGCAGAAGGATATAGGTGTCAGTGTTTTTCCCATTTACAGTTATCAGAAAGATTCAAAATGGACAAAAAGACTTATGGTATGGAGCAAACTAAGACAGAATATGAAATACAATTGTGTGCTGATGATAGACATGTAATTGCTAAACTGTATAAACTTTTGGTGAAATTTGAAACAGGAAGAACAGGTTAAAGAATGTATGATGAAGTGGACTAAGAATTTTGGTTGTAACACAGATGAATCAATGGGAAAATATGTGGTTAACATTATGTTATGATCTTAAAGAGAACTTTTATAAAATGATGTATCGTTGGTACATGACACCAGAGAAATTATCTAGAACGTACAAAGGCACTTCAAATGTATGTTAGAAATGTGGAAAATATGAAGGGACATTCTTTCATGCTTGGTGGACATGTAAAAAAGCTAAAAAAATTTGGACTCAAATACATACATTGATACAAACTATTTTAAAGGTTAATATTCAACTGAAGCTAGAACTTTTCCTTTTAGGACTGATGGATACACAGTTGGAAAAGAGTTATAGAGGATTATTTCTGTATGTGATTACTGTGGCGAGAGTATTATATGCACAAAGATGGAAAGATTCGGCACTACCCACTATGAAGGAATGGTTGGTTTGACAGATCTTGCTGAGATGGATAAACTGACTTCTTTGATTAGAGAAAAGACAATATCTACATTTATTGGTTACTGGAAACCCCTTATGGACTTTTTGCATAAGAATGAAAAAATGAACTTGTGATTTATAGTTTTGCTGATTAGTCAGGATAGATTATAGACCGGAGAATCATGATGTAACTTTAGAAAGAGAGGTTAAAATATAATTGTACTTATAACTGCTGTGAAGAATATCAGAAGCTACTTCTTTAGGTCTACATCTTTCTTTATATCTTGCTCTCTTTTTTATTGTACTTTTAGCTTTTTCTGTTATTTTTTTTTTCACTTAAGCTCTTCTAAATTAGATAGTGTAGTTATTATTGTTCTTAAAACTTTTAATAAAAATTATATTAAAAATAATATGATATCTGCCTAACTTAGGGCACAACTATGCTGTCATCATTTCCACCCTCCTGTTCTTCAAGAGCAGCTTGAAACTAAAACATGATCATTTTCAGTTGTACCAACCTTAAGATTGAAAGAGTTACTCTACAGTAGCTAAGCTTCTGGGTAGGACAGAAAAGAGCTAAAGACAGAATGAGGCAAAAGTTATTGCCAATAGGAGAAATGATCACCCACAAACTCTACAGACTTTGCTGTGGTTTTGGATAGACCACAACAAATTCAACTCCTAAACCCAGCGGGAAGATTCTATTCTATCTTCTATTACAATATCCTTTTCTATTCTCTTCTATTGGAACAATATCCTCTACCTAATTGGGTAGCTCTGCTTAGATTTTCCTTCCTCAATAAGAATTATGAACTCTGGAAAAGCCACTGAATATTTTGCTAAATTATATCACCTGGAAATACATAAGGATTTTTCATGAGTATTATTACAATCTAACAAGAATCTACAATCTATTACAGTCTAACCAGAATTATTTGCCAATGGTTCCTATCTTGGCATGACTGCTGACACTGTCTAAAATGGTCCAGGTAAAATCCAAAACCAACTTTGAGCTACAAGTAAAGCAGGGCTTGGAATTGTAACTCTCCCTTCTGGCCCACGTTAGCCCATAATAAATATAAAACCTACCAGTGTTGAAAAACACACAGAGCAACCTGGGCAATTGTTATTATATACATAGTACCTCAAATGTGCCCAGAGTGAAGATTTAAAATAGCTGTTTTCTGGACATCATGCAATATATATATTTATTCAATTTCTAATCCCGGACTTTTTTTTTTTTTTTTTGGTGTATTTGAGTCAGTATTGACTCCTGTTGACTGCCTGGACAAGTCCCTACAGTTTTCTTGGCATCATTTTCAGAAGTGGTTTGCCACTGCCTCCTTCTTCCTAGGGCTGAGAATGACTGGCCAAAGTCACCCACCTGGCTTCGTGCCTAAGGTGGGATTACATCAAACTGGCTCTAACCCCAGACTAGGGAACAGTTAAAAACAAAAAGGATATAACTTACAGTAATAGTAACAGTAATAGTATAGTAATAACAATAGCAGTGTCTTTCATTCATGAGATTTTGAATTGTGCTCAGCCTTTCAAAGATAGACTGCATTCTCAATAAATGCTCGTTAATATCCTCATCTTCTAAAAAACCAGATGCAATCAGTTCCCTCAGTAATGAAATAATCTGATCATCATTTTCTAAATATAATGTCCTCAGGTTCTCAATCATTTCTTTGGCAGTGGGAAGATTTTATTTCTGCCAATCTGCGATCAGGTAGTGAACTAGAAATTAAAATCATGGCCCTTTTGTTCTTCTGTTCCCATAATCTCTTGGCTTCCTCAGAAGCCCCTGGTTGTGGCTGAGGGGAATTAAACAATCTAGGCTGTCTCAGAAGTCCAACTGTAGCCTTAGTTTGTATAGCCAAGCTGAAAAATTATCGTCACTCAACTTTGGGATGGGGGGAAGCCCCTCCTTCCTCTCCTTTGTTAAAAGGAGGGGGGGGGAAATCTGAACTGAGCCTTTTTAAAATGTGCAAGCAGTTTCCTGGCTGTAGGACCTAAGAAACCTCTGGGCTGATATGCTGGGCCTGTAACCCAATGCTGGGGTTTGAAGTATTCATTCAAATCCCATGAGGAGGAGAGAGGATTCATCCCTACCTCCTGGAAAGCCATGAGAAGAAGAGAAGAAAATGAGGGAAACAGGAAAAAAGGCGGGCTCCAAGCCCCTCCCACACAAAGCAGCAAAGCTAGGCCGCAGCGAAGCCACCCCTCCCTTTGTGCTCGTGCGAGACAGGCTTGGTTGAAACCCCATATTTTCCAACATAGCATACATATTGTTCAAAGTAAAGCTCTGTGATAATTAAATTTTAGGTATCAAAACACAGAAGCAGGAAACTCACAGATAAATTTTAAACTCAGTTCTAATCAAAGGCTGGTGTGGGTCTTCCGGGCTGTGTGGCCGTGTTCTGGAAGTTTTGTTTCCTAACGTTTCGCCAGCATCTGTGACCGGCATCTTTAGAGTGCAGGAGCACAGACCGGAGCAGTTCTCTCTGTGCCCAGGATGATGTGACCCTTTTGTGGGTATTTACAGAGATCTGAAAGGGGGGGATGGTGGGGATTGGGGGGGGGGTTAGAGGGGTGGGGGGTTGGGGGTTGGGTTACCGAGTGGCTGCTTGTTTTGGTGTCAGAATATCTGTGTATCTTCCTGGGGGTTAGGCAGGGTTTATTCTTCTATTGAGTTGTTAACGAGTGGCTGCTGAGGGTGATTAGCATGTTCATTGTGTGAACTGTTCACATGTCCTGGTGGTTCAGTTCTAATCATTTAGAGACATTGTTTTTCTAATGGAATTGATTTTTTAATGCATTAATGACTGTTCTTCCTGAATTATAATATGGATGACAGAGTATTTCTTGTCATTTTTGCTACAATATGCAATTTCAGTTCTAATTTAATGCTGGATCTTTGGTATAGTTAAGTGCATCATGAAAGCCACAGATCTTGACCCACAGTTCAAGCATTTGAATACTGAAATTCATTTGCATGGCTCTAGTGACTTTCCTAAAAAGCAACTGTTTCTATAGATGGTCTGTCCTCATGGTCTATCCTACTATTTCTCACATTCTATTCTAGTATTTTCCTACTGTTAGGAAAATATTAATTTTGGCTTGACTTCTATCATTTGAAACACAACACACAATAATCATGTGGGTAACCTTGAATTGGTATGCTATAGGACACCAATGGACAGATAGTAACCAATTCAAAGGAGATCAAACAAAGATGGAAGGAGTAAACTGAAATACTGTACAGAAGTCAACATCCAAGATATCTTGGAAGATATTCCCTACTTACAAGAACCTCTAGTACTAGAAGATAAAGCTAAATCAGGACTCTGGTCATTACCAACTCTTCCAAACTTAGTACAGTTGGCTATAGGAACTGATGGAACATCCACTGAAATATGGCAAGCAATAGAAGAATCAGTAAAGGTCTTAACTAAGCTATGCCAGCAAATCTGGAGAACAATCCAGTGGCCAACAGATTGGAAGAGGTCAGACTACATTCCAATACCAAAAAAGGGAGACTTAACAGACCGTGCAACTTTATACAGTATCCTTAATTTCACACGCCAGGAAAATAATGCTTAGGATCATCCAATGCAAATTAGAGCCTTACAATGGAAAAAGAAATGCCAGATGTTCAAGCTGGCTTTAGAAAAGGCTGAGGAACATGAGACATTATTGCTGATGCATGCTGGATAATTGAGAAAGCCAAAGACTACAAAAAAGATATAAGTATGTGCTTCACTGATTATAGAAAAACCTTTGATTTTGTTGACCATGCCAAGCTGTGGAATGTGCTTAGAAAAATGGAAATCCCACAATGTCTTATTGCCCTCATCAAAAACTTATGTACAGATCAGGAAGTCACAGTACAGACAGAATATGGTGAAAGAGACTGGCTCCAGGTTGGTGGAAGAAGATGAGCATGGTTTTAAAATTGGAGAAAAAAACTTCAATAACTTGTGCTATGCTGCTGACACTACTCTGATATCTGAAAATACAAAGAATCTGCAAATTCCAGTTATAAAAATCAAGGAGCAGAGTGAAAAAGTGGGACTAAAATTAAATATAAAGAAGGCTAAACTAATGACAACAGGTAGAACAACCAGCTTTAGAAACATCAATGAATTGGACTCAGAAGAAGCAGGCTAGAAAAAGTATTGATGCTTTTGAACTTTGATGTTGGAGGAGACTCCTGTGAATACCATGGACAGTCAAGAAAACAAACAAATAGATTATCAAACAAATCAACCCACAATTCTCACTTGAGAGACAAATGACCTGGCTCAAATTCTCTTACTTTGGACACATTATGCAAAGACCTAGCTCTCTGGAAAAAGTTCTAATGTGGGAAAAGTGAAAGGAAAGAGAAGAGGACATCCAGCAGCAAGATGGTTAAACTCAGTTAAAGTAGCAATGAGTGCACCATTGGAAGACCTGAAAGATCAGGTTAGAGATTGAACGTCATCAAGAACATCTATTTATGTGGTCACTAAGAATCAACAATGAATTGATGTCACTCAATCAATCAATCAATCAACCTCACTTGGTTGTACCAGTTCCCACTGCAAGCCAGTATTTACTGTACCTGCAAAGAGTGCATAGAATTATGCAAATATATAAACACATTTCTATTGATATTGCCACAGACTTGCTGGACTTCAAAATACTGTGGGATGGATAGCTAATGCAATGAAATGTGAAGTTGGTGAGGTGGACCATAAGGGAACATTCCAAGAACTTTTCATTTTACAAATCAAACTAAAATTTGACATATCTTTCTTTCAACAGATGGTAATAATAATCCCAGTTGATATTAAATGAATCACAAAGATTTGGTAATAAATTGATCTGAATATTTTTATACCATCTCTCTCTCTTTGTATGACTTTCTGGAGATGATCATTTGTTGAGCAGAGGTCTTTTTCAAATTTTGGATTTCAAGTAGCCATCAAGCACGTACAAAGAATTTGGGGAAGGAAAATATTTGCTCTGATTTTTTAATTAAATTTTGCAAAAAAAAAAAAAAGATGAAGAGACTGACTACATTTCTCTTCACAGAACATTTTGGTATGAACATAAAAGTACTCTCCCCAAGATTTTTGGAGAAAGCAGAGCACTTGCAGGAAGCAGGCTTTTGTAAAATCCATAAAAGGGCTCTCACTGCCACTTTTCTTTCCCACAAGGTGGTGTAATGGGGGGAAAATCCCCTTCCTCCTTTCTTGCAAGAAAATTAAGTTAACTCAGTTTGCTGGGGCTTTTTCAGAAGGAAAATATTAATATTTTGCTGCTTCTGCAAAAGTTGTCTGTGAGAAAGGGAATTTCTATGGCAACTAAATTTTTGAACTTCTCCTCAGTGTAAAAATGTAGTAGGACTCTATGGCTACATTCTTAAGTGGCTCAGTGGAATAGAGTGAAAATGAGAGAATGCATTTCTCTGCTTGGCTGCTGTGTACAACTGAGATGAATAGCTGCACAAACGCTTGCTGCCTGGTGTGAGCAAAAAGAGAAAAAATTACATCCTCTGCAAGCTTCCTTGCATCAGACCAAACTAGATTCTGTGCAAACTCCCATCACCCCAAAAATTAAAGTTATTTTTTTTCCTTATCTATCAAAACAGATAGCAACGTTTATAAGCCTGCAAATATATGGAACACAGATAAAAGTGAAAACAGTACAGTAGACTGCATTTTGATGCACACTCAGCACATTCAGAGTTACAAGCAAATGAAGCGGAGAACATAAGTTCTTACAACCACAATTAGTATATACGTCTACTTAATTCTCCATTGTAGAAAGCTGACTGTCTCAGTCATATTGAGCTTAAAATAAGATAGCTAAGATTATGTCTGTATATGAAGGATTCTTTGCTACTAATGTTCACGGACGATATTGCCCTGATTCAGCAGAGCTATTTCGTATGTAGACTGGCAAAGGTTTAGTCTGTAATAAATTTATGCATGATGAAAAATCTGTGTGTACAGCTTTTGATCTACTTAGCCAGCATAGTTATCAAGGCGAAAACTCTAATGGAAACTCTACAGAGAGATGGGGCTACTGTGGGGCTACTTATGACTAGATATGGCAAACAGCATCTCTCCAATGTGAAGGCATTGGGAGAAAGAGAGTGCCAAACTCCCTTCCTCCAGTGGCTGATCCACTCAATGAAAGGAAACCATGGTAAGCCATTTCCTTAAGTTTTATCCCATAAGCAGTGCTATAAGAGGCTTCACTTTGTCCTCCTAACTGCTGCCTTTATGGCCAATGCAAAGGTTTCATTAATATTATAATCCTCCTCATATAGGGATGGTTATTAGGAAACATTCCCCAGATTTAATGTTAATGGGCAGTGAAGCTAACTAAGGCTGTAGGAGGGTCCTCCTCACCCTTTAGAGTATGGGGCATTTACTAAGCAGAGAGTTCTGGGCCTCCCCCTGCCCAGAACAGCCAACCATGTCAAAATAACCTGTTTGTTCACCAACAAATCACAGAGAGGCGAGCTCCAAGCCAGTTTGTTTGAGCTGCTAGCACAAAATGCATGCCTAGTAGCGGTGTCATTCACTTGGGAAGCCCTTCCTCCATCTATTATTAAGGGGATGGAAGCAATCTTCCTGATGTCTGAGTGTATGTTCACAGCTGTCTGGCAAGTGGAGGGCCAAATAAGCCACAGAAGAAACATCACTTCAGCCGGCAGCTTGTGGGCTGAATAGCGGCAAGTCCCTATTTATCCCTGTCAGCAGCAGGCCCTATTAACTATTTTTAATGAATTACCACTGCTTTTACTTTTGCCATCAGCCCTGACCTTCACCATTTAGAAACACATGGTTTCTCATAAAGGATCGTCCACAACAGAGAAACCTGAGAAGGGTTCTATCACAGCTCAAACGACAATATCTATCATTAAAACAAACTGCTCATTCTAGTCGAAGAGACACTTTTATATATCATAGGACCAGCCTTCCGTATTCTGAAATTTACTGCTCTCTGTTTGCTGGGTCTCTCCTCCCCTTTCTCTTCCCCCCCCCCACCTCCTTCTCTTAAGGAGGCCAAGCAGCCTTGTTCACTTAATACTTTTGATAAACTTCTACTGACAAGGAGGTTGATTAATGATGGTTAAAAGAATTGAATCAAGAGTCAGAAAGACAGGGCCAAAAAATCCAGACTGCTGGGTTGATGGAAACAAGCCTCTCTACAGAAATATATGATGGACCCTCCTTTTTGCCATGCCAAGTAATTACTCACACAGGCCTGTTGTAATAATTCCTATTACAGCCAAAACGGAAAAGTCAGTAACTCACAGCCCTGGGACAAGGTGAAGGCAAGGCCAGAGTAGCACAGATCAATATTTCATTTACTCACAGAAGTTAGCTTCTATCCCTGTATCAAATTCTCTTATACAGAGTCATGAAAGAAATGAGGTTTGCTGAAATACACCCAATCCTGGACCCTCATTTCCTTGGGGGTGCTCATAGACTAAGCAGAACAACAAAACCTTTCAGCAGAACACTCAAGGTCACTCATTACTTGCTTCTGTTGGAAAATAAAGTGCCATTAGCCTGATATGAGTAATGTACATCAATCAGCTTCAGACCAGCAAAAGTATGTTTTCAGCTTACAATTGCTGCTGAAAATGAATGAGCCGTGTTAACACTTTCTGAGCAGTTTGACAACTGTGAAATATTTTTACCTCTGGCATTATCATTCCTTTCAAAATGGTTTCATTATAATATCATCATTTTACAATCAAAACAAAACATGTGTTCCTTTTCGATTCATATCCTTTGTTCTCTCTACCTTCAACAAATGTTAAAAGCAAACCACTATTATTGTTTCTGAGCTTCCAGTATTGAAAGAATATACCTAATATAGGTAACTGGATGTTTTTTCATTAGATTATTGTAGGTGCTATGATGAAGACACTTTGGGTCTGCAACAACAAAGCTTTTCCACACATAGCAGCTATATTTCCAGCAGATAATCTTAGGTTTCACAATTTTGTATTGAGAAAGCACCTGGTAATTGTCCTTCAATTGTAAGTGGTAGTATAAAGACCAGAAACTTCTTTCTGCACAAAGAGTTTATTCCAACTCTATTCCTTGTAAGTCAGGAGTAGGCAACCAGCAGCCCACTGACCACCTTTAGTTGTCAAGCCCCTTTTTGACAGATCCTGGCACCACCATCCACCCCCTCCCCACCTTTCCTCACAATCGTGCCACCAAAAATCTGCCAAAACATAGTGGCGTGATTTTTTTTTTTTAAAGAAGAAGTAAAATAAGCATGTTAAGCCTTCAGAAGTCAGGAAGTGTTAAAAAATATCACCATCCTGCCTCATAATATTTCCTGTGGCCTTTAGTTGTCTCCCCCTCTACCTTCCCCACCCCCCACCAAATCTGATTAATCTGGATCTACATGTATTGATAATATTTAGTAGTATAGAAAACAGTGTGGGAGGGGGGTCACATGAAGCAAATTCTATGCTTGGGTTAAAACTTAGCTACAACTTAATTTAGTTACAGGCAAAGCAGGTCAGGGCAGGATAATAAGCCAATTAGAGGTGAAAAACAGGTTGAAGAGCACATCAAGCCGTTCTTCTCTCCAACTATTTTGTCCAAAGTATTGACCTGGGCATGATCTGTCAATCACTCAAGCCTGAGCCTACTGGGGAAACACTTATTAAGTTGCAATTGGGTTACTAGGTCATTGCCTATTTCACCACCGTTGCTAGAAGCTGCTGAGTCTAACACAGTGCCCCCAAGCAATGATTTTGTAGGCTCATTTGGCTCCAACACATACTTATTTCTCCCCCAACCTCTCTGTCTCTTTCTGTCCACCGCAAGTAAATTTATAGACACTCACAGGGAAGGTGAGAAATACCCTAATCCTGTAGACAGAAAAAATCCATCTCTAACTTGCTGATTGTTTCAAGGAGGTAACCTGCCTTCCAAAAGCAGAGGATTGGGAAAACAGAGACATGGGACAATGGAGCCAGGCTACATGAACAGGTCCTTATAAAATGTTCACACACAGAGAGAGGCTTGTTTAAATATGTTCTTCAAGATATTTGCTTCACAGAAGTCTCAGAATGGATTAGACTAAATCAGACTGCCACAGGTGCAGTTACCCTTTCACATATACAATGAATATGTGGCTGGAGAGGCTCTTTGCAATCTCAAATATGCTTGCATTTTGTACTGTTTGGTACTATTAATACAACTGTTGAAAGGCGTTACGAGACCATTAACTTACAATTAAGATTGGTGGCACAGCTCTTAGTATTGTAGAGTGAAGTTATCCCAGCCCTTCTTTCTTTTGGAGATAGAAAAACTTTGATCATTTTAGAACTGGGGCAGAATTCTAGAAGCTATGAACCAAGGCTGAGGAAAAGACAAGGCTAACATTGTTCCCACCAGCCTCTGATTCAAGTTTGGAATTTCCAAAAGCTGGGAAGTCCAGGGAGTTGGAGCAGAGGAACAGATGCTTCATGTGGTGCTATTCATTCATTCATTCATTTTTTTTCTATCTATCTATCCTAGGAGCTTAAGGAGACACACATAACACTCCCTCCTGTCCTCAGAACATTTTCCTGAGCAGTCAGGCCCATTTTTATAGACCAGCGAGATATGTTATATAACTGTCTCCAAATCCCGAAGGGCACTAACTCTAGCATGTTGCAATGCTCTTCCTACAGCAGTTTTGGAGGGTTGATACAAAAAAGTTCCATATGAGCTGAGATTGTGCCCCTGTGGACAAGGGGCTATTGAAACTACAGCTCATGTCCTGCTATACTGTACCTTCTATAAGGACTCACAGACCCATTTTATAACTCTCTATTTGATAAAATACCCAGGAAATTCTGATCTTTTTTATGTACAGTTGTTGCTATCTGATCAGTATGATTCCGTTTCTTTGAAAGTAGCTAAATTTTGTTATACAGTGGAACCTCAAGTTACGAATTTAATCCGTTCCATGACTCTGATCGCAACTCGAATTGGTCGCAACGTGAAGCACGTTTTCCCATAAGGTTCAATGTGTCAGCCAGCGTTGCATGGCTAGAAAATTCCCCAGGCGTGCTTTAGTCAGCCCTAGCGCAGAAAGAGGAAGTGCTAATGAAATCTGAGCTTTTGTCTCACGCACGCACAGCCGGGAGCTGGAGCTTCCACCCCCCCACTGATTCCTCCACGCTCTTTCCTTTCTCCATAGTGACAAAAGCACAGTGAAAGCAATCAGCGCGCTGGGGGGAAAGGCTTATGTCGCGCGCGCGCACAGCCGGGAGCAGGAGCTTCCCCCCCCTTCCTCAAATCTTTCCTTTATCCATAGCCCTTGGCGTGGTGCGCACGGCAAAAGCGCAGTGAAATCAATCAAATCAGCGGGGGGGGGGGGAAGGCCTTTGTTGTGCACGCACAGCTGGGAGCGGGAGCTTCCCCCCCCCCACTGATTCCTCTTAATTCCACTCTTTCCTTTGACAAAAGTGCAGTGAAAGCAATCAAATCAGCGGGGGGGGGGGGAAGGCCTTTGTTGTGCGTGCACAGCTGGGAGCGGGAGCTTCCCCCCCCCCACTGATTCCTCTTAATTCCACTCTTTCCTTTGTCCATAGCCCTTGGCGTAGTCATTGCTTTCCTTGGGCTTTTGTCCTCACGCTCAGATTTCATTAGCACTTCCTCTTTCTGCGCTAGGGCTGATTTGATTGCTTTCACTGCGCTTTTGTCAAAGGAAAGAGCGGAATTAAGAGGCATCAGTGGGGGGGGGAAGCTCCCGCTCCCAGCTGTGCGCGCTACAAAAGCCTTTCCCCCCGCGCACTGATTGATTTCACTGCACTTTTGCCGCGCGCACCGCACCAAGGGCTATGGACAAAGGAAAGATTTGAGGAAGGGGGGGAAGCTCCCACTCCCGGCTGTGCGTGCGGACGACATAAGCCTTTCCCCCCAGCGCACTGATTGCTTTCACTGTGCTTTTGTCGCTATGGAGAAAGGAAAGAGCCGGAGGAGTCAGTGGGGGGGGGCGGAAGCTCCTGCTCCGCTGTGCATGCTACATAAGCCTTCCCCCCCATTGCTTTCACTGTGCTTTTGTCGCGCGCGCCAAGGGCTATGCACAAAGGAAAGAGCGTGGAATTAAGAGGAATCGGGGGGGGGGGGCGGAAGCTCCCGCTCCGCTGTGCTTTTGTCGCTATGGAGAAAGGAAAGAGCCGGAGGAATCAGTGGGGGGGGGAAGCTCCCACTCCTGGCTGTGCGCGTGTGACAAAAGCCTCCCCCCCCGCCCCGTGTGCTCAGATTTCATTAGCACTTCCTCTTTCTGCGCTAGGGCTGAAGCGGTGAAATTGACTAAAGCACGCCTGGGGAATTTCCTAGCCGTGGGGAAATTTGCCTCGTGGAGCAAGCTTCCTTGCTACCGCGATCTCACCCACAGGAAGCCACGACCACGTGGCAGCAGGGCAAATGGCTGCGGATCTGGTTCGTATCGTGAGGCGGAGGTTGCACGGCGAGGCAAATTTTTGCGGCCGGAGCTGGTTGTATCGCGAAATTTTCGTAAGGAGGGGCGTTCGTAACTCGAGGTTCCACTGTCTGTAAAATTAGGCAGACTTTGATTGCCCACAGATGATCCCAACATTAATATTATCATGTTTTATTTTATTTCATTGTAATGCATTTTTATTTGTATTTGTATAAATTTGTATTTTATTTGTAATTCTAATCTGTGACCATAACAAAATATTGACTGATTGACTCCTTCCTGTTTTTCTCCACAACAACTCTTTGAAGTAGTTTGGGCTGAGATAGAGGGGCTAATCCAGAATCACCCAATGAACTTCTGTGGCTGACTGCAGAGTAGAACCTGAACCTCTCCATTCCTCATCCAACTACTACACCATACTGGCTCTGTATTCTGGAAAAAAATACCTCACGTCTTCAGGCAGAAATTGCAGTAGGTTTAATTCTGGGTGGAGGTATTGTATGGTGCTAAGTCAAATCTCATTGTCCTTTGTTTTTATTCCTCTACACAAGCTAGAGAACCCAGTGTATTTCAGAATATACCCATACCTCATTGCTTCTTTGGGCATGAAGATACTTTCATTTCTCCTCCTCCTCCTCCAGATTTAAAGGCTACCCAACTCCCCAATGACTCTAGATGGCCCATACTTAAGAACAGAAAACAAGAAAAAGAAGAACCTATGCATCTGGACAAGGTACACATTTTATACCATAGCAAACAACCAGCTGGGGCTTCACAAGCACCATAGGCCCATGTAAATTGCGTTGCAGTAGTTCACTTGAGAAGTAACCAAAGTGTAAGTGAATATGAGCAGGGCCTCCCAATCCTGGAATGGACACAATTGGCACACAGAATGGAGCCATGCAAAGGCCCTCCTGGCCACAACTGCCACCTGCTTTTCACTTGCTATGGTTTTTATATGGTTTTATATTGTTCTATGTTCTTTTAAATAGTTTTTTAATTGTATAAGCCGTCCAAAGTCATATATTTGAGATGGGTGGCCATATAAATTGAATGAATGAATGAATGAATGAATGAATGAATGAATGAATGAACAGCAGGAGCTGAGACTCCAAGAGGATCCTCAGTTATGCACCAGTTATATCTGGGAGTGTGCTACTCCATTCAGAATTAAAGATAGAAGATCCTCAGATCCAGGGCTCCCTAAAATGCAAGGCTATTTAGTCTTGCTAGTGTTAAGCCATCTAGATTCCGCCCAGCCTCCAGATGCTGGCAAAAAATCTTGATGGCACTGGTTGACCCAGGATAAAGATGTATAGCTGCATATCGTCAGTACACTGATGGTTTTTATCTCTATCATGTTGATGGATGATCTTACCCAGCAGCTTCACAGAGGCTACAGGGTTATGGGTAGACACCAGGTGAGGTGGACCCTGGAAGATAGGTAGTGTCAGTGGAAACTACCAGCTGTTCCACCAAAGCAGAAAGCAGGCCCGGGGTGTGAAGATCCACAGGGCTTCTGGCAGGGGAAGTTTGAGATCTTCAGCCTTCCAACCTATCATATCAGCTATTCTGCTACAACTTGTCTACCTACAAAATTCTTTGTGCTTTATGTGTTTTATTTCTATTGTTTGTTATATTAGGTCTCCATCCAGAAAAGATGAGAGGCAGAGCTCAAAACAGAATGTATTCTTTCTCCTTTATCTACCATGCTTTTTTGCCTGGTAGGAAATAATAATAATAATTTATTAAATTTATATGCCATCAAACTCCCAGTGACAGCAAGTACGTTATGTTAATGCAATACTTGCTGGGACAAGAACTGTAGGCCCAAACTGGATGATACCCAGTTGAGTACCTGAGTAGCATGGGTGGCTGCAGGGACAAGGAGGACGCATGATGAGATGCATGTGATGATGTCATCACACAAATGCCACAACTCCTTGTGTTACAGACATTGCTGCTAAGTAGGAATACTTTCTTCATTCTATTTTACCAAGTAAGCTTTCATGGTTGACCATGGGGTAAATATGGATCTCCCCAGTTACTCTAGCCACCACACTATAATGGGGTAAGTTTGGGACCCTGAGTTTCTTTAATTCTACTATCTGTTTATACATTCACTCCTTCACAAATGAACTTTCGCCATTTCAGGGCTTGTAGTAGCTTTGTTAAATATTACGTGGCCTGGTATAGCCTTCCTAAATGAGGAAAGAGTAATAGGTTTTACTAGAATTGTTGTCCTTAATTATTTTACTAGGTGCTTATTCTTTCAAACTGGTAAGGCTACAGAATTTTGCAGTTCGCTAAGTAAAGCATTTTAGGAAAGGCAGATTCTACTCTTTTGTTCAGACTTTGATACAACTAAATTGCTCATCGCTGAGATCAGCATAATGACATGAACAAAGAGAACCCCATTACACCATCACCTTTTTTTAGCATTCAGCAATGATGCTTGCCCAAACAAGGGAGCAGGACAAGGTTCATAACCACCTCATCAGTTGCATACAACATATAGAATACTACCGCAGAACCCAGGACATGCTGCAGGAGACGGGAAGAAGAAAGACTTTGGATTAGTGGAGGAGGAGACAAAATGGAAAATTGTAGGAGTGCTGTATCTAACAGTTATGAAATAAAGAGTTCTAAACTACAACTTACTCTGGAATCTTTCTTAACAATTCTCTGAGAAAAAACTCAAGCTTTCATGTAGCTCCCTTCCTTGATGCCTGGGCACACAGCATAAACTTCTACATATGCAGCTGCACAGAGATTCATTTTATTTGCAATAACAGCAATCTAAATTTGTGTGTGTGTGTGTATGTGTATACACACATGTGTATGTGTATGTGTGTGTGTGCGTATATATGTCTGTGTATTTGTGTGTGTGTGCTTCTCATGCATATATAGGTGGGTGTATATATGAAATTTTACTTAAGAGAGTTTCAATAAAATATAATGGCATTTCATGAAATTACCAATGCATGATCTATATCTATAAGCAATTCATTCATAAGTCATATGTAGCATCAAGTCTTCAATCCACCATGTAATTGGGGCCATAAATTTGTGTTTCCAATGTTGAAGAACTAATCTCTTGAAAATAATATGGCCACAGAGAATCCATTTCTATTGGCTGTCAATTTCCATTTCATAGGTAAGTAGTTCAAAAGAATGTGTGGACCCCAAAATATTAAACTTTGCATTAATGTATATAATTACTTTTTCCCAGAACATAATAATTTTAGAAGGCGGCAACAGCATATGTTTTAATGAAATGTTATTCTGGTTGCATCTCCATCAACATGATTTTCTCTTTTTTACAATATTTTATTGAGATTTTAAAGATACATATTTAAAAGGTAGAAATGAAAAGGAAAATTTGAAATACAAAATATAAAGAAAAGGAAAAGAAAAAGTGAGGTAAAGTAAAAGAAGAAAAGATATGAAAAATAGATAACTTCCAATTTATCTCTGGTCTTAGAAATAATAAGGCTATCATAAGTGCTAGTTTTTAATACATTAAATAGGAATAATTCTTTGTCTAAACATATCCCATTACATTTATAATCTAATCTTCAAATCCCCGTGTAAGCTTCACCCCACCTGCATTTATGATTTTCTTATTGCTTTTCTATACAAATGCATTAAGGTTCAATAAGACTAAAATATTGTTGGTTTTTTGTTGTGTTGTTTAAGCTGTAATCTAAGGTCTAATTAGGTTTTTGCTATTGAGGCCAAAATGTTTCCCCCTTTGTTAGAGAAAATGGGAGTCTCCAGTTCCTTATTCCATTCAGTCTTTAAATGTTGTGTATAAAATTGATTTATTGATAACAGATATTAATAAAGACTGATTGTGAGCTTTTGGTCTTGTAGGATTTAGTGATCCCTTCTAAAAATTTATGTGTCTCTGCTGAAAATGCTGCAAGCCTTTATTTATTAATTTAGATCTCTATGGCTGCCCCTCTCACCACAGTCACTTTGCATGTTGAACAAAGTTTAAAAATTAAAAAAAACACACACACAATATAAATAACCATTAAAACATACCATCCCAAAAAGAACTGGCAGCTGAGTATAAAAAATAAATATTGAAATATCAATAAATGTAATTGTAAATACTGCCAGTGACTGGCAACTGACAAATGGTATTTATCTTTTAACAGAAAAGATTATAAAAAAACTCCTTGTTGCCATCCATTAGCTGATGTAATATAAAAATTCCAGCATACATCCTTATCTTTCATAAATCAATTTTGAGGTCTGGATTACCCCACAGCACCAATTTAGCATGAGAAAAGGGGCCAAAATGCATTTTTCCAGAAATGATATATCACCGTTTTCTAATCAATACAATAGTTAGAGGAGATGAAACAAATCTATTATATTTTGAACCCAAAACAGTCCATTAGCTAAAGGAATTATATACAGGAAGGAGAATTTGTACTAAGTGAAGATGTCCAGAATTTAATATTATGTAACCAAAAAGTTTGCCTAATGGCATACTTGATTATTTAGAAAGCCATACTTCCCATTTTTAACTGATAATTACATCTTTTTCAAAGATACATTTGGAACTGAAGAACTTCATAGAAACGTATGAAATAGTGTACTGAATTTTTAAAAATATTTTCTAGATGTTTATATAGGAATTCCAAGTGAAATTAAATTACTTTCATTTTAAGGGCATTTATCCTACTGTAGGGAGTAAAGTTTAATGATTCCCATTTATCAATGTCCAGAGAAATCTCTTTATATAACATTCATAACTAGTGTAATTATTTTAGAAATATTGCTTGGAATATACATACCAAACTAACTGATAAATTCAGTACAGAAATGAATATAATAATCAACTAATATATGAATAAGTGAGTCTTTATCAATAGGTATCAATTCCCACTTAGACCAATTAACAGAATATCCTGCAATTTGGCTGGCATTATTCAGATGCATCAAAACCAGAATCAACGGATGATGTTAACAGAAAAGCAATCAGATATCATCAGCATATAACATCAATGTATAATCTAATCTAATGAATTGTGCAAAATCTATGGATGTTACAATCATTTCGAATAGCACAGGATAAGGGCTCCAGTCAAAGATAAAGGGGAAAATGGACATCCTTGTCTAGTACCTTTATAAAAGGAAAAAGTAGATGAAAAATATGCCATTAACCTTCATTTTGGATTTGGGAGCCTCATAGGGAATCTGGACTCACTTTATAAATTCTTTAAGAAATCCACATTTGGCTAGCTCAGACATATATTGTCTGTAGAGTTTATCAAAGGGGTTTTCTGCATATAATGACAGAATTACAGCTTTATCTTTATTTTTATTCAAATCAATCAAATCTATTACTAGCTGAACATTATCTTATCCATGTCTAGTTTTAATAAACCCAGCTGAACATTCTTAATCGCTGAAGAGATTACTTGTTGAAGTCTATTAACAAACCAGCAGTTAAAATTTTATTATCTGTTAATTATCAAAACAGGTTGATAATTAATTAGCTGTACTGGAATAAGATGATATGTACATTATACAGGGCTGCTCTGCATTCCATCTTTCACCCAAGAAAGGCTGCAGGGGCATGAAACTATAATAATATCCTTGTAAGAAAGGCCAAGCTGGGGAACACTAAGACAGATTGCATCTTTGTTGGCAGCCTGACAGTTAGTTGAAACCTGGCTTGTTAGGAGCCAGCATCATATACCCTGGGGTTTTTTTTTAGGATTATGATGAATTTATTATTGAATGTACAGTATGTCCCACCTTTTCTCTGAGAACTTAGAGGGATGCAGATGGGAGCATCCCCTAATTTCATTCTCACTGTAGCAATTATGTGAGATGGCTTGGGTTAAGAGAAAGTGACTGAAAATCTTCACCCAGTGAGCTCTATGATCACATGAGGAATGATCTAGGTGTAACGCCTAGATCAGTATAATGCATGGGGTATAAAGAGAGAATCAATATTACTTTCATGTTCACTTAGTTGAAGACTAACTTTAGGTGGTAGATCTGATTCAGGTGTAAAAAGTACCCTTCCCACCATGTGGCAGAACAATACATAGGAAGACCTACATAAATGTCCATGTCACATTTTATTGTCCACATTTATCTTTGTCTCCCTGTATTCTTTCCTTGAAAAAATTTATCTATGTGCACTTTATAAATCAGTGTTTATATATTGACAACAGCTCACAATACTCAAGTCATGAGTGACTCCCCAGAGAAAATGCTGCCATCACTTTGGACACAGGTTGCCATTTCAGTGTACCTTTATATCTTGCAGTTCTAAGTAGGCAGCAAAATCAGAGAGGTTATTGAACCTCTTCTGGGCCACAGTCCACCTCTGATACTTGATAGCTTCCAAGTTGCTGAGGAGGAGGCCTGCTGTATTGTATATACTGTAGCAGGGGTGGGGAATCTGTGGTATACAGACCAAGGCCTCCGCATCTGGCCAGCTGGGACCCAAGCAGTGGGTTGTTTCTTCTCTTCTGGGAAATCTGGCCCTTTTTTCTCTCTTTCTCCATGCATAGAGAGACATGACTGGGTGATGGAAAGAAGCCCAGGATCAGATTTGATCTTCAGGGCTCGCAATTTTTAAGGGAAGGGGGCTTTTGAGGAGTGTGGTGGCAGGGAGGGTGTTGAGGAATTTCAGAGAATAAAAGGACTTCAGAGAGTGGAAGGTCGCAATTTAATTATAACCAATCTCCAGAAAGTGTCCTGGGACAAAATCCAGCTTTTGGGTCAATGAAAGTTCCCCAGAAAATAGCAACTATATAGAGAAGTAAACATGTAGGCATTTGGGGCAGTGGAAGTATCTCCATCTAGTGTCTTACTCCATTAATATGGTGTCATTGGTGTATTTCACCACTTACAGACTATTTGGAAACAGTTAAAAAATCCATCAAAAGTGTCATAAAGTATTTTATGATTTGGACAAATATTATCTAAAGATTTCTCAATGCTCCCATAAATAAGGCAGCAACATTTAAGTTTAATATGGACACAGTCAAACTATTTTGAAACCATACATTTAAAGGTGAGAATTTTAATGTGATTAATGATTATATTTCAAACCGGGTATAAAAAGATCAGTTCACCAGATATAGCCATCCCAAGAAAGACATTCTGCAGTGGTTACAAATTGACTTTTTATGGAGAAAATAAGACTATTCCTAACCTATGGCACTGATATTATATTTTGTTAATATTTTATGAAATAAAAGTCCTCCCATTAGAGGTGGCAAATGGCTTTATAATTATAGCACTTTGCAGAGCAGAATGACTTCTCCATTTCAAGGAAAAAGGACAAATGTAATTTCATTATCAGCCAGCCAGTGCTATTCCATATTTCTAAAGGCTCCAGCAATTGCTATTCCGTTCCCCACACAACTTGCTTTTCCAAATATTAATACAATTATTTAAAAATAAAATTGGAATGCATCCTTAGTTGTACAGCTCACTAATTTCATGGTTTTATTTACAAAATTCATTTTAGATGAAAATTTAGCAATTCTAAGACGCAAATGTGCCCAGTTCCTTGCATATGTATGCCAGAGAACCTCAACACAAAGGGCTGATCATGAACTGTATAAGCCCTACACAACTGGGGCAGAGGCTATTTTAATATATGATTCTTCCTTGAGACGTGTAGTATTTGGATCAAAACAGGAAAGGTGCTTCAACCTGATGTGGGCATGCTTAGTTAACTCTTCAGCAGCACTTTTAAAAAAAGTACATTTTTGTGTTTTTGCACATAAGCTATTCCTCTCCAGAAAACATGTGAGTTCAGGAGACATTAAGGAGGCAGTGACAGGAGGATGACACACGGTCTGCCTAGAGCCAGGTCCTCCAAAAAAAGGTAGAACTTCTTTACAGGTGCCATTGATGTGTCCAGCAAGGGTATTCACACCTTTCCTTATTCAGACCCAAATACTTGGACATCTCTAATTCCATCCTCTCCACTAACTGAGATAATCTGAGGATAGTTGCCCCAATTTCACCTTTAGGGTGGAACCTCTTCTGTAGCTGCCTCCATTCTCTGGAATGCATTCCTGCTGAACTGAGAGACCTTTCTTCTTCGTTTACTTCTTCAAAAGCTCTAAATATATGCCTTTTAAAACAGGCATTAATTGTGGATTTAAATTTTATTTTACTTTTACTATCTCTGCTTTTAATGTTGGCTTTATGTTTTGCTGTAAGTGTCCAAGAGACTCAATAGTTACCTGTATAATATGCTGAATAAAAATTTCCTGAAGGTGCTTTTAGAAAAAAGAGAAAGAGAGAAAGAGAGAAAGGGAGAAAGGGAGAAAGGGAGGGAGGGAGGGAGGGAGGGAAGGAAGGAAGGAAGGAAGGAAGGAAGGAAGGAAGGAAGGAAGGAAGGAAGGAAGGAAGGAAGGAAGGAAATTTGGGGGGCTCTCTTACATATATTTGCATATCTATAACATGTAATTAGGCTGTCAGCAATGCAAACTGTTTACCTCCACTGATTTAATAGAAGTCACTTATTAGTTCCTGTTGGTGGATAGTCAGAAATATTTATTGCTAAACACTGGTTCTAATAAATAATTGTTCACCTATGTACCAGTTTCAATACTCAAATATTGAGTTGTGTACAAATGATGAACATGTTATTGCTAAAATGTATAAACATTTATTGAAATTTGAAACAGAAGAAGAGCAAATGAAAGAATGTATGATAAAGTGGTCTAAAATGTTTGGTTATAATATACAGATAGAACAATGGGAAAATATGTGGCTGAAAGGACTGAAATTTACATTATATTATAATTTTAAGGAGAATTTTTATAAAATGATGCATCATTGGTATATGTCACCAGAGAAATTGTCTAGAATGTTTAAAGGTACCTCAAATTTATGTTGGAAATGTGAACTACAAGAAGGGACATTCTGCCAGAAAGTTTTGGATTCAAATACATACACTAATTCAGAGGATTTTAAAGATTAATATAAAATTGAAACCAGAGGCTTTTCCTGTGGGACAGATAAATGAACAGTTGGAAAAAAGTAATGGAGCCTTGTTTTTATACACGACAACTGTAGCAAGATTATTATATGTGCAAAGATGGAAAGATTCGGTATTATGGTTGGTGAAGATGATAGAACTTGCACAAATGGTCAGACTGACTTCTTTTATTAGAGAAAAGAATCTCTATGTTTATTGCTGACTGGAAACCCCTTATAGACTTTTTGTGTGAAACAGGAAAAAATGAATTTATGATTTATAGTTTTGAAGATTAGATAGGATAGATTATAGGAAAAAATGAGTTATTTTGTAACCATAGAGCAAGAGGTAAATCTATAATTGTACTTATAACTGCTGTAAAGAAAATTGGAAGCTACCTCTTCATTTTTTCTTTCTCTCTTTGCTTTCATACTTTTAGCTCTTTCTTTGATTTCCTTTTCCTTTTTTGTTTCTTACTTTATATTAGTTTCTATTAGTTTTTTAATCTTTTTTAAACATAATAATAAAATTATATTTAAAAAAGAATAAAGTAGTCTAAATGCTGACGGTTGCATAATTTTTCTGCATCTATGAGCTATTTTGAACAGCAGGGCCAATGACAAGGCATAATGGAACAATTTTTGCAGCTATTTCTGTGTCTGTTTCTCAGCTGGCCTATTGTTAATTAAATGAGTGCCTGTGTTTAAGAGACAAAAGGAACTTCTCTCTTGCTTTCTTATATGCTCCCCTCTTTTAAAGATGTAGTTTAGGTAAAAGGGAGGTTTTCCTATCCTACATATTTTTTAAATAAATACTTATTTATTGATAGCTGGGCTAAACCCATATTCTGCATCCAAGACAATCATATTCTGATTTTTGTTGTTGTTGTTGTTCAGTGAGACTTTCTGCTATTTAATTACTTGGCATTCTTTTATTACTCTGCATATGTTTAGAAGCACATCCTTGAATAAGGGTTCCTGCTGAATTCAAATCTCCAACACTAACCTTGATGCCTAGATCCAGACAGAGATTCAAAATAGTGAAGCCAACTTCTCTTGTAATCTGGCTAGGAAAAACACAAATAACTCTATCCCCCCATGTGATAATATTTGTAGACAAATTATGGATCTAATATGAGTTCTGTGCAAAGTTTCAAGAAAATCAGTGCAATGGTTTTATAGCTACCTTTTTTTTAACATCTAATTTTAAAAAGTGCTTGGCATGTAACAATATTGTTTTGGAACAAAATGTGATGAAATTTCTGACAGTAGTAGCCGTACAGAAAGACCCATGCACGCATGAAAACACATCAATGTATTTAGGACTTGTCACTGAGCAGACAAATCTTTAAGCAAAGCAGTTGATTTTTTGTAAAGATGCATTTATGCTCATTTGTAAACACACAACTATATGCACTTTAAACAACAGCAAGTATACAGCAATTGGCAGAAAAAGTAATTCCAGGGCTTGTGCACACTGATGCCTAATGCTGGTGAAAGAAAATTACAACATCTTATTGATTGTAAACTAAGAATATATTCCTGTACTTATGGACAAGTAAGTCCCATAGAACTCAGGGACTCTGATTCTCAGATAAGTATATATACAGTAGGATGGTAGCATAAAAGCTATGCTGAATTAGATCAAATACTCAATTCAACATTCTGTGTCCAGATACCTATGAGAAGCCCACAAACAGAGTATAGATTCAACAGAATGTAGCTCCTGTTTGTGTTTCCCAGAATATTGAAAGATATCCATAGATAACATGATTGGTTCTCACTGATAGCCTTGATTTTACCTTCCTCTTTTAAAGCTGCCCATGTTGATGGCCATCAGTGTAATCTGTGGCAGAGAATTCCATTGTTTAACTATGTGAAAAAACACTCCCTTCCCTAAGTCCAGGATCTCTTGCTATTTATTTAATTGGATGACCCTGGGTTCAAGAATTATGGCTAAATAGTCCTTGCATCCATGTGCAACTATCTGTATTTGCTGATGCTAGTGGCTCTGCTATGGAAGATGAGGATATAAGTTATTCTTGGGAGAAGTGTAACCATATCAAAAAGAGCAAACCATACTTTTTGTTAAAGTATATGCATCAGGAAAGAATAGTCTTTTGTGGAGAAAAGTAAAGTAAATTAGTGCATGTTGGGGAACCATATCCTTTGACTTGTGAGCAAATTGATATTGGTATATTCTGATTTAAAATGGCCAAGGCCTATGCCTGACTTTACTCCCACCCCGACTCCCCCAAAAACACCTGAAGAAGTATATAAGTTCTTAGTAGTATAAGATTTTTAAAATATAAATTATTATTTTAAAAAATAAAAATTCATGGCTGAACCAAAACCTCACTTCCTGAAAACATAAAAATTGCAAGGCTGAGAAGAAAAACCAGATTGGCAAAATAGCTGCAAGGATAAGAAAGGATCAGCTAATGATGGGATTATGAAAGCAGAACAGAGGTCTTCGTTCTAACATCCTATTTTATTACTTCCATCACAGCAGAAAAAAAAAAAATGTCTTGATCAAACTGCTTCTCTTTGAGAAAGTTATCTGAGGATTGGATTGCAGGAAAGATAACTATTTTCTGATTTCATTTAGTTGGCAAAAGCCTTTTTTAAAAGAAACACAAACTCATTACAGACAGTTAAATCAGTCATAAGCTGTCAAACATACAGGAGGCCAGGGGATAATTAGTTCCAGAGTGCTTTGTAGCAAATATATCAAGTGAGGACAATTTTCTGGTGGCCAAAGGTTGCCCTTAATATTATGGGGAGGAGGGAAGGATGAGGACCTTAGGCATCTGCAAGGGATGGCAAGGGATTAAAAATGCATCCCAATGCAAATTTGTATTATTATTCTTGGTCGCACAGTCAGCCAGTCACTTAGACTGGATTTGGCATTTTTATCCACCTATCGAGTCCTTCCCAAGGACCTGGGATAGGCAGACGTTGTTGTTTGATGGTGTTAAAAGTATCCTCGCAGGATATAAGCTGTTCCAAGTACAGCTGCCTTTTGCAATTGACTGATGGTGATTTTGTCAATGCTGAGAATCTGGGATAGGCAGATTTTGTTGGATGATGATGATGATGATGATATGTACTCATGTGCAATGAAAGAATATAAGGATGGACAATGTATTTGTGGTCCTTGGTCCTGAAATAAACTATTTCTTTCTTGCATCTTGGATGTTTAAACATTTCATTTCACATATGGAAATCATATTTTGAGATAGTGAAAAGAAGTGAATGTGGAAGCATCTACTGGACTTTGAAGAGACATTTCTTCATCCTCTGTTCCACTCCACTGCATTTTAGATATAACCCTTGTCTCCGTGTTATTTATTTATTTATTTATTTATGCAGCTATATATTGCCTCAGTTGCAAAGGTCTCTAGGTGGTCTACAGCTCAGGATATGCATCATAAAAACCAACAATCTAAAACAATACAATAAGACGAAATAGTCAGTAATGACACAATATAATAACAATCTATCAATATTCATTCATGCCATTGCACTCTTAATTAATGTGGTGTCTGGAATAACCATGTTTTCACAAGGCTCCAGAATACTCCCAGGGAAGGAGCTGTTCTTGCTTCGGGGGGGGGGGGTGCGGGGGAGTCTATTCTATAGAAAGAGTTCACTGGAACAGTTAAGTCCTACTTGTCTTGTCCATCCCCATTGCTATTCCTCCACTCAAATGTTCAGCCTCTTTGGTCTGATTCCACTTTTAAAAATTCTTTGAAAATGTTACATCCATCCCTTGTGCAGTGTCAAATCTGGCCTGTGATTATTCTGAAATAAATTACCTTGAACTCATCTTCTTCAATTATGTATTATAAAGTATAGCCCTTCCCATTTCTCCTTATGCATCGCAACCCATCCTTTATTACAAGAGGTGAAAACTTAATGTAGCATTATTTTAAAAGTCATGGACTTTGTGCAAAACAGGTCATTTCTCCTATGAAATTAGGGCTCGCTGTTTGTTTTCAAATAAAACACGAAATCTGTTCTTTCTGCTATAAACATTGATCTCTAGTATATTTACTTTCATTTTTTTTAATTATGAGCGCAAGGAACACAGATCTCCTGCAAACTATCCAGTTTGTTTACTGAAGACACTGACCTCATTTGCAGGATATGCAAGGCCACGGTTGAAACCTGAGTGGGTGATGCAGGAGTCGAAATGAAATGAGAAAAGCGCCTCAGGACTGCTCATTTTTCCTGTCCTGCTCTCTTTTCTCTGCATGGCTGGAAAGAGAATTGTGAAAGCTTATTTCTAGTTAGAGGAACGTGAAACTGCAGACTTGAAATCGTTCTTGGCTGTGTCCCAAGACCATAGTCTTTCTATGACAGCTTTCAATAGAAAATGTAAATTTTAGGATAAAGTTATAAAACCACAGTAAACTGAAGCAATTTTAATGTAAGGGGGTACAGATAAAATGCAGTGTCAAATATCTAACAGCAATGAAAACTGCAAAACTCCTTAAATTTAAGCACTTTTTATTTTCCCAACAGTGAAAATTTTGTTTAGATGTGTGACTTGCACATGTGTCAACAGGGGGGAAAAAAACTACTAGAAGATAATTTAGTAATAAAAGTATCTAAAAATTGTGTAACTAAAAGAAGGAATATTTCAGGAACATAAAGACGAAATATCAATTATCCTTTTTTTGCTCTTTCCTTAATTATTTCCTTTTAAATTCTCATTACTCATGAATGACTCTTCTCTATTGTTATCAATTTTCAGTTACAGTTATAAATATAAGTAAAACTATGACTTTAATTTTTAAAACTGTTCTATCCCAAGAATGCAGTATATTGCATTGCCTTTCTTCTGTTCTTAGGAAATTAGTTGCATTAACCAGACTGTGCACGGTACAGATATATTGACCCCAAAACAGCTGCCTGGTTCCTAAGTCTGGTACTCTCATAATGCAAATTAAGAATAAAATCTAATGTCACTTTGGACAATTGGACTTGCCTTCTCTCTTCTGCTGGAAAAGTCCTGCCCCCTCCACAGGCTGCTCTTGGGGTAGGTGAGGGACAGCAAAAGAAAGGAGAATGTGTTTCTTTTTCTATTCCATTCACAGAATATCAGCCTTGATTTCCATCACATGCTCTTTGCTGAAAAAAAATTTAAGCATGTAATTTGCTACTCATGCAAGGTAAGAGGACTTCCTATTCTTGAAGAATCATACCATTGTTTCTCATTAAGTAATTTGCCACTGCAGGAGTGGACAGAATTGAAGACTAAATATTAGAGAAAGTCAGGGGTGTGTGTATGTATGTATACTGTATATATCTCCTTCTCCAGAAATAGCACACAGGCTTCCCAAACTAAATTTTTCTAGATCAGTCTCACACAAAAAAAGTATTGTGTTTGAATACAGACTGATGATTTTCTTTTAGTCTATTTTTGTGTGTTAACCTTAAGTACTGAATTAAGTCTATTCAGCATTAGGTTGTACAAAGGTGTATGTGTGCCCGTGTGTGTGGCCATTATATTCTGGATTCCTGATTTTAAAAGCTTTCTCATTCATTCATTCAGCACAAGGCTAATACGATTTCAGGAAGTGAAGTACATAGCCAAGGTCAGGAAGTGACTCTTTAGACACATTTACCAATAGCTTCTCTTGAACAATGTATTTATCAGGAAAAAGAAGAAAAGCCCTCAGTGCCATCGACGTTTAATTGTTTTAAACCTTGCAAGTTGGGGAATTAAGGTCTCTGAGGCATGCTTAATGGTGAATATCCATGATTATTTAAAGCTACCTTATTTGATACAAGATGACATCAGGATCGGTGGAACTTACAGTTAAATCTCCATGTTATGGATGATGTGGCTGTGGATAAATCTTGTCCTTGCAGTTCTGCCATATATTTAATCTAGCTGCACCCACATGGTCAGTTAATGAATCATCTACATGCAAACCACACATTTTACAAAAGCAATTCCCTAATCAAGCTAAACAGTGATTGTACCCCAGCTGCATCAAAGTTTTTGTTTTATTTTAATCAAGAAGCAATTCAAAGAAATAAGTGCAAAAATAAAATAAAAAGAGGCAAGATTGTAAGTACTTTACTTCTGCTGTACCAAATGGGTTGCTTATATTTCCAACAATACAGTATAAAATTTTGCATTTTAGCCCCTTGAACTCTGTTGTGAATTTTTTTTTTTTTTTTTTTGCTTTGCTTTGCTTTGCTTCGATTGAGGCACTGGTGAACTATACCACATTCCTTCTCATACCACATTCCTTCTCATATGACAGTTTTAGCTAATCAGCACTTGTATGTTTCTACAGTCATTTGGATGTTTAATGTGGAACATCTAGTTATCAAAGCACACTGAGTTTTACTCTAAACCAGTGTTGTCCAAACTTGGCCACTTTAAGATGAGTGGACTTCAACTCCCAGAATTCCCCAGCCAGCCATGCTGGCTGGGGAATTCTGGGAGTTGAAGTCCACTCATCTTAAAGTGGCCAAGTTTGGACAACACTGCTCTAAACCCTGGTGCACCATTATCAATAAGGTAAAACTGCAATCTCAAATAAAGGGATACACTTAGCTGAAGTTCTTACTGTGCAATTGCCTTGCTTTATTTATTTAATTTATGGAAGAGTCGGTTGTTCATGTCCTTTATTTGCAATTTGCCCATCTTTTCCCATCATTTTTCCCATTATGTTTTCTTTATAGAGAAAATCTTTTAAGCAAGCTTGATGCATGGACCAATAAATGTAAGGGCTCTCCATGGGGAACACAGGTGACACCTTTGATGGAAGGACAATGGCTAGTCAATAGCGATTAGAAAAAAAAGCAAGAGAGAAGAACTGTCTGGAATATAAAGACCTGAACAAAATAAAATTAAAATTAAAAACCCACTTACCCTTAAAAATGTAATAGGATACAAAAAGTGGTCTATTTCACTATGTTAAATGAGCTACAAGTTCATGGGGAAATTTTCCTATTATATAAAGCCCCATTCTAATGTGTGAATTCTCTTGTGTATTTCCCATTTTATGTTAAGGACGTTGCATAGGAGAATTCCATAATGGATTGTACTTTATGTGCAAATCCTCCTGGACATTTTCATTACAAAAATAGAATCTGTATGAGTTTTAAATATGATGGAAATCAACTACATTGCTAATGTTCAATTCGATTCCTCCAAAAAAATGACTCTATTTGATGGCAGACAATATAGAGATTGGAAGGTTAAGGAAAGTATTAGAAGATCTCTACATTGTCTGCTGCTGCATAGATTCATTTTCTAAGGAAAGTAAATATTATCAGAGGAAGGAATATTACTTGCATACATTGGTGTTTTGAACATCAGTAGAAAAAGTGATCACTGCATGTGATATATGATATGACTATGGGAAAAAAATAAAGTGTCTTAGAAGCATCTGAATCTTAAATTTTCCTATGAAATACATACAAAATTCAAATAGCATATATAGTGCTTGCTCGTGCTGTAATTTGTCAACTGTTGAGAAAATTGGCATGTCTTTTCTGCTGATTTATTGGCTAATCCCAGCAATTCATTGTGGAAAAGGCCAACAATGAATTACAATGTAGCAGAAAAAATTAAGCTCTGCATTTTAAAAGTGCTTAACTACAGGGCCCTTTGTAACAACTTAGGAAGTTACTGCAGTTCAGAGGTAGCTGCAGCATCTTTTGGGCATGCCAGCTCTTCTTGGTAAATGGCTTGGAAGGGGATCTGCTCAACCTCCAGGTAAGCCCAGCACCTCAGCCACTCACCAGACAGAGCACCGCAGTCATCCTAATAGATGTTGACCGTCCCCAATGAACTTTAGAACAAAAGTAAAATGCAGGAGAACATGGTCTCCAGGAGAAACTGCAAGCAATGTCTCAGCCCCGCCAGCATAACAACAACATGGTTCTGTGGCTGCCAATCCTGTGTGCTGGGTTTTACTATTAGAACTGCCTGTTTAGAAGCACTAAATATGGGATAGTAAAGCCAGAAGCTACATGTGGTAGGGGATACTAGAATGCAAACAGCCAGTGGGTGATTGACAACAGCACATACTGTTGACATGCATACAGGGAGCTATTCAATCTCAGAGTGATCCCAGGCTTCCTAAGTCTTGGCAGCCTTCTCCAACTAAAAGCTTTCTATGGCCAAAACTGGTGTGAGTTGTAATTCTAACACATCTGTCCAACACCAGGTTGGAATGGCCAAACACGGTGAAGTATTCTGGACATCTGAAAGGCACCAGGCTTCTCAATTAGCCATAATCACAAACAAACTTAAAATCAGACCAGTGGTCAAAATAATTGGAGGTCTGTGTTTAGTTTTCTACCAGAAAATTGGACAACTACTTTCAGCAGGCAAAATCATTTCTGTAGTTAAATAAAAATCTACCAATCAAACTGCTGAAAGGAGATTTTTGTTCAAATAGCTTTTTCCACTGATAGGAATGATTGTCATTGAACCAGTTTGCTTGGTTGTGCCTTTTTGATGGTCAAAAGAGACAAATTATTGAGCACTCACTGTTTTAAAGCATCTTTTGATTAAAAAAAAAATTGGCCTCAGTATTGATTAGTAACGAACAGGAAAGAACAATATTGAGATTACTTGCTGTAACATGAACATCGCAATATATGATTTTGATCTGCGTTATTTTAATTATGTACAAAAAGATCACATTAATAGTTGGCTGTGCACACAGGAAAGCCAGTTTAATGCAATGGGAATTCATTTGTTCTGCTTCTCTGTAGCTGTACTATATATGTGTGTTTGTGTGTTCATTTCAAATCACATTTGCCATCACATCTGTGCTCCATGTACACAAATACTACCTCTGAAAAAAATGTTTTTTAAAAAATCAGTTGGTGGTTCAGAAATGTTTTATTTTGGTATCTAAAAAGGTATTCTTTCTCCATGCTGTGCAGTCTGTTTCATTTGAAGCTGATTGCCTGTTGCAGTCTACAGTGGTACAGTAATTGGGTTGCAAACCTTTTTTTTTTAAGCTGCATAGTTCAGTAAGTCTATAAAAAGCACGTCAGAGAGTCACATGCAGTGATAGCTGTTTTGTGATGGCCTAACAGCTACTCAAATGCTTTTGCAATTCCATCATAAGACCCAATATGCTTTGATCAGGCATGCAAAACATTCCAGCTGAGGATTTGTTCACCAACCATTCTAGTGTCATAACTTTGTGAAGGAAAAACAGCAAATGCTGATATTGTTGCTCCACAAAAAATTAAAGAGGACCTTTCATCCTATTTAAAAATGATTGCACTGAAGTCCAGGATAATTGATCTTTCTCTCTGTGTATGTGTGTATATGTGTGTGTGTTTCTGTGTGTGAAGGGCTGCACACTACTTCGGAAATAAGTAGGAAAAGGTTCTTCAGAGTATGTGGGAGCACAAACATAGCACCCATCTGAAACTTTTTAAAGCAGCCATGTGTTGTTTCCTGGACTTGTGCGGCTGCCAAATGATTCCATGAAAAGATACAGCTACTTTAAAGAGTAGCAGACAGGTGCTATGTTTGTGCTTCTGCATACTCCAAGCACCTTTTGGAATGAAATCCAAACACTGCAGAACCCTAATCTCAAAAGAGATTATAGAATCATCTTTGATCTATATTTAAATGTATAGCTATAGCTTTGATCTATATTTAAATGCATGTCTATATCATTCTATCATCTTTCCCCAGTATCTATGACTTTGTTTGCCTGTGTGTTTGCATGCATGGTGACCCAAAGAGAATGCAAAGAGAGAAAGAATCTGTGGAACAAATCCCATTCATAAAGACAAAGGTCAGGGTTGTCAGTCTTTTCAGCTCCAGATCTCTAAGCTAAAATTATCTTAAGAAAATCTGAAATCTGCTCAGTGAAGGAAGGCTGCCCTCATTCTTGTGCTATGCCCTGTTTTCTTTCATCAACAGAATTGCTTTCAGTATACAAGGAAGTACAAATAAGTGAAAGCCACGAATGTTATTTTTTTGTAGAAATTATGGTAATCAATTCCATCTGAGAAGTCACCAGCCCAATTCAGGCATAACCTTAATCAACTGTTTTGTGCTCTCTGTCATAAGAATGAGTCTACATACACTTGGGCTGTCCTGGTTCTCCAGTTCCTCCCCAATACAAATTAAAAAGTTAAAATATTGCAGGATGGTTCAGCAGGAAGCTGTTCCCCTGTAATGTCTGAACACAAAGGACTTACTACTGCTAATTATAATGACTGAAACCAGGGTATAAAGACAGTTCTATCCTAGTTTATTTTAGAAATAATATTTAACCATGTTTAAACAAGAAGTCTCAAATGAACTACAAGAACCTATTTCTGTCTAAGTTTATGTATGTATGCCATAAAGGGCATGTGACTGTTCACCACTGCAGCAATGATGTGGCATGAGCATTATATGTTCCAGTACTTTTAATGGCCCCTATCACCCACTATCATCTGTCAGTGGTTGCATTCTACTATCCCTGGCTTTTATGCAAAAGCTTGTATTATGGACCTTACATGTCCTTGTTCTTCTCCTCCTCCTCTGGGGCTCAGATTCCACAGAAAAGATTCTGAGGTATCTTGTCCACACATCTGTCAGTCAGAAACAATGGATGAATGTGTGGACTACCCTTGAATCAGAGTGCCAGCTGGGAATATGGCATTAGAATATAAGGCTGCCATGGAGAGAATTTCCACCCACAGTTTCACGTCCATGTGCCTCCCCTAACCTGCATCAACCTGTTGCCAAGGCTCCTGGAGGCCATTAACTGGAATGGTGGTGAGTATTGCCACTGGCAAGAGCATTAACAATTGGCATATAGCTCAGAAGAGGCAGGAAAAGCAAAGATATATGGTTGCACCTACATATTTGGATTTCCCTGTCCTTTACCTCCAACAGAGACTTGTGGGTTTATGCCCAGATTCTGTGGTGACCATCATAAGGTCCCTGGCTACATTGAGCTGATTCACCTTTCTTTGGTAACATAGCCACTTTTGCACTGTGGACTCACCCTTGTCCACATCCTCACTGCTATCAGCAGCACGAGGCATACTTGTTCTTAGACCAGACCTTGGTTCTTCTTCCTGACTCTCCTTTTCTGCTAAGACACATTATTGTGTGTAGGGGACCTCTGGTGTATAGGTTGCTTATGGGGCTCTGCTCCCTTTCTAGGATATCCTGCAGCATAACTCTTTTTTTCTTATCTCCATCTTCCTCTTAATTGCTCAATTTTTGTAAAGATGTTGTGTGATCCATGAAGTTCCTTGAGGATGTGATCAAAAAAGTATGTGACCCCCTGAAGGGTATTCTTATTTCTCTTGTGCCAGGACAGGTCTTCACCCTTCTCCCTTTCCGTTTCCTCCTCTGAATCTATAAATTCAGACACCAGCCCTTTGCTGTCATCTGAGATTGATAGAAAGGTTGTGGGACAGTGCCTAGATAGCTCTGTACATTTGGACATACTTGGCCATACTAAATTATATATACAGTCCACCTTGCCTTAAGCTCTCAGAGCAGAGAGATACAGATGTTACTTTAGATCATGTCTCCACTTACAGGGTTTTACATGGCTTCTACACACACACACACACACACCTTTATGGATCAATGGTGGCCAATGTTTCCCTATCCCTCCTCTGGGGAGGAGGAGAGAATGGGGTAGAAGTCATGTAGAACCCCTGACATGGCACGACAAAATGTAACATCTGTATCTCTGCTCTGAGAGCTTAAGGCAAGGTGATCTATATGGACCATCCTCATAGCCTCTATGTATCCCTTCCTATAAGCTGATGAATGCCAGAACCTGGATAGCTTCTAAAATTAATGCATTGTATATAGTGATCAAAGTGTGAAGGTCTATGAGTTCAATTCCTGGTAAAGGGTTTGAATTCCATAGAATAACATCTGGCTACCCACATCTGATGATTCCCAATAAGGATGAAACCAGTGACATGGTGCCACCTGGTGATCAATGTATCTGAAAAAACTGAGCATACTGTGAACCCTGGACATTCTTGGAGTCTTCTTAAGAGATGGCTTGGGAAATTGGGTGGAAAGGGGACTAGCTATTGATGATGTTGCTACTTTTGTCACCGGTTGCATATCCTACGAGTACATCTCTCTGTTCTAGGAGAATGATTCCCAATTGATCGTAGTGAGATCTGGTACTTAGGGTGACCTCCTTGAACTGATGAAGACTTCCATTTTTTCAACAATCCATCCTGGTATCCTCTTGCTTCCTTTTCTGGGTTGCCTGTTGTATCTCTTCACCATTTGATGAGAGAGATGTCCTTCACACTGTCCCGAGTTTTTTCACATTTATTCTTAAGCATGAATAAAGGGGATTCTTGTGTCGATATGCATGGGGAAGATTGGACACTTGGATCAGAAAGCATTCTCTATGAATACTGGGGCTTGGGGACTGGGTTATTTTCTCTCCATAGCCGATAGCTCATGCAGAATGGCTGATTATCATGGCCACAGTAGTATTGAGGCTATGGTATTGTATGGGATCTAGGTTCTAGCACTGTTGACTAACTTGCAGCAGAGGATCAGTGGGGCTATGCTTTGTGTGAACGGGAAGGGATTCACACTGCTATGCTTGCCAGACTGTGTAAAAGTGGAGATTATATGGTTTGACTTCAGAAATGATGGTAATGAAACTGGATGTATGAGTTGCTGTGGAGATGGCTGTGGCAGACAGATGGGAGATCTTATCCAGGCAAGGCTGGAATCTCCTGGTACCTTTGCTGTAGGGACATCTTCTGCTCTTCTGGATCTTGCCAACCATGGCTATGTCCTTTCTTGGGGAGTTGCTGTTTGAGATCCTGGTGGGAGGGTGTGTGAACCTTTTCAGAACTTAATCTCAAGACACTCTGCTCTGGGCTTTATCTCCTTGGGAGTCCATGAGGGGCACAGCATATGCTGCAACCAACATGAAATTCATTTAAAAGGTTGGCCTTTGCATAAAAAGTCTTGCAAGACTCGGTAAGACTTGTGAGATTTGGTGACCTCATGAGATTGTAGGCATTTTAATTAAAAAATAATGATTTTAGGGTGCTGTAGAAGCCATCTGAAAGAGTCATCTGTGCCATGCTGCTTGGCCTACCCGGTGATCCTCAAAGCTGAGAATGGTCTACAAAAAAAGAAAACCTGGGGAACCACAGTTTCAAACAAATCACTGTAGTGGTCTCTTTTCAGCACTAAATTCTCCCCCCTCCCCCAAATAAATGCCACATGGATCAGTTTGTATCAGACCTTACCATGCAAAATGCATTCAGATTCTGCATTAGGATAGTGAGCACACAATAATTTGGGCTGCGATTCAGTTTTACATTCTATTAAACTTAATGGGACTTCTCAATAGGCATATAGACATGAGTTGGTAGCCTACAATCCTAAAATGCTTAACCGAGTGAAAGTAACATTAAAATAAGTAGACTTTACTCTAGGTGCTAGTAGCATTAGGAGCAGCATTCTTATTTATCCTGCAGTCTTAAGTAACTGCACGTAAAAACATAAGATAAAACATCAGAACTATAACATACTACAGTAGTTACAGCATCACAAACTAAAAGCCTATGATATCTAAAGTAGCAACATCCATGCATTCAAATTGGTAGGTAAGCATTTATACCATTTCACTATTGACGTAAATGTTGTGTAAAGGATTTTGCTGGGCACTTCCTGTCTCTGCTGGACTTTTGTTTATTACTACAACACTGGGACAGGCCACTCTGCCAAGACAAGTCCGAAAAAGAGACTTGATCATATTCTGGAGAGAAGGAAGCAAGGAGAAAAATCAACACGTTGCAGTTTCTTTAACATATCTAAAAGGGGCATTAGGCTTAGGCTACCTCAGTGCCACCTAGTGGAAAATGTGCAGTCAAAATGCTCAAGATGAACCACTACGACACTGAAATCTATATAAAAGAAAATAATGTTCTTTGTGAAATGTAATCTGTGTTGGCAAAGCAAACAGCATCACTTGAGATTTATGGATGCCCACACAAATGTTAAATGGATCATGGCTTCTGTGCAATTCATAGAATAATTGCACAACAGGTATGGCATGACTAAATGCAAGAGTTAATATTAAATAAAGGTTTGTCATATTGATGTTGGTTTTGTATTTTTGGATGTCTTCCTTCTTTCTTTTAGAAAGTATACTTTCTACACCCACTGCTTGCTTGCAAAGAAATTATTATGTTGGGCATCCAGTCTCTCTTCTGTTGTCTTGGACAATTTTCACTATCCACTGATTTATTAGCAGAATTCCCTGGGTTATATAGGGAGAAAAAACAAGGGGAAGGGGATATTTTCCTTCTTTCCACAAATATGGGGTTCTGTTCATTTATCGCATCCCTTTTACCTGCCTACCTTTTATCTCTAAAGAAGCAGAGAAGAGCCAGAATGCCTAGGAGCTTTTCTTCCTTTCTCTCTCCCTCTCACCACCACTTACTTGCTGGATCACAAACTGTTAGTTTGAACCAATCATGCATCCAAATGGAAGTAGAAGCACGCCCACTATGCGCATGGCACTGCTTTCAATGGAAAGTACAACCCAGTGGCAATCTGGGGATGCACATCTAAGTCTTCCCCCCTTTGAAAACAATGTGTATGGGGATACTACATCTCCACTTGAATGACCATCCAATTTGATTCACAATCCTTAGCAGTTGAAGGTGGTGATTCCTTTCACAGTTGGAAGTTGGAGTTGAGATTGGAGAATTTCCATGCAAGATTCTACCACCTTGAAAGACAGAGGGGGTGGAGTTGCATTCTTGAGGATACTTATTTCCCAAGGCTGGTTTTCCTGTTAGCAGAAGCACAGAGGAAAAATAAACTGCAGCCCAACTGATCAGGTCTAACAGCCTTCAGTGAAACAGAAATAGCACTGGGCAAAGTTACAACAGAAAACAAGTTGAGCATCTGAAGCAATGCGGACCAGCTTCTTGGCAGGAGAAAATAGCTTGCTACCTTGGTGTGATCTCTTGCCTGTTGCTGCTCTGACATTTTACCTCTTTACAAAGTTTTAAACTTCAACTTGTGCTCCTTCAGCTTTGTTCCCTAACAGGTAACAGTTGGGTCCGCTCAACAGCATTCTGCTAACATGAAACTTGTAGGTAAGCTTCTGCCTTCAAGCATACATCAGAATTTGGCATGTGTGTATAAGAGTTATTTTTGAAGTATTGTAGACTTTTTCTAAATACATTAGAAGTCCCTGAAATCAAGTATAACCTTCCCACCCTCCTCCCTTGTCCCATTTTGATTGATTGGTTATGTGTCATCAAGTCATTTTTGACTCCTAACGACCACATATGATGATCTATCCCTAGATCCCTTGGCCTTTCAGGTCTTCCAATGGTGCACTCATCGCCACTGTAACTGAGTCTATGCACCTTGCTGCTGGCAGCCCTCCTCTTCTCTTTCCTCCCACCTTTCCCAGCATTACAGCCTTTTCCATAGGGCTCAGTCTTTGCATAAAGTGTCCAAAATAGGAAAATTTGGGCCTGATCATTTGTGCCTGTAGTGAGAACCCTGGGTTGGTTTGTTCAATGATCTGCAAATAGGACACTGATTTTACAAAAAGGGGGTGTCACTAATCACTAGTACTGAAGAAGCCATGAGCCTTATCCAGGCATTCACCTGAATACAGGAAAAGATCAAAGAGAGAGAGAATGGGGGCGACAGTGCAGGCCTCCCCCCCGCTTTCAACCTTCATGTATACATGCAGGAGGTTGGAAGGTGAGCTATGCCCATGTTTTGTTGAACAGAAATACAACTCTCTACATAATTTAGAACCTAAATAAAGCACAGCCCTGGACTTTACAGACAGCTATGCTTGCATTCAAATAAACCCAACTTCATTTAGACATGCTGGAATATCTGGAGAGTGGTATGGGAGGATCTCATACTCTCATCCCATTTTGAGCTCTTTCCACATTAAACCAAATGCCTCAATGGGGCTAATGTTGTAGCTATAATTCAGAATTAGAACCTCCATAGCAGAACTTTTTCCACTGAACTCTAAGAAAAACTCAGATGATAACAGATTTCTCAGAAGTTTCATTTGACATTTAGGAAATTTTGGGATAGTTGCTAGAATAAATAACGGATTCCTGTTTAATGTTCAAGTGGGAGTGGGTCCTTCCCCTTCACTCTGCATCCCTGATTTCTCGCACTCACACATACTCTCAGAAAGCTAATCTTGAAAACTAGCAGAACTCTGGGTTGTCTTGGAGGTAGCTATAATGAAAGGTATGCACTGCACACTGGAGATTTCCTTGATGCCAAAAGCTGATATCCTAAAGGCCACATCAGAATAGTACTAATCTCTTAGCTGTTTCCAGAGATCACTGACAGAATACCATGGAGTAAGCATGACAGAAATCTGATGGCAATGTTGAACAAGAGCTCAAGAAACATCATACCACTTAAGGTAGTCTTTTCCTCTGTGTATACAGGTGAAACTCGAAAAATTAGAATATCATGCAAATGTCCATTTATGTCAGTATGGCAACTCAAAAGGTGAAACCAATATATGAGATAGACGCATTACATGCAAAGCAAGATATGTCAAGCCTTACTTTGGTATAATTGTGATGATTATGGCATACAGCTTATGAAAACCCCAAATTCACAATCTCAGAAAATTAGAATAGTGTGAAAAGATTCAATATTCTAGGCTCAAAGTGTCCCACTCTAATCAGCTAATGAATCCATAACACCTGCAAAGGGTTCCTGAGCCTTTAAATGGTCTCTCAGGCTGGTTCAGTAGGAATCACAAGCATGGGAAAGACTGCTGACCTGACAGTTGTGCAGAAAACCATCATTGACACCCTCCATAAGGAGGGAAAGCCCCAAAAGGTAATTGCAAAAGAAGCTGGATGTTCCCAAAGTGCTGTATCAAAGCACATCAATAGAAGGTTATGTGGAAGGGAAAAGTGTGGTAGAAAAAGGTGCACAAGCAGCAGGGATGACCGCAGCCTGGAGAGGATTGTCAGGAAAAGGCCATTCAGAAGTGTTGGGGACTTTCACAAGGAGTGGACTGAGGCTGGAGTTAGTGCATCAAGAGCCACCACACACAGATGGATCCTGGACATGGGCTTCAAATGTCGTATTCCTCTTGTCAAGCCGCTCCTGAACAACAAACAACGTCAGAAGCGTCTTACCTGGGCTACAGAAAAAAAGAACTGGTCTGTTGCCCAGTGGTCCAAAGTCCTCTTTTCTGATGAGAGCAACTTTTGCATCTCATTTGGGAACCAAGGACCCAGAGTCTGGAGGAAGAATGGAGAGGCACACAATGCACGATGCTTGAAGTCCAGTGTGAAGTTTCCACAGTCTGTGTTGATTTGGGGAGCCATGTCATCTGCTGGTGTTGGTCCACTGTGCTTCATTAAGTCCAGGGTCAACGCAGCCGTCTACCAGGAGATTTTGGAGCACTTCATGCTTCCTTCCGCAGACGAGCTTTATGGGGATGCTGACTTCATTTTCCAGCAGGACTTGGCACCTGCCCACACTGCCAAAAGTACCAAAACCTGGTTCAATGACCATGGGATTACTGTGCTTGATTGGCCAGCAAACTCGCCTGACCTGAACCCCATAGAGAATCTATGGGGCATTGCCAAGAGAAAGATGAGAGACATGAGACCGAACAATGCAGCAGAGCTGAAGGCTGCTATTGAAGCATCCTGGTCTTCCATAACACCTCAGCAGTGCCACAGGCTGATAGCATCCATGCCACGCCACATTGCGGCAGTCATTGCTGCAAAAGGGGCCCAAATCAAGTACTGAGTACATATGCATGCTTATACTTTGCAGAGGTCCGATATTGTTCTATTTCCAATCCTTGTGTTATTGATGTCATGTAATATTCTAATTTTCTGAGATTGTGAATTTGGGGTTTTCATAAGCTGTACACCATAATCATCACAATTATACCAAAGTAAGGCTTGACATATCTCGCTTTGCATGTAATGCGTCTATCTCATATATTGGTTTCCACTTTTGAGTTGCCATACTGACATAAATGAACATTTGCACGATATTCTAATTTTTTGAGTTTCACCTATAGCTCAACTCAAGAAGTTTCCATCAAGACTTATCTCAGCAGCTCAGCCAAAACATTCTCCCTTCAAAGATAAAGGGGCTTCCTTGCTGATAAATATGCCTAGCTGTTGGATCACTAGCAATGTATGCTTTATATTTCTTTAAATACTAATGAACCAATTTATTGGCAGGATTTATTTCATAAGGGCTCATGTAGGTTTAATGCTGGTATTTTCATTCATTTTCATTAATCAAATTTCTCCATATGTTTTTTAAATTATTTTTACCAGGAATAGAAGCTCAATAGTCACTTTTCTCCCCACTCATTCACAGCTTTTCCAAAATGAGGTTATAAAACAGACATTATATGTGATTTCTGAGAATATGGTAATAATTTTATGTGTGTGCACTAAATCAATGAATTCTGAACATAATTGTAATTAATTTTAAATTGACTGCAGCATTATAAACTCCAGATTTTAATCTAAATTCAAGGAGATCTATGTGAGTGGACTGAAAACTGGAGAGTTTTTAATTATTTTATCCTTAAATCATATCAGGAGGCCCAGAATGAACTGAATTAACTTGTTGAAGGGAAATACATTATTCATTGGCTTTCTTCTCCCCAAACATTTGGAATTCAGCTCTTCAATGACACCGTTACCTGAAAATCTTGAAGGAAAATCATTGAATCCAAGTAACGCAAGCATGGATTAAAAGGCCATATCTAGTGAAGGGATGAGAATGTATTTGAAACCTAAGCTCACTACTGAAAAAGCAGCCTTTAATTTCTTCCTTCCTTCTTCTATAACAAACTGAAGTCAGCTTACTCCTTCCGCATCCCTGTTTCATGTCATTGATTGCTAAATGGAATAGAGTGGGGTAGGTTATGGAAGGGCAGACAAGGATATTATCAACCTATCACATTCTGAGTTCAACCACATAGGAACAGTTTTGTGTTTCTGATAGCATCTACATCAGGCCGTACATTTCTTCAGAATTATAAGTGTGTTTGACCTGCACTGTTTTGTTCAATTCTAGGTCTCATTTGTAGCTATGGGGGAAAAATAGGGAGAAACCTGTAAATGCAGATGTTATGAAGAGCTGCAGTACTCCAAGGTGTGCCTTTCTGTCCAAAGCTGTTTTCATTAAAATTAAAATTTCAGTATTAATTTTTTAATCTGTAAAACTTCCTGTAATTTCAGATCAATAAATGTATGTTTATATTCTTGAGGATGCTTTTTGTAGCTTTCTAGCCCATGATGTAATTTGTCTCAAGACTTCCAAACAGTGTCACTTCACTGGACAGAACAAACCTCATGGCCATCCTTTCTATCCATCCACCCAGTGTCACTTCTTTTTGGTACCACTGCAGGATCCACATTAACAAAGACTTGTACTAGCAAAGAGTTAAAAGCTTTTCTTGTGTTTTTACTGGGTTGTAAAAGGAACTGCTGGAGCTGATCAATGACCACTGTTAAGACCTGGAAACCAATTATAAACTTGAAATTTGTGATGAACAAAGCTCTGAAACACTGGGATGAAAACTACTGAATTAGTTCAGTTCATTAAAATCATTAATAGTCATGAAATGAAAACCACCAGAGTCCAAAAAGGCTTAATGCCCTATCCATATTAATTAGATGGGAGCAAATCTGAAGTGAAAAGCAGCACATGCTTTGTAGAATTAGCAATTGCTCTCTGCAGACTACACAGATCTCTATTAAAATTCAGTTTAATTAAAATTGATCACGTTAAGAAACTGATGTGGTTAATTAACTGAATTCCTAGACTTCTTTTCATACTTTTCACAGAAGCATTGTATGCCGCTTTTCTGGATGACAGCTTGCATTGCACAGTGAAAATGTTGATTTCACAAATTAACTCTGAATATTCCTTAGAGTGGTTCTGGACCCACAAAACAGAAAAATGAGGACTCTAGACTTGTGAAAAGTCCATCTGAAAGAAAAAACAAGGCAAAAATAATTATTGATTGCTTTCCTTAAGAAATCAAAATAAACATATGTGTGCAAGCCCATCTAAATATTTCTAACTCAGAATCAAAAGAAAACCAAGCTGTCAAAAATAGGGATGTCAGACTCACAGGCTCATTGCAAATCCCACATCAGAAAAAACATATATTACAAATGTGGGAATACAGAAATGCAAATTGCTGAAGAATTCTCTGCTTCATCCCAGTAATTAGAATGCATGTTCATTCTAGAACTTATATGAGGCCTTGGTATTGTATGTATCAGGGACCTTGGAATAGGAGTTCCATGAAAGTAATTTATGTTCAACGTATTTCATAATTCCCAAGGCACTATCCAAATGGTGGTTGGGTGGGGAATGGAACCCTAAAAGATAGCTAATGTTCCATATTGAACAACTAGGAGTCAGATTATACACACTCTTGATGCATAGCACTGAGCTTCCTTTGAAGATCATCAACACAACCACACATGGGAAATTAGGAATGAAGAAAAAGCATTGTACTCCCACTCATCCCAGTTTGCAAGTAAAGCACCACTAAGGCCACACAGCATTGCTTCTGAGTACAAGTACTTTAATAAAAAAGTGCCTTTCTTTTCTTCATGGAGAGCTGGTGCACATATTAGGTCTATCATGTTAAGGCTGTTGTCATTATGGTTTGAGACCACAAGTTCTGGTCATGGGACATAGGAACCATCTGGAATGGATGGCATGAAGTACACCTTGTACACTTCTGTTCAAATGACTAGACTACAGGGACATTAGCCAGATCAAGAAGAAAATGTTTAAATAGCAATTAGCCAGAGTAGCTCCAATGACGCCACCTGATTTTTAGAAATGTGTCTGCATATTGCTAGTTACTGTATGTTGATTTTTAGAGCAATGTATTATAATTACATTATTGCATTAGTAGCGTGACTTTAGTGAAACATTCCAATATCTTTTTCCAGGGTTTATTAGTCTATTGAACCCTGTAGCATAAGCTCATATAACATCACATTTAGCAGTAATTGTTTAATTGTGAGTCATTTTAGATCCTCTTTTACTGGATCTTTTCTAGCCATACCCATCCGTTTCTTTTTAGAACTGACTAGAATGCGCAGCATATGGCTGACTCTATTCCCCAGTGGCCAAACCTATTCAACCTATGACCCGGGTCAATGCAATGACTGTACTTCAAGCAATGTAAAATATACATGTTCAGTGGCTTTCCTGATCCCTCACGGCCCAGGACTTCTAATCATGGGAAACAGGAATTCAAAACTGATGCAGTGCAGAGTTAAATGGCTTTAACGACCTCTTCAGAAACTTGAATATTAAAAGTAAGCTATTGAATGGAAGCAAAGTAAAAAGGACAATAGCAAGAAGGTCCCAGGATACAATTTATTTCTTCTTACTGGTTTGTTTTCTCAAATAAGGCCAGGCTAAATAATTCCATTAAATTGAAACCCTTATTCTTCATGACTTTCCTTCTGATAATTTCATGCAGTGGTTTAAAATAAGACATATTGTTGATATTATTCACTCTCATCTTGTAAGCCATTACTTCATCCTTCCAATAATTATATCAATTTAGCTTCATCACTACCACTCCTTTGGCCATATCCCCCTTTTAAAGAAACAGATGTAAGAAGCACATCATTAATTAAAATACTGCATAAAAAAGGAGTTAGAGTCCTTAATAGGAATATAAGAAACTGTTATACCAAATTATCTGAGAACTGATGGTTTGCATTAATACTGAGATTGATAATATTGTCCAATTTCATGAAAGTTTTTTTTCCCTGTGAAAAACACTTTTTTTAAAAAAATAATTTTTAGAATGTTTTAGGCTTGATTTATTGTGTGAAATGGTGAATGGTATCATCTGAACATGAATGTGTTGCTTCCCTTGGGATCTGATTAAATTAAAGACCTGGGACTCTGCATACTATTAGACAGATTTTTTTTTTAAAATAAAGTATATTCATACACAATCCTTACCCATCACCCAGAGTGCAAGAACCACACAGTCCTGGCATGAACATTTTTATTTTTCTCGCTTTAAAAAAAATGTTAAAAGCAATTATTTTCCAGCAAGTTGAACAAGAGCAATAAAAATGAAGAATCAACTGGGGCACATTTCTAGTCTGTAGCCTGTGCAATGCTTTGGATTCATTTCCAAAAAGGTGCTTGGGAGGATGAACATCACCCTTGTCTGTGGCCCTTTTTATGTTTTCCTGGAATCATGTGGCAGTTGCAGGAGACTGCTATGTAAGCCTGGGAAAAGATGTGGCTGTTTTAAAGAGTTGCAGACAGATGTTACATTTGCGCTCTTAAGAGCATTTTCCAAAGTGCTGCCTAGTCTTAGTAGCTTGCATGTTTGGTAAGCAGTAAGTATTCCATTAGACAGCCTTTGTGTGCAAGTCTATCTTCATTCAGATCTAAATGTGTTCCAATCCAACATAGCAACAATGCAGAATACATTTCAGTACAAGCAAGCAAGAAAGCCACACTGGGAGGAAAACATATTGACCCATTTGGTTAAGAAAAGATAAATTTATTCTAGTGTAGCAGGTAAAACACTGTGGCTCCAAGGTTTTGTTGGACTACAATATCTATCAGAATTGTGAAAGATCAGGAAACATGGTTCTTACAATCCATCAAAATCTACAGCTTGCTCTCTGGAGCAAGCCCTGGATTGGTGTGTGTGTGTATTGCTATTACTTTATTTTAAATATATATTTATCACTTTTTTGTGCAAAGAGGACTTTACTGACAAATTTAATACAACTAATGTAATGAAACCTAACTTAACCAAAATTCACAGCCGTTAAAAACTCATAAAATACTCTGAATGTCCTACAGCATGTAAAATAACTACCTACTGGCATAGCAGAAGAATGTCATAATATACTTGGTTATTGTTATCATTGATGGATTAAGCATGCCTGCAGTGAGTAACAATATAAGATCACAGGCATGCTTAATTAACCAATTATTACATTTGGGCTGTTGTATATATTATAATTCTTGCAGACTCACTAGTGAATTTTCCTGGAAATTAAGCAAGCAGCAGAAATTCTGCTCCTGCTATGCATCTTTCTTCATTATTATTATCAATAGAAAAGGCACAACAAATCATGTTTAATTTCATTGGAGAGATATTTCCAAAAGTCTTTGGACAAGTATGATGAAGGGATGGACAATCTTTGGTACTCAGAAACTATACTTCATTGCTTTGGAGGTATATTAGAACAAAAGTGAGCAGAGAGATGAAGTACAACAGACTTAGATTTTTTTCCAGAAAGGGGCGGAAGAACATTTTTCTTTTCGAATTGCATCAAGCCTGATTTAGGGCTTTCAATATAGTTTATGTGAATTTCCTGCCTTAACATAGCAGTAACAAAAAAGTGAACTGTGAAATCTCAGAAAGAGTTCTTGAGATCAGATGTTAACTCCAATCACAAACCCTCTTGTTAAAATCTAAAAATAATAAGTTTTACCATTTCCCACTGTATTTATGCTTAATAAATCTTAATTCCATTTCCAATGTTACTGTCACTATTTTAAGGTTTTGTTTTGTTTTGTTTTGTTTTGTTTTGTTTTGTTTTTTGACTTTCAATAAAATGTGTTATTGGTAATAAAACTATGATTTATTCTGTAAAATTAGGCACAGGCAAAGACAGGCAAGATTTGTTGTGTAAATGGCATATAAGCAATGATGGAAGAAGAGGCCTTATAAATATAGACAATGGTCTTGATCCAGTGAATAATCCATGAGCACGTGGAGGTTCTTTAACCCAAGAACCAGGTGCATATAAAAATACCCCTCTTCTCATCTTCTGACCCACTATAGATAAGCAGCAAAAAAATAAAAGCCAAGCTTTTGAAGTTCGCTTTTTCCCACGTCGAGGGAAGAAAGGACACTTGCTTGCAAAACTTTATAGCAGGCTGGGGATATCTGGGAAACAATGCCAGATATTTTCCTTAGCTTAGAAGGACACTTAGTGTGCATGCTTTGAACTGATTCATAAAAGCAACCTGCTTTTTCAATGCCACCTTGAAATAACAAAGCTGCTGCTTCAAGCTTGAAAACGCTCAGGCTGCTTAAAGAATAGCAGAGAGATGCTGCGTTCACATGAGGTCTGAAGCAGTTCTCCCACCTAAATTTTGAAGCACGGGCAACCCTAGCGCTTACTACCAGAGGTGAGCGGAGATGGGTGGCAACTTGAGGGTAGGCCTTTCAGTTCTGGCAAACTGTTCCTTTTCCCTTCACAGAAAGGCTACTTGATGCTAACTCAGTGGTTTGGGTGCAGTCCTCATTTCCACTTTGTTTCTTTCTGTTTGCTGAAATGATTTTTATTTGCTTTGCAGACTTTTTATACTTGTGTTCATCATTAGATATACTGATAACAGGATTTAGATTTTTCATTTGTTTAGTCAATGGTAACACAAACCATCAAACCACACCTGTGATCAATTGCAGGCAGTTTAAGCAAGCAGTGGTCACCACACATTCACTTTGGGAGTGTGTTGAGGAGGGATGAGAAGCTGTTCAGGTCAATAGGTACTATTGGCACAGCTGCAGCAAACCAAACTTTTTTTTTTTTAACTACAACATTAACAATTAAAATAATATGATTGAAATGTCATGAGAGCTTATGTGAAATTATGAAGAACTTGGACAGTTTGGACACCTCATAAGATTTCAGTCATTTCACTTGTAAAACAATTGTATTTATTTAATTAATTTGCCATCCAGCAATTTTATAAGTGCTTTTTAAGAGAGTCATGGGCCCAGTGTAAGATCCCTACCAAGAGTCTAGGGAGACAGAAGAGATACTTTGCCAGCTTTATCTACATTCAGATTCTTCCATTTCAGCTGGAGCAGAATGTAATTGCTCAAGTCCATTTTGGGCATGCAGCCACATTCTCCAGCCTGGTTTTAAAATGTTGGACTAGAACATGAGGGTCATATGATACCAGTTTTGAACCAACTGTAGCACAGTGGTTTCTAGACCCAATTCAAAGTACTTATTTCAACCTTTGAAGATTTAAACAATTTGGGCTTATGCTCTTTTGAACCATCTTTTGTACTGAAACCAATATGAGAAGTCCTAGTCATTGATGCAGATTCATCTTTGTCAGGGACTAGAGGTAGAACTTTCTTGATGGTGGGCTTTTCCCTGTCAGTTCTTCCATTCTTCTGAAAAAATGTTTTAAAGTATAAAAACAGTGAGAGACATATACAAGTTCTTTACAATTTCAGATTTCTCACTTTTGACCTTTAACTGAAATGTTATTCTTTTATACTGTATATTGCTGTGGTCATTTAAGTTTTTGAATTAGTTTCCTAAATTTGTTTAAAATTTATTTTATAAATTTGTTCTGTTTATGTGAATAGGTTGATAGATACAGATATATAATTCTAAGCTGCCTTTGGGAAACCACAGTTTTCAAAGTTTATAAAACACATACAGTATTCCCCATTGATTCTACTAAAATGTACATAGTACATAGTACAATAGGTGTACTAAACAAGACTTTTGAGCTACTTCCATCATGAAAATCAGGGCAGCTACATACAAATAAATCGTGTAGTCCTCACACCTACTATATCACATGAGAACCAGGTAACTATAAAATCAGTGGTAACCTCGCATGTGTGAGCTTCATGGATGAATGTCATAAGCTTACTTATTCAAGAATAAAACCAGGAGTATTCGATGCTGAGATACCCTAGTTATCAACATAAAAAACAGTGCTTCAAGTAGGGTGCCATCCATACATGAGAGATCAGCAGGACTGGAAGGAACCCGAGAGTTGAAGAAGCTTGTACACATACAACTGCACACAACTTCAAGGGGGACAAAAAGTTCAGGGAAGAACTCACAATGAACAAAAGATGAGGAGTCATCCTGTGTAAAGTTAGAATGGAATCACTAATATGGAGGAAAATGGGGGGAAAACAAATCAGTATGTAGTAAGAGAAATGATGTAGTATAAAGTATAGAAGACTTTGTACTGAAATATTTTATACTGTGGGTCTATCTATATATTTATAAAAACAACATTTAAGTACCACTGCATATTTTCTAACATTTCTTTCTATCTGCTGCTATGAATAACAACCATCTCCAGGGGCTACAGAACTGCAATTATTTGTCTCATTATCTTTTTTAAGTGAAACTATTGATTTTTCTACACCAGAAACTCATACCCAGAGATTATTAAGAAATAATTCTTTTTTTAAAAAATCTCCAAACTCTTAAGGGCAGTTCTATACTTTAATAATGAAGTTACTGAAAGTGACATCACACATTTTTTAGTCGGGAATACAGTTGATTGATCATTGTCACCTCTGACCATTTTAAGGGTTAATTTTCCTCTGACTATTACCTCAGTATGCTATCCCATGGGAATTTAACTGAGCAAGATTTTGCCTTGGAGATGGATGATCAGCAAAAAGATATTGATCTGAAGTCACTTCAATCACTGTTTTTCCTTTTATTTCTCTGAAGTACCTCCAGTAATTTGATGAAGCATCAACCAAAGCCAACCATTAAATTACTTAGAAAATTGTAATACTGCCTTTAATCTTGTGTTTAAAATAAAGAGTGATAGAAGGGAAGGGAAGGGAAGGGAAGGGAAGGGAAGGGAGGGAGGGAGGGAGGGAGGGAGGGAGGAAGGAAGGAAGGAAGGAAGGAAGGAAGGAAGGAAGGAAGGAAGGAAGGAAGGAAGGAAGGAAGGAAGGAAGGAAGGAAGGAAGGTGTTTAAGATTCTCATAGGAACAGCCGTTATATTATTTCAATACTTCATGGATTAATAGTTTGGCTAAGTAGTTTGTTATACAGGCTTCAGTTATTTTAGGTATGTCCTATGCTTGAATTACACAGAATTTTCTTCATGCAGAAAATGTGAAAAGCCTGCTTCTGGCACTGAAATATTTTAATGACTGACAAAATCCCCATACTCTGGATTATTTTAGAAGTCTAACTGTAGCTTTTCCAAGAAATGAGGTACATCTAGTTATATAGTAAGATTTGTGGCCAGGAACATTAGTGTATAAATCAGCAATTAACCTGATACTAAAGTAGACTTATGCAGAATATTATGCATTTTCTCCTGAACCCCAAAATTTTAAATATTTTTAAACAGTGTATTTTTAAACCAAATACCTGTGCTCTCTGCTTAATTGAGCACTGTTCCAAAAATGCAGAATAAGGATATCTCTTTCTTCCTCTTTTATTACTTTCATGTACAGAAAAAGAAAACAATGCATCACCCAAAAATACATACACCTGTGTGCATATGAAGACACCTAAGGGGGGGGGGAACCTCAGTTTTTAAACAAGTTAAACTTTAACCACAGAGAATCATCCTGGTTAGTTTTCCTTTCAGCTATAGTCTTTAATACATTAATTTTCAGTTTCATAAGTTTCATTACAACATATTGTATAACATCTAAAACGAGCTGCAAATCATTGGGTTTTCAGCCAATAACTCTATATCCTCTGAATACAAAAGAACATGCACAGTCATATCAACCCTACCTCTAATATCACCTTAAGCAGTCTTTATATATTTATCCATAAACACACTAAACAACTAAGAGGACGACACCCATGTTTGTCTTACACCTACTCAGTGTTGAACAATTCCCTAAGCATTCCATTTATCCTCTCTCATCCTCTACTTTTATTATCTTTATTACTCTTGTTCACTTAGTAATTAATCTTCATCTTCATATTTGCACAAAACATTCCATAACTCAAACCTATTCACTTTATCACGAGCTTTCGCTACATCAGCAAAAGTAAAGTAAACATTGCTTGTTACATGGACTGGTTTCTCAGTTATTTGCTGAAGTTTCCCCAGTTTTGCTCATTCTATTATCTCATGGCCTTTTGACCAGAACTCTAACAAACAGCTTAACAGGCACCCTCAAACTGATCCCCTTGTTGGCTTGCATCCATTCTTGCTTCCTTTCCCTTTCTATCGAGGAATAGTCATGGCATTCTTCCGACTGTCAGGCACACATGCGCACATACATTAAACAGGTCACATAGGCACTCCATGAGCAAACTGCACCCACATTTTAACATTTCTCCAATTACACCATCTATATCTGCAGCATTCTCTGACTTCAGCTCATCCCAAGCCTTTTGATAACTTTTCATCCTTTTTAAGAGTTTCTTAAATCTTTGTATATTAATATGACTTTACAACATCCACTAACTCTGAACAGTAGTTATATTTAATGAACAGTTGTTAAAACTCACCACAAATCAAAGATGAACAAATGTGTTATTTACTTACATAATCTGAGTGATGCTTACATTAAATAACGTGCACTGAAAAAGAAGCAATGCATCTAAGAGAAATAACGAGGGTTCTGTTGAGATAATGTAGTTCTTACTATGCTCCTAACTTGAAATATACTGGCTTTTTTGACAAGTATACCATAATGGCAAAATTGCATGATTCCTAACATGAAATACCCTTTCTTCAGTTGAAAGCAATCATCTCTGAGGCCCACATTTTTATTCAACTTAATGGCAGACTAAAGAGCAGAACACATGCAGTTGGTTATATCTTGAATAAAAATATAAGTTGAATAAAAATCTCTGTCTAGTGGCCAGAAACAGCCATCTTGTTACTCCTGCTTCAACCACTCCAAGGCTTGTATTTAAGAGACATGATCCATTTGCACATCTGGGTGGTCTAAGCCACCTGCTTTTGATTTTGCTTTTAAGACGGAGGACAGAATGTACTGGAGAATGCTTTCATGTGACTGTTTTTGAAAAATAGCTCTTTTTCTTCTTACTGAACAAAATTAGGTTGGATAATCTGTTGCAGGGGAGTAAGACTTTTGAAGCAAAGTACATTGGTGAGTTTTTAAAGTCTGCACGTTAAACATTTGCAGAAATATCCTTACATTTTTAAAAATTAGGAACCAATAAAATAATGTTCCAACAAAATGCTTGCTTGCTTGCTTGCTTGTTTATCCATCTATCCATCTATCCATCTATCCATCTATCCATCTATCCATCTATCCATCTATCCATCTATCCATCCATCCATCCATCCCATTTATATGGCTGCCCATCTCACAAAAAAGTGACTCTGGGCAGCATACAATAAAACTATAAAACAGTATTATATAAAAAACAACTATTATCTAAATAATTTTAAAAATTGCAATTAAAAGCTAAGAGAGGGCAACATGTCAACAACAATGGATCCGCCTTAATACCTCGCCAGTCCCCTGGGGCCCCAGGTCTGATGGCATAACCAAGTTTTGAGGGACTTCCAGAAAAACAACAGGGATGGAGCCAGCCTCACTTTGGGGGGGGGGGGAGCATGTTCCATAAGGTGGGTTCTACGGCAGAAAAGTCCTGCCTCCTGGGTCCTGCCAATGTAGCTCCCTGGCAGGTGGGGCCGATAGCATACCTCTTCTGCCAGATCTGATGGGATGGGCAGATGTAATCATTATCCCAAAGAGGACATTTTTATTTAATTAAAAGTAAGACAGTACAAACATTAATAGGATAACAGCAACAACAACAGCTTATAATTTCCTTTATGTGTCACATTTAGAATAACAAGTAATTAACCACTAAAAGAGACATGCTATTTTTTCTTTTCTGTAGGTGAAATAAATGTTGGATATGTTAAAAAAATTAGAAGCTTTCCTTTTCATTTTTCAGGATTTGTATTCAGGAAGTGAATCTCAGGATATTACAGACATCAATTCTCTATAACAAATACAGGAAGAGTTTAATTATAACAATCTGTGATATCATTCCAGCTATACAATGATGAATTTAAGAGCATTTCATTAGTGCCATTTGGGAAAGGAAATGGGCTGATGTAGCACTCAAATATTTTTATAGTATAATCATAAATATTGTAGCACTTAAAAAAATACAGTGTAACAAAGTTTGTGATACATATACATCTCTATCTAATGGATATGTTTTGTCTTGAGGCTTGAAAGTGACAAAATAATCACCAGCTCTCCTGCACTGAAATTGGACCAGTTTTTAATTCTGCCTGATGATGGATTCTAGTGTAATTCATACAACAGGGGATAATAAAATAAACGAAAATTCATCTGGCCCAGAATGATGGAAATGCTCACTGTTATTGGCTGTTAAGTGTGCGTCTAAAGGTCCAAAGCCCTACACTTTGGAAGGCCCATGAAGTCAGCAGAGATCCTGCACTGCCTTTTGTTATCTGATTTGCTGCCCCCACTCTAAATTGCCCCCCAAATCTTGCTCCAGGTTTGTGCAGATTTAACAAGAGGGCAGAACACACTGTTTGGTCAGAACCTTTTTGGTCAGAAGGTTCAGTCAGAACCTTCTTCACCAGAAAGAGTCTGGCAGGCATGTCTACTTGAGAAAAGGACCCCTTTGAGACTCCCTTCAGTGTTAATGGGGGTACAGCAACTCTAATTCCCTGTCAATTCTTCACATTTGCACTGTGGATTGTTGGGTCTTGGTAAAATACTGTAGGAGATGTGATAAAGGAGTATGTGCCCAAGGCCAGGTTGTCAGAGCCACAAACTCTTCCTGGGCCCTGTGGTTGTTGTTGTTATTAATCAGGACAAAGGGCATAAACTTGTCAACTCATCCGCTCTTCCTTGAAATTTCATCGTTAAGCAAAAGGAGTCTGGAAAGAGTTTTGATCACCTCTTGACTTGTTCGTTTGTCCCCTAGTTTTTCCAAGGCAGAAACCTCTGCTTAATAATGTTTCTGCTTCAGGCAGCCACTTCTTATACAATGAGAAGGAAAACCCCACCTTTGAGGCTAATTTTAGGGCTAGGTTTTGGCTAGCTTGGGTGAGTTTGTTCTCGTTCTTGCCCTGCTCCTTTTTTCCCCCTAAACTCTACTCATAGCTGAAGTCATTCAGAAGAAATGCAGATTTTTTTTTCTTCCAGCCATAGGAACTATCATCTAAGACTGACTTTTGAGGCCCAGAATTATGGGTACAAGCTGCAGCAGAAAGATGATGCTTTCCCCCCTCTTCTCTCTACAATCCAGAAATAGGGATACTTTTGCATAAGGTCCTCCCCCTTAGCACACATGTGTATGAATGCTACTTTCTGTAAATCAGTCTCTCTCTCTTTGCCATGGCAGGAAGCCTCCATAGTTCTGCCTTTCTTCACTCCTGCAAGAATCTCTTGTTTGTTTGTTTGCATTCTGCTATAGCTGAAGGATATCCAGTGAATTACTCCAAACTCCATGCCTTTCTCCTATGTGTTACTCTCTAAGGCACCTGCTTTTCTCCCATTGAAACAAGTATGTTACTCTCTGAATTCCTTGTCTTACTCTCATTGAATTAAACAGTCTGTTTAAGTCTCTTAGACTATTACTGCTTCTTTGATTGCTTTATAGGTTAGCTTTAAATACTATTTGTGCTATATACCCCCAGTTGTCAACTGTTTATTATTTGATCACTGTTGTATCATTAGTCTCAAATATTATCTACCAAATTGTTTGATTGGTTATTAATTATAGTTTCTTTCTTTCTTTTTTAATTTCTGGGATGCACACATCTGTTTAATAACCTTTAGTATAAAGATCTCAACAAAATTGGCACTGTGGCAGGCCCCAGTCTGTAATAACATGCAGCTGTGCTCTGCAGAGCACCTCAAATTTTTGAAGGAAAGGGGAAAAAATGGAATGTGAAAAAGAGGCAGCACTTAAACAGGGAACTAGAAGGAGGAGAGAAGGAACTGAGGAATGGAGATCATTCAAGCAAGTCACCCAAGGTCATCGTGCCTGCCCCTCAATCTTGGCAATGCCTTGCATGCAGATGTACGGAAAACATATACTTCTCAGTTTTATCATTTTGCCTCTAAAATTCATGAAACATTTGTCAAGCATCTCCAAAAATCCAAGATTTGGTTTGGGTATCCTTTTACAATGAGGTTCTAAGATGTAAGAAGTTAACAAGAGTCCTGCTAGATCAGACATTAAGCCTATTTAGCCCAGTGCTCTATGTCACTGGATGCATTTGGGAAGCTCACGAGCCTGGAGTGGAGAAGGATAGCCTCCTTTCACTGTGGCTTTCTAGCAACCAACACCACTGCTACTTATGTTTTAGGGGATAGTAAACAGCCAGCATGGACTTTGAAGAAGCAGGATAGAAAGAGTATTGAAGCTTTTGAAGTATGGTGTTGGAGAAGACTCCTGAGAATACTATGGGCAGCAAACAAACCAATGGATCATTGAATAAATGAACCCAGAGTTTTCTCTCAAGACACAAATGATCAGGCTCAAATGATCATACTTTGGACATATTATGCAAATGCCTAGCTCTCTGGAGAAGCCATCCAGCAGCAAGTGGATGGATTCAATTACAGTGACAATGAGTGGACTACTGAAAGACAAAGTTGGAACATATTGTCCTGTAGAAAAACTATCTATGTGGTCGCTAGGAGTTGACACTGACTTGATGGCGCATAATCAATCTATCAAACATCCAACAATATTAGTAGCCACTGATAGCCTCAGCTTCCATAGTTTTATCCAGACTTCTTTCAAAGCCATCCAAATTCATTATCACAACTGCTGTGAACAACAGTTTTATCATAGGTGTAGCTAAGTAATCACTTTGAGGTGCAATCCACAGTTCTTGAGCCAACAGAAAAGTATTCCAGCATAAGATATGATACCCCAATGGTTGAGCTCTGTTCTGTCTCAGTAACAAGGCTGCTGAATGGCACTATCCTTACAGTATTAATATGGGACAAGTTAAGGAAAGTAATTGATGATGTTACCTGGCTTTGTTTCCCCTCCCAGTGAACATCACCTTCTGCTGGGAAAAACAACACCTACCTGTCTCTTATAGTGGGGTAGAGTAGGCTGATTGGACAAATAACAGGTTGCTGCTTAGCTACCAGTAAAATTATTGTAGGCATGGCAATTGTCTCACAAGCCTGTGATCTGTCAGTCTGACTATTTTGGAACACAGGTATCGTACTTTTTTCAAAGACAACTATGCCATGTACAAAAATAGTCTGGCTGGTAGATCCATGCATAGAAGAGGCATTGGATGAAGTAGGAAAGCGGGAGCACCAAACCTTTGTATATAAGGAACCTGGACTTGGCAAGCACTTCAGAAAACACCAGTCCAGCATTGTAGACAGATGCCTTTGTGGATGCCAGATGTTCAGCCTCTTCTGTTGCCCAAGCCAAAAATGGCCATGAAAAACAGTATCCAGTGACTGGAGTGGAGTGGAGGACAGCATGCCTTCAGCAACCTAAGTGGTCTGTGGAAAATGGGCAGATCCCAGCCCCAGCTGCATCATTAACCAGATTGTTGATGATGCTTCCTAGACAGCGTTGAAGGCAAAAACTCTGTTGTCTCCAATTATGAAAGTGCTAATTGAATCAGGTAAAGATGCCTTTAAGTTGCCTCTACTGTATATTGGAAATGAGATGACAGCAACATCATGAGATCATGTCTTTTAAAAATATTTACCAGGGCATATTCATGCCAAGCTAAGACAAATGTGAGGATGAGCACTATGTGTTGTATAAAGAAGTATTTCCTTCTGTCAGTCTTGAGTTTTACTGCATTTATTTTAATGGATGACTGTGAGTTCTAACATTGTGAGAAAGGGAAAAAAGTTAATTCTGTCCATATCATCATATATGATTTGGTATACCTATGCCATGTGCCCCCTAATCCCCTTTCATTACATTCATTATAGCAGCTAAATTAGGATTTTTAAATATTTTTTAAAACTTTTACTTTACTTTTTAAATTTTAAATTTTCTTTTCTTATTCACATTGTACTTTATTTTGTCTGTTCTATTGTGAGCTGTCTGATTCTAGTCATTTTGGAGTTGGGCAGCCTAAATCAAATCAAATATTAATAATAATTATTAAAATAATTAATATCCAGGTATTTTTATATAATTGAGAAATATTCTGCCCTTAAATCATGTGATTGACTATATTTCTTCAAAACTGTAGTTAAAATGGGTTGGAGCTTCTTGAACCTGGTCATGGATAAGAATGCCTTTGCTCCAAGAGTTTCCTTGATGGAGTTCTGTGGGTCAATTTGTGACTGCACTGTGCCTTGGACCTTTAAAAACCAAACATTGAGAAATCGTTTCTCAACTTGGTCTGTATATCCAGAAGAATAACTAAAAAAGGTGACACACTTTCAATTAGAACGCATCCTTCAATGAAACATAAAGCTGTCAACTTACATTCTGAGCTGGAAAAGGGAAGAATTCATAATACTGTTCATCATATACCAAAACCCTATATATGGAGATAACTCATATTGCAAAATAGACATCTCTAATTCTTGTGGATTCAATTCACATAGATTTTTGCCAAATCCCTAGCAATCAGCAAGAAAGGTAGTTACTTCAGCTGTGTAATGTAATTATTAGCTAATTATATCACACCTTTACTCCCTCCCTTCATTACCAAAATGCTCAGAAACTAAGATAGCTGTGCAGTTTGAAAACAGATTGGATTTAATGCCAGCTTTCATTTCATTTGAATAAACCTCAGAGAATAGAAGGGTAAAGTTTATCAAATTTGATTTAGTGGCAATATGGTCCAGATGGCAGCTAAGAATTTGAAGATGCTATTGAAATTCTGTTAAGTGTGAGGTAGGCAGGTACTCAGTAATGCTGACCATAAATAATTAATGACTTTGGCTTTTAACCAAAGTTCAGACAAGGATTTTTTTTTTAAGTAAAAGGCAATTGAAAGATCTGTTCCTATCAGTGTTAAGCATGTTATAATTACATAAGATTAGAGGATTCAATGCAAATTTTTAAGCAGCCGGAGTAACTGAAAGAAATGGGAGCAATGATGGCTAGGCACTTTCTTTGTGGTTAATATCAAAGTTAGGGTAAAATCTCTGGCAGTAGCTTGACTGCAAAATCCTATAAAGTCAATGTACTATCCTACTTCCTATTCTAAAACCCTAAATGGTCCAGGTTATTGCATTCAAAAACATTATCCAAAGCTCTATATGTTTTCCCACTTCTAAAAGAAATTAGACAGGGGAACATAAGGGACAGGATAAAATAGACCCACCACAGAAACCCCAATAGCCATGGATGGAATTTTATATTAAGCAGTCTCAGGGTTAATATTATCTGAGTGAATGGAACAAGTGCTGCGGGGAAGAGCTTCAAGCTCAGCAAAGCCTCAGCCTTAGGTTAACATGGAAGAACTGGTTACAACTTGCTGTTTAGATTCAGAAGTGGAAGTTTGTAAAGAAGTCAATTGTAATTATTTTTTTCTCTACACTGAAGACTATGGGGCCTTGGGTCCCAATTTTTTTCAGCTGGGTTACAGTGTCCTGTGGGGGACTTGGTCTGCAGGTGGGGTTTGTTCCTGGAGCCAGAACTGCCCTTGGGGGATGGGGTGGTGTAATGATATGTGGGAATGACCTTGGGAAACAGGAGGAAGAGCTGCAGGCTAGACAATGGTCTGATAAACGAAATCTGAGTCTGAAGGAGGGTTGGGGTGGAGAAAGTGTCTTGGAAGGAAACCTCCGTAGTTTTTGAGAGAGTAAAAGTAAGGGAGGAGAGAGGTACTTTCAAACTTGCAAGATTCTGTTACTGTAACTTTACAATAAAGGTAGTATTAGTACTCAGTGCTTCATGTCTGGACTGCCTCAAAGGGCTGACAGGTGGCCACTATGGCCAAGAATATCCTTAGTTTCAGCTGAAATGCTAGATGTACCCTTTATGGGAAACATGGATCTGACTACAGTACTCTGTGCCTTAAATATCTCTCCTTTAGACTAATACAGTGTTCTACAGTGCATAGTGCACCATATACTCTATGGCTCATATAACAGGATTGGATTCTACCCTGTTTTTCAGCCCAGTTCAAGATATTGGCTTTGACTTAGGACATATAAATAACCTCAGTCTCCCACATTGTTAGGACTGAAGCTGGCAAGACAAGAGTCAGAAGTTCCCAGGGTTGAAATAAGCTTTAGGAGCCTGCAGGAGAGGAATAACTTCTGAGTTCCAGATAATGAGGACCTGGAGATGGAATGTGAGGCATCATGCCCTCCAGCCACTCATGATTAGAAAGAGGAAGAGGGAAGAAGCACCTGATACCTCCAGACTCAAAGGGGAGGGGAAGAGAATTTACTGAGGAGGGTGTTGAGGATAAAACTGGCAGGAACCATCAGTTCCCAGACTTGAAAGAAATATGTCAACATAGCACAGCTACTTCCCATGGCCTTGAAGACAATGCTAAATATCCATTAACTCAGAAAGACAAGAGGAGAAAGCCTAGAATTAAAATGCTGGAGCATAGAGCTATAAATTGGCTTTGATTGCTGTATATTGCAGTAGGCAGATCTTCTATGTATACATGATTTCATTCTTGTTTGGAATTTTTTTAAAAAGCCTGATCTAACTATTGCATGCCTATAAGCCTTCTGCTGAGTAGCAAGTGCCTGAACATGAGTTTAAGGATCTCAGGAATCAAAATGGATTGCTATGCCTGGTATGAAGCCTGACACTTATGTCCCTGCCTGTAATTTTCCATCTTCCTTAAAAATCTTATTGTATGGCCCACCACAAATAGAGACTAAACCAAATATCAACATCTCTGCTTCTCATTTATTGTTGTAATGGGTTTTTTTAATTGTTTTTTTTTACATTATACTTTATTTGGAGAGTTCCAGTGTGTGGCAAGGCAAGGTTAGCATTCTTGATATTAATAAATATTTAGAACGACAGATCCTATTGTTTTTATGTTGCATTTGCAATATATTTTTTCAAGGCATTCAATAAGGCTGATGTCCTGGACATGAACAAAGTTCTCTTTCTGAGTAGCCATTTCTATTTTAGGTGCTACATCTGCTCTCCATGTGGATTTCCACTGGCATCAAAAGGAGCTTTACGTATGGAATGAATTCAGAGTATGCAGTGACAGAACTGCATCCTAGAGGAAGTGCCCTAAAGGTGAAATTCCTAAGTGAAACCAATGGTGGAATGAAAAAACAACTGATTGCTCTTTTCTGATCCATATCTCTTTGACGGATCAAAATGGTGGCCTTAGGTGAAGTGCATGCAGTTCAAGTCATCACAGAAATACTTTTGCATTTTATTTACTATCTTGTCAAGTTAAGTGAAAAGAAGCATTTTTGTTATTATTTTAATTAGGTTTTAAAATATTGTTTTAGCCATTCTCTGCACCAAATAGCATCATTCTTTCTCTGCCTCTGTCTCCAGCACAACTGCTGCCTCTGAATCTTTGTCAACTTCCTTTTTATCTATCCAGTCCATAGCACTCCACTTTCTAAAATGTTTACCTTTCTGTTGAAACAAATTTTCAACTATTTGGTTCACTTTTGTGCTTTAAAATGCTTGTTCTTTCTCTCCTTCCCATCTCTGTAGAGTAATTCCATATTTTGGTTTTCCTTTTTTTTATGCCAAAGTACTCTGTTTTCTGAAACCCTTATTGGTGCTGCTCCTATTGTGAACTCATTGGAATCAGCTTCTATGAATTTTGCTGAATAGTTGATCTTGGCCCCTCATATTCATGACATATTATAGTGTAACAGGATATAATTGACTGTACCAGTTATAGAGAAATCTATGAAGTAATCCTGGCTAGAATCCTCCATTTCATTCACTGGAAGTCATACTTAGCAAGTTTTACGTATATGAATAGAACAAAGTGGATTAAAAATATGTAGAGACAGATGTTTAAAGTCCAAATAAGTAAGTAATGTTTATTAACAAAGTTTCATGCTCTGACTGAAAGGCTGTATCTCTAAGCTTTCTGTTTCTTGATGGGGGAAAGAAGGAAGGAAGGATGGATTTATTGGCTGGAATGACTGACTGATTGATTGATTGATTGATTGATTGATTGATTGATTGGCTGAAGGGCCAGAGAGTCTTCCAGTCAGGAGAAAGAAGAGCAGAGACAACCAGAACTAAGAATCCCTTGCTTGTTCTCTCTTCTTCTGATGTTTCTAATGGCCAATAGGCTAAAGGTGCAGAAAACCAGGGCTTCTGGGAACTGCATATCCAACATCAGATTCCCCCCCCCCCCAAGATGTCTTCCAGATGCATTGGGATTTAACATCCAGACCTTCCAAACCACGTGACTGTCCGCTATATTGGCCATGTATCCAAGGAGTGCAATCCTGACAAAAAGCACCAGGTTGGAAGAGGCTGGATTTCACAGATGCAAAATGGAATGGCATCAACATATAATGGCAATATCGCCTGTCTTCTAACAAAACAAAATTCCAGCTAAGAGAAAAGAATTTTTTAAATAAATCAATGGCAGTTCCACAAAGAGGGCAAAAATGAATTGAACTGTTGAAGCTACTTTCATCAGATCCTTAATTATTCTTAGAGCAACCCGCTGGAATAAATCAAACCCTGTGCTACATACTAATTAACTATGGTGTACTAAAACTTCATTTTTCAGCAGCTAGACAAGGTGGATAGTTGTTTCTTCAAATGATTTACAAACACTAGGTTTGGGAGAATAAACCATAATGCTGAAAATGTCAGAGGGCTCATGACATTTTGTAGGCACAGCATGTCTGCTCTCAGATTAAAAGACATGTCACATCAGTATATTCCTGAATTTCTAACATCTTCTATTTGCAAGGATTTTGTGTGAATATGCTTCTGAATTTTAAGACAACTTATCGCAAGCTCAGCCATAAATATGCACTTTCTGTTTTATAGTTGCTTACATGGGAACATTGGTGCCATTTTTTATGCAGCTAAGCTACTTATTCTCATTGCTATTGATGAAATTTAAGGTGATTTTTTGTGGTCAGAATTGCAGGATTTGTACTTCCTTTTCATTTTTTTAATTTTTAAAAATAAACTCAAAATTCAGGCAATGATACAAGATAGTCCTGGTGATTGTGAATCTGTTTTAGCCAGTTCTGATTCCGTTTGTCCTTTTTAACAGAAAATTTCATTCACAACATTTTCTATCTTGAGTCATCAGCTGGGACTACTGAACTGTAGTTCTGGCTGGTTACCATTGATCAGAGTAGAGATGGGGGATATTTATTGGACCTTTGTTCTCCCTTCCTACAGAGCTGGTCAGTACTCAGAATCATAACTACGTAGGTTTGGTTTATGACCCAAATGCAACTGCTTGTATCTTATATGTAATTAAACAATTTATTTAAATATTGCTAAATAATACAATATTTAGTGAATTAGAATGTAAAGGGTATCAGTTTTACCAAGTGGCAGGCAAACATTGATGTGAAATACTAGAAGATAGTGAAGCTATTTCAGACAAATATATGAAACCATACCAGGGTATATATTTCAAGGAAAAAGCACGCTCAATTTACCAGTTATGATAGAAGCTAGACAAAATGATTTGCAGTGAAATATTGTGCGTTGCTTTTTGTCCATTTTCCTTCCAAACATACATCTTCCTGAAACTGAAGCTGAATGATATACAAGCATTTGCACACTGTTATCATTTTCAGCACTGGCAGAAAATGAAATGCACTCAACCTGCTGGATCCCTTTACAGGGGATGCTTAACTCCATCCATCAGCTGTATGTCACACTTGGGCCTCCCATATAAGTCCATCACTTGACCATAGTGGCTGTCTTAAGTAGAGTGCCCGATCAAATGCTAGAGTAGCTGAAGAGTTATGCTCTTTCTTCTCTCTATATGCATTGATAGAGCTATCACTTTCTAAAAGAAGAGGGCAGTTGTGGCCGATATAGGTGTAAATTTCCGAAACCAACGTTATCAGAAAATGTTACAAATGCTGCAATGCTGGCTTGGCCTTAAAAGAAATGATTTCTCCTCATATTTCACAAAGAGCGCGTTCCTGCTGTTACTATGAAATACAACACGGTTTTGTATCAAGTTGATCTATATAGATTGTGAGCCGATCTTACCTTAACCAGAGAGTGGAACTTACTATCTTGCTAGGGTATGGCCAAACCCTGTTAACGCACACCCTGTAGACCTGAACTGAAACTCAGAAAGGAATCTTGGAGCAGTGTCTAAAGAGAATGGTTTTATAGCAAAATGTCTCATTTCTGAGAAGCATGACCATGAGCTTCACCAAAACATGATGTAAGGAAAAAGTATGCAAAATGGAAAAACCCAGACTAGAAAAATAAAAAAGCTAAGGCATATAAGCTTTTTTGTGCTTCATAGAATTCTCGAGGTCATTATTAAAATGGGTTTTATAGCAAGGCCTGGTTATTTTTTTAGATCAAAATGATATCAAGAAAAGGGCAGCCACTTTGGAATTATCTCACAGCTAATTTTCTTTCCTCTGGCTATTGGGTGTTCTCAGAAGAAAGTGCCATTATGACAGGAGTGGGCAATCTTTGCTCCCCAAGTTCACATCAGCCACCATTTGGGGGTCACATCCATGTCAGTATTCACACTTGCATACACAACCATATAAAGCCCACACAGACTTTGATTCTTCTCCCCCCCGAGCGGAATTGCTCACAGGGATAAACCTTATCATGTTCTTTTCCAGTGATCCTGCTAAAGATGATTGATTTTTCAACTGTTAATAACTGGGGAACATCAGTGATCTTGAGAAGATCCTGGGAGAAAGGGAAAGCAATGTATAAGCCTTTGCTGCTGACAACACTTTGGTGGTATTGACCAGCAAAGAATAACTACCCCATGAGTGTCTGGCAGATTTTATGGGAGAAAAAATAAAGAGGGAGTTTAGAAGCAGAAAGGGGAGGGATGTAAGCGTTGGTGTGTTGGAATAGGCTTGTACTAGCTCACAATGGCTGGCACACTGATCAGCTGATCAGCAGCTAGCAGCATGGTGTGATGGCAGCAATGGGACATTTACCATTAAACATTTACCAACACACCACTGGAGGTAAGTTGACATAAAATGACACACCTTGCATGCAGAGATCTCCCTCTGTAGACCTGAACTGAAACTCAGAAAGGAATCTTGGAATCTGGGATCTAACAGGGATTAGGTGAGTCTCCTAGTTTTTATGCAGAATATCTGTTTTCTTCCTCATACACATTGCCCTTATTTATTTCAACAAAGGAAATATTAAAAAAAAAAGATAGTTCAAGCCACCCATTCTCTATCATCCAAAGAAATTGAGCCTTGTAGCACTCTCTCTGTACATGTCCTCTCACCATTCAGGAAAAAGAACAATGTCTAATAGTAATTATCTTTATATTTTGGGGTCTCCTTCTATCTCAGATCAAGCCATAAATAAGATCAACTGTTCACACCATTTCAAAAATAGGCACAAAAGCTGGGTTAGCCCTAGAACCCAGTGCTGATGCCCAGCTGTGCTGATGACTTCCTAGCCATCTTGTGTTCTTTCTCAACCAGTAGTGATTCATTATTGGTCTCCCTGTATCATCATCATCATCATCATCATTATATAGCAAAATATCAAGAAGGGTTCTTATGCAGAATAAGATAATTGTAAAGCAGAGATGGGGCATCAAGCCCACTTGCATGGAGACCTCTGCCTACTGTGGTTACGGCTCTGTTTTATTTCCAGCTCTGCCCATTGCCAACATGCCAGCCCTGACAGATTATCCCTGAGGGAATGTAACCTTCTCAAGAAAATAGGTTTGCCACCTCAATTTGAAGAAATACTGAACTAATGAATGCACAATGCCTTGAGCACTATATTCTTGCAAACTTTTCTTTTTCTTCTCATAATGATACTGGGGTTGGTGGTGCGTGATCAAGTCCGGCAGGAGATTGGGAAGTTTTAGAACTTTGCTGAGGGTTGGAGAGCAGCTTGTTGGATTTAGTCAGATAGCCCAGAAGGAGGAAACTGGAACAGCAGCAGCAGCTGGTGGATGTGAACTCTGGTGTGGCCCACAGGAGAATTGGAGCAGTTCAGCTACTTGGTGGTCCAAAGAAGACCAAAGGCCAAGTAGATCTGCAGTTTTGAGATGTTCAGTGGCCAGAATAACCAAAGTGGCAGCACAGTTGGCAATGGACTGGAGCTTTTAGCCATAGTGCCAATCAGCTAATTGGTGGCCATTGGGTTCTTCCTTGAGATGCTGCTGGTCACTGTTGGTGTCTCCTGGAAGACATGGTGGCAGTAAAAGCAGACTCACATTTTTTCTTCCTTTTTCAGGCTACCAGCAGATGTAGCCAGTTTGAGCCCAAACAAATCCCTAGGCTGCTGGGTGAAGCAGGTTGCTGGATGAAGTCTAAGTTGGATTGTTGGATGAGTATTGGTGCTCAGGAGCTGGTATAAGATTGCAACAGGAGCAGGAGAAGGCTGGTGGCCTTGAAAGAGAACAAGCTATGTCCTGAGGCTGCCATTGAAATGAAAGTATAGAACAGTGGCCATCTTGTCAATTTTATTTGCTGCTTTGGATGTTGATGTTGGTCTGCTCTGAGACTTTCCTGTCCTGGCTATTGGTGGAGTTGGCAACAATAAAGTATTAGACTATGGATTTGGGTGTTAGAAGGCTTTTGCTGGGGGTTGTGGGTGGATAGGATGGACTTGGGGGCACTGTTTGGTTTTTCCCTGGATGACAGTTGTGGTTGGCAGGGGATGCAGTCCAGGTTACCCTTCCTGGAAGGTGTGTTTGGTTTGTGACCCCTACCACCACTCAGGGGAGGTTAGGGTGACTGGGGAGAAGGGGCAGGCAAAGATACTATGGCGGTGAGAGGTAGAAAGCTATATGGTAGGGAACAGGGTGGACTGCTTTTGTTTGGTACTGAATTCACTCTCCAGCCTCCATTTTTTCCCCAAGTCCTGGTTATCAGAGCTTCAGAGGCCCTGGTTTCTAACTGTTGCTACTGTACTTAATGCATACTCAGCTTGTTATAAGCCTTCCCTCATCCACAATTTAATTGTGGATGCAAGGTCTGACCTTCCTTGCATTACTGAAACCTGGCTGGGTGCCAAGGGGGAAGGGTCACCTCTCAAATATGTGCCTGGCCAGGTTTTGTGTGGCACCAGCCACCAATATGGAGTGGGGGTGGATAAGTAGCCATTGTTGCTTGGGAGGCTCTGATAGTTTCTAGGGGCATGGTACCACAAATAGCCAGTTGTGAGACCTTATTTGTGAAGTTGGGTTGTAATGAACAGTTGTTTATGTATCAGCTTCCCTGCCTGAACTATTCCAGTCTGTGGCTAGTCTGGAAGTGAAATTCTCCAGGCTAATAGAGCTAGAGGGCTAGATGGACATATAATCTTTAAAAAAAACAACCTTATCTATCTGGGGTTGGCAGACTTTTCAGGCATCAGGTCAGGTAGTATTATCTAAATGAGATAACAAGCAGTTCGGCCCAGGTTTCTCCTCCTCTTCCATGTTGATTGCCTTTCTGGTCTCTCATCCTGGATCTTGCCAAGTGGGGAACTGCACTACCTCAATCCTGAGCTGCAGCACCAGGCCTACCAACGGGCACCATGACATGTAGGGGCAACCATTGTAAACAAGAGCAGAGAACAAACAGATTGGACCTGCTGCTGGAGATTGTCAACTCTCTAGTCAACCTTAACTGGTTAGTTAAGACCCTTCATCAGGTGCCAAAAATTAACATTAAATTACATATTCAGGTAGCAGCTGAAATTTCGCATGACCAAATCTCACAAGTTTTTGGCAATTTCATCTCTGGGACTGTGCAAGATTTAGGTATTCTCTTCTTATGCAAAATTTTACTAGCTTTTGATATTTTATAAAAGTTAAATTACATTTTTTATTTAACTTGGAGTATCACTGGGAGAGCATTATCTCTCCTGTTCTATATTGATATCACAATTACAACAGTATATTCAAAGTTTATTTTTAAAGACAAAGGTACTATTGGTTAGTTTTTCAGTGTTTCATAACATAATACAGAGAAATGCAAAGTTTAGACATAATGACAATACTTTTTAAACCATTCACCATCATGATGGATCCAAATTAAAGTTCTTTTACATCAGCTTAAAAGCCAGATCCTTTTTTTATAAGTCAGATTGCCCCATCTGTGTTTTCTTTAAAACATGATTAGGTAGTATATCAGTCTAACCCTCATCAAGGTTTTGCAGACTATACGAAGACAATTCAGCTGTTATATTTTGACTTGTGTAAGTCTTAAATTATTAGAATTTTCTTAAAATTAACAGCCTTTTCTTCAGAAAGAAAAAAAGCTTTTTGTTTTACAACAGATTGATGCTCAATTATGGGAATAACTGATTTCTATTAACTTGTTTATTTATTTGCCACCATTAGACATGAAGCTACCCAATAAGCATTCCTTGTTGGTAGAAGAAAATTGCTTCAATTGTCAATCTCTCAACTAAGCTAGGAGAAGGCAATAACTTAATGGGCCATATGATTATTAAATTTTCAGGTCAGAGAATAGGACTACCATTGTCCATTGAAGTCAATGGCCCAGTAAATTGGAGTGAATGGGGAAATACAAAATAATGAAATACTCTTGGGATTATGTTCTTACTGACTAGCTCTACTGTTTTGAGTGAAAAGCATCCCTCTAACCATTTCAAACACTGAATCATATTTTGGTTGGAGCCCCCTTAATGTGTGGGGCCCAAGATATTTGCTCCTATTGCTCCCCCCCCTAAAAAAGCCCAACCCTCCGCTGTGCATCTCCTTCACAGATGTCTTCATGCCTCTGGCATGCTCTGAGAAGGCTTGGCAATTCTCAGAGGTGACTGCTGCATAAAAAGTTTCAGCACTAAAACAGCTTTCATGAGTGTCTAAAGAAATTAGGATTAAAATATGCAGAAAAAGTGATCAACATCTCAATCTATTAAAGAGAGAGATCATCAAATGCAGATACACTTGTGTGAAAAAGAAAGTACATCCTCTTTGAGTTCTATGGTTTTACGTATCAGGACATAATAAAAATCATCTGGTCCTTAGCAGTTCTCAAAAGTAGGTAAATACAACCTAAGATGAACAACAACCCATGACATATTACACCATGTCATCATTTATTTTAAAAAGAAAGCCAAACTGGAGAAGCCATGTGTGAAAAACTAAGTACACCTTATGATTCAATAGCTTGCAGAACCACCTTTAGCAGCAATAACTTGAAGTAATTGTTTTCTGTATGACTTTATCAGTCTCTCACATCGTTGTAGAGGAATTTTGGCCCACTCTTCTTTGCAACATTGCTTCAGTTCATTGAGATTTGCGGGCATTTGTTTGTGCACAGCTCTCTTGAGGTCCCGCCACAGCATTTCAATCGGGTCGAGGTCTGGACTTTGACTGGGCCATTGCAACACCTTGATTCTTTTCTTTTTCAGCCATTCTGTTGTAGATTTGCTGGTGTGCTTGGGATCATTGTCCTGCTGCATGACCCAATGTTGGCCAAGCTTTAGCTGTCAGACAGATGGCCTCACATTTGACTCTAGAATACTTTGGTATACAGAGGAGTTCATGGTCGACTCAATGATTGCAAGGTGCCCAGGTCCTGTGGCTGCAAAACAAGCCCAAATCATCACTCCTCCACCACCGTGCTTGACAGTTGTTATGAGATGTTTGTGGTGACATCCTGTGTTTGGTTTTCGCCAGATGTGACGCTGTGCATTATGGCCAAACATCTCCACTTTGGTCTTATCTGTCCAAAGGACAGTGTTCCAGAAGTCTTGTGATTTGTTCAGATGCAACTGTGCAAACCTAAGCCGTGCTGCCATGTTCTTTTTAGAGAGAAGAGGCTTTCTCCTGGCAACCCTTCCAAACAAACCATACTTGTTCAGTCTTTTTCTAATTGTACTGTCATGAACTTGAACATTTAACATGCTAACTGAGGCCTGTAGAGTCTGAGATGTAACTCTTGGATGTTTTGCAATTTCTCTGAGCATTGCACGGTCTGACCTTGGGGTGAATTTGCTGGGATGTCCACAGCTGGGAAGATTGGCAACTGTCTTGAATGTTTTCCACTTGTGAATAATCTTCCTCACTGTAGAATGATGGACTTTAAATTGTTTGGAAATGGCCTTATAACCCTTCCCAGATTGATGGGCAGCAACAATTGCTTTTCTAAGATCATTGCTGATGTCTTTACCCTTTGGCATTGTGTGAACACACATCTCAATGCTTGAGACCAGCAAACTCCTAAAACGTTGGCTTTTAGAGAGGTACTCATGCTTGCTGATGATCAATTGATCAAGGGCATTTGATTAGCAGCACCTGGCTGCTACTTAGCCTCTTCATACCTCTGGAACCAGTAAGGGTGTACTTAGTTTTTCACACACGGCTTCTCCATTTTGGCTTTCTTTTTGTAAAATAAATGATGACATGGTGTAATATGTCATGTGTTGTTGTTCATCTGAGGTTGTATTTACCTACTTTTGAGAACTGCTAAGGACCAGATGATTTTTATTATGTCCTGATATGTAAAACCATAGAACTCAAAGAGGGTGTACTTTCTTTTTCACATGACTGTATTTCTGAGCTACCTGTTTTTTTCCCATTTTCCCCCCTAAAATATACTGACATATTTTGGAACTCCTGTATTGCAAGCAGCTCTGAATTCATGGAAGACTGGATTTATTCCATGCAAATAAATTCTATGGATCCTGGAGCTGGAAATTGTCAGTAGGACCCAGAGCAAAGATAAGCAAATTGGTGCTGATTAACCCCACTGTGCCCTTGGACACCTCCTTTGGTAGTTCCAATCCCCATGCAGCATATGGTTTTCATTTTTTTCCATTAACATTTGTTTTCATTAAAAAAATGGGAAATTGATATGCTTCAGGACATCAACTTTTTGCTTAATCCATCCTTTCTTCCTTCCTTCCTTCCTTCCTTCCTTCCTTCCTTCCTTCCTTCCTTCCTTCCTTCCTTCCTTCCCTCCCTCCCTCCCTCTCTCCCTCTTTATAAGAATGTGTCTGCCCCCTCTTACCACATAGCCTCCATAAGAGTACCTACAAAAATAAAAACTGTGCGTTTGTACAGACCCAGAGGATACCTTCAGCAGGTTGCCTTCTGATAAATGAGTGTTTTGTGACTGGCCATCCCTAGTAGGCAACAATTTGTCAGTCGGTAGGCCTCCTGAACCAACATTTATTAAAAATGACCACAATATGCTCTTCATATTCCAGATGTGCCCAGTGGCCCTAAAAGAATTCTGTCTCTGGCTGGACAGTGCTTTTTCCTGTCAGACATTTCCTATTAATTTTTTTAGAAGAGGACTTTGAGGGATATAGAAGAAGCCATTAGCTGATTCACAGAAAACATCGTACAAGCTTCTATGACATCATTTTAATCAATGTTTTACTCAGTGCTAAAACTTCATTTAGTAACTGATTATGTGAACATACAAGAAAGGAACAATTTTTGCTTTCATAACTTCTTGAAGCTTCCCAGTGTCATACAGTCAGCCATTGCTGGAAATATAATACTTGTTAGGCTTCTCTTGGGGTGTTCAACCCAAGAGAGTTCATTGGGATAGATTCTATTTGCATAACTGGATCCAGAGCCAGAGATACAAGCACAGTGGGAGTATTCATGGCAAGAAGAAAGGTATCCACCCCATTCATAGCCCCAGGAACTCTTCAATTCACAGAAGCAATATTAGAAGACCATTTATTTATTATGATAAATTAGCATTACTAAGGCCACACTAATGAAACAATGTTTTTCAGAAAATGGTTCAGAGGTTGAGAGCTTGGAAGAAGCTTGACAAGGGAAGCCTGTGATCTCCCTCAGTAATGGATGTCACAAAAAGATCAGAACTTAAATTGACAGAGTTCCAGAATCCCCTACTGTCAAATATAAGGTCAGTCAAAAACCCTCATTAAAGATGTCTCAGGCTTTCACTTGGTTGAACTTTCTGAAACTGCTTATTAGTACCATGAAAGTAAGGGCTGTAGTGGATCTTCCTTCCTTCCTTCCTTCCTTCCTTCCTTCCTTCCTTCCTTCCTTCCTTCCTTCCTTCCTTCCTTCCTTCCTTCCTTCTTTTTGTGGAAAGTACATTTGAATCAGGAAGGAAAACTGAAAAATTGCTCCAGAGGCAGCAAAAGGTTGCTCAATCACCAGTCTTTCCAATCTATAATAAAGGAAAACTCCCCGATGCCGAAGTGTTAAAGATAGAGATAAAACAAAGGAAGTCTTAAAATATACCTTATAAAAGCCTGACTGGCAGCAGGTCAAGAAAAAAGATTGCAGTTATAGGTCTCATCTAGGTCAGCAGAAGATATGGCAAACTTAAATTAGATAAACCACTCTAAAGTTGAGAGTTCAGAATTTGAATGATCTAGTGAAGCTGAAAACCAGATAATTTAATTGTAATTGGTGACTATTTATTATAATGAGACTCAAATCCCATTTTTGCATTTTTTCCTGCCACCTGTCAGTTTATCCACCTGTGTTGGAATTATCTTTGTATTGACAGAAGGAAAATAATTTATTTTTTTCCTGAAAAGACTTCAATAATGGCAGAGAGGGTGGACTAGGGGTCACAAAAATGTGACTAAAAACTTCAGTGAGAGCCAAAGGCAAAGAAGCTTGTAAATGTAGCACAATAGATTTTGTGGTGGAGAATAGACTGTAATCCTCTTTATGCTGATCGTAGCAGTTGATCATTCAGGAAATTGCCAAATGAGATCAACTAAAGACCTTGGAGAAATAGCTCATCTTGACAGAGAGAGATACAATACTTTATACCAGTTCCCTTCACAATAGAATTAAAATGCCAAGGATGTCATACTTTGACAATCATCTTTTGCCCATAACACTGGAGGCAGTTTCCCATTGTAATATTTCCGTGGGAACATCTAAACAACAATGGAAAGTAAATGAATAAAATGCCACCAATCAAGATAAGGCTACGTTTGTATTTAGAGAGAATTCACATCACCTTCACAGACCTTTGTATTTTAGCAGGCAAGGATCAGTACCCTGGAGGCCTAATCTTTTCCCATAATTTATGTAAGCGGAACACATCACTGTCTCTGGAAATTGCACACTGTATTACAGAGATACTAATACATAAGGTTACCCACAATAAAGAACCAAGGATATCAATAATCCAGTATTTCTCTAAATCTTTTTTTCCTTTATATAAAGACCTTTCACATACCAACTTTTCATATTTCAAAACGCATATTATGTCCATGGGCACTTTCAAAGAATGGAAAGAAGACCCCTCCCAAAAAATTACAATTATCTTAACATTCCCAGAATATCAGTTTTCATTAAAAAAGAGCTAGTTTCTAGCCCTTCTAGAAGCAAAGATATGAGGCAATCATGTAGCCTCTCTTCCACTCATTTTATAAGAAAGCCATTTTCCTGTGTTTTAGTGAATGAATGAACAATTCTACTAATGAGTGACATAAACACTGTCTTAAGAAGGAAGGAAGTTCCCAGGAGTTCATAAATCTTCTCTTGTGGGAAGTGATTGCAGCCTCATAAAGGATTAATCAGCAGTCCAGGCTTTTGGTGAGAATGAGCAAAATAGGAACTTGTATCTTTTACAAGACAGTTATTTTTATAAGATTTTAAATATTTTTAAAAGTTATTTTGCTTGTGCATCTGATAAACTCTTATTATATAAAAAATAAAGCTTTAAGTGGAACTCAAGGCATTCTCCTATCCAAGTGCTAATCAGGTCTCTGCTTAAGTTTTTGAGATCAGCCATTATGATGCCACCTAAATGGGAAGACCTCGATTCAAGTTCAACTTCTGATGACCTCACAAATGCAACCATGCAATTACCTTGGCAACAGTGGATGGGGTGTCTCTTCCAGAATGTTCAACTCCCCATTCTATCTTAGAGCCCTGATAAAAATTGTAACTATGTCCAATAGTCCTTAGCTTCTGAGGACAAAAAAAGGTGTTGCTGTCTGCTCTGTGCCAAACTGAACTCCCCTTCAACTCAATGTTCATGCTTATTTATTTATTTATTTATAGATCACATTTATAATCTGCCCAACTCATAATGATCATTGGTGGTTACAAGTTAAAAACAAAATACAATATAGTAAAAGCCAAAAAGAAGGTGAAAACCCAGGTACTAGAATACTGACACATTGAGAAATGCTGCACCCCACACCATGGACTCATACTTCCTAAGCCAGCACCGAGGGAAAAAGCCAGGTCTTCAAGGCTCATCTGAACGACAGGAGAGTAAAGGTACTCAAACATCTGGGGGAATGCTGTTCCAGATGGCAGGTAACACAACAGAGAAGTCACTGCCTGGGTCACATTAGATGACAGTGTTTTAAGGATGGGACCTGGAACATGCCCACTAGGTCAGTTCCTATATTGAGAGAAAGGTAGTCCCCCCAAAGCTATGAAGGGCTTTAGAGATCAAACCAGCACCATGAATTGCACCCAAAAGTTTACTGGTAACCTGTGCAGCTTGTGTAGCAGAGGTGTTACCTGAGTGTACCAAGACACTCCCATAACTGCCTGCACCACCATATTCTGGATGAGCTGAAGCTTCTGAATAGTATTCAAGGGGAGTCCTATGTGGAGCTTGTTGAAGTAGCTCACCTACAAGGTGATTAAAGCATGAGTGACTGTGGGAAGAGCTTTCCAATCCAGGAAAGGGCACCGGTGATGCAACAGGCCAGTCTAGGCAAAACCCCTCCAGTCACGTCTGCCACCTGTTTTTTGAGCAGAAGCTATAGGCCCAGAGGAACCCCAAATTCCATGCCAGTTTTGTTTAAAAGCTCCCCATTCAGAATTAAAGATGGAAAATCCATGGAACTGAGACACTCAGAAACACACAGCCATTCAGGCTTGTCAGATTTAAACTTGAGCCTGTTCTTCCCCATCCACACCCTGACCGTCTTCAGGCACTGGGACAAGGCCTTGGCACCATCACATGGTTAGCCTGGGATTAAGATGTACAACTAGGTATCATCAGCACATTGATGATACTTAACCACATATTGACAGATGACCTCACCCAACAACTTCATGTAGATACTGAACAAAAGAAGTGAAAGTGTCGAGCCCTTGTGGCACCCCACAAATTAAGGACTTTCAGATTGAATGACTGGATCTTGCTACAGAGAAAGGAAGAGAACTATTCTAACACCATCCTTCCCACTTCCAATCCCCACAGGCAGTCCAGAAAGATACCATGATTGATGGTATTGAAAGCTGCAGATAAATCAAGAAGAACCAGGACAATTGTACTACCACTATCCCAGTTCTTCCATAGGTCATCAATCATGTTCAGTGCTGTCTCTATACCATGTCCTAGTATAAAACCCAATTGAAAAGAGCCCACATAATCCACTCCATGCAGGTTCCTTTGAAGCTGCAACCCAACCAACTTCTCAACAGCCTTCCCTAAAAAGGGAAGGTTGGAGACTGGATGAAAATTGTCTAGCACTATTTGGTCCACTGATGGTACCACCACCTCCTTCAAGGCAGGCAGAGCCATTTCTTCACTCAAGGAAGCATTCACCACCCCACAGACCCCCACATGTCAGGGGGGACATGGATCTAAAAAATAGGTGGCCAGTTTAACAGTCCAAGTATCCTGTTCACTTCCTCAGGAGTTACAGGGTCAAACATCTCCCAGGTAGCAGGACAAGGTCTCAGTCAACCTGCACATACTCACCCAGTCAAAGGCTAACTCTTCGCAGATCCAGCAACTTTGACAGATGCCTAGAATGTTCCTTATAGCAGCCTTGAAGAGAATCCTGTGATCCCTTCCTCCCAGCAGAGAGCAGGGCACCTTAAACAAGGCTGCTGTTTGGCTAGCTGTGGATACACTAAGCGTGGAAAAATAACTCCTTTTGTTGCTCTTATTGCCACAATGTAATCTCTAATGTGGGTTCTTACATGTGTTCAGTCAGGTTCATCCTCAATCACCGTCCTACACTGCTCTAAATGACTCTTCTGTCATCTCATCTCTTAGAGCTTTTCAGAAAACCAGAGAACCCCTGGGATCAATGAACCTGGAGAGGCTGTATAGGAGCAACCAGTCCAAGGCCCCTGCCACCCACCCATTCCAGGTGGTGACTTGGGCCTCAGTCAAACTGCCAACCAGATCTTCAGGAAAAATCCCAATGTTGTTGTTTTTTTTGGCAACAGTAAGCAAATAGTGTGCTGTTGTATTTTTTAGATTTTTGAAACTATATTTCCTGGTGATTTCTAACTCAACATTTATATGGCTTTCTTTTCAAGATTAAAGCAGGACGGTGACCGAGAGACTGAGTTAAACCAGACTGTCAAGGTAACCCAGTATTCTTTTGCTCATATAAAGCAGTCCAATGTTATTATCTAGTCTTGTGGGGTGGGGTTATGCATGTGTTTTAAGGGAAATGTAGAGGGGCATTGAATTTGATTGTAGATATTTTGGACGCATGTAGATACTATGTGAATTTTTTTTTTTCTGTTTCCTCCTTACTACATAAGATTCCTATACAAAGCAAATTGGTCCTATGAGAAGAGGCCTGAACAGACAGAATTCACCTTTTCTTTTCCCCAAATTCTTCTCTTATATAATCCTGCAGCAATAGCAAAATTGACAATATATATACATAACAGAAGTCTAACCAAATTTAAGCAAGAATGCCTCTCATATATACTACACATTATAGCAGGGTGAATTTAGACATTTGGAATATGGTTTTTAGAAGAAAGTTATGAGACTAATGAAAAATAACAGATACAATAATTCAAACAGGTACTAGCAATGACGCTTAATGTTTAATGCAAAATATATATATCTGGGTTGTGGTCAGCAGTTGGGGAAATAAATAGGGATCCTGTGTTATTGAGCCAGTTTGGTATAGTGGTTAAAGGCAGCAGGCTAGAAACTGGGAGACTGTGAGTTTTAGTCCCACCTTAGGCACAAAGCCAGCTGGGTGACTTTGGGCCAGCCCCTCTCTCTCAGCCCTAGGATGCAGGCAATGGCAAACTACTTCCGAAATCTTGCCAAGAAAACTGCAGGGACTAATCCAGGCAGTCGCTAGGATTCACACTGACACCCCCCCCCCCCATGTTATTAGAAAGTTTTCCTACAATGACTTATTTATGCTTTATTTATGTTTAGTAGTTGTTTCTCTTTGTTTATTCAACTGTTATTATCCAATGTAGACTTTTTCCTCCTTGCATTTCATTATTCTAATAATAAAAATATATTTTAAAAACAGAGAAAAAAGTAATCACTTTATACAACAGCATTGTTGGTGAATACAATTGGCCTATCATTTGAAATAACAAAACCAACAAAATGTTATATTTGGAATTAAGGCCAATAATAGTTGTTTACTAAGGCAGACTCTATTAAATCAGCTTTATGAATTTTATATTCAGGTATATAAGTTAGGACTTTCCATAAATTTCCTGAGGAGTCTCTTCCATTTCAATATTTCCCAATATTTTATTTGTGCCAGTAAAAAAGAAACTAGCACAACCATTGATTACAAGAAATTACAGAGACAATTCAATCTATGAACCCAGGATATGCCTCTGGACAGATAAACTTCTAGCTGAATTGGTGCAGAATTTTTACAGACTTACTGGCACCGATAGTGTTAGAGGTCTATAATCAATCATTTAATCTCTCTATATTTGCTGTATTGTTTCATAAATTTTTATATTAGATTAGCATTAAAGCCCAAGAAAGACTCTGCTAGATGTGCAAGTTATAGGCCAATATCTTTGCTTAATGTGGATGCAAAAATATGAATTACAACATCAACCAGAAGGTTACAGAAAGTAATGTCATCTACAATTCACCTATATCAGTCTGTATTTATAAAAAATTGACAAGTATGTAATAATAGATGCTTAGTGATTAATAAGTTGGATAACATGGCAGTAAATCACTGTAGTAAGATTGTTGGAGAGTAGAAAGGCCTTCAGTGCCATTCAGATGGAATTTATGAAGTGCATTCTAAGAAGATGTGGGTTTCCACCATCTTTTGCCCACCAAATTTCAATTTGGTATCTCCACTGAATGGATTGGGTTATTACAGATGGATTTGTCTCTTGACCTGTCAAGTTATATTGTGATACCCGTCACAAATGCCCCTTGTCTCCTTTAATCTTTAGTTTGGTTCTTTGTTATCTTCAGGGTTTTTTTTTTTTTTGGCTTCTTCCATTAGAGTCTCAAAATATTAGAGGTGTGGTGGCACTTGATAATGAATATAAATTGCTTTTACATGCTGATGAAGATATGGCTATTATGGACAATTATGAAATGTCACTACTAAAGCTTATTGAAGTTTAGGTTTATACTCTGGTTATACTATTAACTGAAATAAGTCTAATTAGGGCCTTTGGGATTCAATATATCTATAAACTACTGCAAGAAATTAGGATTTACAATTTGTAAAGACTATAAAATACTGGGTTTTTATCTTTCATAAAATATATCACAATATTTTGAATTTAATATGTCTAAATGTATGGATGCAATTTCAGTAGACATAACTCAATAGTTAAAACTTCTATTAAGTCTCTGGGGTAAGATTAATGTTATGAAAATGAATATTATATTGAGACTAATGTATATTTTAAGAGGGATTCCAGTGTTAATCCCCACTAGACACTTGACTCAGATGGATAAATTAACGAGAAAAATTTTAGGGCAGACTAAAGCCCCTCAAATATTCTTGTACAAATTGAGGATACCTTTTGATGATGGTGGCTTTAATCTACTGGATTTTCAACTGTATCATTGGGCTTTTATTTAAATATTTATATTCTTTTGGAATAAAATTTTTTTGAATACTTCCTTCTTTGGGTCTCTTGAGGAGCAAGTGTGTAACATGTCTGAAATCTTGGCAAGTGTTAGGATTCGTATATATACAATAGATTTCACTTCCAGCCTTGGAATCTGCCAAGCGCACTTGATAATTAATAAGCAAGTGTTTACATTTTGATCCTGATTGCTGTAAAATAACCCACATTTGAAAATAGCAGAGGAGATGTTTTATTGAAATGCTAGGGCCACATAAGGGATCAATACCTTAAATCACTTGATTTTCTAATGATTGTTTCAAAGACTCTGAGAGATGGTGTGTTGAATATGATTTACCTACATTTGCTTGACAATGTATTCCATTGAAACATAAACTAACTAAGCAGTGTAGTCTGCATGCTTTAGCTGCCTCTGAGGCACCTGCAATTTTAGGATTCTTAAGAGGTGCAGCTCTTGAATGGAAGCCATTCAATAAACCAGTTTATTAGGAATTAAAAAAATTAAATAAAAGTTAGTTATATATTTGAATTGTGGAATGAAGAACTGGAATATCCAGTTTTGGAGAATCAACAGGTCCAGGTGTTAAGAAATGTTAAGCATACTTATTATGGATTAAGAATGAAAATAATGAATCAGGAAATATTATTTCATCTTTCTTGGACCCATCAAAAATGTTTAATAGATATTACATTTTTTTGTGCTGGAATTGTAAGGAACTGGAAGGCTTTTTAACTTAGATAATTTGGATTTGTCCAGCCGGAGCATTGTTTTGGTTTCAAATCATTACATATTTTAACACAATCTTAGCAAGAAATATTATAGTTATATACCTTGATGTGGTGTTGAATTATATTCCTAAAATGTGGAATCTGTCATCTCATGAAGACAAATTTTGCTGTACTGTGACTGGGACATGGCACAGAGAATAATTTTACATAAATGGAAAGAAATTTATTCTCCTGATATTAAGGAAAAGATTCAGGATATTGGTTTGTTATCTTTTTGAAAAGTCTCTGTTTTCTAACAATAAGAAGATGAAACAATATGTTTCTATATAATCTGATTTAACGAAAAGCTTAAGGATTGAATCAATTTTATTCCAATATCAATGAATGGATTTTCCTTTTTTTATCTCTCCCTCCCTCCCTCTCTCTCTCTCTCTTTTGGTCATATTTAGTTTATTTTAATCACAGCTATTTTTTTCCCACTGTATAACTACTATGTTTTTTTTTTTAAATCTGTTTGGTGTTGTAATTTCTGTATTTCCCTATTAATTTATTTCATTATTCTATAAAACTAAAGATAGTGCTCAATGAAAAGTTGATTATTGATTTTATTGAACTTGTCTGTGTGTGATAATTACTTTCCCTTGCTTTCCCTTTTTCCTAAGAAACTTTTTATATCTACACTGTTACTTGATTGGTTTAATAAGGGAATTTCTCTTTAAAACCTGTCCCCCCACCCCCATATAAGACTGCATGATTACACAGCTACCCCTTTTGCTTCAGGACTAGCACAAGGTTTGTTCAGTTTTATATTTGTGGCTTTGGAAAAGCCAATTTAAAATATCTTCCTTTTTATTTCTGCCAGAATTTTTTGAATGAAATAGTATTTGGTAGAAAGGCTAAGAACTTCTCAGCTATGTAGATGGAGTTGTATCAGGAGGTTTACCTCAGAAAAAAAGGAACTCCCAGTGAAGTTTAAGTTATTCCTCCTCTCAGTTCATAAAACTCTGCCTTAGAGCTGGCTTTAGTGCAGCCTCCACCTGCTGGGAAATATGTGCTTTCTTATGTACTGAAAAGAATTCAATTGTGAAGATACCCCAGTTGTCTCTGTGTTACCGGCAGACCCAAATCTAAGAAAGGCTGCAAAGCAGACCGAGTGGCATTTACCCAGTAGGAGGAGGCCAGAGAAAGTATGTAGTTATTTATTACATTTAAAACCTAGCTTTCTCTCCAATATGGCCCTCAAGATAACTAAGAAGTCCTCAACCTGCCTTTTGACTGACCAGGATAACCTCTGTTTCCTATGGAACATGGGCTCTGGTTGCCTAGTAGTGCATTTAGGGAGGCCATAAAGTATTTCATGATTAGGCAAATGAAGTATACATACTGAACTTGTGGTCCTATAATGGCTTAAGAATAATAGCAATAGGATCTAAATGATGCTGAACTATACAGAAAGGTTTTGTATTGTGGACTCTTAATGTCTCACTAGCTAAGATTAAGTTGGCTTGAAGACAGATCATCTACTATGGGTATAAGTAGCTGCATTATTAAGTCAAAGATGGTTATTCTTGTATCACTAAGTGAGAATTAATGAGATAACTGGATTGCTTTGCTGTAGCTGTTGCACCATTTTTGTTGCATATGCTTTAGACATTTCCCACCTGATTTAATCCTTTTGGAGAGCTTAAGTGAAAATAACTTGGAGGGGAAGAAGGTTGTAAAATGAATCACAAGGCTAGGTTAGAAATCAGAAAACCACAAGACAGAGAAGACTGCAGTCTTCATATTATGAGCAAAGCAGAGGTTTATATAGTAGTAAAAAGACAAGCACTCTTTATAACTATAGCAGAGTTATTTCCAACACTTTTAAGCTTCATTGATTTCTACAGTGGAACTAAGCATGTTCTTAAATTAGAACTAGCAGATCTGGACTGCAAAAATCTACATGATCACTAGATTACAGCAAAGAGATACTGAACTCTTTAAATTGGTTATTCATTGTTTTACAGTTCAGTTCTGGTAGTCCTACTTCAGTCTTTATCCTTAGATTAATGGAATGAATAAACATGGGTGTTTGTTCCTAACCACAATGACACCAAAATAATGAGATTTGCATCATGTAAATTGGGCCTTTTTCTACTTCTATTGTGATGTCGCATGCCAATTTGTAAGAAGCGGAGTTTGCATCATAATGTTGGAATACTCATTACATCACTCCACCATGCTCCCTCCCATCACCCTTGTGGACCCCTACACTTGTATGCTGAATATGAACTCAACTGTCTTCTATATTTGGACAAAGAAAAAATCTTAAGCACAGTGTCTGCCATGTTGAACATCGTTATTTTCCTGAGGTAATAATTTCCTAGAGTTGATGCAGCTTTAGTAAATAATACATTCCTATTTAGATATGGTGTGGGAGCTAGTAGATCTGGATTGAAATCACAGTTTCAATATTTATTTCCAGAGGGTCTTGCAAAACACACAATACTGATGTCTCTTTTCCATCCCCTAGTATTGACTTTCTCACTGCAGTGAATATTGCATTATGTTCCTTTAAAGAGGTGATGCAGCTGCAAAATGCATTTCATTTGTATGCTGTAGCTGTCCTTTTAAACAACATTTTGAATGCTCCTAACAGTTTTCACATGTGGCATAAAGAGTGTGAGAGGCCTTTTTACATATATGCTGAGAAATATCTTGATCTTTCCTTGCATCGGAAGAATACTCCCTGTGACTGGGTTTACTTGATTGGTATTGGACAGTGGGTTGAGGACTGTATCACATCTCCTTTAGTTTGAGACAAATGCCTTCCGCCATGAAGAGTGCCTAGAGTTGGGTAAACATACCGTAACCGTAGAAACCATGAACTGAAAACACATCCACTATTAATGGCAATGGAGCTGTGCCAAGCCAGGCATGTTGAAAGAGACATCCAGAAGAAAAAGGATGCAGCCTTCCTAATCTTTCTCTGAGCAGGATTATATTCTGCAAAGCCAACAATAATCCTTATAGCCATTTAAGACTGCAGGAACCCAGCTGTTATGCTGCACTGGAACCCAGGCAGCCATTAAATGAATTCTTCTGCAGGCTTTTTTTTTTTTTTTAAACATCCTTATGTCAGGGGAGAAAATGCATTTTGGTATTTCAAGCAAAACTTCACCCAAGTAGCATAATTGTGCAACATTTAACAAGGACGACATCTTCTAAGAGTGGAGGGAAGGGGAATCTTTGAATGGAGCCTGAGTATGTTTCTATCTCCATTCAATATTAAATCTCTCAGCAGGAGTGTGGGACAGAAATAAGTGGGTCACTCAGCCTTGCAGAGAAAAGAAATGTCATTTTACATGTTGGGACTTGGTGCAAGTGTCCCACTTCAGTTCCAAGTCAAAGGCATTTTGCTGAAGCTCAGCAACACGTAAGCACATTTCAGTTTATTTCCACTTTTACTTCAAAATAATTAAAATCCCAAATGGAAAGGTGTAGAATTTTATATACTCAGACGTTGCAAATTGCTATGAAAGGAAGAGCTGGAGGGGAAAGCTTTCTGAAGGGAAGGTAGTGACCTATTTCATTTTATGTGCAGCAACCGGAATTAAATTTATTTCAGCTTTAAAACAGAGCAGCCATTTGAACAATTTAGCTCAGGCTTTTTCTGTTTTTAATGGAGGCCATTAATAAATAACATTTACAGGTTCGTGTCAGCTCCCACAGTCTGCATGAGTAAAGCTCAGTGTAGGTTTAACTGTAGCAGACTTCCCCAAATATATATAGGACTTGCCCTATGGCAAGAATGGATGGAAATAATGGTTATGTGGGTTTTACAACAGTAGTAAATTCATTTACACAAGTAGTTTCAATTTTATCTAATTGCTGCATTTTTGCATATAGAAGAAAAATATAAGAATGTACCCTTCTGTCCCATGAGGCTTTTGTTCACTCATCGTACTTTCTTTCTTTCCTTAGGTTCAGGAACCTTGCTTCTTCATCCACTTACCTAGGTGACTCAAGGTTTAATTCTTGGTTAACTCACCCAAATCCTTCAGTCTTGGCAGGTTCTTCATCCTACTGAATCTACGTTATTCTTCCAATGACTCTTTGTAAAGTTTATTCTATCTCAGTTCTTCATGCTAGTTGCCCAATTTGTCATATTTCTGTTCCTCAAAACTCATTCTGAAGAATTAAAGTATTTGTGAATGTTCCATAGTTCAATCAGTCAATGACCAGGGACTGACCATAGGAGCATGATGCAACCACTTACCACCCCAATTGAACCATGAATTCCCTCAAGTGGTTAGAAACCATCTTGCTGTGGTTCTATTTCCAGAAGCAGTGTATCACAAAACAGGCATGATTATTTTCACTTGGAATAAACCATGGTTTGTAAGAAATTTGTTTACAGGTTTTTCTCTCTGGCTAAATCTGAGCAAACATAATCATCAGGTTGATTTTGCATGATACAGTTGATGGAAAATAAACAATAGATATCTGGTTTGCAGCCATGCTGCTGAGGTAAAACAGCACCCAAGAACATTTATGGCTGAAATGGGGTTGGTGACAATTTTGTGCAAACATAACCACCCTGTCTTTGCACATACATGTGTCAATCATATTAATAATGGACATCAGCAAAATAAATAAAAGTAATCTTAGCAAAGTAAAAACAAAATACAGACGAAGTGTCATCCCTTCATATCCAGGTAAATCACATGCCAAATAGGTCAGACCTAGAGTTCACATCCATGATTGAAGTGTGGTTCTTGGTCACATACAGAGTCAGATTATTCCAGTCACTCCCTCAGCTGGAGATAGAAAATTTGAGTCCTTTTTGAAACAAAAGACAGAACTCAAGGGGAACCTGGGGGCAGAAGTGAGGTTGGAAAAGAGTGAGATTGAATATCTCCAGAGAAAGCATCTGATAAATGACTAAAAACTACAGGAAATCAAAGGGAACAATTAATTCACAGGTCATATATTTTCTGTAGAAATATATAGGTGTAGTGTAACTGTGGAAGAAACAACAAGGTTTAATGGTATGACCCATTTTTTCTCTTTGTACATATAGATATACAGTCATGTGAAAGAGAAAGTACACCCTCTTTGAGTTTTATGGTTTTACGTATCAGGACATAATAAAAATCATCTGGTCCTTAGCAGTTCTCAAAAGTAGGTAAATACAAGCTCAGATGAACAACAACACATGACATATTACATCATGTCATCATTTATTTTAAAAAGAAAGCCAATTTAGGATCAATTGTCAACAGTAAAGGAACTAGCCTTCAAGAAATACACTGCAAACTAGGATTTGGTAGAGTAGCAATGAAGGTCTTGGAAAAGATACAGGTAGTCCTCACTTACCAACCACTCATTCAGCAACTGTTCGAAGTCACAAAGGCACTGAAAAATTAGATTTATGACCAGTCCTTGAAGCCATTGCAGCAACTCTGCAGTCACATGATTGCAATTCAGGCACTTGGCAATTGGCACACATTTATGATGGTCGCAGTATCCTTTGATAACATGATTGCTATTTGTGACCTTCACAGCTGACTTCTATCAAAGTCAGTGGGGAAGACAGCAGCAAGTCACAGTCACATGACATGATGTGCTTAATGACTGTGGGTGATTCACTTAATGACTGCAGCTGGAACTGACATCATAAGTCAGTGCGGTCACATGATATTTCACTTTATGACTGCATTGCTCAGTGATGAAGTTTCCGGTTCCAACTGTGGTTGGTAAGTGAAGACTACCTGTATTCAGATGCTATTATGTGTCAGAATTGTGCAGACAATGGTTTTCCCTGTGACAGTATGGAAGTGAAAATTAGACTTAGATGAAGCAGCATGGAAAGAGTATTGATGCCTTTGAACTTTGGTGTTGGAGAAGTCTCCTGAGAATATCAAGGACAGCAAAAAAAAAAAAAAAAAAAACCCAAATCAATCCATAGTTCTCACAATACAAATGACCAGGCTCAAATTATTATATTTCGGACACATTATCCAAAGAACTAACTCTCTTAAGAAGCTTATAATGCTGGGAAATATGGAAGAAAAGAGAAGAGGATGACCAGCATCAAAATGGATGGACTTTACAGTTGATGTGGCCAAAACCTGGCTTACTTAAATCAACCAAATCACTTTGAAGATACAACATAAAATTATTAAGCACACAAACTATACCAGACTCCCAGCAAAGCACTGGCAGCTTGCTGTACAGCCCTGAACAAAAGCAGAACCATAGCTTATATACCTTTGGCCTACTACATTACAAAGACGTGACAAAGAAAAAGGCAGACATAGTGTAAATTATAACATGATTTTGGAATGTTTTAGATGAACCCATCTGGGTGATATTATTATTATTTATCCCTATTGAATGTTGTCATTATTCCAGCACTGCAAAAGGGATATAAACATAACTGAAATGGAGTATTTGGAGGTGCTTGTCTAATTTTCTTCTGAGAAAATCCATAGACATAAGAGTCTATAGTCAATAATATTAAATAAAAATGTACCTATTTTTGTGGTGTTTCAGTAACCACTTCATTTTGCTGACCAAGAAAGAGCTTAATTTGGAACTGTCATGGGTCTGTTTCCACAGTTAATATTGCAATACCTTCCTCTATACTTCTCCATACTTTTCTGTCCTTGCAAACTGTCCATGCTTTCACAGTCCATAGACAATTGATATAAAGTATTGCCTTCTGTCTTTCAACTTCTTACCTCTTTCTTTTTGAGAATTATTGTCAACTCTTTCCAATCATGCTGGAATTAAGATTGCAGGGAGAAACATCAACAACCTCAGATATGCAGATGATACCACCCTAATGGCAGAAAGTGAAGAAGAACTAAAGAGCCTCTTGATGAGGGTGAAAGAGGAGAGTGCAAAAGCTGGCTTGAAACTCAACATTAAAAAAACTAAAATCATGGCATCTGGACTCATTAATTCCTGGCAAATAGAAGGGGTAGAAATGGAAGCAGTAACAGACTTCATTTATTTGGGCTCCAAGATCACTGCAGATGGAGACTGCAGCCATGAAATTAAAAGACACCTGCTCCTTGGGAGGAAAGCTATGGCAAACCTAGATAGCATATTAAAAAGCAGAGACATCACTTTGCTGACAAAGATCTGCATAATCAAAGCTGTGATTTTTCCAGTAGTAATGTATGGCTGTGAAAGCTGGACCATAAAGAAGGCTGAGCGCCGAAGAATTGATGCCTTTGAACTGTGGTGCTGGAGAAGACTCTTATGAGTCCCTTGGACTGCTAGGAGGTCAAACCAGTCAATCTTAAAGGAAATCAACCCTGACTGCTCATTGGAAGGATTGATAATGAAGCTCAAGCTCAGATACTTTGGTCACCTAATGCGAGGAGAGGACTCTTTGGAAAAGACCCTGATGCTGGGAAAGATTGAAGGCAAAAGGGGAAGAGGACGGCAGAGGATGAGATGGTTAGATAGCATCACTGAAGCAATGAGCATGAAACTGAGCAAACTCAGGGAGGCAGTAAAGGACAAGAAAGCCTGGCACGATATGGTTCATGGGGTCACAAAGAGTCAGACACGACTTAACGACTGAACAACAACAACAACTTTCCAATCATGGCTTTCTTGGACTTTTCTTTTTTCTCAAAACCGTTCCCTTTGCTTTCATATACAGTATTTGATTTGTTATTTGATCCTTATTCATTCTCTTTGTATAACCAAATCATCTCAGTGTATTTATTTAGTACTGGTCACTCACTTTTGTATTCAACCCACATTCATTCAGCACCCTGTATTGTACTTGAGACAAGCCCTTCCCACAGGATTCAGTGACCAGAAAGAATGCAAGATCATGGCTGATATTATGTGAATAAAGACTAACTAAGGACTCTCAGGCTCATACATACCCTTCTGTTTTCCTTCCTCTTGCATTCAGTAATTCTGTGATGTGAGGCAAAGCATGATTTACTATTTCTTCCAAATTGATAAACTATGCTTATTCTTGCCTTTTAAATCAGGATGCCCCTTTATCAGAGGACAGGTTCAGTTAGGCAAACCAAAAGAAATGTCACAAATTAAGTTTCCACTGGAGGCAGAAGTACAGGGACTTTACAGAGAGGTACAATTTACAACAAGACAGAGTATTCTAGGCCTGAGTTTGATATAGAGGCGAAAACACCACACAGCTTGAGAGAGTCCTAGGGTTTGTGAGTTCAGGCCAGCAAGACAGTGTACATTGGACTAACAGATCTCTTCCGTAGTAAGCACTGGCAAAAACACAAAGCTGTACATATGAGAATGTTTTCTGTTAACAAGATTAGTATATACCCACTGAAACATGGATGGAGTTCTGGAAGTTCTGTGAAGTCAATGTCAGAAATGATGTCTGGTTCCTAATTCCTAATCACCTTGCTGCTGGTTCTCCACTTCTGACTCTTGGAAAAAAATTAGGCTCTGCTTATGGAACTGATAGGGGACACGGTGGCGCAGCGGCTTAATGACGCTGAAAGTGCCGGCCAGAAATGGCTGGAAACTTCAGCGGTTCGAGTCCAGCCTCTCGCGTTAAACAAGGTGAGCTCTTGTTTCTCTACCCGCAGCTTCTGCCAACTCAGCAGATCGAAAACGTACGTGAGTAGATAAATGAGTACTCTCACTCCGGTGGGAGGAAAAATGCTGGCAGCGACTCCACAGAGAGACGGGACCACAGTTGCCGGTAAAAGCACAAAATCGCGCTCGCCCCGAAAAAGGGGCGTGAAGCAACGGAAATCCCGCCTCCTGCGCTTGCCAAGCTGGGCTGGACGCTCTAGGAAGTAGGCTCTGGCAAAGGCTACTTCCGAAAAACAGAAAGGTGCAATTGCCTTGAAAACCGCTAGGGGGCGGTCACTGCAGGGTCAGTAATGACTGTGAAGCAGACAAAAAAAAAAAAATGGAACTGAACTTTTGCTTGCTGTTTTCCTTTTTTTCTTACTGATATCTTGGTTTTTGACTCAAGGATTGAGCTTGAACTATGCTTTTAGATCCAGATTCTTTGTTCAGTGAATGAACTTTGAGATGTTTACTGACTCTGTTATAAGTGCTTGACTTTCAGCTTTGATAATTAGCTGATTTTCTAAACATATTCTAGCCAAATCAAAGTACAAAGCATGATCAGAAGCAACATATTATATCCAAACCACCAAAATATGTTGTTCTTGCTCCTCCAAGGATCCTAATGCATATACATTATATATATGAAGGGAAATGTGGAACTTTATGTTAACTTTTTGCCCTTCCCACCAGAGGATAACTGTCTATAGAAGAGACCCTCATCTATTTGTGGAAACTCTTTGTTTGCACACAAAATCCTGGAAATCAAAATTTTAAGTCATGCAGAGAAGTTCCAGGGATAGACTTCACAGAGCGATAGAAGGGAATGGAGTTAACATATTTCTTCTGCATTCTCCCTCTTCATTGGGAGAACTTGCAGACTTTAAGAATGCCTAAAGAGACTTAGTGGTAATCTGGCAGAGTAATGTCATCCTATGTTTAGAATGCATTGAGACAATTGGAATTTATTTTCAATGGGGAGTTTTCTCTCAAGTAGATGAACCTTCCTCAAAACAACATTCATAAGAAGAATGAAACCAGTGACTGCTAGGAAACTTTTTTCAACATTTAGGAATTCAAAAAGTAGAATGTTGGTAAATGTTTTCTGCTTTACAAAGGCAAAATAAATGTTGTAATAATATTTTAGAGACCTAATGTTTTCAATTGTTTTTGTTGTGTTTATTATTTTAAATGTTCCTGAAGATGTCTAGTGCAAGAAAGGTAAAACCAAAAGCATGTCACAACTGCTGTATACTTGGAGAAAAGTATGAATTTATTAGGTTTAAACTTAATGAAAAACAAGAGTTCAAAGAAGGAAGAAGTAGAAAAATGCTAATCTATGGAGCAGAGCAAAACATTCTAATCAAAACACTCTTATTAGCCATGCATTACATACCATGATACATGTGCACACATACACATGCCTTCATTGACATATTACTGAAGATACCTACTGTGCATAACTCTTTCAAGATATATGATAACATCACAGAATGAAGAATGAGCAATTAAAACCAGTGGATTAACCACTACAACACTGACTTCTTGTTCCTTATCCTTAGTAGTAAATTTATTGCATTTAGTTCCAAAATGGATACCAATCCAATATATACAGTATTCTTAAATTTTTGGATATAACATTGCTAGACATTTGAAATGTTGCACAGTTAGCACATTAATGAAGGCTCATTGTAATTGGGACACAGCTCAACTGGAGACATTCTTGCTTCCCTTCCATTTTACAGATAATATAAGATCTTGGGATTATCATGGTAGGAAACTGCAACAGAGAAGGTAGACCTGAAACATATTTGTTTCCAAATACCTTTTCAAAATTCCTACCTACAACTTTTGAAGTAAAATAATATCCAAATATCTTCTGCATGAGAAGAAATTCATATATGTATTTTACATTAATATCTGAATTCACTATTTGAAATTTCACATCAAGGTTGGTATATTAGTGGCTGACAGATGGAATGTAATAAACATATATTCACTTCAGCTGCAATCCTATTCACTTCCATGGGAGCATGCTTCACTGAACTGAATGGAATTTATTTCTCAGAAGACGTATCTTAGCTTTAAAAATGGATTAGGCACATTCATAAAAAAACTTATCAATAATGATTAGTCTTGATATGTAAAAGGAGACTCAATCTTCAGAAGCATATGCTTTTGAATACAAATTGAAGACAAACAGAGGGAGAAAGCATTTATCTTCCTTCCCTGCTTCTTCATTTCCTGGAACACCTGGAAGCCATTAATGCAGACAAGCTTCTAGATTAAATGATTTTTTTGGTCTGATTGGACAGATGTTCTAATGAAATACAACATCATTAGATATTCTAATGAAACATTTGAAAGCACCTGACAGGTAACATGTACTGGTAGTCTGACAGGCAACAAGTACCGGAGGTAAATAATATGTAGCCGCTGATGGCATTCAACAGTGTTTATTTATTAACTTATTGACAGACAATATTTGACAGAGTACCTGACACTACCATCCCATTTCTATATCATTTGCAGTTGATTAATTTAAAGTTATTTCCTTGCTAGTGATTAATAGCATCTTCTAGTTTTGTCCAACCATTTGTTGTGCCAATACAACAGTAATGACAACAGGCTTTAAGTTGCTGTATGATGCTAGAAAACACCATAAATTGCTAGGGAGGAAGAGGGTTTAATGGCATCTTGATTCTGTACATTGTATCAAAGAAATATGTAGTTAAAACCCATATGATAAATCTGATCAGCTGCAGAACAAATCAAAGGATGTAGTAGGCAAAAAACTATTTCTGGCCTAGAAACATTCACTTAAAATTAAATTACATTCAACAAAAATTATAGACTTTTTTTCTCATAATTATGGAATTATGTGGTCAGTGAACACCACTATTTTATGTTCTGTGAGACGGAAAATAGATACTCATGCTCGGTGGATTTTCTCTCCCCTGTAGGAGTGCTCTGCTTGTGGTTATTCTTTGCTGAAGTGAGCTGGAAAGACTAGGTTTCTTTCTTTCTTTCTTTTTCCTTCAGGAAAATACTTACCTAGTCAGTGGCATGTTCATGAGTTCTGCAAGTAAGAGCCAAGAGCGAGCTATTTATGCTGAACTGTGTATAAAAATATGTAGAAATAATTAATATTATTGCATTTCTTGAATTTCTTCATATAGTCATCATTTTCTTACCTAAACATTTTTTCCTTATTTTGTTACTATACATTTTTTCCTTATTTTTTTCCTAACAAAATTCTTGGGGAAAATGTATCTCAATCAAATTTATATGGGAAAGATGTTTAAAAGGTTTATGGGGAAACTGCATTTTGTTATATTATTTAGTTATTTATTTCAAAGAGTTTGCCCTTTTTTCTGGAAAAAAAAAAGTCCTTAATGTAACTTACAAAGTACAATAAATAAGTTTTTTTTAAAAAAGAAACCTTGATGTTCTCAAACTATTTTATAAACCACAGTTTATATCTGATAGCTACAATCATAAATGCATCATAAATTGCATACATTCAGGGTAGCAACGGTAGGAAACTTCACTTTTTAATACTGGCTATATCACAGTTTCTCCTGAGCACAGTATACAGTATCTATGTTTCTTATACTGTGATAAGAAGCATAAGCAATAAAATCCAACACCCCAGAATTTGTCCTGTTACATAGGCATAAGGGAAATAGGTATAAAAGAATCCAAGCCATCTTGGACTGTTTAAATAATGGAGGAAGCTTTGACATTCTAAATTTTCTAATTGTTTTAAAAAGACAGTTTTAAAATTATTTGTTGTTGTCCACTCCTTCCCTGGCACTTCCTTCCCTAGTCAAGGAGAGGCATGTGAAGCTGACAGGTAGAGATATGGGTCTCAGTTCTAAAGTATATACCCATTCCCTTTTCATCTGTTTTATTAGTAATTTTTACATAACAGCTGAATTCCTAGGGTTCCTAGACAGGGACAGAATATTTCAAATGGGCAGTGGAATTAAATATGTCCAAGATTTCAGCTAGAATTTTAAAACAAGGTGAGAAGAGACCTTAAGGTTTTTACCAATCACTTTCTACAAAGAGATGCCTAGAAATGCGGAACATAAGGATACAGAAAAGCCACAAAGTGGATTATTTTTCTTTCATATATGAGTATTTTAGAAGTAAACTCTCTCAGATTCTTAAATCAGCATTTCAATTATGGATCATAAAAATATTTAAGGAAAACCCCCCTTTGAAATATTCAGATATGAGAAACCAGGAGACTGTGAATTCTAGTCTTGCCTTAGGCACAAAGCCAGCTGGGTGACCTTGGGCACTCTCTCTCAGCCCTAGGAAGGAGGCAAGGGCAAACTGCTTCTGAAATGTTGCCAAGGAAATGGCAGGGACTGGTCCATGCAGTCACCAGGAGTCAACACTGACTCAAAGGCACACACACACACAAAACAACATCTATATATACTATGATCACTGAAGATTATAAACACAGAGGGTTTTTTTAATGGTGGGCATAGGTAAAAATAGTGTATTTGACAGCACTAATCTGAACATTAAGCAGCAATGGAACCCTAGTATGTCTACTCAGAACTAAATCTCACTGAGTTTAATAGGCGCCAATTTTGAACTCCAAAACAATCTCTGAATTGAACAAATTTGTTAGGAGAATATATAGGAGTGATGTAACTATCCCAAATCTTTAATATTAAACCCATGGTTCATTTGCCCTTACAATATTTTTCCAAGAGTTAGTGATCTGTTTTACCAACATTTATCAGAGCATATAAAAAATTGAATATAAAATGGTTCTGTGAATCAGTCATCATTCATATCTGTTATCATATCATAGAATATATTTATTCATGACTCGCAGAGTTGCAAAAACAGCTGAATTGGCCCTTATCTATCTATTTAAATTATGCTATTGATAAATTATTCAGCCTATGAAAAAGCAAGTTTAACATGTCTTACAAGGAAGAATACTGTAGACTGAGGTTCAGGTATATTTTATACGCTGTACAGTTATGACAAAAGATTATTTAGCTTCTGGGTAAAAGTTAACTGCAAAGAAGGAAGTGAATAAAGATCTGCTAATATTTTTTCCGTTACCCTCACAGTACTAATGTTGTTGTTATGAATTAAATACAGTTTTAGTAAATAAATAAGATTTATCTTTGTGTTCAAAGAGTTTCTATCTTTATAATCAGTTTTGTTTTAAAATAAGAATCAAGCAAAATAAGAATCAAGCTAAATAAGCTGATGAAACTGCTCTCTCCTGCCCTCATCATATATGTATGTATGTATGTATGTATGTATGTCTTAAAGGTGTTCTAGAAATTGAGTCCTTACTGCTGAATCACTCCTACTGAGATTTCCCTTTCACCCCAAACAGATAATGGGAATCTTTAATCAGGTCATTACAGAGCTGCCTGCAGCAACTGTTCTAAGCTATGCTTCTTTTAGGGCTTTCTACAACAGGAGACAAGCAGGAGAATTAATGGGATATTCAATATAACTAAGCTCTCCCTGCTTCTAAATTTATGCACGCAATATAGGCAGGCATTTAATCTAACTGGTCTCTTGGTTCAACAAAACAGTTGCAGTAGCATATGGACAGTGAGAAATGTGGAAATAGTCAGCATATATAACCAGCACATGATTGAGGTGGAAAGTACATTTGGTTTTTATGTAGACGTATATGGTACACAGTGTACAGCTACCCAAACTATTTTAGTGGGGCATTGTCCATAACTAACTAAATATTGCCTTTGGTTGAAAAAGTTCTGGATTAAATAATCGATTCCAATAAAACTGTAGAACATAAAGTAAAATGTGCTCTGGTGCTGGTTCTTGTACCTCCATTTATTTTTAAAGCACCTGAAGCCTGCTTCCATGGGTAATCAGCTTGCAAAAAGCCTAGATCCAGAAATGGCACTAGCTCATATCCCTTCATATGGTAATTTAGTGTGTTACATATTACTGAAGGAATTATAAAAATAATTTAAGGAAATGCATTTTATTTATTAATTCAATTGCTATGGCTGTCCATATCAAGTACGTGACTCTGGGCAGCTCACATCATTAAAAGAAATGAAAATATATAAAAAACTAAAATAAAACAAGAAATAAAATATACAGCTGCTGTAGAATCATAAAAAGCCCTCAGCACAGCCAAGGAACGGGCTCCACACGGGGGTCCCAGGCTCAGACACAGAACCAGGTCTTCAAAGCCTTACAGAAGGCCAGCAGGGTGGGGGCCAACATTATCTCAGGAGAGATGATGTTCCAGAGGGTGGGTACAATGGCAGAAAAGGCTCTTCTTTGAGGCCCTGCCAACCAACATTCCTTGGTTGAATCAATTTTATGCTGAATTAAGTTAGGTAACATTTGAATCTGAAATGCTCTTACTGAAAGTTTACTTGTCATAACGATGGCCATTGATTCTGGGCCCTAACAGGAGCCATCTAACAAAATTAAACTTTACAACACTAGAACAGCAGGAAGAAATAATTTACAACCAATTATATAGCATGCAATATTATTACTATTATACAGTATATTATGATACAACCTTGTCTATAACTTTTGTCGACGGTGAGACAATAATGTTGGTAGATTCTGGCCCTTGCTGCTTCCGAATTCTTGCATAATGAGCTCTAATTTCTATTTCATGCTTTATGGCTGAAAAACAGTATTATATTTCAGCAGTGAAACCGATTTCTCTAATTATCTCTTAAAACATGAAAAAGTACAGTTAATTTTAATTTAAGGTTGTCCTACAACTCAATTTGTTTGTCTCCTGTAAACCTGAGCATTACTGAGAAACCTGCCACTTAAACTTCCAGAAGCCAAACAAGATTCAGCCATGAATCTTATCAGAAGGAGAGGGAAAACCTCATTATGGGCAGTATTCCTACCCATAAACATGATATGCAAACCCAGGTTTACAAGCAGTTTCATGTTTAGAAACTATATACACTTTAATTGTGTAGAATATTGCTAAGAAATTCCAAAGGATCCTTTTACAAAATTTAAGTAAACTACCTTTTTGGCTCATAAAGGCATGTCCTGTGGAAACACAAACAATCATGTCCCTTTCTATTTCTTCCCATGATTGCAGCTGGTGTCCATCAGGTGTATATAGTATCTTTGCAGGCTGTGGCATTTTTAGATGAGTTGTACAACTGTCAAGTAGCTGAAACATTAAAAGGGCATTAATATTCAGTAGTGTCTGTTGGTTTGATAGCAAGTCAGAATGTACAGTTTTCAACCTATCAGCGAAAACAGAGACACCGACACTGTAGCTCATTTATTTGTAATTACTTGCACAACAGGTGGGTTTTTTTTCCCAGCCATAACTTACAACTAAATCAAAAATAGATACATTTGAACCAAATAGTCAAGAATTATATTTGGACTTCATAGTAGACCTGGTAGAAAAAAGAGGATTGCCTGCACATCCTATGAAGGATGCAGAAATATAATGAATGGTGTTGGTGTTAACTAGTCTTGGTTAGTTTTCCTTTCTCTTATCTCGTTCTTTTAAATTCTTTTGCTTACTACTACTTAATCTTTTGCTTTCCATAAGATTATGCTTTTGATTATACCAAAAGGAAATGAGAATATATACATCCATGTGTATGTTTATGAGTGGGTATATGTGTGTTTCCCCTTCATGGATCACTGCCTTGTCGTGGCGAAGGGGCTTGTGTAACTCAGTGAAGCCATGAGCTATACCGTGCAGGGCCACCCAAGACGGACAGGTCATGACAGAGAGTTCTGACAAAATGTGGTCCACTGGAGAAGGAAATGGCAACCCACTCCAGTATCCTTGCCAAGAAAACCCCATGGACAATGTTAAAAGGCTAAAAGATATGACGCCGGAAGATGAGCCCCTCAGGTCGGAAGGTGTCCAATATGCTACTGGGGAAGAGCGGAGGGCAATTCCAAGTAGCTCCAGAAAGAGTGAAGCGGCTGGGCCAAAGCCGAAAGGACGTTCAGCTGTGGATGTATCTGGAAGCGAAAAGAAGGTCCGATGCTGTAAAGAACAATATTGTATAGGTACGTGGAATGTAAGATCCATGAACCAAGGCAAGCTGGATGTGGTCAAACATGAGATGACAAGATTGAACGTCGACATCTTGGGAATCAGCGAATTGAAATGGACGGGAATGGGTGAATTTAATTCAGGTGACCACTATATCTACTACTGTGGGCAAGAAACCCTTAGAAGAAATGGAGTTGCACTCATAGTCAATAAGAGAGTGGGAAAGGCAGTAATGGGGTACAACCTCAAAAACGACAGAATGATCTCAGTGCGTATCCAAGGAAAACCATTCAACATCACGGTAATCCAAGTCTATGCCCCAACCACTGATGCCGAAGAAGCTGAAGTTGACCGGTTCTATGAAGACCTACAAGACCTTCTAGAACTAGCACCAAAAAAAGATGTCCTTTTCATCATAGGGGATTGGAATGCTAAAGTAGGAAGTCAAGGAGTAATCGGAATAACAGGCAAGTTTGGCCTTGGAGTACAAAATGAAGCAGGGCAAAGGCTAATAGAGTTCTGTCAAGAGAACAAGCTAGTCATAGCAAACACTCTTTTCCAACAACACAAGAGACGACTCTACACATGGACATCACCAGATGGTCAATACCGAAACCAGATTGATTACATACTTTGCAGCCAAAGATGGAGAAGCTCTATACAGACGGCAAAAACAAGACCAGGAGCTGACTGTGGCTCAGATCATGAGCTTCTTACTGCAAAATTTAGGCTTAAATTGAAGAATGTAGGGAAAACCACTAGACCACTCAGGTATGACTTAAATCATATTCCATGTGAGTACACAGTGAAGGTGATGAATAGATTTAGAGGATTAGATTTGGTAGACAGAGTGCCTGAAGAACTATGGACGGAGGTCTGTAACATTGTACAAGAGGCAGCATCTAAAACCATCCCAAAGAAAAAGAAATGCAAGAAAGCAAAATGGCTGTCTGATGAGGCTTTACAAATAGCTGTGGAAAGAAGGAATGCAAAAAGCAAGGGTGAAAGGGAAAGATATAAGCAACTGAATGCAGATTTCCAGAGAATAGCAAGGAGAGATAAGAAGGCCTTCTTAAATGAACAATGCAAAGAAATTGAAGAAAACAATAGAATGGGGAAGACTAGAGATCTCTTCAAGAAAATTGGAGATATCAAAGGAACGTTTAGTGCAAAGATGGGCATGATAAAGGACAAAAAAGGCAGGGACCTAACAGAAGCAGAAGAGATTAAGAAGAGGTGGCAAGAATACACAGAAGAACTCTACAAGAAAGATCTTAATGTCCCTGATGTCCATGCTGGTGTGGTCACTGAGCCTGAGCCAGACATCCTAGAGAGTGAAGTCAAGTGGGCCTTAGGAAGCATTGCTAACAACAAAGCTAGTGGAGATGACAGTATTCCAGCTGAGTTATTTAAAATACTAAAAGACGATGCTGTTAAAGTGCTGCACTCAATATGCCAGCAAGTTTGGAAAACGCAACAGTGGCCACGGGATTGGAAAAGGTCAGTTTACGTTCCAATTCCAAAGAAGGGCAATGCCAAAGAATGCTCAAACTATCGCACAATTGCACTCATTTCACATGCTAGCAAGGTTATGCTCAAAATCCTACAAGCTAGGCTTCAGCAGTATGTGAACCGAGAACTATCGGATGTACAAGCTGGGTTTCGAAGAGGCAGAGGAACTAGAGATCAAATTGCCAACATTCGCTGGATCATGGAGAAAGCACGAGAGTTCCAGAAAAGCATCTACTTCTGCTTCATTGACTATGCAAAAGCCTTTGATTGTGTGGATCACAACAAACTGTGGCAAATTCTTAAAGAGATGGGGATACCAGACCACCTTACCTGTCTCCTGAGAAATCTGTATGCGGGCCAAGAAGCAAGAGTTAGAACCGGTCATGGAACAACCGATTGGTTCAAAATAGGGAAAGGAGTACGACAAGGCTGTATACTGTCACCCTGCTTATTTAACCTATATGCAGAGTACATCATGAGAAATGCCAGGCTGGAAGAATCACAAGCCGGAATTAAGATTGCAGGGAGAAACATCAATAACCTCAGATATGCAGACGATACCACCCTAATGGCAGAAAGTGAAGAAGAACTAAAGAGCCTCTTGATGAGGGTGAAAGAGGAGAGTGCGAAAGCTGGCTTGAAACTCAACATTAAAAAAACTAAGATCATGGCATCTGGACCCATCAATCCCTGGCAAATAGAAGGGGTAGAAATGGAAGCAGTAACAGACTTCATTTATTTGGGCTCCAAGATCACCGCAGACGGAGACTGCAGCCCTGAAATTAAAAGACGCTTGCTCCTTGGGAGGAAAGCTATGGCAAACCTAGATAGCATATTAAAAAGCAGAGACGTCACCTTGCCGACAAAGATCCGCATAGTCAAAGCTATGGTTTTTCCAGTAGTAATGTATGGCTGTGAGAGCTGGACCATAAAGAAGGCTGAACGCCGAAGAATTGATGCCTTTGAACTGTGGTGCTGGAGAAGACTCTTAAGAGTCCCCTGGAATGCTAGGAGGTCAAACCAGTCAATCTTAAAGGAAATCAACTCTGATTGCTCATTGGAAGGATTGATAATGAAGCTCAAGCTCAGATACTTTGGTCACCTAATGCGAAGAGAGGACTCTTTGGAAAAGACCCTGATGCTGGGAAAGATGGAAGGCAAAAGGAGAAGAGGACGGCAGAGGATGAGATGGCTAGATAGCATCACTGAAGCAATGAGCATGAAATTGAGCAAACTGAGGGAGGCAGTGAAAGATAGGAAGGCCTGGCGCAATATGGTTCATGGGGTCACGAAGAGTCGGACACGACTTAACGACTAAACAACAACAACAAATATGTGTGTTTATTTACCTTAGGGCTGTGCAGTGCTTTGGATTCAGTGGAAGAAATGCTTTGGAAGATATAGAAATACAAACATAGTACTTGTTTGCAAGTCATTAAAGCCTCTGCATCTCATTTCAAAATTCCATGCCATGAAATTTACACTGCAAGGAATAACTAACCTGAAATTCTTCACAATCAAAATTAATTAGTTACTCCTAATTCCCCTTAATTAGGAGAATTTGACCATACAGTATGATCAAGGGCTGATCAAGTGTTTGATTTTTTAGACTTTGTTTCTGTCTTAAGGGGAAATTAGATTACTGTGTACATGTGAGAAGAGCAAGAAATACAGAGGATTATCTAAATTGATACAGAGTAATTTCAAGTATAGTATGTAATCCATCAGTACAGAAATGGTATGATTGCATAAGTTAATGAAATACATCTCTCAGTGTCTAGCCAGCATGATCAACCGTGAGGATTTGTAGTTCAGCATCCAGTGGAGTCCCATATGTCTCCAACCTTTGTTTTAAACAAAGGAAAAACAATGGTTTGGAGTGATACAGTGAGCATGATAGGATTATCTCGTAAGCAATTGATGTATATTCACTACTGTGATGTAGTAGTTAATATGTTGGACTAGGAATGGAGACCCCCAGATTCTGGTCCACCTTCAGCCATAGAAACTCTCTGGGTGACTGAGCCAGTTATTTTTAATCAGCCTGACCTATCCTATAGGGTTGTTGCTGTAAAGAAAAACAGGTCTTACACTTAGATATAAGCACACACACAATATTTGTATTAATACATAAGATTGTACATATATAAACTGTATCCTATCATATGAAATTTTGTTTAAAGGAGTAATCCCCAATATTTGGTTCCTTTATTTATTTAAAAGAAAAGTTGTCCTGCTTTACCTCTATAATGGTTTTTCCCCAAACATGTGCTCCCTGCTCAGGTATATTTCCATTTGCGTAAGCCCACACTCTTTTGGTTGTGGGCTGCTTGTAGAGACCTTGGTAATTTTTTGCAAGTAATTTAGGAGAAAAGGGAGAACTTCTTTTGAACTGCAGTGCTTGAAGCTCTGAAAGGTGCATCTGGTATGAAATATAATCCAAAATCATGGAATTAGAATCAATGGCTGACTCTGTATAGTAGTTTATATTCTCCAAAACCATACTAAAAAGTATGTTACATTAGAAATATACACACTGATATCTATCCTTCTTTTTAACCAAGAACAATTTAAGGCATTATCTCAGTGGGCTTAATTTTTGTGTAAGAATACTTTTTATTCATTGAAGCAAAATAGGAAATGAAGCTTCCAGTGAAGACCTGAAGGCAAATGCAGGTCAGAGAAAGAAAAAGTTATCTGGAGCCAAGGCATCTGCAGCAAGCCAAGATATCATCAAAATGTCAAAATGTGTACCTGCAACAATGCAATGCAAATACAAAATAGCAGGGGTTTTCATCATGACATCACTACATATGTATGTATGTATGCCTTCCTTGTTCTCCCACAAACACCAAAGTATGGGACCTTATATGGCAAGTGCATTTGGTGGTTCCAGTAAACAATGGCTGAAGAAGCTATCATACACATTCTTCAGAGCATCTAGCATTATAAATTTTTAAAAAATCTCCTAAAAAAAAATCTTACTAAGCAATAATAACGATAAGGGTAATAGGAAGGCTATGTTTTCTAAAGCAAAAGTTAGGTTTTTGCTTCAAATTATACATGTGCAACTCAAGCTGCTTATTGCATACTTAGGATATATACTTAATAATTTTTTATTACAAGTGTAGGTAATGTGGAATCTTCGGGCTGTCAGATTAATTATCCTACCTGTCCTTTTTTTAAAGTATTTGCAATTAAACAAAGAAATAAAAGGAAGCTGGCATGCTTCAAAGCAAATTCTAAATTTCAGTATCATATTTACAATCTCTCAGTTCCAATAACCTCCACTGATATTCTTGAAGAATTAAAGTGGTATATTTCTGAAATCCAGTACTTGTTATATAATGAACATGTCAAATAGATGGTGATCACAAGGAAGAATGTTAGCCAGTCTATAAACATGGCCATCTTTGGAGGAAGGAAGGCAAAGAGGAGGCAAATGACAAAATGTGTGTCTCTTGATGCAAAAACAGAAACTTGTGTCACACACAGGGCCTAAATATATAAGGGTGGGATTTGCATCATGATGTTCCTGAATGTGTGCTGTCATTTTGATATAATTTTGATTTGTTGCAAATACCTGTGTCTGAAAGTCAGACTAAGATCTGTAGAAAAATAGTTCCATAAAGGCAAGCACAAGGTTCAGCAGACCAAGGTTATCCAGTATGATCCTGGCATGGAGAGCAGAAGTTGCTTAGACAAATCTTGTCCTTAACAAACTGCCTCTGCTGACTTTTCAAGGCCCCTGGCCCTGGTCCCTTCCTAACCCAGCTTTTGCTTGTTAAAACAGAAGCAGCTATCTGTTCCAAGTACCTGCCCCTTTAACCCTGAGCTCTGTTTCCACTCCAGTCTTTGTTCTATTCAGGGGCAGCAGTGCTGTTTGGTGCTCAGAGATTGTGGCTAAGGATCAGGGACTGAGCAACCACATCTGTGGGATATGCAGGGCTCTGGACTGTGACACTTTCCACTCTGAATATTTTTTAAAAAATGTTTTATTATATTGCTCTTTTTTTTTTTTTTGGTCTGCGCTCAGTCATTACTGACCCTGCAGTGACTGCCTGGATGAATCCTTGCAGTTTTCAAGGCAATTGTTTTTCGGAAGTGGTTTGCCAGAGCCTCCTTCCTAGAGCAGAGCCCAGCTGGTGAGCGCAGGAGGCGGGATTTCCGTTGCTTTGTGCCCTTTTCGGGCGAGCGCGGTTTCGCGCTTACCGGCAACTGGTCCCGTCTCTCTGTGCAAGGCGCTGCCAGCATTTTTCCTCCCACCGGAGTGAGAATACCCATTTATCTACTCACGTGAGTTTTCGACCTGTTGGGTTGACAGGAGCTGGGGAGGAAACAGGAGCTCACCCTGTTAATGCGAAGGCTGGACTCGAACCGCTGAAGCGTCAGCCATTTCTGGCCGGCAACTTTCAGCGTCATTAAGCCGCTGCGCCACCGCGTCCCCTATATTGCTCTAAGACATACATAATACATTATATTATTTATATTTATATTTATACAGTGTTTACTAGAGTTTATTAACAGTCTAATGTTTAGGTAACTTAGACCACTAAACTCTCTCTGAATTTGATAGCTCAACAAGGTCTGGATCCTCACCTTCAGACATCTCCCACTTGGAAGGGGGCTAGTATCTAGCACAACCTTGTCCATGATTGTGGTTTGTTTGGACATATGTCCATCTATTTGCCCTCCCAAAAGATAAAGGCAAAACTTTCTGGGGACAAGAAAAAAATGACAGGGAGCAACTGGTGTTTGGTGATTGGTCTTGCCCACAATGACAGCCTCCTTCATGCAATCATTTTGTGAGACCACCCACAACTTTCAAATGTGCTCATTGACCCAAAAGATTTCATGTCCCATTTTATTAAACAGAACGAAGATATCTTTATGGTTCTGTACTTTAGAGTGCGTCTAAAAATATAACATACTGCTCTTTTCCCAATTCCTTCATAGTGATTATTTATTAAAGACTTAATGAAAATGGCTGTTTGAAACACAGTGCTTCCCTTTAGAAACTAAACTTTAATTCCAAGACCTTGATGATAAACCTGCAGTCTCAGGGGGACTGCCAAGTTCCTTTCTCTCAAGAATAATATGTGGATTACGGGGAAGTGAAACATGTAGCTAAAATGTTTGGATAAGAAAATAAAAGAATAAGTTCGGCTGCCGAGAGCAGTTCTACCCAATGTAAAATTATACATATTTCTCTCTCACTATGACACGGAGTCATAGTTCACATAAGTTCTTGGGTTAGTGGGTCACAAATCTTCTTTTGTTAAAACTTGTAGATTTTATTTTTCAGGAAATTAGGTAGCACAAAGTATATATTCATACCTCTGTGTGTTGTATAGTTTCCATAAGCTTCATCTCTTCTTGAGTTTCTTCAGTCCAGCCTCCTTCTACTACCACAGGCTGGAAAGGGCTCTTAGTGGGCACCAAATCAGCGGCTTTATATTTTGTTATGCGACGCCCTAAAATAAGAATGATTTCAGAGTTTTTTAAAAAACTTATTTAGAAGAATTTTAATTCAGTAGAACAAATGGCAATAAAACAAACAGCAAATAAGATAAGCAGACACTACACAGGACACAGAGAATGTGTAATAGTCTGAAAAATATTGGCTAGGAACTAAATTATACAAACAATTACTGTATGTAGATGGTGGCTATGATAGGTTGGGTGTGATTCTCATTACCATGTTGGCCTTTTATTTTAGAGTGACAAATCAAAGAACACCAGTGTGATAATGGAAGAAACCAGCATAATATAATCCTTAACATCATAGCATTGTCATTATAATTTGCTGTTTATATCTTAGCTACTTGTACATTTATCTCTTACTTTGCCAGATGAACTCCATGGATTACAGCAAGATTCTAGACTAGACCTGAAACCAGATGAGCAAAATAAAACTGAATTGGGGAGGAAAAATGTTCAAAATCCCCCAAATCCCTAGTCTGGAGATGTAGGAAGCTGCTAGAGGAATAGCTGAAAATTGTCACTTTCCTATTGTGCTGATCATATCTTCTACTGGTGGCAGAAATTTAGAACTGTACAAATAATATAATTATTAGATGCTGACTGTTTGGTGCCATCGAATCAGGCTCAATTTCCAGTATCCGCTCAGGATCTTGATCTGTTACCAGCAGTAACAGTTCCAAGGACAATCCTATAATTCCTTTGTTCTTGGCCATCCACCTTATTTATTGTCTTCTCCTTCTATTGCCCTCAGCCCTGCCAAGCATAACAGTTTTTTCTTGTCCATCACTTGACTGCATCACATACAAATATTTTTTTACAGCTCATCACTTCAGTATGGTGGTAACATGTAACATTTTTGCCCTTTTGGAAAATAATACTGTGGTTTTCAAAAAAGTAGTAGTAGATCTTTCTAGTTTTAAATCACCTTTCTGGATTTAAGTAACCTCTTTTTTCCCACCCACCACTCCACCCCCATTATCCATAAACTCTCTCTAAGGCTAGTAATGAGCATATATTGGACTTGCTCTCTTTCTTAGCCCTCAGGGATGGTTCACAGCTATTCCCCCCTCCCTCCTTTTTTTTTTTTTTGGCTTCCAAGTCCTGGTGACTGTCTGGACAAGTCCATGCAGTTTTCTTGGCTGAGAGCCAAGAAAAAAGCTACCCAGCTGGTTTCATGTCTAAGATAGAACTAGAATTCACACTCTCCTGGTTTCTAGCCTGGAACCTTTAAACACTACACCAAACTGGTTCTTGCTGTTTCTTTAGAACTGCTTAGATATGATTTCCCCATTTAATGCAATTATCCCAATAATTACTAATTCCTTCATTGCCATTTCCTGTTGACATTTTTGCATTGTATTGCTCCTTGATAAAATCTAACTCAGTTCTCTGAAGTGTTTCTGGTTGCAGTTTTGAGGTCCATATTTGCTCTGAGATGTGGAGGTTTAAAAAATTTATTTAATTATAAGATCTTGCTTGCATATGAGTCACACTGGACACTCCTTGTGTAACAGCAGCAGATAGCAGGAGAAAAGTAGATTCATTTTCAATAACGTTAATATATTGAGAACTTAAACTGAGAACATTGGTATCTTCATTACAAGGGTATCTCAGCTTGAAAAGTCTCAGCAAGAAGCTCTTGATACATGGACTAATATTAAAAGTTGTTATCTCATGTTAATACTATATTATTGAAAATAATGTAATTACAGTGAAATAACTTTCACTATGATACTGACCTTGCAGTTGCCTCATTTTGTGTTTCATTGCATTAAGGTCTGCCAGAATTTTATCTTTTTCTAGCCACTTCTGTCTTTCCTGCCTCTCTGTGTTTTGCAAAGCTGTAATGAACAAAATATACATTATTTTTGGTATAGTTTTTTTTCAAAAATGATTTTGCATCTAAAGGTCTAGAAGGATTACCAATTAGCATAATTGGATCTATTTCAGCATATAGATTTTAAAAATCAGATACTTTTAGCAAATTAAATAGATCCAGTTCTAAATACGTAATTAAAAAGTAAATGCCTCAGAAAAAAACTGTTTGTGAAAATGCTGAAGTACTTTAAATACACCTTAGTCAAATATGTACAGAATAAAGAAAATTAGGAAAGTTACAAATTCAGTACCATTTAGTGCTGTAACCCTGTCTGAAAAATAGCACCTTTTAAAATAATATTTACCCAAAAGAGAGAGTTGCTCTCCACCCCCCCCCCCCCCCAAAATAACCTGTAAATTGGGAAGGGAAGAGGGTGGTTTGTTAAAGTGCCTCCAAGGGAGTTAGAACCTTGCTTCCTCTTATCACCTTCTATTTGTAGAAAATGAGAATGCAGAATATAGAGCTTCATTTATCCATGGATGCTCTCTACAAATGGGGAAACTGGAAAATCAATATTTTTGGTTGGTGAACAGAGGCTCTGCCACTAAAATGAAGAGGAAGAAGAGCCCTGGGAGTGCACATGGACTGAACCAGAAGTCCTAAGCAGACTTACCAGGGAATAGGGGCCACTGAAGTCAGTGGAGCTTGCTATTAAATATAGTTGAACACAAATGCATCTATCAGCCCAATTTCTTATGTTATATATATATATATATATATATATATATATATATATATATAAACAGTTTCCTAGTGTCCACAGCAATTTACATGGAATAACCAGGGCTCCAGTATAGCAGCAGCCTATGAACACTTATGTGAGAGGCTGGATAGCGTAGTGGTTAGAACACCGCCTTTGATGCAGGAGACCGGGGTTCAAATCCCGGCTGGCACCTACCTTACCAGTAGGGGTCCTTGGGCAAAGACCCCCTAACACTTCACCTGCCTACCTCAAATATGAGAGTGACACGAACTAAGAGAGTCATGCCGGCTTGGACGTCGCCCGGATTAACAAGGTCCGTGTCAGATGTTGGGGAACCAGGACAATCTGATGTTAAGTGGGCTACTGGAACAAACCATACATGGACGAGACAAGAAAACTTGGAATTGATGGAATGCTACTACAACAGCAGACCTAATGAGAGGGGATATATGAAACGTATGAGGGAACTATGGATAGACAGAAGGCCTACATCCACACTAACTGAGAAACAACTAGTTACCCAGCGCTTCAACATAGTGAAGAGGAAGCTGCTCTCACAACTCGAGATAGACCAACTCTACATTACAACCCAGACTCAAGCAGACCTGGAAGAACAAGCAGTTGTGCAGCCAACACCTGAAGCTGGAATGTCACTGCCACCCCTTCCATTACAGAGCACAGCAGCTGATATGAGGCATAAGATCATGGATAAACTAGCTATAGTCAACCCTCGAGTCCGATTACCAAGGCTCAGTGGAGAAGTACCATCAGATAGCATGGTAGAAGATGGCAACAGAGCCCTCCAGACAAATCCCTACTACCACCATAACTGAAACCAATGAATTGGTATATGCTACAGCCACTGTAATCCTGGAACTGCTTGGCTACATGATCAAGAAGAACAGCAGTACATATCCACCCTGGAAAATGAGATTGGAGGCTAAGATCAAGGCAACTCGGAGAGAAGTCAGTCAGCTGGTGGAACTACAGAAGCGTGTGGAGATTAAGGATAAGACTCGGCTACTGAAAAAATACATGGGCCTGACTCCATCTGAAGCCCTAGAGACTGCTAAACAAAGGCTCACAGCACTGGCTACCAGGCTAAGGAGATACACTAGAGAAGCAGAGGCCAAGAAGATAAATGCCCTGTTCTCCAAAGAACCATCCAAAGTGTACTCCCAACTGCAGTGCAACCACAGAGTAGCAGCTGAGCCACCAGCAGCAGAAACTGAACAGTACTGGAAGAACATATGGGAGAAAGAGAAGACACATAACACCAGTGCAAAGTGGCTGCAGGACCTGAAAGCAGACCAGAGCAATCTCCCAGAACAGGAACCAGTCACCATCACAGTAGCAGACATCCAACAGGGGTCACGAAAATGAAAAGCTGGACAGCACCTGGCCTGGACATGATCCACACCTACTGGCTAAGAAACTAACAGCAGTGCATGAACGCCTAGCAGCACAGATGAACCAGCTGCTAGCAGCAGGCTCCCACCCAGACTGGCTAACACAAGGAAGGACAATGCTGATCATGAAAAACCCTCACAAAGGAACTGCACCATCCAACTACCGGCCAATAACATGCCTCCCCACAACATGGAAAGTTCTATCAGGCATCCTAGCTGCCAAGCTACAAGACCATATGGGCCAGTACATGAGCACAGCTCAGAAGGGCATTGGGAACAACACCAGAGGCTCAAAACACCAGTTACTCATAGATAGAGCAGTCACCCACGATTCAAGGTCTAGGCAGACCAATCTGAGCACAGCCTGGATTGACTACAGGAAAGCCTATGACTCAATGCTGCACACATGGATCTGTGAATGCCTGGCGCTATACAAAGTCAACAGGACACTAAGGACCTTCCTCAAGAACTCAATGGGACTGTGGAAGACAACACTGGAAGTGAACTCAAGACAGCTCGCACAAGTGGCCATCAAGTGTGGCATATACCAAGGTGATGCACTGTCCCCACTGCTGTTCTGCATAGGCTTAAACCCCCTCAGCCAGATAATCACAAGGTCTGGATATGGGTACAAGTTCAAGAGTGGAGTCACCATCAGCCACCTCCTCTACATGGATGACATCAAGCTGTATGCTAAGAGTGAACGACACATCGGCTCACTGATCCACCTGACACGGATCTACAGCGAGGACATTGGGATGTCATTTGGACTGGAGAAGTGTGGCAGGATGATAGTAAAGAGAGGGAAGGTAGTTAAGACCAATGGAGTGGAACTACCAGTGGGCCACATAGCAGACATAGAGACCAGCTATAAATACCTTGGTGTCCCACAGTCACATGGGAACCATGAGGAGGAGGCAAGGAAGACAGCAACATCCAAGTACCACCAAAGGATAAGACAGGTCCTGAAGAGCCAGCTCAATGGGAAGAACAAGATCCATGCCATCAACATGTATGCCCTGCCAGTCATCAGATATCCTGCCGGTATAGTGAGCTGGCCAAAGGAAGACATGAAGGCTGCCGATGTGAAGACCCGGAAGCTCCTCACAACGTACGGAGGTTTCCACCCCAAGTCCAACACCCAGAGACTGTACACCAGCCACAAAGAGGGCGGGCGGGGTCTGATGAGTGTCAAAGCTACTGTCCTGGATGAAACCTGGAGTATCCAGGAGTACATCAGTAAGATGGCACCCAAAAATGAGCTACTGAGAGAATGCCTCAGGCAGCAGCAGACATGGAAGGAAGTTCAAGCGGAGGAAATACCATGGCAAGACAAGCCCCTGCACGGGATGTACCATCGACAGATAGCTGAGGTGGCTGACATTGGGAAATCCTATCAGTGGCTGGAAAGGGCCGGACTAAAAGACAGCACTGAGGCACTGATCATAGCAGCACAAGAACAGGCACTAAGCACCGGATCCATAGAAGCAGGGGTCTACCACACTAGACAGGACCCAAGGTTCAGATTGTGCAAAGAGGCCTCAGAGACAGTCCAACACATAGTGGCAGGGTGTAAGATGCAGGCAGGAACAGCATACACTGAACGGCACAACCAAGTAGCTGGCATTGTGTACAGGAACATCTGCACAGTGTATGGGCTAGACCCCCCCCAAGTCCAGATGGGAGATTCCATAGAAGGTCGTGGAGAATAATGGGGCTAAGATCCTGTGGGACTTCCAGATCCAGATGGACAGGCAGGTACTGGCTAATCAACCAGACATCGTGGTAGTAGACAAAGACCAGAAGACAGTGGTAGTGATAGATGTAGCAGTGCCAAGTGACAGCAACATCAGGAAGAAGGAGCATGAGAAGCTGGAGAAGTACCAGGGCCTGAAGGAGGAAATCGAGAGGATGTGGAAAGTCAAGGCCAAAGTGGTCCCAGTGGTGGTAGGAGCACTCGGGGCCGTGACTCCTAAGCTGGGAGAGTGGCTCCAACAGATCCCAGGAACAACATCAGAGCTCTCTGTGCAGAAGAGTGCAGTGCTAGGAACAGCTAAGATACTGCGCAGAACCCTCAAACTCCCAGGCCTCTGGTAGAGGACCTGAGATTGAGGAAGACATATACCACCCATAGGGGTGAGAGGGAAATTTTATAAAACAGTTTCCTAGTGTCCACAGCAATTTACATGGAATAACCAGGGCTCCAGTATAGCAGCAGCCTATGAGCACTTAGGTGAGAGTAAGACTGAGTGGGTCCTAAATAATCAGCATTTATAGTTTTCTATAATGAGAAAACTATTTCTTCTATAAAGAGCCCAGATTTCTACAGTGTATGAGTCTATATACAGTATTTCTGCATACATGTAAGGCAATAGTTTATTGTTTTTGTGTATATAGTTTTCAGGTAATTAAATTGAATCAGTATTCATTAATTTAATTAATATCAACTTTTTGTCTAAGCCATCTTTTTTGTGTTGCTTCTGGATTGTGCATGATGTATATGTATATGTGTGTGTGTGTCTGTATGTATATGTAGTAGCAATGGAGGCGAATGTATATGTATATGTATTTATCTATTCTGTCTGTCTGTCTATGTATCTACACATACATACATACATACATACATACATATATATCCATACATACACACACTACATAAAATTCCACTTATTCAACCATATCACAGGTATATATCTGAGAAAATCTTTCACTGAGATTTAGCAATCCTTGTGGGCAAGGTAGAAAAGCCTGGCAGTATACTTAATTTTTGTGTTTTATAACTTTTTTCTGCCTAATTTTCCTTTTTGTGTGGGATTTGTCTTAAATCCACACTCATCTTCCTATTTGATAAATATGAGAAAGAACTGAAGAATGTTTTAGAATGGGATGACAATAATAAATAAATAAATAAATAAATAAATAAATAAATAAATAAATAAATAACATGCTGTAATTTTCTCAGTGATGATAATCTATTATTTTTCAAACTATAACTTTATTATTTTTTCTATACTCTAGAGATGAGTTGTACACAAATTTGCATTCCTGAACACTTACATTCTGTATTGAATTATGGAAACAAAGAACAATACAAAAAGAATTTGTAATTTCATGGACACAGTATCAGCCATTTAAAGGAAAACAGGTAGAAATGTCATTGGACATATCTAGAATATTTATTTATGCATTTGATTTAAAAAGTAGGCTTTATATTATACCAACATTATAATTTGCTGTGTTTTCATGCTATTATAACATTTTCCTTTTTTTTTAATGACTTACTATCCAAAGGCAGAAAAGGTTCTCCACTGGAAACCCAGACCTCAACTGGATTTCTAAGAATGTTGGTGAGTACAAAATGATCAATATCTGATGTTATCACTGATGATGTAAATTTGATGTTCTTATCCTTATCTTGGTAAAGAGAGAAATAGAAAGGTTTTATCAGAATTCTTTCATAGTGCTGTTTCATTTGACAGTTTTCTCAAATTGTACAATTTCCTAATTTTATACTTATTATGTTATTGAATTTATATACTACTGGCATCAATTTGACTTTCAGGGGTTTGCAACATATAGCCACATACAGTAATAAAAATAAAACAATACGTAATAAAATGTACTATAAAAAAAATGGGAGCAACCCAAACCATTAATAAAAATTATTACGCTTCAAATACCCAGAGGAAGAGTTCCATCTTCAAGGTCTTCCTGAAAGATTCCAATGTGGGAGTAATGTGAATCTCTGGGGGGGAGACTATTCCAAGATTTGGGGGCTACCATGGAGAAACACTGCTTTAGGGAGCTCATCCCTTTCTCCTCATAAGTGTGTGAGATACTCAAAGCCTTCCCACCTGGGATGAGCATATCAAATTCAGGTGGTCCTGTGACCAAGTCATTTGGGCATTAAAGATTTACAACCAGAAACCTACTGGGTTTCCACAATATGAGGTATTCAAATATTGGGAAGTTTCTTGCTAACGAATTAAGAAACTAAAATTCAATGGAGGAGGCCATTATTCTCACAATTGGCTTCACTATTTTCTACTGACTCCTTCAGAATTGAATGTTTGTTCTGGTGGTTCCACCACCACTACCATTGTCCCTTATGCTGTAATCAAAGGCCTCCGTCTACTGTACTTTATTAAAAATAAATATCAAAACTAAAAAGTTTATTTAAATAGTTTATACAATAGCTATCAGTGATATTTAAAAGGCTTTTAAAAATTGTTGGCCTTTTTTATGTTCTGGGAAGAAATTATGGGCAATTGCCAAGATTTAATTTGTTGAAATTATTAGCATTGTTTTAACCTTTTGAACTGATGGGATAAGAAACTGTAAATTTTATAAGAAATGGAAGGATGACTAATACCAAGCAGCTGCAAACTTTTAATGAAAAGCATCTTAGAAATTAGTATATTGCTTAGAAAACAAATAGGCAAGCGAGAACAAATGAAGGAAGTCAGGTGAGTTCTTTTTATTATGTACAATTGATTAAAAAATAGAATATAATGTGTAACAATCAAATATAAAACAGAAATAATGGAAAATTAAAATAGCTGAAATACACCCAAACAATAAATGGAAAAGGTGTTTTCATTTCACTTTTTGATAATTATTATGTTCATCTTTGACTATATAAAGATCTATCCAGCCTGATACAGAATTCTGTTAAAAAAAACCCTGGAAGACAAGAAGAAAAACTGTGCCAGTGGTATACTTATTATTTTTAACTAAGCAAGAAAAATAATTTATTTTTCTCTTGCACTGAAATAAATATTTATAACAGTGTTTCTTTTCCTTTCACATTTTAATGTAATTGAATATGTTTCTGCAGCCCAGCATTCAGAATTTCCTGGTGGGTAGACATTTCATAGTATTTCATACTATCACATAAATTTCTTAGGGCTGTGCAAGAAAGCTTTGATTTGCCTCAACAAAGTGCTTCACTACAAAGGCAACCTAATTTGCATCATTGAGATGTTTTGCATCATCTCAGCATCATAATCAGCAGTTCCAGCAATACAAGCAGAAGTATTAGACCTACTGAAGGAGGCTCAGAAGTGACGGTAAGCAAAGTATGTGCAGTGGTAGGTTGCACTGCTTCATTATAAGTACCTTCACAGAGTGCTTCATCTGAAGCATTCTCTAAGCAAAGTGGAACCTTAAAGCATTGCCCAGTTCTATTTGTTTGACTAACCACTAACTTCCCAGCGCCACCCTCCTCCCCTACTTTAGGACTATTAGAACTATATTAGTCAATGTGTTTCAAGAAGTGGACAGATCAACAAAGCTGCTTTTTTCTATTATCATAAATGTGTGAGTGTGTTTTTCCATTAAAAATAAAGGGTGCAACTTTGGACTTCAATAGTTGCTGGAAGTATGACTCCCTATGATAAAGATAGATAGATAGAGAGATAGAGAGATAGAGAGACAGACAGACAGACAGACAGACAGACAGACAATGATAGATTTTTCCAGAATTTATCTGTTGCCCTATAACTAAGAGCATTCAGACAATTTATACATATAACCAGTTACCAGCAACTAACTAATCTTCACCTTCTACAGGTTGCTAATCTGTAATTGTGGTTCTCTGAGTTATCAACTATGTATTTGTATATACATAGAAACAGAGTTTTCTGTGTATACAGAATCCAGTTTGGCACTTCCCTATTGCTGAGAAATAACTTTGGCAGGAAGCCCTTGTTCCCATATAGATCTTAATTAATCAAGGCTGCCATAGCAATATGCAAGGCCAAGGTCCTGTTAACATCTAGAGTATTAAGAAAATGTTCCAACATAGTGGAAACGGCCAGAAAAAATAGGAGGCAAACAATATACTGATTTAAATGGGAATCACATATTACCTTCAGGATCAATGTATTGCAGCACCAGGATATGGAATTAGTCTGGATTGATAATCTGAGGAATGCTGTGGAAACTGAGTTAGGTAGTAGCTGCCAGTCCAGATAAATGCCTCCACAGACATTGAATCTACTGCTAAATCTATTATAAGAACTCTCAAAGGCAGCAAAACTTTTGTTAAGTCTGTTTAGAGAAGTACTGGTAATACAGCAAAAATGATAACAAGATGGCCCTCACCCAAGTATAACAAGCAGAAAAAGCACCATCACATAGAGTAGTTGCCAAAAGGTACTGGCTGACATAAAGGAGGATAGGAAAACTTAATTTGTTGCTTCTCCCTTCATTGATGACATAAAATAGATGTCTATGCCTGAGCTGGCTTTTTCAAGAAGGGGATCAGATGAACTGAGACAAATAGACAGAGCAAGAATAAGAAACTGACAAATTAAAAATAAATAAATAGCTGGGCCCAGATGGTATACATCTGAGGGTTCTTATAAATGTGAGACTGCTGCTCTTCCAACAAAAATATACAACTTTGTTTTAAAATCAGTATCTGTTCCTGAGATTATCTGAAAATAATCTCAGTTACTTTGAGATCTAGAAGAGTCACAGGAATGCATGTCCCATGAGCTTAATGTCCATTCTGAGTAAAATGATACAATGTATTATTGTATTGGAGAGATATGTGGAAAGTGCTCCACAGCACTTTAATTTAAGTACACAGAGTGATACTTTTAATTTATTAATAAACAATCTGGACTTAGGGGGTAAGGATTTATTGATGATATCAAATTTCTCAAGATAATAAAATGTAAAAAATGGATTGCAAAGACCTCCAACATGACCTATAAGTGGGTTTCAAATGGCAAATATTGTTCAGTAAAGAAAGTACAATATGATGTGCATTGGTGTGAAAGAATCAGAACTTCGCATATACATTAATGAGACCTGAAGTGGTTCGAAAAAGAATCTTGGCCTCATAATGGACAGTTCAGGTGTGCATCTGTTATAAAAGGCAAAATCCATGCTTGGGATCATTAAAAATGCTTGGGATCATTAGAAAACAAATTTAAAATAAAACTACCAGTTTAATAATGCCCCTATGTGTTTTGTATAGTTCTGGTCACCACATCTCAAAAATGATATTACCGTAAAGAATTGGAGAAGGTACAGAAAAGGACACTCAAAATGGTTAGAGGTCTATAATAGTTCCCCAAGGAGAAAAGACTACAGCATCTTGGACTTTTTCACTTAGTATGAAAGTAGGTAAGGAAAGATCTGACAGTTATATAAAATCATACATTAAACACAAGGTGATTCAAAATCAAATAAAAGGAGGAACTTCTTTGCACAGCAAGTAGCTAAAACGTGGAATTTGCTGCTATCAGACATGATGAAGGCTACCAATTCAATTGATTTTAAAAGGGGACTGGAAAAATGCATGGAGGAACATAAACAATTTCTTGTCTTGATGGGTATTTACTACAGCTGGAACCATAGACTGAATACTTTAAATATGAGCTGCTGGGGAGCAAAAGTAGAAGAGGACTCTTGCCCTCCTGTCTGTCCTTATGAGCTTAGTGAATGCATATGGCTGGTCACCATGGCATACAGAACACTGAACTAGATGAGTTATTTGCCTAAACCAGCAAGCTTCTTCAGATACTCTATTCTTCTTCTTTTTCTTCCCATTAATAAGAAACAAGCAATGCAAAACAAAAAAACTAGAAAGAGTAAATAAAACAGAAAACAGAAAACTAAAACTGAGTAAAAAAAAAAAAAAAGCAGCCCCCCCCCCCCCCCCCCATCATTCTGCTTTAGAAGATTCCTGAACAGGGCTCTGAGCAGGTAAAGAACCCACACATATCATGAAGACAGACCTCAAAGAATCAACTCAGTGGGTGTTTATACATGAGCTGAAATATAGAGGAACCTTTTAGTTCATTTATTTTTTTATTTATTAGCAGTGCACCATCTTTTTTGTTCAGTGCTATCAAAACTGTGCACAATACATCTAAAAATAAAAGACCAAAAATGTACTGCGTAAATAAGTAAAAATGTCAAACCCACAAAAATCTAAAACCAAACCAACAATAAGGATTTAAAACAAAAACAAAAAAATCAGAGATTTCTTGGCAGTATGTCAGAAAACTGTTCCATATAGCTTTTAGATTTTGATGAAGTTGGATAATCTATATACCGATTGCATACACTTATATTGGCAAGATATGGAAAGTCACATTTTACCTTTCCCTGAAAACACAGATGCAATTTGTTTAAAGCCAGGATCAGAAATGGCTTCTTCATCTCTTTCTTCAGTTTCTTGCTTTTTGAGATAATCATTCACTGCACACAAGACTAAATCCTGCAGTGTGAGGATCAGAGTCCCTTCACTGTTATATAGTTTACAAGCTGTCCTGCTAAGTTCAAGACGCCTTGTACATAATGAAAGCAGCTACAAAAAAGGAAAACACACACACACACATATATTTCAAATATATAATTACCAATATATAAGAAGATATCATATTGTAATCCTCATATTGTTATTTTTTAAAGAAGTTGCTATATTATATTTGTATTCTGCTCTTTAAGATTCTAGAGGACATATATCAATTTTGTTTGCATGATTAATTAACCCCTAATATAATTTTCCTTTCCTAAATCTTTACTGGATTTCCCACTTAACATATAAATCTCTGTTTTTCAGGATATGTACTGCCTGCAAATGCTTGCAAGTTCACTAGGTGATCACTCTGCATATTTACAATTAAACATACATTCAAGCAATATCATAAGCCTTCAGGACCTTTTCTTCATCAACAGAAACAAGCCCTCTAATGCTACTTAGGGAAACATTTTGAAATGAGAGAGGGTAAATGTACAAATGACATTATTAACTAATAATGAGACTCTTAGTAAATTATAGAAGTATTACTTTTAATGTGTTACCTGCAATGAGAAGGCTCTTCCTCCTCACAATGCTGTTTGCTCATACTAGATCCATAGCAGTTCTTACACCCCTTGGATCTGACCTGACATCTACAGGACAGATACCTGTAGATTCACAATTTTCCCCCAGCATGTATGAATTTGTAGTATATTTTTTATCTTTTTCAGACTCACTATTTGTCCTCATCAATTAAATTACAATTCTCTCTTTGGATTATTGTTACTCACCGTAGGGAATGTGTGAGCAACAATTAGTTGCCCATTTCGATATCCAGCTCCATTTTTGTATGCAATTATTTTTACTGTTTTTATGTTTAGAGCTGCAGTTATCTTTTCTGAGATCATTTGCAAGGAGGTTTCAGTCTTTAAGGATGCTAGAACTTCTTCTAAATAATGCAGGGTGGATTCAGCTTTATCAGAGAATAAATCAATCTCCATAATAAAACAAAACAAAATTTTATCGTTACTTTGCTTTTTATAATCATAGTGAAGTGAATTTTTAAAAGGTAACTAAATTGAATTAAAATTAAAATTTCAAATGTTATACTTTATGACAAAATGGAAGAAATACAAGACAGACCAAAAAACAGGCAGATATCACTTTACAGACATACAAATTACCAAAGATTCAGAGTTGAATTTTTATAAAAACATTACCAGAAGTTATGTATTACATATTTAAAAGGGTTAGATTCACCACCCTGGATACATAACTACATGATAGATAACTGCAAAAATATTGAGATAACTAAATAACACAAATTAAGATGTACTGTATCCATCAAAGAAAGTAGTAGAAAATCAATTTGTAGTTGATATTTTCCCAAATGCCATTAACTAAAACAGGAAGTGAAATGGGCTTTTATTGAATAGAAACTCCTGAACTAATGTTAATTGCTAATCTCCCCAAATGTTTAAGATTACCCATCCATCCCTTTTACACATTCCCTCTCAAAAGAAAATTGCTTCTCCGTTATTGTACTAGATTTCAAATCCTTCTTTCCCAAATAAAGTACAGTGTTAGAAAAAACTGCTGACTTTTCTACCATCTACCTAGTGAATATTCCCGTGGCAATTTCCCAAGGCATATAATTATGTCCCAATTCGATTATTTCTCATTTACTGCCTTTAAAGCTGCTTGATGGACTATGTTTGTAGCTACTATATATTAGTATCTACTGTAGTGGCAATCAGTATCTGCATCCCAAGGGGTTATACTGTCAACTATATTATGTCTTTTAAAATTTTTAATGGAATAGTAAGCTTGGGGGGTGAGGGGGAGATTATTTTTTGCTTAACTCAGTACCCTCCTGAATCAAGCTACAATAAATAATAGTCATTTAACAGATATATGTGTAAGTACAAGATTCAGGATAATTAGTCACACTTCCTTTTCTTCTACATGAAGATTAATTCATAATAATTGTAGGCATGCCACAATCATTCCCAACTCGCAGGTAGAAAGCCACAGTTAAGGTCAGGATTTAATCCAAGCATGATTTCAACTCATTTCAGCATTTTCAATATCAGAGTTGAGCACTAAAATCTTTAAAATGCTGCTTAAGGCGAACATGTTCTCTAGCATGTGCAGCATATCTTTCCTTTCAAAATAAATACAAAACCTGTGATGATGATCTGGACTCATAACTAGCCCATAGCAACTAGTCACTACTAAATCCAGAAAAAAATGGTATTTAATTTTAATTTTATTGTAATGTTGATGTTCAAGTACAAATACTCCACTATTTGAAAACCATCTAAAAGATAAAGTTATAATACCATCAGTTATCTGTTTACATCCAATGTATATATATAGGCTTAACCAACCTTGTTAACATCAACACACTTAAAAGGACAAATGGATAAATGATTTCTGTCCTGGAACCCAGAGGCACAGGAAAATATAGTACCAGGGAGCAATTTTTTCAGTTCTTTCTTTCCTCTGATGGTCCTTCCACAAGCCAAACATATCATTATTTTCTTCTTTCCACATGGTGAAAGAAAATAGTAGCCCTATTAAAAAAAAAAATAGTCAAAATAGTTTAAACAGAATAATTTTTCTAATTTTTGCATATTTATTTTTTTAAATATCAAATATTTCAAATTTAGTTTGCATAATTTCCTGTAGTTTTAATTGTATGTATATCAGTAAAATTCTGTAATCTGAGTTTCAACTTTCAACTTTATTGATTAGTCTTACAACCATATCAACATCAGCAAAGGTGAAACAAATAACTAATACACAAAATCCATGATACATTAAAATATATAATAATAAAATGGGATAGTACAAAGTATAATACTACTATAAAATAGTTATGTATCGCTAATATCATAATCCAGATTCATATGAGACCATCCCCCCTACATGATACTCCAATCTGTTCTATATATCGGGCTCTCAACTGAGCTGCCTTGTCCACAAACGTGGCAGTCCTACTCACAATAAAGATATTTGTGCCCGAAAGAAAATAGGATAATCTGTGTTTGGAGTCCCAATGGACTGTTCTTTCCAAAAGAGGGGACAAGTAATTAAGCCTAAGTGAGTCATAAAGTTTATAGTCGAACAAAACATGGACAATATCTTCTATGGCTGGGTCCCCACAGACACATAGCCTCTCGTCATAAGGCACATGATGGAAACGACCATATTTGACCATGGAGTCCAGTAATTCGAACCTAGCTCTAGTGTAGGCCCTTCTTAGATTTTGAGTTAGACTCATCGATAGATATTTTTTGGAATTAAAGGTGATTTTGTTCTTAGCTAACCATTTTAATGACCCATTTTTAGCCAATTTCTCCATGTCCATTTGGGCACTGATATCCAGGGCTCGCTGTTTAAAAATATCCTTTGCCTGCGAAGAATTTGTGAGTACCTGTTGAGTAGAAAGCCCGTATTGTGAAATAACTTTAGTAAGGTGTTTTAGCCAGGATATGGAGAGGTCCATACTTGTTTGTTCCAACAGGCATAATTTGGGAAGCCTATCATAATCCATTAAATGGACTCTCTGCCAATAAGAAAAGACCTTTATTACTGACTGGCTCTGTATAGAATGGGTACCTATTTCCGCTCTGATCGCGGGGGCTGACGTGTTCTTATCAACTCCCAATATATTTCTTAAAAAACATGTCTGGATGTGTTCAAGTGTGTAATCTGAGTTGTTACTAGTATGTTTATTTTTAAACTATATATTTATGAAACAAAGCTTGCTATAATTTTTAGAACTCCACCTTAGCTTTTTTATTTATTTATTTATTTTATTTTATAGATCTCTACCTTAGCTTAACTGGGATACATAACAGTCTACTTCTCTGAATTTTGCATTGCATTTTTGGTTCAAAAAATATAACAAAATGCATCTTAAAATGTATATTAGAAGATTAAATATATTTAGAAAAGTGAATTTTAAAAGAATTTTTAGAAATGAGTACAGTACTTTGTTAGAAAATGCTTTCAAGGGGCATTTTACATTTGAATTTTACATTTGAATTGTTTAAATGTCTGTATACTTTTATAAAAAAGTATTTTGAAAGAAAAGCAGATTTATGCAGAACTAGAATGGGATATAAGTAATGTTTTATCTTTACAAACAATTGTGTATGAATCATGGTACTTTTATCCAGAGCTTTTAAAAGAATATTAAAAGAATATTTGATAAGTCAGCTCTTTATTATCCATCTTAGTGGAGTTAAGTTTTTCTTTTCCTTCATGGAGAACAAATAATACTTACTGGCTGGTCAATTTTCTCTGTCTTGGCCACAGTAAATGTGCAAACAGAAGCATAGTTTGCTGCTGTGATTTCTTGATCCAATATTGTGCTGTAAAAGGCACTAAAAACTTTTGTTTCTGTGAAATTCCATTTTTGGTTGGCAGCTCCATATTTATGTTGTTTGTATTTCTGTCAAAACATAAAATATTAGTCCTGCTTTTCTTTTTCAGTAATTTTCAGCTGATATTGCCTCTTTATCTTAGTTACAGTTTAAAAATTAAAATAACCAGAGTAATAAGACAATATTGTGCATTCTCCCTATATCTTTTTGGGGGGGGGTACACTTTTGGGGGGTACACTTTTGGGGTGCTTAACAATATTAGCATATAAAACTTTCATCATATTTTGCATATTTACTAGCAGGCTAAGTCAGTGAACAGTAGAAATTTGATGACATCTGTTTAGCTCTTTGCATTGTCTGCATTTTTTCCCCCTCTATACCTTTCTTGAATGTGCTGGGACTAATTAAAAGAAAAAATAAGAGAATTAGTTTGCATTAACGTGTCAAGGGTTTGTACCAGACACAAGTCGATTAGATTTATTACAGAAAATTAGGAAGTCATGCATACAACAAAGCTGGGTCTAACAGCAGTCAGGAATCTTGCCCTATCTCCATAGCTGTTAGTCCCAGGATTTAAACTGTGGGCCTCTTCTTCCTGCCTTTTTGAGACAATGGCCATTTGGTTGCTTGTTTTTTAGTGTGGAATGTTTCTGCCATCTGTCCCTTGTTAACAAAATGCCTTTCTCTGTTATGAGAATCAGAGATTCCTGACTCACTAGCTTCAACCTTTGCATAATGGCAGCATATAAACTGGTTAATCTTCAGCTTTAGGTAAGTCCTCCAAATTTGCCAAATGGTAGATACGTCTGTCTCTAGGCTTTAAGAATCAGCATCTTCTGACTTCCAGGGGAGGTATGGCAAACTGAAGATGGTTCTGTGAAAGCGGAGCTGATGACCATGGCAAAGACCAAGGACCCTTGGAACCTCTTCCTTGTCCTTCTGGAAAAGGAAGATGGGAGATCACCCATATGTGCTCTGGACAGCTGCTCCTCACAAGGAGACCACAGGACAGTGGTTTTCCATGGGTTTAAGTACCAGGAGACCAGGATCAGCCATCTTGCTTGCAACCACAACACAGCCTTTTGAAGCACACTAAATTTGCAAACCTCACTTTCTAATCACTTTTGGAAATTGTCTGTTAACTATCTTAAAGCTATCAGAGACCTTCAGAACAACAAGTTTGAAAAGTCTTCATTGGGTGAGTTTATCTTCAACTCTGAACAAAAGAAAACTTAATTATAAGTTTAAGAACTTAAAGAATTTGAAATAAACAGCAAAAAGCTAAATAAGATTTTTAATCTAAGAAAGTTATAAACAGATTAAGGGTCCAGATAAATTTGGAATATTGATTTTTAGTATAAGATTTTAAAATTAACTGTTAAAAAAAAGTTTTTGTAGGAAACAGACTTATTTTGGCTATCCTGGTTGTTGCAAATCCTAACAGAAGATAAGTGATGATTTTAGAAACTGGACACTAGAGGGGACTAAAGATTTGAAGCAGAAGAAAAAAAATACATGTCTGATGTCAGTTAATACTGGGACTTACAAAATGACACAAAATGTAATAACATTGGAAATATTAAGGGAAATTTTTGAAAAATGGAGCCAGAGGTTAGCAACTATAATATCAACACTGTCAGTAATGATGTCTACTTCTATGGATAGACTATGTCTAAAAGAAGCTAATGAAGGAATGACAGATGTGGAAGAAATTTTATCTCCAAGATAGAGAAAATACAGAATGTGGAACTACAGTGACAGGCCAAGAGAATGATTTGGAAAAGGACACTTTAGCGGATAGACCAAAGAAACTGGCTAAGGTTTTAAAATTAAAAGGGAAATGCAATATTTGATTGAATTAAAGATGAAGACTGTTGGAAGCAAAAGGAAGAAATATAAAGTTGGTTTATTTGATCAAGGTTAAAACAAGACATGTTTTTATGAAATTCTGGCAACCCTTTACAGACTGTTTGATGACACCAGGACTGAAAAGTTGATGTTTCATGGGTTTGCTTATAGGTAAGGGATGGGATATGGGAGAAGAGATATCTGTTTAACCTTACAGGGGGTGAAGAGCTACCAAACTTGTTTATACTTGTTGTGATGAAGTCACTTCTTTATATATTTCTTTTTTTTTATTGTATCATATCATATCAATCATATATTATATTATATTATATCATATCATATCATATCATATCATCATATTCTTTTTCTTCTTTCTTCTTTGTTCCTGCACTTTCTATTCTTTCTTTCCATTTTATTTTCTTTCTCTAAGTTTAGTTTGCATTAGTTTTTACTACTGTAATTAAAATTCTTAACAAAAATATATTAAAAAAAGAAAATGAGCATCTTCCATTGCTCTTCCATTGCTTTCTGAATTATCAGAAAGTAAGGGTAACACAGTGAAATACCCATTAAACTGTGAACCATTGAGCACAATAGAATTGCCAACATCAGTACAGCCATGTATCTTGCTTTTTGAGAATACAGCGTTTTGGTGGCAGCTAGCACAGAAGAAAATATTATTCATCCCTGGCCCAGGTTATGATCTCTCTAATACCCAGCTCTGCAGACCAGTTTTACAGACCAAACAGATCACTAGTACTGTTTTAGAAAAGAGAGGTATCAATAATTAGACCAGCCTTTCAGCATGGATTCCTGTGTAATTTATTACATGACCAAGAAACTCTTTTAGCAACAGCTTATTTATGTTGGGCTACATGAGCATTATGCAAACAGAGATCTACTTGTGGAATGGGATTTCTTACACTTCTCCTTCCTGTATACTTCATCTATTCATTGAATTTATATCTCATTGTGAGACTTTCTGCAGTTTACAGAAATAAAGACATAATAAATAAATAAATAAATAAATAAATAAATAAATAAATAAAATGTTCATGTAAAAATTTTTAAAATGATTACATAATTGTAAAGCCAGTCTAGACCCTCCAAAACAACTTTATTTTCAATAGTGTCTGGAAAGCCAGACTGTGGGTGCCAACTTGATTTGAAGTGGGAGGCTGTTCCATAGTATATGCATAGCCACAAAAAAGCAGTATCTGTAAGCCTCTGTACTATGCACCTTGGGGAAATGGGGGATCATCATCAGTTTCTCCTGGGATATCTCAGTTGGTGGGTTGACTCGGGCTGAAGATGGTAGTCTGGAGACACCTTAGTGCTAAGCTCTATATGGCTTTATAGATAATGATCAGCACCTTGAATTGCATCTAAAGGCGGACTTCCAGTGGAGGAATTAATGGCGGAAGGTTAGTTCCAGCTGAAGCTGGGACTTTAGCACAGTAAATTGGGGGTCTCAGGATTTATTCCGAGACCCGAAGCATTCTCTGGGCAAGGAGAAGCTGTCAAATTGCACCTTGTGTCTTCTATCGGCTGCAACTCATCGAACGATCGTGGATTGCGATCGAATGGAGAGCAATCAGCTCGGAAGTGGGTGAAACATCTTGTTGAAGCCACATCTAAAAGCCTCTTTGAAGGGACAGCACTTCTGGCCACCCCACTTCTAAAATCACTTGCATTGTATTTCAATTTAGAATTTAAAGAGGCTATCTCTACTACGGAAATATTTCTTCCCTTGGTTGGTTTTTCATTGTTTTTGGGACTTCTAAAGTGTGTTTTTACTGGATTTGAAGGATTGATATTACAAGCATGCAATCTGGAAGCTTTACTGTTTTGTAGGATGTTTTTTTTCCTACTTTTGGGAGATTATTTTTATTAACATTTTACATTCATTTTCAAAAGAAAGATTTTTATATATGTGATTTTTTTGTGGAGTGAACAATCTATTTTTAGATGTCGTGAGAAAGTTTTGGTCTGCTGATTTTATTAAGCTGTGATTGGTTGCTGATTTGCCCCCCCCCCCCGCCCATCTTGCTGTTTGTTGTGGCTATTTGGCTGTTTGTATTTGGAGAATACTACTTTTGGCCACAAGAGGGAACAGCGGTATTAAATTTGAAACTATCGAATGGAAGAAACAGTTTTGTTTTTCTCCTTTTATTCTTTTTTAAGTAAGGGGGGAAGGAAAAAGAAATAGAAATAATGTCCAGCAGAAAGCATATAAGGCATGGGTCTGGTGAACTTGATTGGATGAAATGCATGTTTGAAGAATATACTCTTAAAATCACACAAATCATTATCCAAAGTGTTAACCAATTATTTGATTGAAGATTTGCTGATTTTGACAAAAGGCTTGATCAAAAATTGGACAAAATCGAAAAGAAATTGGAAGAAGGAAATAAAAAACTTAATGATAGAGCTGAGTTGTTGGAAAGTGAAAGGGACAAAGAGTTGGACAAAGCTGCATCACTGGAACTGAGAGATAAAGAGTTTTGTTTAAGGTTTAGGGGAATTCCTGAGATTTAATAAATATAATGGATGAAATAGAGAAAATTCTCCATATAAACTCTAGGTGTGCAATTGTACATGGTAAGCCAAGAGATGTGTTGGTAAGTTTGTTAGGAGAAAAACAAGGGATTTAATCTTGCAAGCACACTTTGATTCTAAACTTAATATCGAAAATGCGGATATAACTGTGCTTAAAAAAATTCCAATAAGGATTTTAAGGAAGAGAAAGGACTATGCTGTTTTGACAGATGTTCTGAAAAAGAATAAAATTCCCTTTCATTGGGAAAAATTAGAAGGGATAAGGTGAACTAAATTTTAAAATAAAAGAATAGTTAGAGTTAGAAGGCTTTACATGTTATTGGTTTATTTATATGTAATTGTTTGAACGTTTTAAGTTGGATAAAAAGAATTATAGATTTACTAATGAAACAATTTATTTCGAGATACAACTTTGTACAAATGATATGTTATTGTTAAGAAGTATAAGATGTTGTTACAGATGAATCTGGATGATGATGTTGAATTACAATTTGAAAGAAAATTTTTGTAAAACGATGAATTGTTGATATTTAACTTTTGATAAGTTGTCAAAATTGGTGTAACAAATGTTTGTTGGAAATGTTTGTAGGGTGAAGGAACCTTTTATCATGTTTGGTGGACTTGTGAAAAGGCTAAATCCCCCTTTGGGATTACTAATCCCCCTTTGGGATTACTAATCCCCCTTTGGGATTAGATATGTGTTATTATCCAAAAGATTCTTTAAATGAAAAAAAAAAAAGTAACTGTAATTACTAGGCTCGATATAGAAAGAATTGGAGAAACAAGATGGAACTCTGCTTTTGTATATGACCACAGCTACAAGATTATTATATGTTCAAAGACTGAAAGATCCACAAATACCTACAGTGGAGGAATGGATTATTAAATTAATGGACTTGGTTCAAATGGAGAGGTCAACAGCTTTAATAAGAGATAACACTGTTTCTAAATTTGTATTTTTGTGATAATCTTCTTTAGATTATGTGCTTGTGCGGGAATAAATGAGATTTTGAATGTGGGTTTTAATGATTAGATGGTTTGTGCTGATAGAAAGAATGTGAACTAGGATTAATTAGTGGTAAGAGACTATTTTTTTTCAATTTGTATTTATATCTGTATTGGAGATAGTTGGAAATCACTTTCTGTTTCAACTTTCTATCTATTTCCACTATTTTAGTTTTTGTCTTTTTTCTTTTAGTTCTATTCTCTATCTTTACTGTACTCTTTGTTTTGTTTTCAACTGTACTTCGTAATATAATATAATAAAATTTCTATTAAATATCTAACTATCTGGAGAACATACATAGAAGCTATCTATAGAAGTATAAATATTCTTATATTCTTATAATTCAGCTACTGAATTATAAGAGTATAAGAATATTTATACTTCTATAGATAGCTCATATCTAATTGCAATTTGTGGATTTAAAATAATAATAATTTGCTACTTTGGTATTAATACTTAAATCTGTAATAACACATGATACTTACCTGAAGGATAACAGGACACCCTTGTATTTCCAGTGGAAATTTTGGACTTCCATTCAGTACACTGGGCATTGATACTGCGAGTACCAGATCTGGATCAATTACAAGATGAAAGGACCTAGAAACAAAAAGTTGGAGGCTAAAATAATAAAGGATTATGTTTTAAAATAATGACATTTGCATTTATCTTCATTTTATCACAGAATGTTTTGTATACATCTCAAGAGGTTTACATTACATCTCCAAAGTTCTGCTAGAGAGATTAGGGAAGAGATGACAGCAGCATAATGGAAGCTTTTACCCTAATCTAGAACTTGATGCAAGAGGATAACAGGAAAAGGAGAGAAATGGACGTAAGGGTAAAGAAGGAAGAATATATGGTCACTGTAGTTACCTAACCATATATTACTATAGCATATGGAAGGTAGGTTTTACCAAAATCTTCACCAAAAAAGTAGTTATTTAAAATGAAAATGTAAGACTTTGGTAACTATAGATTATAATTTTGGCTGTTTTTTTTTTTTTGTTGTTGTTAAAAAAAATCATTTATCTGGGCTTTCATTTTGAGAGACTTCAGATAACTTCAGAATTAACTTAAAGAAGAAAGACACCGTGAGCATTATTAAAGAACAAGTCAAATGGAAAAGCGTCCAAGCTTGACTGAAGGTCCTGCTAGGGATAATGTAATGCTTGAAGTTCCATCACATTTCTAATATACAGAAATGTACCTGTTTTCCTCTCTCCATATCCAATGTTGCTTGATATCATCAGACTTCTTTTCCAACAAAACCACTTCAGTGCCAGAATGAAGATCAGCATTCTCCACACCCAGTACAAGATTTGGAAAACTGCAGTTGATGATCTTCCCATTTCTAAATTCAAACTGTTGATGGTGGGCTTCCTGCAGTTCTTCAGCCAGTTTTGGTTTATGCCTGAGACCAGCAAAAATAAATGCCCTGTGCACACTACATTATACGCTAACAGCAACAAAGTATAAAACAAACCAAATGTGTGAAATCAAAAATAAATTAGAATTCAAAGGAACTGGACACAGATGTTGGAAAATTGGATGGGTGATTATATGAAGATGTGGAATAAAAGCTAGACAGACTGAATCTGTCTTTCATTTGGATTTCTGAATCAAGCTCAGTGACCCAAATGACCCTTTCTGACTCTGATCTTGAGAAATGCATACATTTATTTACTGAATCTTATAAAACAGTTTTCTAAACAGCTGGCAGGAGTAAATGCCACCTTTCTAGGGGCAATATTATGTTCCACCATGTTTATATGAAATGTGGCAACTAACAAAGACATTTGGATACAGGCCCAAAGTCTTTTCAGCTTGCTTTGATTTTTAAAATAATTATATTAGTACATATATCAATGAAACTCTAAATAGATTGTCACATTACATGTTCATTGTTCCTTTAGACAATTACTGGATTTTCATGTTATTTTCTTTTCCTTGTTGTCTTTTACAAGACTATAGCCTATAAACTTTTTTTTTTCCATTTTAAGATATTATAATGTCCACATTTTCTTAGTGCATCAGAACCTGATAGTGGCAGAGCTCTTAAAAATTATTAAAGGAGTATTAAAAATCTGAAGTTGAAAGATCTACGGAAAGCAACCCTATCTCCTCCCTCAAAATAAGAGAAAGCTGTATCTTTTGTCCATTGCACTTAGTAAACAAGGAGTGGGGTGAGAGATGGATTTTTCTCTTTTGCTTGATTTAACATTAGTCAGAAACATAATGGACTAATCTCTGCCTCAGCATTCTGATAATTCAAGTGTTCAGACTTATCTTAGTGCCATCTATGTGTTTAGTAAGTGTCTGCTCAGAGTAGTGGTAGAACAAAGTACTAGATTTCCACCTAATTCTAATTATGTAGTGAATGTCTTAACTGCTTATTCAAAAGATTTAATTTTCACAGAATTTGTTGCATCAGAGTAGAACTGAAACCTTTATATTAAGCACTTAACCTTCAACCTGACACTATCAATTTAAGTGAATTATTATCAACCTAGAGCACAGTATTATTTTAATATAATCCAAGGTGGTTTGATATAAGGAAAATTATACCAGAAACACTCTTTTGGTTGATACCCTCTTATTAAAACATGGTACCCTCATAATTGTAATATGTGCAATTTTTAAAATGTTGCAATAATAAAAAGATACCAAAGGAATAAAATTAATTCACCATGCTTAAATATAAATAACTGACCTGTATTTTTTATATAACTCTGCATCTTCAAAGAACTGCTCATCTTTTTCCTTCTGAAAGTTGCAGTCCTCATCAAAATCATAGGAAACTTGCTGCCAGACATATTTTGTAGGCTTATAATATGCTTCTGCTTTAAGATGTGACCTTATGTGTGAATTTCTGGAAAGGTATAAAAGTCCATCAAGAGTTACTGTGGTGTTTGAGGTGGCATACTTGACCAATCAATCAATTCACAGCATTAATACAAGTATGGCCAGTGTGATTTGGATAACAGAACTAAGGACAGTATAATAGTCAATACTTATTCATTTTATAATTTCTAAGACTATCAGTGATGGGATTCAATGAGGATTATAAACCTACATGCTTTCATTCTATCTTGCATAAACCATTTAGATTAGCACTAGCTGTTACATCTATATTTTAGAAAGAAAACAAGGGTAGGACTGAAAATAGAAGGCAAAAAGAAGGGAGAGAACTCCAGAAAAGTTTTTGGACACTTTTTACTTTAATAAACCCAATTCCTTACAGCTAAAAACAATGGTGTTGTATCTTAAAATGACAAATACTTGTGATGCATATACCAGCATAGCCTATTTTTACTTCATAGAAGGATTAAGGGTTATTCTCATTACATGGGACAGAGGAAAGGAAAATACTGTTGAAAACAATGGGGTGAAGTGAAATTGAACCAATAACAATAATGCAAATAAATATAATGATTTACAGCAGCAAATATCTGTGATTTGAATTTTTCTTCAGAGCGGTATCTGTTGAAGATGACAACAACAAAAAAGGTATTTCTCTGATAAAGACTCACAAAAACAGATCCTTCAAGAAATATTTCTTAGTCAAAATTACCAAGCTTTGTTAGCCAGCATCTGTTTGCTTGAAGGAACAGGAACCAGGCTTTAGACAAGTAGGGGAAAGACATCTTTTAAAAGTCACATCCAAGCACAAATAAAAAACTGGGATGTGCTAGGAACAAGCTCTCTGAGAATAGCTAGATAGTGGGATGCTTCTTGTAGCACAAAATGGTTTTCCTAACATATTAATTGTAAGCCTATACCAACTACGCCAACTAGAAATACCCTATGGAACTTTTCTTTGGGTGTTAGTTGTGTTGTTAAATATACGGGCATAGATATATTAGATCTCTATCTCTATCTATCTATCAATAGATATTACCGATTTAAAATATTTAATATTTAAATATTTATTATCTTAAATATATTAAGTATAGTTATATTAAATATAAAATATTTAAATATTTAATTGTCTATTTAAAAATACTCAAAGTGGCCAGCAAGATAATTACGATAATTAAGCAGCAAACCCCACACTCACTTGCACTGATGATGTTACCTACTTGGCTAATGAAATGTCTGCAAGCAAACAACCAAGCTCAGGCAGCACCAAGGACTCCACAAGATAATTAAAAACAGAATTGAAAGCACAACATTTAAAACCACAATGTTAAAAAAAATTAAAAATGCACACTTTGTTTCTGCAACTTATATGCTCCTTCATTTCTGGAGAGAGATTACTGTATTAAGAACAAAAATAAATTAATATAATTGTAATAAATCAATCTCAGGTGCCACCATTCAGGGACAGCATGTTCTTCCTCGTCCCAAAATACCTTTCTGAACAGTCATGTTTTTTACTGCTCTCCAGAAATAAAGTAGGGAGGGGTAGTCTGGATATCACTAGATCTTCAAATTACTTGATGCCTTCAATATGCTATAAGTGTTTTTTAAAAATACTATTATATGGGGTTTTGGCCAGCAAGGCAATATTAACTTAGTTGTAGTGGTATTATATCTTTACAATTTCAATAAATTAGTTTCATTAGTCTTCCCAGTTTAATTTTTGTCTCCACTGTCGGATATTGTATTATTTCTCTTCTCTTTTTTATCTTAGGTAAAAACTTTCTGCACAATAAGCTATTTACTTAGTTCCTCTTCTGAATTCCAGTGTTTTCATTTTCTCATTAATTTATTTTTTAAATGTACTAAACAAATATGATAAGAGCAACAGTTTGAAACTTGGATTTCAAGGTCCACATCCAATACTCTGCAACATGAAATGGATTTTCTTACAGAAGATAATCTGAGATTATTTTCACTGCTGCTAGTTTCACTGAAAACAAATGGAACAAATTTATGTCCTTTTCCAATAGCAACAAGAAAACCCCTACTCCTACTCTATGGTAAAGAAAAGTAAAATACATTATTTACACTCTCATTCACATTACATTCACATCCCTTACTACAAGTTACATATGTGTATTTATGTATGGGTGAGTGTGTGCATGTGTGTGTGTGAATATACACACACATACCCATACATACATACACACACTGTTGTAGAGGTTTTTTTATTGTGTGTTTCTGTGCGCGTGCACATATAAAATATTTAAATTATTTAATTAAAAAAACCTCTACAACAGTTAAGCTTCCTTTTCCATTTCCACTGAAAAATCCATTGAAAAACCTAGTAGTATGATTACAGCCCAAAAGTCAGGAGACAGACTGAAGCAAAGGTTTGCACAAATGAGAAAATGGCTCCCCCACAAGTTTCACAGCATCTTAACAAACTAACTAGCTCAACAATAGATTCAAACAGAATGCAGATGAGCTGGACATTGGCTTAGCTGCCAAGCAAGGATGCTGTTGTGGGACTGAAGGAATGTAAAGCTGACCTGGCAGGGTATGGAGATTGCATGCAGAGGGGCCTACATGTTAATACCTTGAATTGTCATTTTCTTTACTTGGGGAAGCAGGGGATTTTGTTGGAGAGGACAAGACTGTCTATTAGAGAAATATCAGTATCTCACTAAGCTATATTTTTCAGAATTTTTTAAAAACACCATTACAGTTAACTGGCTATAAAGTGTGTGTGTGTGCGCGCCTGTGGAAAGGGGAAGGAGGGAAAGTGAAACGTAGTATAGATAGACCCTTGGATTATAATAATTCCCAAATGAAATGTGTTTACTTCTGATTTTATCAGTGAAAAACTATGGTTGGCAAAAGAGTAGCCACATTCTGTAAACTTGAGAAATCTGCTGAAAGAGACAGAGAAATGTCAGTTTTCCATATGTATATGGAGCCCTTTTAATCATATACATGAACAAAATTAGTTCGACAGTTTAAAATAAAGTGAATCAAGGTAGAAACTTGCAAGATGTAGCATTGGTAACTCATTTTTATCAGCACTAGTATTATGTCATACACACACACATACACACATTAACTTTAGTGTATATACAATCAATAAAAGGAAACAAAGCTTTCTGAAACATCTCTTTCATTTTAGTTAACCCAAAACTTCAGCATAAGGAGTTTATAGTGCTTGAGTTTATTTGCAAGCTATTTTTTGTTGCACTTAGTAGGTCGAAATCCAGTTCATAGTTTGCACATGGGAGGCGGAATCTTCAATCACACAAATTTCATTTAAAAAAATATTTTAAGTAAACATTGATCCAATATGTTGTCTGTGACAAACCACGCAGATAGAAAAATCCGTAAATCTTCCATGTGACATTATGATTAAAAATATGCAAAGGAAAAATTCTGATGCTCCACAATCAAAACACATTAGCTGGAAAACTAATCCTGGATATTTCATTAAAATGTTTAACTTCTAAGTATGCATAGGATCCCAACTTAAATTTTAGACACATTAAAGCTGTTCCTTTACAGGACCCAATTCTTTTCTCAGGAAGTAAGCCCTTTTAATCATACACTGTGTGCACAATTATTAGGCGAGTATTTTGACCGTATCATCATTTTTATGCATATTTTCCACCTCCAAGCTATATAAACCTGAATGCTTATTGGATATAAGCATATCAGGTGATGTGTACTTGTGTAATGAGGGAGGGTGTGACCTAAGGAGATCAATACCCTGTATCAAGGTGTGCATAATTATTAGGCAGCTTCTTTTCCTCAGGCAAAATAGGCCAAAAAAGAGATTTAACTGACTCTGAAAAGTCAAAAATTGTAAAAAGTCTTTCAGAGGGATGCAGCACTCTTGAAATTGCTAAGATATTGAGGCATGACCACAGAACCATCAAACGTTTTGTTGCAAATAGTCAACAGGGTCGCAAGAAACTTGTTGAGAAAAAAAGATGCAAATTAACTGCCAAAGATTTGAGAAGAATCAAACGTGAAGCTACCAGGAACCCATTATCCTCCAGTGCTGTCATATTCCAGAACTGCAACCTACCTAGAGTGCCCAGAAGTACAAGGTGTTCAGTGCTCAGAGACATGACCTACTAAGTGCAACAAGGAAGACTGAAACTCGACCACCACTGAACAAGACACATACGTTGAAATGGCAAGACTGGGCCAAGAAATATCTGAGGACAGATTTTTCAAAGGTTTTATGGACTGATGAGATGAGAGTGACTCTTGATGGACCAGATGCATGGGCCCGTGGCTGGATCAGTAATGGGCACAGAGCTCCACTTTGACTCAGACGCCAGCAAGGTGGAGGCGGGGTACTGGTATGGGCTGGTATTATCACAGATGAGCTAGTTGGACCTTTTTGGGTTGAAGATAGACTCAAAATCAACTCCCAAACCTACTGCCAGTTTTTAGAAGACACTTTCTTCAAGCAGTGGTACAGAAAAAAGTCTGCATCTTTCAAGAAGACCGTGATGTTTATGCACGACAATGCTCCATCGCATGCATCGAAGTACTCCACTGCGTGGCTAGCCAGTAAAGGCCTCAAAGATGAAAGAATAATGACATGGCCCCCTTCCTCACCTGACCTAAACCCTATTGAGAACTTGTGGGCCCTTCTCAAATGGGAGATTTACAGTGAAGGAAAACAGTACACCTCTCTGAACAGTGTCCAGGAGGCTGTGGTTGCTGCTGCACAAAAAGTTGATCATCAACAGATCAAGAAACTGACCGACTCCATGAATGGAAGGCTTATGACTGTTATTGCAAAGAAGGGTGGCTATATTGGTCACTGATTTTTTGTTTGTAATGTCAGAAATGTTTATTTGTAAATTTTGAGTTGTTTATTATTCTGCTTTAACAGATAAAAATAAACGAGTGAGATGGGGGAATTTCATTTTTCATTTTTAGTTGCATAATAATTCTGCACATTAATAGTTGCCCAATAATTGTGCACACATAGATATGCTCCTAAGAAAGCCAAAACCTTATTTTTACTTTCTTAAATATTCAGGTTTGAGGTTTATTAACATTTTGGATTGACTGAGAACACTGTAGTTGTTCAATAATGAAATTCATCCTCAAAAATACAACTTGCCTAATAATTGTGCACGCAGTGTATATGGGGCATTTCCAAATAGCCACAGTCACCATTCTTATTCCCCAAACTGTTGTTACTGTACTCATAGCAACCCTCAATGACACTGTGCAACAATCTGTGCTTTGATCAGTGCTCCTCTCTCACTAGATCAGCTTGCCATGTTTGTTGCATAGCAAGGGGGGAAAAACCACTGATAGCAAGGGAGCAGATCAATCAAGAAGAATGGAGAGACAGCTAAAAGTGTCATGGCATATTGACTTCTAAAGGGGGGATGAATCTAGGAGCTAGAAATTTTTGTCAATGGGTAACCTTGTAGCTCCAGAGAAAAACAGATTCACAGCGTATTCTTAAGTGTAACAGTGCACTGATTCACTTTAGAAGCCCTATAGTGTTTTGGGTACACAGGAACATAATGCTGATCTTGAGTCAATACAGCACTTGGATGTGGAAGGGCTATAGAAAACTGCTTAATGAAATAGAAACTCCTATACTGTCTTTGTAATGTGTGCTTATTACTCATTATAGCTTACAATTGTTAAAGCCAACTCTATTATGCAACAAAAATCATTAAAATAAGAAGATAAAATGGAATACATGACCAGCTGGTAGATTTTGAAAAATTCTATCTGATAAAATAAAGGCTAACTGGAACAAAACAGCATATGATAAAATTTGTTGGTGGATATTAGGAGCAAAGAATTCCAGTTGGAATGCAGTCTTCAAAAAAAAAAGCTTTCTTCTGTTACAATTTAATTGAATGTGCCCAACCTGAAGACCGAAACTGATGATTTGGAAAAAAACAATGAAGTTTTATTCTGGAAATCATATTCCAAAAGCCACATCATACTTCTGTTGTCTTTTAAATTGTGTTTGTTTTATTGATTAGATGTGGAGTTGCATGAACTGGTTGGTTCCACAACTGAAATGAGGAAGGAGATTTTTATTCATTCTTCTTTCTCCTGCATCTACCTATGTGCTGCAAAATCTGTCCCAGAATAACCCTCTTGGAATGATAACTGAGGCTGCAAAAGGCAAAGAAGAATTGGCAATAGTTCTTATTTTACCCCCTTTCTCCAGCAGAAAGCATTTGCAGGACCTTGGTTCCCACTGTAAAAGTGGGTCTTCTGTTCATGGGTGAAAAAATCTGCATTCAGCTTGCTGTTATAGTATCCCATGTTCCATATCAAACCTTAGCATATTTTTAAATTGTATTTATTTCAGTTATATCCTGCTGTAATCCAGTTAAGGGCTCTCAGAGTTTTACAAATACACAATACACATACATTTAAAATGTCCACAGTAAAAATTAAATATTTTAAAATACAACATATTAGAAAAATAAAATAATAATAAATGATGGCAGTCCCTAAACACTGTACTAAAAAGTGTTTATAAGCTGTTTGCAGAAGGCAGTGAAGAAGGAAGTCAAACTCATTTCAGCTGGGAGGACATTCCAAAGGGCCACCCAGAAGCAGTGCCTCCTGGCCTTGACCCCCTTACCTCCCAAAAGTGGAGAACCTGCTGCTTCTCCCAAAAAATTATGTTAAGCCAAGCCTATTCTAGGTGGAGAATGCAGTTCTGAGGGTAACCTGGTGCCAAGCCATAGAGGGTTTTACAGGTTAAAATTAGCACTTTAAATTGTGCCGCAGTAGCTTATTGATAGCTACTGCAGGACCCATAGCATAGGTGTAATGTGCTCATAAGACCAGGTTTCAGTGAGTACATGGACAGCTGGATTCTGGACCTTGCATCTTCCAAGTGGTTTTTAAAGGCACCCCAATAGAGTATGTTAAAGTAGTGGGGACCCGCTGCTTTTCAGGTAAGAGAGAGAAATTACAATATTCTCTGTATTCAAAGCTTTGGAGAAATATGCCCTTTTGTAACATCCATAGTGTAATAACAAAATCTGTAATTTTCTATGGTTTTATATATAAGAAGATAGAACAGATGGAGATAATGCATTATATACTATTGACACTAACATGAGTAGTTCATCATCAGTGAAGTAGCATATGTTGACCTGGTCTTAATATCTCTAAGATAGCAAATACTCTATAAGATAGCAATGGCACATCATTTCTAAAACAATTATTTATCATCCTGGCAAGCTTTTTTAATATTTCAGAAAACAACAGTGCCATCTATTGTGCAACAGAATTAATGCAATATGTTTTTACATTTGTATTTTCAATGGATACTCTAATTTCCATCTTCAACATTCTTCCACTGTGGCAGTGCACACACAATAATTTTTCAGAAACTGGGCAAAGAGATGCTAGTAGTATAATCAATCATTCTTCACAAATACATACACGTTGCTTTCCATTCCCTTTGTGAATTCTGACCAAACAGGTTTGTAGGTTTTTGCAACAATAGTTCTATCATATAGTGTCTTTCTTTCATATATTCATATAAAAATGAATGTATGGAGCATTTATGGATATTTATGCAGTATCTATAAAATAGAAATGCTATCATAACACAAGACAGTTTCAATGTTGAATAAAGAACAACATTTTTCTAAGGTATGTGTTAAGAGAGATTCTAGTTCCTAACCGAATGTGTCACAAAAATGTTTTACAGGGAATTACCAAAGAAGTAAAACAGCAGATCATATACTGCATCAGGATATATCTCTGGATGTGGAGATTCAGAGTCAACACTGCAGATACATCTGCCTTCCAAAAAATGTTCTCTCAGCACATAGAAATGATACTTCTTTCCCCTCAGAAAGCCTTCCAGGCAGCAGATCCAGAAGTTAGAACCATTCCATTTATTTTTAGGGTGCCACAGGACTTCTACTTGTGGCTTTTGGCTTTGAGGAATCTAATGTGAATAAATCTTATTTTTTAAAATGTTGGTGCTAAATATAAGTGGGAGATAATTTGTAACACTAAACAGTGCTGAGGTAAAGTTACTTAAAATCTCATTAAGAACACAATAGTCCTGCTAATGCCCATCTTAAACCAGAATTTTGTTTCTTACATGACTAACCAGATGCCTCTGGGGTCCCAGCAGGCAGGAAATAGAGATATATCCCTCTTCTGCTGGTGTTTCTCTGTTATTTGGATGTTGCATTCAATCCAGAACCTCGAGGCTAATAGTCCTCAATAAACCTGTCCTCAATTAATTTATCTAGTCCCCTTTTAAAGCTATCCAAGATAGTGGCCATCACTGTGAATTCCACAGGTTAATTATGCATCATGTGAGAACACATACAGGCAACTCATACTTGCGAATGGGCTGCCTATTACTAAAAATGGCGTTCTCTTTCTTCGAGCCAACAAACTGTGGTGCATTTTTAATATACAGCCTGTTTTCAATGGTTTTCAGTGGTTCATGAAGACATTGCACACCTTCAGCAGTTTGTTGGCTTGAGGAAGGAGAATGCCATCCACCATTTTTAGTAATAGGCAGCCCATTCATAAGTATGAGTTGCGACTTACATACAAATTCAAGTTAAAGACAGACTTAGGAACAGAACTCGTTCTTAACCTGGGAACTGCCTGTATTGTGAATTCTAATTCTCCTTCCAATCAGCTTGATTAGATGAAGAAAGAAAAACTTGATTTCATATATCTTCATTATATTTAGTAGAGCTATCCACTATTTAGAGGGCCAGTTTGGTGTAGCGGTTAAGGCACCAGCCTAGAAACTAGGAGACCATGAATTCTAGTCCTGCCTTGGACATGAAGCCAGCTGGGTAACCTTGGGCCAGTCACTCTCTCTCAGCCATAGGAAGAAGGCAATGGCAACCACTTCTGAAATCCTGGCTAGAGAACTGTAGGGACTAGTCCAGGAAGTCACCAGGAGTCAACAGCAGACTTGAGTCCCCCCCCCCCCCAGCCCCCAAAGGTCCACTATGACTCCAAGAGCTTGTTCCTGGTTACTTACAGACAGCTCACACCCAATTGATGCATATTGTTGTTGTATTTTTACTCCAATATGCATTAATTTACACATATTTAAATTGCCATTTCTTTTTGGTTAGGGTCACCCTGTTTAAACAGATCCTTACGTAGTTCTTTCCAATCACTTTTAAGTTCACTACCCAAAATACTCTGGTACCATCTGCAAACTTGCCAGCTCATTGCTGACCCCTAAGTCAAGTTACAAACAACTTACAATCACTGATCCCAATGATTACAATCATCTTCAATGATTATTGAAGAACTCCACTTCTTATTTTCTCTGCTGAAAAAAACCTGCCCATTCATTCCTAATCTTTTTTTCCCCCCAAACAGATAGCATTCCATAAAAGGATAGGTTTTCTTAATCCCATGACTGCTACGTTTACTCAAGTGCCTTGAGGAACTTATCAAAGGTTTTTGAAAGTCCAACAGGATCAGTTCCATCCACAAGCCTGCAGATACAATAATTCTAGAAGGTTAGTAAGGCAAGATTTACAGTACATTTGCAAGCATCAGTGCTGATTTTCTTTCACAGAGTTTGTTCCACTATTTGCTAGTTATTTTTTCTTCTTTCTGCCAATTTACTCAGAACAAAAACAAAACAAAATGCAGCCATTGTGTAGGAGAGGAATAAAGCTGCTCTTTAGAACAACCAGAAATAGCAGGCAAAAGCACCTTTGGGGACCTCTGAAGAAGGGGGAATTTCTATCAAAGGGATTGATAGAATCCCCACACACACAAACAGCTGCAGAAGAAAAGCTGCAAACTATCTTTGCAGTACTTCAGCAGAGTTGGAACTTAATCACAAGTCCCACAGCACAGGAATAACGTGCTCCGAGTTGTTGTGCAGTACTGTACATCATTGAGCTAGATGCTGAATGTGAAAGGAACCTAATTCCATTCTAGGAGAGGAAGGGAGTTAGAAATGAGTAATTGTTAGAAGAGATATGGGGGGGGGGGGGGGGAGGAAAAACTCATATCTCCAAAATTCAGCCATCTAGGTGATAGTGTTATCCCAAAATGTATTTCCACCCTATTTTCATTTTTTTCCTACTGTATATGTCAATTTTGTTTACATAAAAAAAAACTGTAGAGAAGAACTTGGTGAAGAACTTAGAAATCAGTTCTTTAAAAGATGGCAATTGCCTGAAGTGTTTTTATTATAATTGCTACAAACATTTTAGATTCTTATCTTCATTTCTTCTCATGTCATTAAAAATATAATTTTTTTAGCTATTACTTTTGGCTACCATCTTTTTATTTGAGCCATCCAAGTTATACAAGACAAAATAAAATTACCAGGTCATAAAAGAGAGGTACAGGAATCTTCATTTATGCTTCGACACTAAAAATAACAGGACTTTTTTTTTTTTAATGTGGTTTTCTCCTATTTATCATAAGAAGAAGCAAAAACAATTTAAGTATTTTCAAACTGTAAGCAGGAAATAATGGAATAATACACCATGCACTGTAGAACTGATTGGAAAGTATACGTGTATTTATCATAAGTGCTGCAACTAATATTTTTTAAAAAAATGTTTGTTTCTAAAATATCAATGATCTGAAAAAATAGTATTTGTAACTATACATAGTATAGTTGTACTGATTATTACTTTGGACCACTTACAGATATTTATCTGTGTCATCTTTTATTCTTTCAATGCTTTCTTCACATTTTTCTTTCTCTGGCTCTTCAAGACCTTTTTTTCCTTCAAATTCTACTATAGCTCTTGCAACAGAAAGTTTGGCACCAGCAACAATGTCACTCTTGACTTCCAAAACAAAATCTGGAAAATGAATTTAAACATTATTTGTTTAAAACAAGATACAGATTAGTTTTCTTATCAATGTATTGATAAGAATATCTTCTAAAGTCAGATTCCCAGCAAAAGTTAAAGAACATTTATAGGCCTTTATACCCACACCTATTTCCCGGATCATTGAATATCAAAAAGGAGTAAATTGAACCATTGATCTAACTTCTGGGGGATTTAAATTTAGTCTAAACCAGACCCAATCTTCAAAAGGATTATTCTAATTCCACCTAATCAACTCAGTCATGAGAACACCAGTCTTGCCTACTTAGTCTTTCCATGGGGGGTGGGGGCAGCAGTGAAAAAGTGGTTCAAAAAGTAAGGCTTCCATAACAGAATCTGGAAGCACAGAACATACCTCCCTGACAGTGCCTACCTAGCCAATGAGGAAGGAAATGGGAAAAAGCCTGGAACAAGAGTAATGGGATACCAGGTTCTTCTTGGATAAAATTGGAGGAGACTCTATGTACTCAAAAGCACAACTTTCATCCCATTTACTGTGAATATATGCTACCAGATCCACTGATCAGGGGATCTGACAGCATGAGTGACTGAGTGAATTAACTGTATTATGAGAACGTGTCTTCAACTTTGTCTATCCATTCTTCTATTTATTCCCCTTTTATATTGTGATGCAAAAAAAAAAAAAAGTTTAAATTCTTCAAGCTGTCTGGTGGGTCAGCATATTGATTTATTCTTTGACATCACAATCCCGTTTCTAAGCATGACCAACGTGAAATGCAACATGGGACAAAGAGGTCTGCCAGTGGTTTCCATTCAGGTACTAAATACCCAATATTAGATAGAAGCCATTATACACAAATTGTTTTAAAAAGCATAGAAAGCAATGTACTCACTTTTTGTATTCCTCATGACACAGTATGCACGCATAGCCATTATATCAGATGCTAAATTATTACACTGGAGACGTTTCTTATGCTGAGCCATAGTCCACTGTGGATCAATCCATTGCTCTCCACATGATATGTAAAGCTGTTTAAAAAATGAGAGCTGAATTTGTTTCACATTCATATTATTTCATTTTTAAAAATAAAATCATGCATTTTCTTCTCTGATGCAGGTATTCAAATCTGCTCACAGATTCAATATAAATATAACTGTATTTCTACAATATAATAACAAAAATGATTCTTAATATTGCAGAACTACGCAAAAGTGCCTTTCCCAAAAGTATATTGTAAATTATTTCTGATGAGTCCATGTTCTTAGTAAAATTCCAGGCATGTCTCAATTGTCTTACTGTATTGACAATACTTTAAAGCTAAATGGTCTGTAAGTCTTCTGTAGAAGATCCACATGGAAGATCTACCAGTAGCTAAGCATAAAGCAAGTGAAAAGGGAAAATTAGTTTACCTTGATGAACAGAAATTTGCAAGAAATTATTCTAACTCCTCAGCAAAAAAGTAAAATAAAATTTCCAAATAGAGAGTTGTGCAGATCAGCAAAATTTTATTTGCATTAGAACACATGAAAATACATGAAACCATAGTAAAAATCGCTGAAATAGTAAGTGACAAGATAAGCACAGGGACAGATAATTGATTTTTCTCAGTTTTGTTAAGGGTTATAGTCAGTGAAAACTATTGAATCTGTATGTAATAATGTAAGTTATTATACAGTATTTGGGATACATTTTATTAACATAAATTTGCCATCCACAGGGGCAACCATGGGATGGGTGTTAAAAAAAATGTCAAGATAGTAGGTAGATCTGTGCAATCAAAGCCCCATGCCTTTTTAATATGTGTCATATTCATTGGAGGTTCCAGACCACAGATTGAGATCCATTACATTATCTAATGCTAAACAACAGCACAGATCCTTGTGCCACCTAATTCATTGTTCTACTTTCCTCTATGCACCCCTTAGATCTACCCCAGATTATTCTGTCACCCTTCTGATCTGATTTTGGTTTCATGTAGAAAAGTGGGTGTTATTAAAAATCTATTCTGATGGCCATCTGCTGGCATAATATAACTAGTTTTTGCTGATTTGTTGGCCTGTACTTGTAACCAAATGATGGGAACCAAATAGAAGGAAGTAAGCTTATATATTCCAATACATGACTTGAATGAAAGACAGGAAATACTATTTAACCATACTAATTTTATTGGAAAAATATTTTTTGAATAAAGTATTGGCAAAAACATTTTTATTTTTCTTACCAGCTGATCCTTCTCCAAGTCTTTCAAGACAAAGAGTTCCATTCCTTTTTCAGTGAACAGCCTCCTTGCAGCAAAAGGCAAATTCAGTGCTGTGGTACACCTTTTTAACAAAGGAAAGCATGCATGTAATGTTTGCATTAAGTCTTCAACACTTGACGGAATAGAATCAGGATAACTGTACTCTTCATTAGAAATATCAATTAACCTAGCACTGTTATAACCAAAGGTGTAGCTCACCCTTTTCGGAACTTAAGAACCATAAGTCCAAACATCTCGAGGGAGTCCTTATTCTGTTAAAGCGAAAATAGTTCCAGGTCTGGGAATAGACCTCTTATCCACAGGGAGCAATTTCAAGACTGGTAATCCCTCAACTGTACAATCTTTGCAGAATGAGAAAGAGAGTTTCAAAGAGCATTTGCTCTTCCACCAAACTGATACCATTTATTTGTGAGTAAAGCACTGAACGTGTTGATATTTGTTTTGTAACTCCTGCTTTTAAAGCTGTATTTCTGTATTTAACAGCTGCATTTTAATACAAATCCCATTTTGCTATTCTGTATTTGTACAGCCATCTTACTGTGAGTGGCTTTGGCTAAGAGTTGCCAATGAATGAAGAAGCTGTTGTTGTTGCCACCTCTAGCAAGCAGAGATAAAATAGGTAACATTTGCATAATACCTTAATGAAGGGAATGAAGGTTGGGGAGGAGTTTGAATATACATAGGACACTTCCAAATACGTACTTCACACTGCTCCCAAATAACTTGTGTAATCCTACACTGTCATCTTTGTTTTGCAGTTGAGCTGATTTATTCCTTTGGAACTGCACTTGAAGATGATGGGAAATTATAAACACCCTCAAGCAGAGTGAGAGTACCAGTTCCCACTGGTAGGAACTTCTGCCTCACCTTACCTCACCTTACAGGACTTGGGCTCAGGCCAGACTCCCCTCTCTCTAATAGAAGAGAATATGTTTAGGTTAGGGTTGAGATGTGGAGTCCTTGGGGTTCTCTGAGCTTGGTTGCTTTCTTGCAAACGTTTTGTTACCCAGCTAGGTAACATCTTCAGTGCTAGAATGGAATGGGGTTTGCTCTCTGTTTATATACAGTGGCATGCCCTGCCAGTGTTGGTGTGGGTGTGGGTTTTGTTTTATTTTTTCCCCTCTGGTAGTTTCCCAGTTGAAACTACCAACAGACTACTACAACCACATGGCATCTCCATAGCACACAAACCAACTAAAACCGTCCAAAACATCTTAAGCAAACCAAAAGACCCAGTAGCCCAAGAAGAAAAAACAGAAGTCATCTACAACATACAGTGTAAGGACTGTAACAACCACTATGTAGGCAGAAGGCTAGCAGAACGCATCCATGAACACCAGCTAGCAGTTAGAAGACATGATGAAAACTCCTTAATCTCACAACACATGGACAGACTTAACCATAGTTTCAACTGGGAAACTGTCAGCATCTTAGACCAAGCTAAATCCAAAAATGCGAGGGAATTCCTTGAAGCTTGGTATTCAGACAAGGCAGCCATCAACAGACACACAGAGATAAACAACATCTACACACTATTCAAAAGAGACAGTAAAAAGGAAAACAAAAGACCAGAACATCTCACCAGCAATCATCACCCAGATAAGCAGAGATTAACACCAAGATTACCACCAGACATACAATCAGCAGTAAACAATACCCTAATCAAGGAACTACCAGAGGGAAAAATAAAACAAAACAAAACCCCCACCCCCACCCCCACCCCCACTGGCAGGGCATGCCACAGTATATAAACAGAGAGCAAACCCCATCCCATTCTAGCACTGAAGATGTTACCTAGCTGGGTAACAAAACGTTTGCAAAACAACAACCAAGCTTAGAAAACCCCAAGAACTCCCCTCTCTCTGTAGGGTCTGCCAAGTTTTACACATTTTTTCAAATGCAGGATAGTGCCTTGGTGGCTTTGTAGCTCCCTCTCATGGCAATTACTGGGATATTTCAGGAAATGACTAAGAAAAGAATATTTAACAAACGGAGACTGTGCAATATTTAACAAACTAAAAATGTGAACAAGAATATAGGCCATTGACTTAATGCTTTTTAAAAAATTTTCCTATTGGTCAGTTGGAGGGGACAATAGCTGAATGGCTCTGAATGGCTTCAGATTGCTTCTGAGGGAATAGGGAGTGGAAACAGCGGTTATGTGTAAAGTGACCCAAGCTTATATTTCAAGCATCATTGATTATGACTTCAGCTCTCTAATTGTGCAATACAAGCTGATAGCATTGAGTAAATGACAAGCAACAGAATATAAAAACTTAGATAGCCTATTCTGTAAATGAAATTAAATAATTGTAATGGTCTCTCATCCCTCTAATATATTAATGTTGAATATCAATGTCATAACAGTGTGACAGAGCTCTTTTTGAACTGGAGGTGTATTTTGCTTTGCAAGGATGGCAACTGACACAGAGAACAAAATAGTGGAGGCTTTTATTTACAGTGAAGCTATTTACAACAAGCATTTACAAGAGGTATATACAGTACATGAGCATGAAATTGAGCAAACTCAGGGAGGCAGTGAAAGATAGGAAGGCCTGGCGCAATATGGTTCATGGGGTCACGAAGAGTCGGACACGACTTAACGACTAAACAACAACAACAAATATACAGTACAATCCTGGTGTCAGGTTTCCTCCTAAGTCTCCCTCCCAGAGACTATCCCCTTCTAGCAAATCTGCTTCCTCCTCCTTTTTTTGGCTTATCAAGAAGAAAGAGAGTGAAAAGAAAGGAACGGGCTGGATTTACTGTAGTGTGCTCAGCACAACTTGACTGTCTCCTGGATCTGCTCAGCTGAACACCTACTGCTTCTCCATTGGGGGAAGAACCTCTCTCAAGGTCTTCTCCCCAGTCCTTCCCCAGAGACCAGGGCTTTGCCAACGACCAAAGATCCCCTCCTTCCTATCTTGGGTCTTACGTGAAGATGCTACCTGCAGCCAGCTGGGTCCTTTCTTATCATCTTGGGTCCTGGGTGGAGCTCTCATCCCTCTGGGTCTTCACTCTCTTCTTCCACAGAAGCCACCTCTGAACTTTTCTTCTCCCTTCCCGACCAGGAACTGCTCTGCAACTTCTCTCTGCAACTTTTCTCTCCAGCCACTCTGTTCACTCCATGCACAGACTTTTTCTCTCCTCTCCTTCTCTCTCTTTCCAATTTTAGGTCAGACCAGTAGCTTATCCTCCAGCAACTGAGGAGGTGGGTGTCCCCCCAGGGCTCTAGTCCCCAACACCTATATATCAGGCTGGGTCAATGGGACTACTGTCACTACATCTCCCCCACAATGGCCCTGGCTAGCAGCCAGGTCAGCTCATCAGCCCTCATAACAGCACAGCTGCCCTTCAAGGCCAAAACTAAACTCCCCTTTTCTCATTCCATTTGCTGACTTACACCAGCAGAACAGCAGCCATACTAGGCCACCAAAAACTACACACCACAATCAAATGGAAAACAACAGATTTTAATATGGGCATATTTACCGTTCAAGAAACTGCTGAAATTCTGTTTTGTGTAATTCCTTTTCTGGATTTGTATCAGCATACATCTTCTGATGTCCCTTTGGTTTCTGGTTTTTTTCTGAGTCAACATTTCTGAAGTAAATCAATGTATCTTATATAAACAAGAAATGTTCAAATCAAAGTGACTTTTAAAATTTATTGTGAATAAATATATAAAAATATAATTACACAATTTAGCAGCATAGAGAAAGATCACTTTTCATTCTTGATTCCAATGCATATTATGTTGTTAGCATCATTGGAATTACCTGAGACTGATACAAGCTTTTATATTAGAAAAGGAGTTGATATTGCAATACTGAGCTCCTTTCACTTCCACCCATGGGAGCTGCACAAGCAGCATCTGAAATTAATGGAAATTCAAACAACAAAAATATTGGGCACTTGCATATCCACTTAATAGTGCCTCTGGTAATATCTGAAATCCTGAATAATATAGTGTAAGCACTGCCTTAGATTAAAATGAAATTGATTCTTAGGAATGAACTGAGTGGGGAAGTCTTTTCAATTGTCTTTGTATAACTGAATTACTACAGGAATGGCTTTCTCTCACATTCTTTTTAAGTGGAAAAAAAATAATTCTCATAACAAGGCATCAAGAATAACAGCCGATGGAGCAACTGAGCTTTTCTTCTTCTTCATTCAGCCCCCCAGCCCAAAAGCATCTGGGAAATGGCATCCAGGAACATCCTCAGGTAAAAATGTGGTACCTTGGCTAGAAGCTATTGAGAAGAGTTCTGTTACTGCTGTTTTTACCACTATCAACAACAGTATTTTTTTTATGTTAAAAAAAAGATGGGGGAGAAAAAAAATAGGTCACACCAATTACTATTATAATCTACCAAACGTACCTTCTAACAGATCATTTGAAGGATTACATACATACAATTCCTTCCCTTTCATGCACCTACATTGTTATTGAAAGTTCATTAGAATAACTTTTAATCCAACCCTCATAGCGACATGTGCCATATGCATTCATCACTTGTATCTATATTAACGGCTGGAATCCAAAGAACCAGATAATTCCTTCCTCATGCTGAAAGAGAATTAGAGCTTCTGGTTCTTAGAAAACAGTTCTCCATATTGTGAGCTCTCAAAAGCTCTTTGTGAAATGGTGTAGATGTCAGCTGGAAAAAGATAAACACACACAAACTCTTGGTCAAGAGCTTGAATGTGCCTAAGTAGTTGTTTGGATCCCAGACTCTGCATGCAAACTAAATAAATCAAATATATACATAAATGATATCCCATGCTTTATGGCATTTACATCCAACAAAGAAATGGGAAACCTTTTACATTTAAAATAAACTTCATTGGAACATGGTGCATAAGGTAGAGGAATATTTTTCTGTCACAATTTTCTTCAAACTCAAGATCAAATTGACCAAGAGTAGAGAAGTAGTAGCAATGTTAACATCATCTTGGTTGCTGCTATAGTGACAGTAGGGATAAAGTCTCATCATAGCTTCACATTGGTTTCATGTATATAGCTACGTAACTATTAAACCCAGCTGCAGGAATAGTTTTCTTCATTTCATCAGTTATGGGTGGATGGGGGGAGGGTTTTAGATGACCTAACATGGAAATTCAAAAATTTCATAAAAGGTAGTTTGGAGAACTTTAGATCTTGCCTCAGATCTAGAGAAAAAAAAAAACTTTAAAAGCTTATACCATCCATTAAATTTCTATGTAAAAAGATCTGAATAAATTTAAGAACAGCATATTCACATTTTAGATCTGGCAGAGAGAGAACTAATTATGAGATGTATGCGTCAAAGATTTCAATTTCAGGCTTGACTTTACTTTGAAGATTATTTTTTTAACTGTATCACTTTTGCAGGCAGCTCAGCAGACAGCCTATCTGAATGCTACTCATTGTTCAGCGATGTATGAAGTGTATTTAATCAATCTGAAAAAGTAATATTAAACCATTATCAAAAAGCATCAGATGTTCTAAAAAGCTTAAAAGAAAGGTTAAAAGGTGACATCTTTGCTAACAATGTGAGAAATGATGTATTTAACTTATTCTTTACATCAAAGCCTTTCACTGATATATGAATATTCACAGTTCTGTTATAAAATGAACATATAAAAGCAATAATATTAAATAATATAAAAGTTTATTATATGTATGAAGTTATATTCTATCCTACTAGAAATTAAGGATTTCATATAGAAATGGGTTCAGTAAAGGATTACAGGCATTACTGAGCAAAAAGGCAAACTATATGGTTTTAAGTTCTTTATGGCTATATAAACTTTTAGAAACATAATTCCCAAATATTTCTGGAAGGCTAAAATCTTTGACAATTTATCCCTAGTATCCTCCATTCCTATTTTAATAAAAGAAAAGAAAAACTGTGCTGCCGTTTGCTCAAAGAAGTGAGAAATAGGCATTATGATATTCCTGAACAACTAGGTCAGCTCAGTTCTATATCAGAGACTTCATTACTTTATTACTGTAGTTAAAGATTTTGAACAATTTGAAATGTTTTATCTTAAATATCTCATCAGTCTTTATTAAAGACCTTATGATTTTTTTTATTACTGTTTAGTTCTAAAACTCTGAAATAATCTGCATAAGATATGATAGAAAAGTTGTTTCTTCTTACATAATCTTCTCCTCACCTCTATATGCCTACAGAAATACAAAATAATTACCAATGATCAAATTTTTAAAACACCTTAAGAAAAATTTCAGAGCATTTTTAACTGCTTAGGTTTTAATTAAAATCTTCCAATTTCCATTTTTTGTTGTCTGAAGTAACAGAGAGATACTGTAGTCTTCAGCATAATTAATATAATTAACAGAGCTTTATTTGACCAAAGCTATGATGGGTGGAGGAGGTGGAAAAGGCCCATCTGGTGATGACCATGACAGTGACTTGGAATAAGAAGAGTAAACAGTAAACAATGTGGATTAATGAAATGAACATATAGATAAGTAGGCAGGTGGATGGATCAGTAGGTAGCTATATTGCTTGTAAAACTAAAAAGGAAGGATGCAATAGATCTGAATGTAGGACACCTGATCTTGGGGAGTAGAGTTGAGTAATACAAGCAGGTGAAAGTATAGGTTTAATTATGAATGAAAAGGTTAAATATATGTCAGAAACTATTAACTGTTCTGAGTGCATATAAAGTTAGGGATCCATAGGTCAGTGACAGGAGCATATTACATTTCAATAAACTGTAATAACAAAAGAACCAGAATTGAGTTCTAAGAGAAACAGCAACATTTTGAATAAATGCAATGCAAGGGAAATTTATTTTGCTAGGTGACAGGAATGAATGGATGGGAATAGAATGAGAATATAGTGGTGCCTTGGTGGACACAGGTGTTGCAAATTAGTCTCAAAGTTAGGATTTCGTCTATGGGCAATTCGATATAATTAGGTGTCATGCCTAATTAAGACACCAATTAGCAAAATGCCTTTTAGCAAAAGTATATAAAAGAGCAAATGTTAGGCAATGGAGGAAGTTGTTGGTATTACATTTATGCTATGTGGACTAGAGATTCTGGGTGAATCTAGGCACAGTTGATCTCTGGACTGGCCAGTGACAGAGGCAGGAACTGAGGTAAGATTAAGTCAATGAGGAAAGTTTGACCAAAGGGCTGGAATTCCAAAAGGCTCAGGAAGCAGTTATTTTACTCTCCTTATCTTTTCCTCTCTAGGCTAAAGCAAGCTGAGAAGTGAAAGTAGCTGTCTCAGTAAGCATATCAAAATCATGATAAGGGACACCTTCATGAATCAGGGAGGGAGACAGTAAACAAACTGTAAAAATCTCCATTTAGAAATGTATGTAGCTAAAGATATGTAAAGTTTGTTAAGTTAAGGCCACTGCATATAATAGACATCCGTACAAATGATTAACATGAAAAGCACTGTAATAATAAACATCACTTTATTATTTAGAGAAAAACAGTGTGTGTGTGTGCTTGTTTGAAAAAAATATTTTTTCATCAGAAAAAATGATTGGACCATTTTGAGACTCAAGCATGAATGAAAATGGTGACTGGTGAGTATCTACATACAAAAAGGTCTGTTTCAAATACATAGCTTAAGCATAAGTTATTAATGTTTACACATAGCAAAGGAATATATATATATATATATATATATATATATGCATGCATGCATGCATGCATGCATGCATGCAATTGAGTTGATTGTTTATGATGAAAAACAGATAAGTGGTGAAGGATATGAGCAGTTCCAAATGTGAGACAAACCATCATTTTGCAGTGTCAAGGGTGCAACTTGGGGAAAAAATGAACATAGAAAAAAAGATTTGAAAGAAACTAGCAAGTATAATTGTCAGATACCTCATCTCCATTCACCAAATTGTTTCTTTCATGGTACAAAATAGAGGAGAGATTACCTGGTATCCTACTTTCCATCTCTACTTTTCTGCCATTATGTACATAAAAGGATTAAGACTAGGGACTGTCCATGCCAATTCCCACAGTATTGTTTCCAGTGGCTTGGAAAGTTCTGCAATTTGTTGCCTGTTGTTCATGTTTCTCTCTCTTTCCCTGTTTTTGCTTGCCTTTCCTCCTGCCTTTTGGCAGTTAACCTTTTTTTTTTTTAATGTTTGCTGATGTTTAATAAACAAGCATCAGGCTATATTATTTTTGCTAGCTGAACCGAGTAGTGTGTGTGCTTGCTCTGATCTGGATTTAGGGATTAACTGGGAGTGTGCTGGGTACAAACTAACTTGGAAATTACCCACAGTCATTTTCCAACAGAATGACTGAAAATATGAGTCCCAGCTAGAAAAAGGATTAGAAGGTAGATTAATCTCCCAACAGAATGGACAGAAAGTGGACAGAATGAACTATGATACGGAAGCTGCTTGGAAAAAGTGAAAAAAAAGTATCATAGAGTATGTGGAAGTATGAAAAAAGTTACTTAGTGGAATAATGAAATGAAAGGAGCCATAGATGAGAAAAATGCATATAAGAAAATGATTGTGACAGAAAAATGAGGATGAGAAAAAGATATTTATTCATTTGTATATCACTTACTCACAAACGCTAGGCAGTTATAAAAACAAAATAGCAATAATGTATATATAGAGAAAAAGATAGCTGAAAGAATAAGTCAAAGAGAACAAGAAATGGTTAAGTTTAAAAGACCCCAAGAAAATGAACATTAGTTAATTATGATGTTATGCTGCTTCAAAACTATTTTTTTGTTTTCAAAGAGGTGACTTCAGCAGAGTAGATGGAATAAAAATTCAAGTGATGAAATGATGAATTGCTGGAAAAGATGAGATTTCTACAGGAATTAAAGTGATACATTGAGGAATGGGACTGAAACAAATGCTATAAAATTAAGCACAGAGTAGTAACCATTTGTGCTTCACTGCTTAAGGCCACTATTGAGCACTATGTATTGATTATTGTTTTGCCTAAGGAAACATAAGGGCTTGTGCAATATAGCTATATAACTATTGTTGACAGTATTTAATTTGTGATGTAGCTGAAATTACTCAAATAAGGATGAAATAGTAAGCCAAAGAAATTTAAGTCATAAAAAAAGAAAAAGGAAACATAGCTAGAACTAGTTAACACCAACACCACACTTTTTTGCAAACCATTCTTGCTTGCACTGCATCCATACATATATTGCCTTTTATTCTTTAAAAATGTTCACTTTTCTTTTTTACAGGATTTCATGTAAAATGTTCACTTCTCTCTTGTACAGGATTTCATCTAACCACAACTTTCTCAGTGTTTTGCTTCTTCTAGACCCATTAATTCTTTCCACCTACATTGGTTTTTCAATGAAATCTTCATTCATTTTCTCTGTATAAGAAAGTAGCTCAATATATTTCTTTCATGCCAGTCACTCCCTTTTGTATCTAGTCCACATTCATTCAGCACCTTTTTATTCTTGATTTTATCTTGTCTTGTTTTACCATGCAGACATCTTAAGTGTCCCATTGCCACTGCTCAGTAAGATTTCCATATCCATGATCAAATATTATAGATGGGGCTATGTATTGCTATTCAGATAGCAAGGCACCCTGGAACAACCAGACTGGTATAGTAGTTACGTAGCCCTGGGGAGATCCAACTTCAAATCCACCTTCAACTACAGAAGCTTACTGGGTGGCTTTGTGCCAGTCACTGTCTCTCAGTCCAACCTACTTCACAGGATTGTTGCTGTGGGGAAAAATGGGAGGAGGGAACACTATCTACACAGCTGTGAGCTTCTGAAGAAAAGGTACGATATCATTCTAATAAATACATACATTAATACATTATCTCCTCATCAATACAATATAAGCTGCATTAACTAGGATATATATATATATATATAGGTACTGTCAGGCATTGTACACACTGTGTGATCTATGCAAAGATGTTAGATCCTAGTTTCAGAGATTTCTCTTGCTGAATTAAAGCAATGATGGACAAGATTAATCAGAATGAGCAAAAATCTAGACACTGTTATTCAACATAGTATCTCCAAAGACATAGGCTATTGTGATATAGGTCGCAAGAGTCACTGTGCACTTCTAAACCAGTCTGATAAAATGGAGATGTAGATATATGCGGGCACATGGTTGCCATAATGTGCCTGAACAGCAGCAACATTACATATAAATAATGATGTTTATGACCAAGATGGATAGCTAGCTGTTTCATTTAATCCTAAGACTTGTGTTTGAATTCATATTTTCCTCAATGCTGCAAAACGAAATAGGTTTTTGAGAGATATTTCAGAGATTGTGGTACAGCTTTTTTTTTTAAAAAAGGTGAATGGAGTGGTATATTTACTAGCTAAGGTCAGATAACAATGGTTTTAATTTGTGAACAAAATGACATTTACATGTTTATGAAGAAAAAAAAAACTACTATATTCTTACTGTTTTCTTATCACAGATGCAGAGTCAAGTCCAAGAACAGAGATGGCTTTGTCTTTGTCTGGCTCGCCATTCCTCAAAACCTTCAGTCTCAAAGGCATGTTGACATCTGATTTCTTACCAGCAGGTTTCTTTAGCGGAGGGCTGTTTGGAATCAGCAGACCTTCAATGGGCCAGTCAAAAGCCTTTCAGCACAGAAATAAATATTGATTCTATGTAGGTATTATAATACTATATATTATAAAAATGATAAAAATACTGCTGCTTGGAGACATCAAAGAGCTTCACACATGGAATTGGAAAATGGGTTAAAGTTCAAGAATAACAAAAGTATCAGTACTAGCAAATACATTACACCAGTTCTTCTGCAGACTCAGCCGAGAATAACTGAAAGTTATTTTTTTTTCATAGTTATTTCAAAATACACAGATAGTTGAATAGTTACATAGAATACTACCTGCCTAGGAGAGATACTGTAAGGTGGAAAGCTATCATGGTTACTCATATGTATATTTGAAACCAACTCATGAAGCCACTGAATCCCATATTCTCAATGTTTGAACAATTGGAGATGACAAAACCAAAAGCCTGAAACCACAACTTCAGACATGTAAGATCTTTTGGTTCCCAAAACTAATCAACAAAAGTTACTAGGTTTGTGGAAAGCACTGAAGGGCTGCTTTGCTTCAGTGATGCTTCAAGTGAGGCAACATGCTCCCAACATTTCTGACAACAAAGTGAAGCTGCCACATTGGGCTGCTGTGTTTGCTCTAACTGCTTACAAATATATGCGAGAACCCCCTTCTGGCTATTGGGTCTGCTAGCTGAGGCTTCTACAACAGGAAACACTTCACTGAGGCAAATCTTGCCTCCTGTTTATATTGATGAGGAGAATCACATTGTCTTTACACACATCTTCCTAAGGTAAATCCAAGTCACCTGGGAAACTGGAGTTTAATTCTATGTGTGACATGCTGGCTAAAATATGCCAAAACTGATCAAAGTTCTTAATATTAGTACAGTAGCATATCGCAAAGGTATGACTAAGATTGATAAATCAATACCTTCTTTACATTACTATAAAACATATCAAAGTCTCATTGAGCAAAGTAATGATGGGTGACAGAGGTCAATACCTATGGTCCTTCTGGTGATGACCACAGCTTATGGAAGATTGTGACTTGGAATGTAAGAGGATTAAATGGTATAGAGCCAGAATTAACTAATGGAAGAGGAAAATAGAAAATAGAAATATATGTCTGTGAAATTAAGATAAAGGGGAAAAATGTAATAGATATGAATAAAGATAGTCTGACCTTGTGGAGTAGAGATGATGAAAACATTCAGGGAAATGAAGGTGTAGGTTTAATTATGAATGAAAGGGTTGAAATCTATGTCATAAAGTATGAATTGGTGTCATCTAGGTTGCTATGGGTAAGTATGAAAATAGAAATTCATAGGTATATGATAATTTTATGTTACACTTCATGCATACAGATGTCAAAGAAATAAATATAGTTCTAAAAGAATTATTGATATGATTATCATGCAAATATGAAAAGGGATGTTTGGTAGAATAATATAGAAAAAGAGGCTGTGGATTAGAAAAAATACATATGAGAGTGCTGCAAAAATGAGAATGAAGGAAATTTATATAGAGAAAAATAGAGATACAAAAACATAATTTAAAGAGATAGAGAAAATGCACAACAATTTTGACAGAAAAAGTTGTTTTGGAAGTGGGCGAAGGGGGCTGAACAAGGATCTTCCAGCAGAGTGAGTAGAATTAAAAATAGAAGTGATGAAATAATTTGGAACGAAACAAAAGTGAAGGAGTGCTATGGGTATGCTGAACTATCCTTTTCACAGCAAAGTTATATTATTTTATTATAGTAAGTGTGGCATATCACATATCCGTTCTCCAAGCAACCTCATCTTTTATTGGGAAGCTGCATGATGCCATGAAAAGAAACATTTGCTTTAAGAAGTTGGTGAGACGTGCTACATGAGGGCTCCCCTGTGCTCTGAAGCACATTTTTCCCTTGAAATCTAAAATACTGCACAGCCATACTAGATACATTGCATTATTGGTAGGAAGGAGACAACCACTTCAGCCAGCAGCAGGTGCTGATAAGGTAAGAAAAATCCAAAAATCAGAATTCCAAGCACATGGCCTGTGCCACTCTTAATTAAACTACTTTACTTAGTTGCAGTAGAGAATGCTATCCATTTTGATTGTTTATGCAAGCTTTTAAAAGTGCCATTTGTACATTAAAATGTGGAAGTGCCAAATTTACCTTTGCCACATGCACCAAAATTTGTTTGCTAGCCCTGTACCTTCAAACCCACCCCCCAAACCATATACAAAGATATGATGCATTAGTACATGGATATCACATCTGTTTCTTTCATTACTGCAATTCTTTGATCTACATTAGAAATTAGTTGCCACCACTAATGGCAATACTGGCAGTAACAGATGTTTTCTCATTTATTATTGAGCCTTTTCTTTCATCTTCTTTCAATGTTCTTTTTATCATTTATACGTTGATGTGGCTTCCCACATGAACATGTGTGTGGGCAGCATACGGTACAATACTGCAAACCTAAACTGGAGGCTAGCCAGCGTCTGAAATAAGAATACTTACAATGAGTACATCCAAATGATCAAACCAATATCATACTAAGGGCCCATGAATAATGTTGTAGATATAAATTTCAGATAAGATGTGTGGAATTTGAGGGAACAGATCTTCCTCTCTTCTACCTGGATGCTTTAGTTACATTCTATTTTACTTGGACAACTTTTTTATTCTGACTGGTGGGGTCTAGAAGGAGAGCCTTTTCTGCTGTTGCCCCCACCCTGTGAAACATCTTACCCCCTGAGATGAGATTGGCCCCCTCTCTTATGGCCTTCCGGAAGAATGTTAAGACCTGGCTCTGCCACCTAGCATAGGGAGATAATGGGGGCTTGCAGCACTGGGGGTGGTTGGTGGTTTGAGGACACTCTCTCCATCTTTTAACCCTGTATATTTTTGTAAAGACTTCTATTGTTTTTTATCGCTTTTTTATTTGTAAGCTGCCTAGAGTCACTTATACAGTAAGGTGGGCAGTGTATAAATTTGTCTGATAAATAAATAAACAAATAAACAAACTTTGCCCTCCATTCAGTGAAGCCTGAATATTTAGAAAAAAAAATGTACCTTCAAAATTACTTAGACAGTTTAATCACACTGAGACTGTAATGGAAAAAATAAATCTGACAAAATGGACTGCACCCTTCCCCGCCTCTTTCCGATATGACCAAGGTCAAACCCAGTTCCTCTCTTGGCTGAATCCTATCAGACCCAAATTGACCTTCCCTGCCCCAGACAAAGCCCCCTGTAAGACCATATAGATCAAAGAATAGAAGCCTCCCCACCAGCTCACAGCACAACCCAAGGGCAGCCCTAACAAGGGAGTTGCAACCTAGAGAAACTCCAATCTTCCATCTTTTTATCAGCTGATGACCTCAACATTCCATCTCCTTAACAATGGGCTTCCCCAGCTGTGCTGCTCTCCTGAAAGGCCCACTTTGCCTAACAACAGAACTCGCCCCAGGCACACTGACAAGGACTTGCCAACTCCCCCAAACTGGCCAGACAGTCAGATCTCTAGGATTTCCTGCCTTGTATCCCTCAACTTCTATAAAAATCTTTGCTTTCCCATTGTTCAGGGTCCCCCTTTCTTGTAAAGCAGGCACCCAATGATAATTGCAATAAACATGGTTCTTCTTCTCAGTGTTGTGCTCCTTACTTCGGCAAAAATTCCACGACAGAGACATGGATGAAAGAAATAATATTTCAGAGTATTAGTTTCATGTTGACCATCAGCTTTACAGAGAGTACTTACAGACAGTACAGGATAACTTACACATGCAACAAATTCAAAGCAAAAGAATTGCCTTGAAATAGGTTTTCCAGCATGCAGCACAAAGCTAAGACATTTATAAAACAGATACAAATTATGCACTGAAGATATTATTTAGCCAGGTAATGAAATGCCTGCAAGAAAACAACCAAGCTCAGAGAACCCCAAGGACTCCACAGATGCAAATTATTGCTTTGCACACACCTAATAGCTTTAAGAATTCTTGACAATCAGTAATGAAGGATAGGATAAGGTGTTAAGAAATATAATAATGAAAGATGAATGGCAGTTTCTGTATTTTTATGGGCAGCAATTTGTATTAATCATATGGAACAATTCCCTAGATTGCACTGCAAACCATTTCAAAACTTATGGGAATATTGTAGGCAGTTTTTAATACGACCTGAAGTCTGCATTTTGTGGAAAATGGTCAAATGGCTCCCTGGGGTAGAAGATTTCTGTGGAGCTTCTCCAATGAAACTTTCTGTGGATTGTGATTTCAAGAATTATGCATCTAATTTTTAGTATGTGATTCATATGGCTGTTATTATTCCACCCTATGGTTAGGGTGTGTGTGTACCTATATATTTTAAATGTCTTGGATAAATATGTACAGATCACATATACATGTCTATTTGTATATTCTTCCCTCTCTAAGAAATTACCTGATTTAATTCTCCATTTGGAAGTACAGGCCACATATAGGTCAACTTATTCCATAAAGGATTCTCCACTTTTGATTGTTTCCATTGACCAGGCTTACTTGTTCCTTCATGTTTAATGGCCCATCTGAAAGAAAAAGGTCCATTTTCTTATAAGAAGGTTCACTTGCTTTTTAACTAGTATGTTTCTGACTGGCAGTAATTCTTGGACAGCTATATCATCCTCCCCTTTGGCAAACAATTCTTTTAAAAACTTATCAAATGCTGTACGTATGCATATATGTGTACTGTTGTCTGCTCTATTTTCTCCCCATGCTGTCTTTCAGTTCGTTACTCCTGCTTTGTGAATTTATTTTAATCTTCTATAAATGTTTTTACTTTCATGTATTTTTTTTAGTATTGTTCTATAGATTTGAATGTTGTTGTTCTTTCCCAATATTTTAGATTGTTTAAAAAGATGTACTGTTGGTTCATGCTATTTACCAGATATACCACTCCACAACAGTTGGTTCATAGTGTATTTTATGATAACACAGTGATCCAAAGGCCAAATGAACTGAGTAAAGAAAATCAACTATAGGAAAAAATATAGAAAGCCACACATAATATGCATCTTATAATCAACAACTAAGTACATATAAAACTTAAAAAAAATACTTTTTAAAAAAGATGGACTATATAACAATAAAGTACAAGGTAAGACAACATGGAATATTGTGTCTTTTTTTATGATATGCAACCACACATAACACTCATACAAAAATTTTCCTCTCATGGCAAGATACTAGGTGCAAACAGGAGAAACTGTTGATACGAACTATTGATACAAGAAAGAGGTGTTATTAGATTTCTTAACTACTAACATATTCCTTTACCATTCTATTTACTGCCCATTTAACAAGAACAAGGAAATGAATTTCTTATCTAGAGCATTGGAAATCAATACTCTTTCAATTATATTATCATAAATCAGTTTGATTCAGATCCCTTGGATTCATGTCAGTACTCTAATTTCCTTTAAGAAACTGGTTATGGGACAGAAACTTTGATTTTAAAATGTTTTGTGTTTTTTTCTAAAACTGTAGATGAATGGGGTAACCAGATAGATGAGTTACAGATGTTACAGCAAAATTACCTGATGCATTCGGTCTATCTAAAGGGGGTCTAATTTAGTTTGTTTTTCTTTTAAATGTATCTTTCTTTGTTCAGAAATTTGCAAATACAGTTTGAGAGGAAAAGGGGGCTTGATTGCTATCCACTTGAGCAAAAGGCGGTTTGGGATCCAGTTGCACATGTGAAGCCTGTCAAGATTCTGCCAGGTCTTGTGCATTATTGGTAATGAAAATCTGCAGTGTACACCACATGGTTTTTCCTGAAAGTGCTATTAAGCTGCCAGGTTTCAGCCACAGTATGATTTTTAATAACCAAGTTCAAGCCTTCTGAAAACTGTGTTTTATAAATGAAAAGCTGACAATCTCTGAACTGCATTGGCACTAATAGGTAGCAAAATAATGACTGTATAAGTGCCTAAATGCATTCTGCCCTTACAGCACTTCATTGGGGGGGGGGGGGGGGTCTGCTTCAGCTTTCAATACTATCTCTAATTTAAACTACAATATTTTTCATTTGCAGCCACTAGGTGGAAACAGCGGTTCATGGAAGCTCAGTTGAGAGCCATCTATTTTCAGATGCTATATCACATTTAATCCTACTTATGTTATTTCAGTTTCTTTGTATTGCAGACAGTCCTAATACAATTGCTTTCCCCCTTATGGCATTCAAAGATGTAACGCAGAATTTCTCATGCCCCCAACAGCATCAAATCTCTGTTTTTCAAGAACACATGCAAAGCTCAATGCTAGGTTAAAAACAATTATGACAGACTTTCTAACTCCATAATCAATAGGTATGATATGAATCCTTTTCCTATTAGAAAAGCAAAGAAGAGACTGACTAGGATTGAAACCAGGTATGTCCATCTCCGTCAGTAGGAAGGATATTCAATCTTGCATTCCCACATGAAAACAAATCTGGGTCAGACTGAACAGTAGATCTGGGTGGGTGCATAATGGAAAAAGCAAAGGGAAGTGCTACTTTGTGAGCAATAGTGAAACAAGATCACTTAATGTACCCTATGGTTTCAGCTGAAGCCAAGATCTATTTCTTGATATTTTACCACTTTGTAGAAACTTGGGAGAAAACTAACAGCAGCATCTTTTGCACATTTACTAAGAATACATCATATTATGTACAGTGGATTTTTTTTCCTAAGAAAGTATATGTTTTTCTCATTAATGAATCTTACCACATGCAGGGAATATCTTGAATCTGCTACAAACCACATGCCCAAGCATAGCATGACACATGCAGAAAACATACTGGCAGGCTGTAAAAAGGCCAATTTTTGGCTAGAGAGACAGGCTTTGCTTCCTTATTTTTGCAAACTTTCCTAATACAGTTTCTCCCCAAAGGTCTCCCAAACCTCTCCACTAAGTGATTAACAAAAGTGAGAGATGTGTGTGTGTTTGCACAATGTAGTTTGGTTTTGTTTGCTAATTATAGAGCTATCTTTCCACTCCTGTTCCCTTTCAGCCTCTCCTTGATTCTAGGTAGTGAGATCAGCTCAAGTAAATGAAATTAGGTTTTACAATGCTTTGGGCTTGTACTGCAGATCAAATGGGTTGAAGTATAGCATGGTTCAGTGTCTTTATGGGATTCATTATAAAGCTAGATGTAAACATTTCAGTAGGGCTGGTCCATTCATTAACATGATATTTTTGTAAGTCCCTAATAAAAAAAATTAATAAGCTTTCATTTGATTTGCAGGACTATAATATTCTGACAGACCTTTCATTCTAAGATTTCAGCACTCAACAATTAAAGCAGTATCTGGCTATAGAATACACATAATTTTGCTTTTGTTGTTATAATGTTGCCTCACTAAAACAACAAAGCATGGTAAAATTAAACTTTTGAAGCATGTTACAGAGCTCCACAAAAATTAGCCACTGTCACAGCTGGGCAGTAGGAAAATTAAAGTAGAATTTCCCTGCTATTCTTTTTTTAACCACATAGGAACATTACATTATCCATGAATTTTACCAGATTAAATATTCCAGCCTACAATACACCAATATATACAGCAATGCAGTCTACATGTTGCACTTGATCAGGAACTATCCCAGAAAATTACTGCATTCGTACACAGAAGCAAATAATTATATACACTATAGAAATGACATTGTTTATTTGTGATATTTTTAGTCCTACAAGCTTAGTAAAGTATTTAAAAAATATGTGGGATTCAAGTACAGTTCCAAGAACAGAAACAATATGGTGTCCATACAAGTGCAGCATTATTACAACAGCATTTCCTGCCATGTCCTAGTGTTCTTTGGTCACCACTGGCTTTCTACTATGCAGCAGAATCCACTGAGGGCTTCCAGGTAAAAGAGAACGGAGCTGAGTCATTGGAACTCTATCAACAGATGAAAGAATCATGCTTTCTCTTAGTCTTCTTATTAACTACTGTATGGAACATCTCCCTCCTAACAGCACCAATGTAGCCTTCATGACATTTTCAGTCCTATAAATCCTCAACCTCATAATTAAGTGTAGTGCTTTATTTATTTTTACTTGAATAGTGGTTACGGTATTAGACTAAGTCTATGGAGAGCCATATTCAAGTCCACCTCAGCTACAGGAGTTCACTGGGTGACTTTGAGCCAGTCACTCTCTTTTAACTTAACCTACCTCACAGAGTTGCTGTTGTGATAAAATGAAGGCAAATCCCCATGAAAGCTGTTTTGAGTTCCTGGGAAAAAGTAAGATATAAAGCTGACAATTAAACAAATAATGTTTTCCTAGCAGTTGAGAGAGGGGATACCACCATTACTGTCCAAAATCCAAAATGAAAATTAAATCAAAAGTTGTAAGATAAGACATTTTGTTAGCATAGAATAGTCAAGACTAACAGGTTCTTATACTTCTTATACATGGAGGACAAGCTGTAAATTGTATAAGGTACAACTCCCAAATGAAAGGTGCAAAGTGCATTGTTAGGGGACACTGACGAAAGAAAGAAAGGCTGGGTTCTTTTTTTGCGCATGGGGTAGCCCCCTCTTGTTGACTTTCAGTCTAGATGTTGGTGGATCTCTTCCTTTCTTCCATTAGGATTCACAGTACCAGGAATGGGATAGACATTGGCAACAATACACATTCATTTATTTAACAACAGTATTGCATGTATTTCAATTTCCCCCCACATTTCTGGAATTTGGGGCAAAAAAGCACCCTTGATTTTTAAATAATTGCTTCAAAATTTCCAGAAATGTTACATCTTTAGGGAGGTAGCAACTATAATGATTTTAATTGTGAGCTGCCCAGAGTCACCCATTGGGGGGAGATGGGCGGCATACAAATTTAATAATAAATAAATAAATAAATAAATAAATAAATAAATGTAATTAAGTCTGGTCAATATAATATGGCAATAGTGATATTTCTAGAGGATAGATGATCTGGCAAGTATGAAGACAGATTATTCAAGCAAGAAAAAAAATCTCATACTGGAATCTTATATAAGGCTGGCAAGTATTTGTGACACGTTTCTCAAACTCAAAGCAGGTCATGCAGGTTTGCAGTTTGGATCACCTCTACCCTTATTCATCAATTCTCATTTCTTGATGTAGGTCATTAATGCTTTCTTTTTCTATCTTGCCAGTTTACTGGCACAAGTGTATTCCCTTTTGCTTCCATACATCAAATGTGTCAAAGGGAATCTCAGTGGTGGAGATATTTTTTTCTTTCATTTACCAGACCATCGATCTTACCTTTATAAATCTGTTTCAGTTTATAGGTTGCATGAAGCAACACAACAGAAAGAAAAGGGTTAAAAGGTTGAAGATTTTGGAAAATGTAAGTAAAGTTAACCTGTTTGTTTGCTCCATCACATTTAAATCTGAAAATGAAATCAAACAGAGTACTGTATGTTATCTGAATATGAAATTCTACATAATAATTACCTTGAATACCAGCCCAAAGCAGCATGCTTCTCAAAAACAATAGGGAAAAAATCAACAGATTTGCAGACTACTACTGGGACAGGGACAAATTATATTTTTCTTATATTTTTCTTCAAGAAATAATGAACCACTTGTCAGAAAGGGATTGCTATAATCAATGGAAGGGATTTTCCTTTCCTTTTCTCCTTAGTTTTCTGAATGCTCTGTGTCTCCCTTTTGGTCCTCCTTAATTTTAGTCAAGCTGCTCTAGACAGCACTCCTGCTCCACGGCTACCTCCTCCAAAGACAATCCATTAAGGACAAGGAGCAGCACTTGCAATATTACATCAGCAGAGGGGGTGAGTGAAAAGGCTCTTTAATGCAGTGTATGAGGAGAAAGCTTCCTCCAAGATGTCTTGAAGAGTTGAGGGTGGGCTGCTCTGAAGCTGCTTGGCTTTGCCCATCTCCAGCCTATTTAAGGGGTTGCTGGCATAGAGGAGCAACAGTTTACAATCTTGGCATTTCCAATAAGGGCTGGGTAAATGCCAACCTGAAATCCTGAGAAGCTGTTGCCAGCCATACAACAGACTAACTCCAATCATTTATTCTTGTCATGAGTCTCCCAGATGTATTATTTTATTATTTTATATTATTGAATTTGTAGGCCACCAAATCAAAAACTCAAAGCAGCATGCGTAATTAAAGTATCACAAAATGTAATATAAAAACAAAAATAGAGCATATGAGGGAGGAAAAAAAATGCAGCTTGAACTCCCAGCTACTCATCATCCACCAATGGCAATCACAAATCGGCCTGACCTCTGGCCTGTTTGAAAAACCAGGTTTTTAGAGTTTTGCTGAAGGATGTGAAGGTCAGAGCCAGACAAACCTCTACAGGAATGGTATTCCAGAGGGCAGGAGCAGCAACTGAACAGGTATGACTCTGGTTTCCCACAACATGTCACTGTTTAGTCAACGGGACCTGGATCATGTCCACCTTGTCACATTTTTAGGATGGGAGAGAAAACTGGAGAAAGGTGGTCCTATAAATAGCCAGGTGAGCCACATAGGGCTTTATAGATGACAACCAGTATCATCTGGAAATCCACAGATAACCATTGCAGCTGGTGGAGTAGAGGTGTCATAGAGGTAACCCCATAACTGCTAGCACAGCTGCACTCTGGACCAGCTGTAGCTATCAGCCTTATGAGGTAGACCAGATCAGGAACCTAACTCTACAGAAAGACTAGAACAAAGTTTATTGAGATAGCTATAGTAACAGAAACTTGCAAATCTGCCTGTGTATTTTCTTTCCTCCTTCTTATACTCCAGGGAGTCGGGGGAGCCAATCTGATTTTTTTTTTATACTTTCCTGCCTCTCTGGGCTTAACATATGTTTTAGCACCTGCTGTTGTCCTAATGACTTCTGGATGTCTTCTCCAAAGCTCTCTACAATAGCTTCTGAGTAACATAGAGGGCAGCCACAAATACAGTGCATTACAGTAATCCAGATGAGAGATGACTAAGGCATGAGTGATATTGAGGAGGTCTGTTGGTTCAGGAACAAGTACAACTAGTGTACATGATGGATCTGTGGAAAAGCCCTCCTAGCCACCGCTGCTACTTGCTCTTCCAGTAAGAGCCATGAGTCCAGGAGGACCTCCAAATTGTACAACAGTTCTGAGAAAGTACAAGCTTATCAAGAACAACAGATGGCAAATCTTCAGATACAAATGATCCATAATCCCACTGTCTTTCGATCTTGCTAAGATTGAGCCTGTTTCTTCCCATCTAGACCCTAAGAAACTCCAGGAACTAAGGCAGCATTGCTTGGTCAGTTGGGGGTCAAGATAAATATGCTGATGATATCAGATTCCATGCAGCCAGACGACCTCCCCCAGCAATTTCATCTGAATGTTAAGTACAGGAAAGGAAGCTTTGAGCTCTGAGAACTCCACAAACCACGGTCCTAGGACTTGATCTCTCCCACACTACCAACACTGACTGAAACCAGCCCCAGAGAAAGGAGAATCACAATAAAACATTCTCCCTCTCCCTCAAATCCCAGAATCAGTCCAGAAGGATACCATGATCAATGGTATCAAAAACCTCTAAGAAGTCAAGTAGGGCCAAGAGAGTTGTACCACCCTTATCCCGATTCCAGAAGAGGTAATCCACAAGTGCAGTCAATGCTGTCTTGGTGCTATATCCTGGCCTGGATTCTGACTAAAAAGAGTCCAGATAATTTGTTTCCTGTAGGGCCCTCTGGAGCTGCAGTCCAGCCACATTCTCCACAAACCATAATTCCTCCATTTGTATCTATTATATTTAGAGTTACACACAGGTCTGGACTTAGATCAAATTATACAGATCTACAACCAAGAGAAGATATTAATGACCATTCAAAGAGAGATTGGTATGCTTATCAGGCCAACAGTAGTAGAGCTGGCGGCAATATTTGGGCAGACAAAGGCATTCTAAGGCCCACTGTGGCTGACACTGTTATAGGAATTCAATTCATATCTGAGAAATATCAACCCTCTTAGTATTGGAAATATACATTTCATTGAAAGTATCCTAAATGTTATATCCACCATAGCAAGAAATATTTTACATCTTTAAGATGATGCTTCTTTGAAAAATGAAAATAAAAATGCATGTCTAAAATATCACCTAACTGCCAGTGAAGACTGAGAAGGACTAATTAGCTGAGATGGTTTCTATGAGAACTATTGTTACCTTGGAAAATTAGTGCAAATTCCAGCTTCCAATAAACTTATAATATAAAAGAGTAAACAATGCAGTTACCAAATTTATACATGATACAAACTAGCAGGACTACCAAATCTTTGAAGGAAATATGACAAATTCTGAATTATTACAGTTAACAGGAAATTGTGACACACAGACACATATATACACACACATACAGACACACACACACTGCTAGATTTTGGTACAGTTTCTTATTGGTAGTCCTGCTAGTCTGTCTGTCTGCCTGTCTGTCTATCTATCTATCTCCTAAGAAAAAGTATTATGGATATAGAGAATAACCAAATGGGTATTTTTGGGAATAAGATATTAACCCAAAACATAATGAAAGATGAAGTGGTAATAAAGGATAACCATATTTCAAGTTACTAAAATAATGCTTAGTACAAAAATACCAGTGACAATTTAGGGTGTATCAACTAAAACATCAATAAGATTTAAGCAGTAACAAGGCTTCAGTCTGCATTCTATTCTGGCTCCATAATTTAAAAAAAGGATGCTGACTAATGAAAATTATTCAAAGAAAATAAATAAACTGACTGAAGTTAAGTTTGGATAGAATGTTGTCTACATAAAGACCACTGGATGATCAGTATTAGATAGCTGTAGTTTTCAGATTCCCATTCATTCTACAAGACCTTTTGGTATGGTCCAAATAAAACTGGAGGCAGATGATCAGGAGTACATTATGAGTATAGTTCAGCTACTAAACACAGTTCCCTGAGCTAAATATTTACTCAGATACCCTGTCCTTACTATTAAATAAATATCAACTCTTAACCTCTCCCCCCGACTGCTATTTCCTACCTAGTGTTAGTTCTAAATTTGTACATTTAAAATAGTTTCCATATGCCTCTTGAATTTACTTTGGTTAGCAATGTTGGAAAACTTCCTATTTCAAAAAGAAGAGAATCTGCCCAACTCAGAATCTGTGAAAGTAAGACAGTGTCTGAAATAAGAATTGCCATTCTTTGCCCTTACCAAAAGAACAAACATGACAACAGAAAAGAGTTATAATCACAGAAAACTATGAACTAAAGAGATACACAGCAGAATTAATTGGGCCTGTCTATCCCTCACCAGAATGAGGTATATATTGGCCTTTGTGAACAGGAATTTATTTATTTAATTAATTAATTAATTAATTAATTAATTTATCTCCGCCCATTTCCCCCTAATGGAGGACCCTGGAAGGCTCACATGATCCATTAAAATAATAAATACATATAAAATTACAAAAGACATAAAAACTGTACAAAACATTATCAAGAAGAAAAAGTGCAAGAGGCAGATGGTTTTTCAGGCTAGAGACGAAAGGCTTCTAAGGGACTAGCTATCCCCACACTCGATGTCTCCCCTCCTCCCCCCAGGCCAAATGGCAGAGCCAGGTCTTCAAATCCCTCTGGAAGGCCAGGAGTGAGGGGACCGATCTCAACTCTGGGGGCAGGATATTCCAAAGGGTGGGGGCCACAGCTGAGAAGACCCATCTTCTGGACCCCACTAATTGGAGCTCTTTTACCGAGGGTCTGAAGCATGCCCTCTCTGTGTGATCAGGTGGGACAGGTTGAAGTTATAGGGAAGAGGCGGTCCCTTAGGTAACCTGGTCCCGTGCCATGTAGGGCTTTAAACGTGATAACCAACACCTTGAATTGGACTCGGAAGCAGACTGGTACTCAATGTAGCTCACGGAGCAACAGTGTTACATGGGCCCTTCTTGGGGCTCCAAAAATAGCCTGTGCAGCTGCATTCTGGACCAGCTGTAGCTTACAGATACACTTCAAGGGTAGCACCATGTAGAGGGCATTGCAGTAGTCTATATGGGAGAGAACAAGGGCATGAGTGACCGTTCAAAGGGATTATTATTGTAATCCCAAAGCAAATTTATGGTAATTTATTATTATTATGAGAAAAAACTGCCTCAACATCTCTAAAGAAGAGCTCCAGTATGACCCAGAATGTCTGCCTCAGAGAATGCACACTTTTGCCAGAACTCAGTCTGCAAATGTAGCTTCTACTGAACATGTGCATTATAATACCTAATAAAACGGGAGCAGATGCTTAGATTGCAGCCTGACAACTTTCTTCAAAGAGATTAATACTATTTTGCAGAATATGAAACAAAATTCTGGTTCTAATAGAAGCATCCAGTCAGAATTTCAGGTGATTCTGACATTTATATTTAAAATCTGTTAAAATAAAATCTTTTATTATTATTGTAATCCCAAAGCAAGATTACACTAATCTTTTTTTTGGGGGGGAGGGGGGTCTGGGATGGGATAAATCTTATCCTAAATCAATCCTAAAAGTGATTCGACCATCATTATGTTCTTATGAAACCTAAAAATCCTTATCAGCGAGCAATGTATTAGAGCTGAAGAAATGATAGCTGATTGTCAAAAGAATTATTTTAAAATGGTACACCTGAGAAATTTGCTAAAATATATTTAGAACATTTTCCTGTAGAGGTGGAAATTTTCATTTCCCTGAAAATCTAGAATGTATCAGAAACCCCAAAAGATTGGAGCTATTCGGGCTTGTGGCTTGTTTTTATAGCTATTTAGTATATTATCTCTCTTCCCCGCAAAAAGAGGAATAAATGGAGGAATTATTTCTAGATGGAAACAGTAGGCTCACAACTTCCAGACAAAGAGGAATCTAGGCCAAGTGGTGCTGTAATAACTTCTTTATTGAGGTTTATCTTTACCTACAAGGAAAAGGTATTCCATCAAACAGGCATCACATGAATAGGCAGAGTCTATCATCACTGAATACACATGCCCATGTCCCATATCTTTAAACTCATGGCAAGGAGGGACCCAAAGCAGCAGCTCTTGTAATGAAGCATAGGGTGGGCTGATTCTGACTGGGAGACATGGTCCTGGAAGTACATGGTTGCCAAGCCATGTAGGGCTTTGAAGATCAAAATGAGCAACTTAAATTGGAGCCAGAAATGTATTAGTAACCAGTGCAGCAACTTCCACATAGGTGCTACATTTCTAAATCTATCAGCAGTTAAGCTACTGCATTTTGAACGCAGTTTCTGAGTCATCTTCAAAGAAATCCCCATGTAAAGCAGCCTTAGTAGTCTAGCTACAAGGTGATAAAGGTGTGAGGCAATCTTCAAAGAGCCACCCGATCCAGAAAGGCTTGCACTGGCACAGCAGCCAGAGTTGACCATGCCTCCTAGACATGGCTTCCACCTGTTTGAGCAGTAGTCCCAAGTCCAAGAGGGCCCCCAAATTGCAGACCTGCCCTTTCAGGGGTGGTACCTCCTCTTCCAGAGCCACCTTAGGGATCAGAATGCCAGAACACACGTACAAACAGCAATTCCATCTTCCAGATTTCTTTTGAGTTGATTTTCACCTACCCAGCACTTATAATCTTTAAACACTGGATTAAGACTTCCATGGCATCCCTGTCCTGACCTGGGATGGCGATATATCACAGAGCATTATCAGCAAATTAATGAGCTGTCTCAGCAATTTCATCTAGATATTAAAAACCATGGGAGAAAAAGCTGAATTCTGTAAGAATCCACCTTGAAGGACCCAAATACTCAACTGCTTTCATTAATGCAGGACTGATTGGTACTGTCCACTCAGGTAGGAGAAAAACCAGCTATGTAAATTTAATTTTAATTTAAAATTATAGATCTTATCACTATCCATTGTAGCAGTTCAGATACTGTGTTCAATAGTATCAAATACAACTGAGAAGCCCAAGAGGGGTGCACTCCACCAATCTAGATCTTACATACTGTAGGTCATCTACCAGGACAAGCAACTGTTTCCATCCCATGCCCAAGTCTGAGAATGCAACAACTAATTCATGTGAATTGGCTGAGCAACTCCCAAGACTTAAGTAGATGAGATGCTTGAAAGTATAGGCTATGAAATACAGCGCCCTCTTGAAATAGACTCTTTGCAGGAACAAGGACTTCCATGAAATCTTAAGTACTCAATTTGTAGCTTTCAAACAAATCAATGATTTCATGCTCCTGTCCAACCCTAATTGTGAACTCTGGTACTTTGACTCTTTGGAAATCTCTTCTCTGGACTTTCTGGGTTATGTCTGGTTATCATTTATAAAATCCTTTGACCTGAGGAATGAATTTGACTGTTTTTTCCATTTTTCAACCACTTGCTTTGGAATTGGCTTTTCATCTTGTTGCCTGTAAGACCTTGGGCTGTTTAATGTCTACACAGTTACCTTCTTACATTTACTGACAGCTTTGGCCATAAACTAGGATACTTAGAGGACTTCCTTACAGGTGGTCCTTGACTTATGACCACAATTGGGACTGGAACTTCCATTGCTAAGCAATGCAGTCATTAAGTGAGTTGCGTCCGATTTTACAAACTTTTTTGCCACAGTCATTAAGTGAATCACTGCAGCTGTTAAGCAAATCACATGGTTGTGCTTGGGTCAGGAAAAAATGAAGCTTTGATTGTGGGATTTAATGATTAGATGGTTTGTGTTGATAGAAATAATGTGAATTAGGATTAAATAGTGGTAAGAGATTAACTTTTTTAAATTTGTACTTATATCTGTAGTGAAGATAGTCAGAAGTCACTTCTTGTTTCATCTTTCTATTCGATCCCACTTTTTTAGTTTTTGTCTTTTAGTTCTATCTTCTCTTTTCTATATTTTTTGATTTGTATTTTAATTGTACTTTTTATATACCTTAATAAAAGTTTTGATTTAAAAAAAAAGCAAATCATATGGTCATTAAGCAAATCTGGCCTCTCCCATTGACTTTGCTTGTTGGAAGCTCCCTGGGAAGGTTGTAAATGGCAATCACATGACCCAGCACGCTGCAACCATCATAAATACATGCAGGTTGCCAAGCACCCAAATTTTGATCACATGACCGCAGGGATGCTGCAATGGTCGTAAGTGTGAAGACTGGTCATAAGACACTTTTTTCAGTGCTGTCACAACTTTGAACAGTTGTTAAATGAATGGTTGTAAGCCATGGAGTACCTGTATCTGTTTTCTTACTTAGGAAAAATTGTTTTCTTACTTAGAAAAAATGACTGAGAAGGAAAAGAGAGTCAGCTAGGTTGGGATTCCTACCAGCAATTTCACCGGAGACAAAGATTTGAATTCTAACTTGCAATATCCAGTTCTAAGGGCTTATCCACACTGCCTGATTGCCTCATCACCAGAATGGGAAGGCAACTATTTCTGGAGGGCAGAAATGGACAAAATCACCCTCTATTAATTCCACTCACCTTCAAAGTGACCTTGGGGCACATTATTTTGCTTCACTTTCAAAGTACATTTTTCACTGTTATCTCATGTGCTTCTGTGTTAGGAATAGAGTATTTCTGTTTATTGCAAGTTAAACTCTGCAGTTCATTGGCCACTTTGCAGAGGAAAAAATGCCCCTTCCAGTGAGCCAATTCTTGCCATTCGCACTAACAGTTTCTATATCTCTTTAACAGCAGAGCTGAAATAGCATAAAGGCTACTATCGTCATATAGCATAGATGTTTTCTTTTCTTAAGTCGATAGTTTTCCTTGTGGCCTTTTTTTTAAATGCCCAGAGATGCATCATTTTGCCATTTTTCCAGTCCCCCTGGCCCTCAGATGGCCCATTTGGGCTATTGTTAAAGTAGAACAAGATGCAAAAAAGGGAATTTTTATTTTAAAGCTGCTTATTGTATCAGTAACTATGTGCAGTTTGATGCTTTAATTTTGTATATATAAATTTAAATGTACATGTGTGTGTGTGTATATATATGTGTGCATGCATATGTTTGTGTGTATGTGTGTGTGTGTGTGTTTGTCTGTATACATGCATGTAACTCAAAAAAGTATGTATATCCAGGAAGATTCACCCAGAGAAAAGAAAACAACTGGCAATCATTTCCCTGGATCAGAGTGATAGGAGGGCAGAGCAGCAGTGGAATTGTCCAGTGGGAGGTCATAGTAGCCTGCAGTTTAGATGGAATATTTTGCATCAGTGTCTTAATCCAGGCATGATTTTCTTAAACCAGCAAGTTAGAATGAGCACAGGGCAGGAGCAGTGTAAATGATACGTGTGGATATGTCCTAATTTGTAAGATGAATATGTGGGACATTTTTAAAAAGCACATTCTTAATTATTTCCATTTCTCTAGCCTGAAGTATCAGGTTTTTTGCTGTCAGCCACACAAACCATACCAGACCAGGAAATCAACCCCACAGAAAGCTTAAACTACCTTTATTGGGTTTGGTTATACTAACAAAATCTTGCACTGTGCTTCCTCCTCCTCCCTATACTCCAGTAAAGTAGAGAGGTGTCCGCTTCCAAATACTACCTCATTTTTCAGGACTTAAAAGTGTTTCAGCCCCTTTTGTCTAGGTAACAGATCATCTTCCTTACTCCCTACATTTGCCCTGCCAATCAGCTACCTTTCCTACAAAAAAATATCTAAATTAGGTCATTTTCAACTTCAGCATTCTTCCCATTCCATCAAACCAACTAATTAGGAAGGTTTCACCTAGAATACCTTTGTTGTTGTTCAGTCGTTAAGTCGTGTCTGACTCTTCGTGACCCCATGAACCATATTGCGCCAGGCCTTCCTGTCCTTCACTGCCTCCTGGAGCTTGCTCAATTCACATTCATTGCTTTGGTGATGCTATCTAACCATCTCATCCTCTGCCGTCCCCTTCTCCTTTTGCCTTCAATCTTTCCCGGCATCAGGGTTTTTCCAAAGAGTCCTCTCTTCGCATTAGGTGGCCAAAGTATCTGAGCTTGAGCTTCAGTATTAATCCTTCCAATCAGCAGTCAGGGTTGATTTCCTTTAGGATTGACTGGTTTGACCTTCTAGCAGTCGAAGGGACTCTTAAGAGTCTTCTCCAGCAACACAATTCAAAGGCATCAATTCTTCAGTGCTCAGCCGTCCTTATGGTCCAGCTCTCACAGCCATACATTGCTACTGAAAAAACCATAGCTTTGATTATGCGGATCTTTGTTGGCAAGGTGATGTCTCTGCTTTTTAATATGCTGTCTAGGTTTGCCATAGCTTTCCTCCCAAGGAGCAAGCATCTTTTAATTTCATGGCTGCAGTCTCCGTCTATGGTGATCTTGGAGCCCAAATAAATAAAGTCTGTTACTGCTTCCATTTCTACCCCTTCTATTTGCCAGGAATTGATTCGTCTGGATGCCATGATCTTAGTTTTTTTAATGTTGAGTTTCAAGCCAGCTTTTGCACTCTCCTCTTTCACCCTCATCAAGAGGCTCTTTAGTTTGTCTTCACTTTCTGCCATTAGGGTGGTATTCTCTGCATATCTGAGGTTGTTGATACTTCTCCCTGCAATCTTAATTCCGGCTTGTGATTCTTCCAGCCCGGCATTTCTCATGATGTATTCTGCATATAAGTTAAATAAGCAGGGTGACAGTATACAGCCTTGTCATACCCCTTTCCCTATTTCGAACCAATTGATTGTTCCATGGGTGGTTCTAACTGTTGCTTCTTGGCCCGCATACAGGTTTCTCAGGAGACAGGTAAGGTGGTCTGGTACCCCCATCTCTTTAAGAATTTGCCACAGTTTGTTGTGATCCATACAATCAAAGGCTTTTGCATAGTCAATGAAGCAGAAGTAGATGCTTTTCTGGAACTCTCGTCCTTTCTCCATGATCCAGCGAATGTTGGCAATTTGATCTCTAGTTCCTCTGCCTCTTCGAAACCCAGCTTGTACATCCGGTAGTTCTTGGTTCATCTACTGCTGAAGCCTAGCTTGTAAGATTTTGAGCAGAACCTTGCTAGCATGTGAAATGAGCACAACTGTGCGGTAGTTTGAGCATTCTTTGGCATTGCCCTTCCATGGAATTGGAATGTAAACTAACCTTTTCCAATCCCATGGCCACTGTTGTGTTTTCCAAACTTGTTGGCATATTGAGTGCAGCACTTTAACAGCATCATATTTTAGTATTTTAAATAGCTTATCTGGAATACAGTGGTACCTCAGGTTACGAACGCCCCTCCTTACGAATTTTTCAAGATATGACCAGCTCCGGCCCCAAAAATTTACCTCGGTATGTGAACTCCGCCTTGAGCTACGAACCGGATCCGCGGCCATTTGCCCTGCTGCCACGCGGTCGCAGCTTCCTGTGGGCGAGATCGCGGTAGCAAGGAGACGTTCGGTGAGGCTTGTGGTATGTTTTGTGGCGTTTGGAAGGTTTTTGGTGTGCTTGTCAGCATGGCTCCAAAGAAAATGCAGAGCAGGCTTGGCAAGAATAAGTTTACATTGAACCTTATGGGGAAATTTGCCTCGTGGTGCGACCAAATTCGGAGGGCGGATTAGCCGTATTTACATTGAACCTTATGGGGAAATTTGCCTCGTGGTGCGACCAAATTCGGAGGGCGGAACGGATTAACCATATTTACATTGAACCTTATGGGAAAATTTACCTCGAGTTGCGACCAACTTGAGTTGCGATCAGAGTCACGGAACTGATTAAGTTTGTAACTCAAGGTACCAGTGTACTGTCATCTCTGCTAGCTTTGTTGTTAGTAATGCTTCCTAAGGCCCACTTGACTTCGCGCTCTAGGATGTCTGGCTCAAGGTCAGTGACCATACCAGTGTGGACATCAGAGACATTAAGATCTTTCTTGTACAGTTCTTCTGTATATTCTTGCCACCTCTTATTAATCTCTTCTGCTTCTGTTAACTTCCTGCCTTTTTTGTCCTTTATCATGCCCATCTTCGCACAAAACATTCCCTTGATATCTCCAATTTTCTTGAAGAGATCTCCAGTTCCCCCCATTCTGTTGTTTTCCTCAATTTCTTTGCATTGTTCATTTAAGAAGGCCTTCTTATCTCTCCTTGCTATTCTCTGGAAATCTGCATTCAGTTGCTTATATCTTTCCCTTTCACCCTTGCTTTTCATGTTTCTTCTTTCCACAGCTATTTGTAAATCCTCATCAGATAGCCACTTTACTTTCTTGCATTTCTTTTTCTTTTGGATGGTTTTAGCTGCTGCCTCCTGTACAATGTTATGAACCTCCGTCCATAGTTCTTCAGGCACTCTGTCTACCAAATCTAATCCCCTAAATCTATTCATCATGTTCACTACATACTCACAAGGAATATAATCTAAGTCATAACTGAGTGGTCTAGCGGTTTTCCCTACGTTCTTCAATTTAAGCCTAAATTTTGCAATAAGAAGCTCGTGATCTAAGCCACAGTCAGCTCCTGGTCTTGTTTTTACTAACTGTATAGAGCTTCTCCATCTTTGACTGCAAAGTACATAATCAGTCTGGTTTTGGTATTGACCATCTGGTGATGTCCATGTGTAGAGTCGTCTCTTGTGTTGTTGGAAAAGAGTGTTTGCTATGACCAGCTTGTTCTCTTGACAGAACTCTATTAGCCTTTGCCCTGCTTCATTTTGTACTCCAAGGCCAAACTTGCCTGTTATTCCGATTACTCCTTGACTTCCTACTTTAGCATTCCAATCCCCTATGATGAACAGGAAATCTTTTTTTGGTGCTACTTCGAGAAGGTGTTGTAGGTCTTCACAGAATTGGTCAACTTCAGCTTCTTCACTATCAGTGGTTGGGGCACAGAGTTGGATTACTGTGATGTTGAATGGTTTGCCTTGGATTCGCACTGAGATCACTCTGTCGTTTTTGAGGTTATACCCCATTACTGCCTTTCCCACTCTCTTATTGCCTATGAGGGCTACTCCATTTCTTCTAAGGGTTTCTTGCCACAAAAGTAGATATAATGGTCACCTGAATTAAATTCACCCATTCCTGTCCATTTTAATTTGCTGATTCCCAAGATGTCGATATTCAATCTTGTCATCTCATGTTTGACCACATCCAGCTTGCCTTGATTCATAGATCTTACATTCCAGGTTCCTACACAATATTGTTCTTTACAGCATTGGACCTTCTTTCCACTTCCACTTCCGTCCTTTTGGCTTTGGCCCAGCCACTTCACTCTTTCTGGAGCTACTTGGGATTGCCCTCCGCTCTTCCCCAGTAGCATATTGGACACCTTCCGACCTGAGGGGCTCATCTTCTGGCATCATATCTTTTAGCCTTTTGATATTGTCCATGGGGTTTTCTTGGCAAGGATACTGGAGTGGTTTACCATTTCATGCCAGTGGACCATGTTCTGTCAGAACTCTCCGCCATGACCTGTCCATCTTGGGTGGCCCTGCATGGCACAGCTCATGGCTTCATTGAGTTATGCAAGCCCCTTCGCCACGACACAGCAGTGATCCATGAAGGGGAGAATGTCCTAGACTTCACCTAGAATGTCTTAGATCTTTGAATAAGATATTGGTCGATATGTATAGTAACAATATAAAACCTTACTGTATAGATTTGTCTAGATATTCAGTAGTACGAATTCCTATTTCGCAACTAGGAATATCTACATTTTGAAGAAATTTGGGAGAGTGGCTGGTGTTTTTTAGGCTTTGAGGATGAAGAAATATGAGCTCTTAGCAAAAGAATAGTATATTAAACTTTAGCATGGGACAGATGCTTTTCTGAGGTGCAGAGAATGATTACATGGGAAAATATAATAAACGAATGCATTTGTTCAGTATTCTGACAACAAACATTGCTATTTTAGTGTAATGCAATGAGAAAATGCTGAGGATTTCTTTTTTAAATATCTAACTTTTCTTCCTGGAGCAATCACAAAAAATATTCATTGCAAAGAAACTTTTACAAAATATTTAGCTTTTGTCACAATCTTTACAGCGAATAAAGGATAAATAAAGTCATAGCTAATGTAATTCCAAACTATATCAGACACGAAGGTGTCTTAACTCTTTACTCCTGGTTCTTGTTTTGCTAGTCTGCCTCAGTTTAAAGAAACTGAAAATCAGAATGATTATTTCTTAATTGATATAACTCATTTACCCTGGCAATGTTCATGCAATATGGACAATATTGTACATACTGACATTATTTATATAAATTCAGTAATGCCTCTGAAGTGGTTACAATACTCATTCTTTAACCCCTATATAAATATATTTATTTAATTGGCTTCATATAACATTTTAAACTACAAACATATTTTGTATAAAACCCAGATATGAAATTTAACAAAGTTAGTAATTTAGTTTCTTTAGTAATATATAGGTGTAAAAACATATGCCGCTTGAAAATCAATAGAGACATTCTTTGTTTCATCTTATGTAGCACAGGAGACTTTAGAATTAATTGCAGCCTTCTAATAAACAGAATGATGTAATGATGTATTTAACATTAGTGATTTTTGTTTGATTCCAAATAAATTGCAGATTTTTTTCTGGTGTGATACTAAAACAATTACCATTTTGAAAAAAGGATAATTAATCTACAATTTTTTCACATTAGATCATATATCTCTAAAGAGTGCCCATGGATTTGATAGTCTTCAGCTGCTGTGCATTTTTTTCCACTTTTTTTCCTACTGATGTACCGCCCCATCAGTTCTGACATTTAAATGAGTGAGTATTCAACACAAATGTGATCATTTGTACAGCATCCAATGCAGCCCCATACTGAGATGATTGCTTCTGGGAGCCATCCATGGGTTCTCGAATAGAGGGGAAAAGCCAGGCAAAATTTTATCAATTTACATTTTTCTGTGATTAATTTTTATGCAAATAAGGGCCCGACCGTGCTCCCATCTCACCTGAATCATGCGGATCATCAAAGACAAATTGAGCATCGCTTATTTAAAAAATAGGCTTTAAACTACTCTACAGCTGTGTTGGAAAATGCTAAGAGCAGGGCATGAACTTTTCTAATGTATTGGGGATATATAAGAAAATGTCTATTTTTTTTCTTTTCAATGTCCACAGTACTCCAAATGTAAATCATAACAAAACTGTAGAAGTGTATGTATCTCTTTGTAAATATTTAACAGCAAAAAACTAGTGGGAGGAGATTTTCTCCCAATATCTAATCAGCAGGTTTTGCACAAATAAAACTGTCTGGATATAAGCATTCTAAAACTATAGATCTAAAACTGTTTTTTAAAATTATTATTTGATAAATAATAATTTGCTTCTACGACTGAACAACAAAAATTATTGCAAATATATTGTAGGCACAGTTATACTGAAAAAGCATGTATATATGTAAGATAGATGCATACAATAAAGCATGAGTACTAATATATAATCAATTAGTGTTTCCTTCTGAATGGAAATAATGAGGAAAAAAAGTCTGTCTATGCAGCTGTACACCATGTTCTAAAACACATGTTGTGGAAGTAAGCTGCAGTTGCGTTTTTACATGAATTACAAAGGCAAATTAAATAGATAGCAGTATACACCCATTTATTTTACAACTTCAAGAATGCACACAGTAATGAAATATTTTTTAAAACCTTATGATTGCTTTTAATTTTTTTTACCAATACAATTTTAGATATTCTGAAACATCTGTATTTGTACAATTTTAGAAAGCACAATTTTTTAAAAAAAGAATTGTTAGTTGAATGTGTTTTGAAATTAAGATAAAGAAATCTAATATTTGAAAATTCCTGTAAAATGAATTAATTCACACATCTCAGCCTAAAATATACAGTAAATCAAAAGGTAGCTCAAATTTCATACTTAAAAATGACAGAATACAACTTTTGGCAGTGCTAACATATAAAAGTTAAAGAAAGGAAAATATTTATATAAATAAATTTTGAGAGGAATGTGCATTAAAATAGATACTTTAAACAATATGTATTTAAATGGTGTTTTGAGAAGATTAAAAACACTACTGAATAATATGGAATGGAATGTAGTGGCACAGACTGGAAATAGATTTGTCTCTAATTGAACTACTAATCTATGCTGGTTTGCGTCTATAAAAGAAAATAAACACGCAGATACACACAATGATTTTCAATTGTGAGGTCTATGGTGCTTCTCTCTCTCTCTGTATAAATAAAAAAGCCCACTGTTGATAGATTCAGCCTTGAGACAAAGTACCAGGGATCTCAGAAAAGTGCATGTAGCAGCAAGATCTTTGTGCTCTCCATAGCTTGCCAGAAAATGGAGATGCTGGCTTGCTATGTTTCAACACCACAGCTGCAAATGACCAAAGTCTTGGGGTTATTGTTTCATATAGGTTAATTTATTAAAGAGCAAATGTGGTTTGGCCACCTACAAAGCAGCTTGACGCTTCAAACTAAAATTCATTGCCTGCACTTCAAAACTCTCTAGAATTCTAAGGCAAACTTGGAGCTCAGTTATGAGATCATCCCATGAATGTTTGGGATATGGTAATGAATTCCCCATTACGCATGTGGAACATTTTCTAAAGAATGTGATCAATGCTGAATACGCATGAGTGTTTATGCACTTTGTAAACATCCACACTGAAACTGTTAGAATGTTGTCACAATATGGATGAAAATAAGAGCACCAATGTTAGTTCTGCAAATACTATAGTGGACTTACAAGTTTGAAACTATTTCTTTACTAGGCCTACATAAGCAAGAATGAATAATTATCATACATAATTAGATATACTGTTGTAATTCCATACTTAGTGCTAATTTACCTTTAAACTCATGATTTAACTATATGCCCAACATAATGCCTATTACATGAAACTGTATAATGAAAAGCCAGGAATATCCAAAATAAACATTTCTTACTGAACAAGTACAACTGAAAAGCAGGGCAGGGCACACAATAACATACAAACATACATGGCAAGACACCCAGTGCTGAATATTTGGACATCTGAGTTATTTTGGTATCTGTGACAATCATTCAACAACCATCTCTCACCTTTCACTGCAGTATAAATGGAACAATAATAAATGAAATAATGATTCCACTGCCAATGAATAGAGAAGGCCAATGGATGAAGAGAAAAGTTTATGCTGCAACGATCATTGAGTCTGTCCTACAGTAGTAGATACCAGCATTGGATGGTTATTGTACTTATAATTTATTTATTTATTTATTTAATTTCTTCCCTGCCCATCTCCCCCCCAATGGGGGACTCTGGGTGATTCACACTAACATTTAAACCATAAATATATAAAAATACATAAACATCAAAATTTAAAAAACATTACTAAAAAAAAAAAAAGGAAAAGGAGAGTCCAAGAAGATGAAGAATCTCGGGCTGAAGACAGCAGGCTTCTATGGTTTTAATGTACTGTAAGAACATGTAGGGACAAATAAAAGACCATTTCTTTATTATCTCTATGTAATATTATATAATATATAATATATAAATAATATATAAAATATAAATTATTTATATCTAAATATACACAATGTACTCATTTCTCATTTAACATATGCTTTTTTCCTTATATGGATAAGCTTTTTATTTTTGCACATACAAAGGTACTTTATATGGTCTTTTAAAAGGCTGACTGGTCACTTTCCCATCCTAGAATGTCTTGACATGTGTATTGATTGATTACCTTGGTTTTCCTGTGTGTGACCAGGCTTTTTAGAGGTAATAAAGAAATGGTCTTTTATTTGTCCCTACATGTTCTTGCAGTACATTAAAACCAATAGCTGAAGGTGGTGGCCATTCTAGTGATAGGACTAGTCTTGATTAGTTTTAAAAAAGGCATGTTTTCAAATCCTCATCAAACATATCTTCGATGCTCACAAAACAGATAAAAGTGTCTCTTCTACAAATCTGGAATGGTTTAGACTGGAAAAATGGACCCTACCCTCTGAAAAAACCTCCAGCCCTGAAATTCAGTTGGCCCCCTCTTTGCCAATAGAAAATTGGCTAATTCCCCCAGCTGCTGGGCCAGAAATTTGGATGAGTTGGCAATACAATATGTATTGTGAGTACAGTCTTTGGCACAGCATGTCTTACTTTATCACATTTTATTATTTGTATCATTTTCTTTGTACTGGATGTTTTTAAGCCTTGTTAGCCACTTGGTGAGTGGGCAGCCATATAGATTGATAAAATAAATACATACACACATACCAATCTGTCTTGGTCTTTATACAGCATAACCACCACTTTGAATTTTGCCCAAAAGGAACCAGTAGCCAGTGAAGCTCTTTTGACTGGTAACTGTCCAGTTACAATATTCTGAACCAGCTAAAGTTTCTATTCAATTTTCCCAGACAGCAGCATGGAGTCCAAACAAGATGTAATTAAGATGTGCTTCATAATGATTGAGATGAGATGAGATGAGATGAGATGAGATGAGATATATACCTCTGTCCCTGATCTGGGCCAGTTCACCCCTCCTTAGGCAAACTGGTGGCCCCCGGCTCCGTGGGGATCACCACATTGATGCTGAACTTAGTGCGGACACCCGATCGGCATAACCCACTGCAGCCCAGAACTCCTGAGCTCAAGTGATCCGCCAGCCTCAGCCTCCGGAGTAGCTGGATTACAGGTTCATGTCACCATGCCCAGCTGAGATATATATATGTATATATTAAAGAATCAATGGAAGATGCCCAGAGGCACTTATACGTTGAACTTTTCATGATGATGATGATGATGATGATACTTTATTAAATTTATATGTTGCCTGATTCCCAGTTTTCTTCCCTTATCACCATTCTACTGAGCAAGTGAATCTTTGCCTTCAGTTTTAATCTTCAGTTTGTTGTCTTCTAGCCATTACTGCCATTAAGCATTGATTCAAAAACTGATTAGCTCAAAAGACTGATATGGGAAAATTACAGAGCTGGATATCACAGGTAGCATAATCCTTAATACTCTGAGTAAAGATTGGAAACTCTATATGACTTTTACCATTTTAATCTTTTATAGTTACATACATTGCCTTTTTTCCAGACCCGTTTGTTATTAGAACTGACCTGACACCTTCTTGATGTACCAGGTCTTATATAGTGCAAAAATGTCTTAAGCATTTAGATTACTAGCTATAAATATCATATCCTAAAGTTAAAAATCTATGAGAGTGGTGGTGTAGTTATAGCACTGGAATACAGATGAAATGTAAAACAATGTTTCTCCAGAGTCATTGTTCAGGTGCTTCAATCCTGTCTGAAATAAAATACATCAGCAGTGTTCTTTTTTTTATGATCTTTCTAAGACGCCAGTAAGATGTGTTGAACTACAGTCCACATCACTACAGCTGACAGTGGGAAGGGAAATTAATTCTGCTGTGGGAAGGCTCCTATCTTTCTACTTCTGTTAGTTTTCAGGTTATTTGGGAGGTGAGAGGACAAACTTTAACTTGGTGTACAATAATCTTGAATAAGATTGTGTTGAGGAAGAGAATGTGTCTGGTTTTCTAGAACTGTGATTCTGGAATGGGCTGCATTTTCAACATCCACAGAAGGTTGCCCATACAACCTTTCAGTTAGGTTGCCCAAATGTTCTTTAGACAGCTTTCTCTATTATTGAGAGAAAATATTTTTAATCAGGGATTAGTCAGAAAGGAAAGAGGTTTTAATTTCATTTAATTTCACCCCTGCCCAAGAGATTCAGCTACCTAGAGGGAGGTGAGATTAAGAATGCTCCTTCTCCACAGCAATCCTGACTGCTGGATTGAATGGGGCAATTTAAAAAAAAACTTTCCCCCCATAGTATTCTTAACTGCTGAGACTAGCAAGAATTTCTCTCCCCCCTCCCTGCCACCCCAAATATCCTAATAAGTAACTGAAGTTAAAGCTTCTTTTCGCCCACTGGAAATTGTTGTGCTAGATTTTTTTTTGCTTCTGATGAAGAAGAGTAAGCTTTTGCTAAGTGGCATGCTGATGAAAGGGCATTGGGTTTTTAAAAAATTTTTTTTACAATTTCTGTTCAAGCACCTGTGTAATGTATAATTTCACTGAGAATCAAATGGATTACTTCACATCTTTTTTTGCCCCTGGCTTATGTATTGTGTTGAGAAAGCAGCACTGTGCCTTCTATCATCTTGAGTGTGCCTGCCTGCTCAAAGATGTTCACAGTATCAAAGTGGGCGGATACAAAAGTACTTGATAAGCATTTTGTACATCTAGATGCAGTTCAGCAAGCATATTTTGTAGCTCTGATTGCTTCTCAAACTCATTTGCCACTAAAGCTTTTTAAAACATTTGATTAACTACTGCTACTATCTTCTTCAAAGAGCTTCCTAGCTCCTTGTATAATTTTCATCTGTTTTGTCTTCTTGCCCGATTTCTTTTCAGGGTACTTACATCAGGCTAATTCTATTAGCCAAGACTTTTGGTTTTCAGAGATCTTAAAGGAGGCGAAAGCTGCTGTTATTCTCTCTTCTTCCTTTCCTATGTATTCCTCTGATTTTTTCACTTTCTTTTTTCTACTTTGTTTTCTATTTTCTAGCTTGTGAGTTCTTCTATCTTTAAAAGCATGCTTTTCAGTGATTGTTTAAAAAATCACTTCCGTTATATTTTTAATGTGTTCTAGTTATCATCCTGTTTCTATTCTTCCTTTTCTGTCTAAAGTTTTTGACACAATTATGCACTCATTGTTTAATTCTATCAATATGGTTTTGTTGATCCATGAACCTATTACAATCAGGGTTCTCAAAAGGGCACTCAATTGAGAAGGCATTGTCATGAGATTAGAACAATATTCTAGAGGCTAAGTACTATGCTCTGGTTGCTGAATATTTCAGCCACATTTGGCACCCTTGAGAATCAGTGACAACTGTTTGTTACTGATTTTGCCTTTTGGGGATCTTGTCTTTCTGAATGTTTTTTTTATAATTGTGTTTTCCTTATCTCTTCCTCTCACTGTGCATGGTCTATAGGGCACAATTCTTGGTCCTCTCTTCTACCTATAGTATTTCACAAAGTGCTTATTTATTTTGGTTTTATTTTTTTATTTCAAGCTTCAGTTTTTATCATATATACACTATTCCAATACATATTTGACACACACAATATATCTCCTCATTTGGATGAGAACATTTGGTCCACCTTGTTGAGACAACTTGAAAGCCTTGTCATGGATGTCCAACCAGTGTTTGAAATTAAATATGGATAAGATCTGATCTTTCAGCCTCATATCCTTTTTGCTGATCTATCTTGACATCCAGGTTTGCTAAATGGGTCCCATGTGGGTAGCTGAAGAAATGGTCATTCTGGTCAATATCACCTCAAGTTCAGGACATTTTAAAATTACAGCCTGGGTAGACAATTTTCATCTGATGGAGATTACTAGATGCATCAAGTCCTGACTCCCAAGACAATGAAGCTATTTATTCATACCTTGAAGTCATGTGTGGATTACAGTAATAGTTTCTTGGTAGGGCTTCTTTCATCTTCTCTCCCTCCCTTAACTGTAGTCCAGAACTGTGTAGTTCACACAGTGCTTGACCCTCCCTTGTTTTTCCATGTCATCATCTACCACAGGACCCTTCACTGGCTGTCAAACAGTACAGTTTAAGACATTGCTGTTACCCAATCAAAACATTACATTCATCCTATCTTGGTTACCTTTAGGAGTAACATATCAGTAAATAGGCTTACTTTGCTCTACATTATCTGCCATTCACAAGCTTTTAATTAATCTGTTGACCTGAACAGTGATGCCCTGCCTCTGAGATTTTTGAGAGTCCACACCTTTTCTTTAGAGTAACTTTTTGCTCTTTTATGCTTAAAGGAAGCCTATCCTGTGATCTCCCCTTCTATATTTTCTCTCCCCTAATTTTCTGATAATTTTTAGTAATCATATAATTCAGACATTATTTTAAATGATGTCATCATCATCATCACCATCACTATCACCATAATCATTTATTGGACTTGTTAAAGCTAACCAACTCCAAAAAGACTGTGAGTGGCTTACCATATGTTTTGGACTAAAACAACATGCCCCAACATGCAAAGAAAATTCAACAGGAGCTCCCAGGCCTGGGAACAGAGGCAGGTCTTATAATCAGAATTATATTCTATTTTAAGAAACTATAGATTATATCATTTTTATATTGGATTGAATTGTTGCATGGTGCTTTGATGGAAGATACCTTATGAGTAAAAATGTGTATATATGTATTATATGTGTACTAATATAAATAGATGTAAATAAATAAATCAATGTACTGATTTCAAGATCACATTTATATAAGTTTATCTTGGGTTTAATGTTACCTATAGTTACTAAGACTAACATTAAGCATACTAAAGTTATTAATATGAATTACATCCCAATATTCTATCCAGAGGGCATTATCAGTTCAATAATTGCTTACATAGAATTATGCTGCAACTTTTAAAACCATCTCTGGTAAAGCTGGTTTTGAACTGGACCTCATACCTTCTAAGACACAACAGCATTTAATGAACTTGTATTCTGCCATCTATTGGATCTAGAGGACTTCTCACCGGATTTTAATTAACTAATCATTTTGCCTTAAACAGGTTTCTAATGAGGATCCATAGTGATTTCCCAAAACAAAAACTAAAGGAGGGAAATTTGTGAAAGATATTTGCTTTTTTCATCATAAAAATAAACTTCTCCTTAAACAAATGAAAACAAAGCAACTAAAATCAGCAAATTTGCCTGTTCATAGGATACAAATGTGAACCATCCCTAAATATATTCATATCATGCCAACCCCACTGTGAACCACAGTATGTCTTTTGCTATTATAGCTGATATTTATAGAAAAAAGGGGGGGGTAGATTCACGAGGATGGGTTATCATAAGGAAGAATCATAGCAGCTTCAGAAACAGCTGCAGTTTTGTTGTCATGAGGTGATCATGGACAGATCTATGATTATATTTTAATTGGTATTAGCAGTATCTGTTGTACAAAATTATGCATTTTTTTCTTCATATAATGTAAAAACATTTAGAGATTTCCAATGTACATACTATACTTTAAAAGATTATGTGGGACTTGTAGAATATGGTACAGGATTCTGCCTTTTCTTTACAAAATAAAGATATCTTAAAATTGCAAAATGATTCAATCCAGCTCTTCAAACACACAATCACATACACATACACACACCAATAGCACAAAAAGGGAACAAACAAGCAAAAGTGACAGATCATTGGCAATTAATTCCACTTATGGGAATACATGTCGGTGTCTACTAAACTAAATGATTATGCTTTGGAGAAAATGGGGAATAAGATTTTTTTTAATGACTACAATATCTGATTTAGTTCCACTTCACTTCTAACACAACAGGAGTGAATAACAATTATTCAGTACCTTTTAGAGGTTATGACTGAAGGATGAAGTCCCCAAAATAATTACTTCACACATGGGATTTCACACAGGAAATGTGTATGCATTTAAGCTAAAGCATCAGAAAAGAAATTCTGCCTTTCATTTTCCTTAATCACAGTGGTTCTGTCTTAATCACAGAAATTTTCAGGCACCGTACGTAATGCAGATTTCCTGATATTTTAACACCTGTAAGATACCATAAATGCCTTAAAATTATATGAATGTAGTTTTATGTCAACTGCTTAATGAGCATAAATATATATTTATTAAGAATCACTTCAGTTCCATAAGATTTTAAAAAATGGGTGTAATATTAAATTAAATTAGAGTATCAGCAGAACCGTCCACAAAAGGGGGGCAAGGAAGGTAATTGATGAATGTATGTCTCAATATCATAAAGCAAATATCACCACCTCTATGACATTGCAATGCAATTATGAAAGGGTAGAGCTTGTGTTGTGAAATCATCATTTTGGCATCATCATGGTTAGGAACAGACACCTATGATTATCAGCTAAATTAGAGAATTCTGCAGATCATGGGCAATTCTGTCATTTTTTTAAATAATGAAAAAAAGTTTCCACCTACAGAGATACAACTTCCACTAATGCATGGGTGAACAAGAGAAATACTTTAATATTTTTAAACTAAAAAAATCTGAAAAATTTAAAGGGATGAATCTCAGTGGTAAAGATGACGTAGACCATATAATGCTGTTCACCAGTGTGATATAGTGGTTAAAGTGCTGATTTATGACCTGGGAGATTCACAGACATGAAAATGCACTAGGTGACTTTGGGCCAATCATTCTGTTTGATCATGCTACCTCACAGAGTTGTTGTATAAAAAAGTGAAAAGAAGTATTATGAGAGAGGGACAGAGGGAGAGAGAGAGAGTTCTTAAAGGGAAAATAGGACATAAATATAATAGATATAGAAGGAATCAATTCAAGACAAGACTGCATTAATACTGAAAAATTGCCTTACCAATAAGACTTAGATCTAATAAAATTTCCTGTCAAACCACATCACATCATATCACATATCATATCACATCATTATAAAAAAGCAATGCATTTTTACTAATTTATTTGTTTTGACTTGAGGCATTTTTATGCAATCACCTTGGTTACCTGCTAAACGCTCAGAAGCTCCAGAAAGATAATCCTGATTGATTTTACTATTCCCAATCTGAAATACTGAGCAGCAAAAATCACTGTGTTGCCCCGAACTGCTGCAAAATCAGCAGCAACTAAAATCCCCTCAGCCTTCCACACAAAAGAAAAAAAAAATAGTAGCCTGATGTTTGCACACAAGCTCATCCCATGATGAAGAGAGGGAGAAACAAACAAAATGTTTATTAATTTCAGCCCTGCTTTCCTCATCTGGGCAGGCAGGCAGGAGGGAAGGAGGGAAGGGGAAGGGGGGAAGGGGGAAGGAAGGAAGGAAGGAAGGAAGGAAGGAAGGAAGGAAGGAAGGAAGGACGGGACGGCAGGCCAACTGGCCAGCCTGCCAGTCCACACAGAACAGAAGCAAAAACGATGGTGACCATTCTTTTCTGGTTCAAAACTTTTTTAACTCATAAGCACGCAGGTAGCAGACTCTCAGCACATGCCACTTGGTCCAATTTTAGAATCGGCTCATCTGATTTCTCCAAGTTTGAGATTAGAAAAAAGAAGTTTGTATGAACATGTGTATTCATTTTGCATTTTTCCTAATATCTGCATTTATGCAACTTTATCAACTAGTTTCTGTGAAGAGTTTCCCTAACATTTAATTTCTTTTTCTTTCCTTTTGTTTGTTATTGCTGGATACAACTGTTCAACTTCATTTCTACCTCAATCAAGTCAGAAATGAAAGGAAGCAGTTGAAAGGGCAAAATGGAAGGTGGAAACTGAATCTTTCACTTGCTCATCATGTTGCCTCAAATATTTCTCTTCTCACTAATATTGAAGCCTGATGGTACAAATAAGAGCTCTGTGACAGAATATGAGAAGGGAAGTTTTAATTATTGGGTCCCTTCTTCAACTACACTACTAACAATATGCACTTCAAATCTTCAAAACTTGACCCAAACAAAGGGCAACAACCTCAAATATCACCCAGTATACAAAAGACTAAGAAAGGCATAGCATTAAGTATTTGATACTTCCACTAGGAATTAATCATGGTGCTTAATTATAGCTGTGAAAGACCTTTTTACACCTTTGAGAAATTTGACAAGAGTGCTTCACACATTTATCCTACAGTAAGAAAATGTTTAATCCTAAGTAAGAAGAACAACAAACAATAACATCTTTTTGAAATTCTGTCCTTGTGCATTCCTTTTTCATTACATAAAATCTCTGTTTTCTTCTCTACCCAAGACTGCAGCTAATTAAAGAAAAAGGCAGATGCTCAGTGGCCTAGAGGCTTTTCTTGCCACCATAGCGACTCTATGTCTGAGTCAACAAGCAGGTAGTAAGTGAACCCAAATTCTATCTGACAAGACAGCAGAAGTCATCACCTAGGGTTAGAAAACAGACAAGCATCTCCATATTTGAAAGTAAAGACAGAAAAAAAATTCAAACAGATTGTTTGTGACAGAAATCATATTACAGCTGCACTTTGTGACTAAGTCTGTGTGAATGAAACTATATACTTTCTGTTTCCCATCTTTCCTTTTAAGAAAAAGTTGGTGTTTTAAAGATACATTGAAGGTGACAGCTGAATGCACAATAGTTAGCAAGTTGTTATAAGTGTGGGGACTTTTTTTTTTTTGCTTTTGGAAATATTAAATTTTGCATTTTGTTTATTTAGCTGTAGGAGGTTGTTCCATTTTTACCTCACAAAATGCCCACCTTTTCAAATACAGAATTCTTATATGTATATTTTGACTGCAGAAAAAGTACACACTTGCAGAAGATTCAAGAAGTTAAAATCTACTTTTCTGTATGACAAATCCATTATAAAACAAATCAGCGGGATTTAAGCGGCGATACATCTGCTAAATTTCATATCAAAGGTCTGAAAAGTGTGAAGATTATCCTGTTTTATCTTCTCACAAACTATCCAGCAGCATCAGAATCCAGACCACCTACCTCTTTTCTGCATTCTGACAAGCAGTTTGCTTCTTAAGCTTTCAATTTATTTTAATAATGGAGCAGACATAGAGGATGCAACATTAAAACACTTTATTTCCAATGGGAATTATTACAAAAAAAGCATTTAAAAGTGCTAGTTCCATTTAATGTTTACTTCAGTATAATGTACATTTTACAGTAAAGTTTTCAAGATAATGGTTTTTTTGTGTGTGGAAAGCAGAAATTGTAATCTTTTTTATTTGTACGTTTTTAACAATACACTCCAAGTGGGTACCCTTATTACTGTCCTAAAACAAAGAACCTTGAATTGTGCAACACTATAGGCACTAAGGGCTTCATTTTGGCACAAACTTTCATGGACCACACCACATGGGATTCTAGCCTGTGTAGCCTGAGTAGCCTGTGGCTAAAAGAAGGGTCATGCATTTTATTGGATTTATATCCTGCCTTTTGTATATGTAATGCTCCCTTTTCCCATTTTTCCCCTGTATGATAGGTTGAGCTGAGTGAACTGAATGGGAAAGACTGGCTAATGAGATTCCGTGGCTGAGGGTGGACAAGACCAGTTCAACACCTTATACGTTACAGCACACTGGTTCCCAGTGTTAGCCTTTAAGGACTTTCAGGATTCTGATTTGATTTTGTTTGTTTTTTTAAAGAAAATAAAGTAATAAAACTAAGTATTACATAAAAAAAGCTTAGCAGCAAATATATAAAGTTGTTACATCTGCATTCAAAACATTGTCCCTGATTCGGGGAAAGTAGAACTGCATACAGATGGACTTTCAAAATTTCTCCAAATTTATCCAGGAAAAGGACAAATTCTCCAACCATTTTTCAAGGGCAGGACTTTCCTTTAGCAATGAAAGTAGCACTGCTCCTGGAAAAGCCTTTCTCTGTCTCTCCCTCCCTCCCTCTCTGTCTTCCCTGGGGATTAACTGAAGCAGAGGAATCCAGGGAAGGTACAGACTCCTGGATAGATGAATGTACAATGAAAGACAGAACAATTACATATATCCCTTGGCTGCTGCATAACTAAGTCAAGGACATCATGCTTCATCCATAAGGATTTCTCTTCTTTGAATGAATTTCTAAAGCAGATTCTCTTATATAAAAAATAACTGGAGGAAACAAATGCAGGAAAAACTGTCTGGCCTACTTTATGAGAAAGATTCCCTATGCCAATCTGCACTTGATTTCTAATGAAAGAATGTTATCATGCAAGCAGACCTGTCATGTGCTACTGACATCTGCTTGAGCAATGTTGGGGATGTAGACCTGCTGGATATTCCCCCCACCCCTGGGTTTCAGATCCTGCAGCAGCCATGATGCCAAAGTTGGGAAGGAAAAATTGCAACAATCATTTGTGAGACCTTAGCAATGACAGTAGAACTCCTCTGGAGGTAACTAGATGCAAGTGCCTGTGTGTGAGTCTGGGCTGTAGGAACAAACCAGGAATGTTGCTGGTATACCTGTTGCCCAGCAGTCCTCCTGGAGCTCATTGGCAGGCTGATGCTGGAATCTCTCAAGTTTTTGGTGCTGGGGAAATTCAATCTCCATTGTCAGAAAGAGTCAGGATTGCCTGGAATTTCATAAAAGTCCAGGTCACAGGCTTGTCCCAGGTAATTTCAGCCCCAAATCACATGGGATTCAGCCTCCATTCACATTCTTGAATAGATGTCCTGCAGAGCAAATGTGCAATCCTTTTGGAGCTTTTCACAGATGCTCAAATGAGCCTTGAGATATTGAAATAAACTGGATGTTTCCCCATGGAGAATCCTGAACCATCTTTCCAACAGAAAACAATAAGCCACATATACATATTGTACTGCCAGACTAGGAAGTGGCAGTCTTTCACCTGAGCCTTGAAACACAGCAGAATATGATTGTCTGGAGTTCAGACCAAAGTATGATTTGGAATTGCTTCATGTGTTACCACATGCTCAGGAATATCCTAATCCCAAACGTGACCTCCCAATTCAAAACACTCATGCTGGAGATAACCACAATCCTCACATGCTCTTTTAGAATGACTGCCTCCAGTCATTTGAAAGAGTGCATCCATCAATACAATGCTTATCTAGCTCCATTTGAGGTGGAAATAATGCCATTCTTATTTCTGGAGCTGGTGTAGACAGAAGCAAAGTCCTAATACGATTCCATCTTGTCCATGAGGTCTGTCTCAAAATATGTTTGTACTTACTTGTGTCTGTATCTAGATGGCCCACTGAAAGACCTAGGCCAACTTCTGACATGAGAAAATAAGTATGTATGCATGTATGTATGTACATATGTATGTATGTATTTTGGAGACTACCCAGCTCCAGAATGATGCTGGGTGGCTTAAAGTTTAAAACAGAAAAGCAATAAAAAGAATCTAAATCATCCCAGAAACAATATTCCTTAGAATACCAAGAGGCTCCACAACAATCTATCCAAAGACCTGGGTGAACAGCCATGTTTTTAAAGACCCCCCAAACATCATTAGGGTGGGAGCTACATGGATTTCTAAGGGGATACCATTCTAAAGGGCAGGTGCTACAATAGAGGAGGCACACTTCCTGAGTCCCGATAGGTAGTGTTATTTGATTGAAGGGACCTAGAATGCACTAACTCTGCCTGATCTTACTGGATGGGCAGAAATCATGGGAGATATGCAGCTCCTCAACTAACCTGCCTCTATACCATGGAGGGCTTTATAGATGATAACCAGTATCTTGAATTGATCCTGGTGCAAGCTGATAACGAGTGCAGCTTGCAGAGTGGTGGTGTTACATGGGCATACTCAGGCATGCCTAACACTGCCTGTGCTGCTGTATTCTGGACAAGCTGTAGCTTCTAATGGTCTTCAAGGGCAGCCCCATGTATAATGCACTGCAAATATCCAACCTAAGGTGTTTAGGGCATGAGTGACTGTCTGCAGGTCCTCCTAATCGAGGAACGGACATACCAGCCATGAGTCAATGGAAGAATCTTGCCATTCCATACATGGCTGGTGTGTCAGAGAAGATAAAATGGATATTTGGAAAATACCACATACCTGTGTTTTTCAAACCCACTGACACACTGAGACAGACGCTGGTACACCCTAAAGATCAAACACCGAAACATAAGAAGAGCAATGTAGTATATGCAATCCAGTGCAGTGAGGAGTGTTCAGAGCTCTACATTGGAGAAACCAAACAGCCTTTACACAAGAGGATGGCCCAGCACAGGAGGAACAACACAGGACCAGAATCAGCAGTTTACCTTCATCTAAAGGAAAAAGGACACTCATTTGAGGACAATAATGTTCACATTTTGGACAGAGAAGATAGGTGGTTTGAGAGAGGAGTGAAGGAATACATTTATGCCAATGTGGAAAATCCTTCCCTCAATAGAGGTGGAGGCCTCAAACACAACTTGTCTCCCATTTTTCATGCTGCTTTTTCATCAGTTCCCAAGAAGATTAAGACCACTTCACAAGGTCACCAGGGAGGCAGCACTTAACGACCCACTTGGGGATGAGTGAGGGATTAGGAGTAAGACATTCACATCCCAAAGACTCTACTAATCACATTTTCTATTGTCCCTTCAACGAGCCCATCATGTCAGTGAGGAATGCAGCCACCCTGGAAGACATTTATGGGGTTCCCCCTAAGCAACTTTCTAGACTGAAGAAGCTGCTTGGACAAGCAGCAAAACGTATCAAACCAAAAGAAAAGAAGTCCAGTTGCCATGACTCAACCCCCAGATAAGACTCAAGTACAGGTCACCTCCCAGACAGCCTTGACAACCCAGGAGGATTTTGTCAGCTCTGTGAGGTAGACCAATTAGGAAACTGACTCCACAGGAAGATTATACTTTATTGAGATAGGCTATAGTAACAGAATCTTGCAAGTCTGCTTATGTTTTATCTTCCTTCCCTCTTATCCCCACTGAATCAGGAAAGAGCCAGCCTGAATCTCTTCCTAACACATAAGCTTAAGGAATGCTTCTGCCCTTGTTGTTCCTGTAACAGTTTCCAAACTTTCTCTTCAAGTATGTTTCCAGGGGTCTCTAGAGACTGGATCTAATAAGCAGATGGCTGAACTCACAGTTTGGAGGATCCTGTCCTCCTCATTGGGGGTCACCAACACAACCTCATTCCAGATAACCCCACAAGATTGAGCCTAGTCTCCTCAGCCAGACTTGCCAGTCAGTCAGAGTGTAACTCCTAGCAGATCTCAATTTTATCTGCCAGATAGTTAGAATATTTTTCATAGAGGTCCCAGATATGATCCTGTGGCCTGTCTCTCCCTAGTAGGGATCAAGTCATCCTGAACAGGGCCGCCGGAAATCTATCAGATTATGCCATAACATAATCCCCATTTTTGATCAGACTCACTTTTTGACTTCTTTCAACAGCACTCTAGGCATCTCTTCTGGTGCTCCATCTCCCAAAGCATCTTGTTAAATTAATGTGCGTGCCAGGATTGGTGCACAGGAAGAGGCCACATTTGAGCAATATGGATCAAGGCTTCGCCTGCACACCCATTCCAGGCAGCAAGTAAGGTCTTAGCCAAACTGCTCATCAGATCTTCAGAGAGCCTTCCAAGCTCCCTCAGAAACCCCACTGGGTCCATCAGTTGCCTGGGACAGACCAATTGAATCGGCCCTTTCTCCCCACTTGGAAGTGGTGGTGATGTGACACCAGTGAACTGGAGGATAATCAGAGAGTGATCTGTCCATGGCACAGACTGATGTTAATATCCTCCAATGCCAGATTATGTCACAATTGTCCCAAGACAAAAAACAGATCTAAAATGTAATCACTGGTATGTGTTGGGCCACAGATGATTTGGGACAGGTCAATGGCCACAAAATCCTGAGCTGACCCAGACTCAGTGTTGCTAGGAGGCGGATTTAAATTCCCAAGGACTAACAGCCTCAGGGTCTCAACCATCAACCAGGCAAAAGAATCCAGCAGCTCAAGCAGAGATGATGCTGGGCAGCAGGGAGGGCAGCATGCTAGCAACAATCCCAACTGTTGCCTAAAGCCCAACTTTAACATCTGGTTATCTGCAGAGCTGTAGAGAGTAAGGAAGATAGACAGAAATATGCAAGAACCACTACCTAGACAAAAGGAGCTTAAACATTTTTTAAATCCTGAGAAATGAAAGAATATTTGGAAGAGGCTCAGGCAGATGCCTCCCTAATTCACTGGAGTATAAAAAGGGAGAAGAAGTAAGCACAATCAGACTTACAAGCTTCTGCTATTATAGCCAATCAGTAAAGGTAGTTTTAATCTTTCTGTTGAGTTGCTTTTCTGGTCCAGTATACCTCATGGGGCTGACAGTCACAAATGACAACAGCCATCTGACTCTACCTCCCCAGGCTCTTGTGTGTACAAAACCTAAAATCCACATGGACATAATTCTGAGAGGGAAACAAACCCCTCTGGGCCCACCCAAGTCTCAGTTATACATGACAGGTTAGCCACTTCATTCACAATCAAATTTAGCCTTCAGGATGATCAAGCACCACCCAGCAAAGCCCTACAGAACCCACATTGGAGTCCTTTTGCTCTCTTCCAGGGCAGCCCTCCAAGTCTCTTCCCCACAGGCAAAATCACCCCAAGGATCCAAGTTATCAACTGCAACCCCCCCAAGGTGAGGAGTGGTAGTAAACAACAAACTTAAGTGGCCATTAGCCCCCTCAAAGTCACACTAGCTCCTGTCATGCCTTGCCAGCCACCAGCTTTGTCCTACCAGCTGGGCACAGGGTGAGCTTTGGTTGGTTCCCAATGGAACCAACTTCAACTCTGCCTGCTTTGCTAACTTTGCCAGCTCTGTTGTTTCCACCAGTAGTATTAGTGTTGGTTCTGTGACTACCACTGGTGCAAATTTCATGAATACCAACATTACCAGCTCCCAGTTCACTAGTGCCAGTTACTGGTACTAATTTTATTAGTTTGGGTTTACTGGAGCCAGTCTTTCTAGTGCTGATTTTATTACCACTGATTGAGCTGGCACCAATTTTGCTAGCACAGGTATTGTTGGTGCCACTGATGCCACAGTTGATGCCATGAATTCTGTTGATACCAGCCCTAGCATGCAATGGACCAGGCATAGGCTCACCATCAACTCCCATTCCAACCTCTGTGCTACTGCTACTGGCTCTGTCTCCACCTTTACTTCCAGCCTTTCCTGACTTCAAATGTAGCTCCAGGTGGTTCCAGGGCTTACCTGTTCTCCCAACACCACACACTGACCAGGGCTAACTGCAGCCCAACAAACCACAACAGTCCACAAACCAACAAAAACCAAACAAACAAACATGGTACCTCTCTTAAAAATCACTTCCAGATGCCATCTTCGAATGATATCTACGAAAACAGGTAACAATTAACTGGAAATCAATGAATACTTTTGCATGTTAGCAATGAATCCACAATTCTTTAATCATGCCAAGATAATCTGAATGCTATCCAAGCATAGTGTCAGCACTTCAAGGTATACCAGACTAGGAAACCAAAGTCATGCAGGCCAATATTACTTTTATTATAGAGTTATTGTAACAGAAACTCTTAAGAGTCCCCTGGACTGCTAGGAGGTCAAACCAGTCAATCTTAAAGGAAATCAACTCTGATTGCTCATTGGAAGGATTGATAATGAAGCTCAAGCTCAGATACTTTGGTCACCTAATGCGAAGAGAGGACTCTTTGGAAAAGACCCTGATGCTGGGAAAGATGGAAGGCAAAAGGAGAAGAGGACGGCAGAGGATGAGATGGCTAGATAGCATCACTGAAGCAATGAGCATGAAATTGAGCAAACTCAGGGAGGCAGTGAAAGATAGGAAGGCCTGGCGCAATATGGTTCATGGGGTCACGAAGAGTCGGACACGACTTAACGACTGAACAACAACAAAAATTGTAACAGAATCTTGCAAGTCTGAATATGCTTCCCCCCTCCCTCCCTCCCTCCCTCCCTCTATCTTCATCAAAACTAGGGAGGGTCTTATCTGAGAGGCTTTCTTAGATTATAGTTCTGGTCTGGACTCAGATTTCTTTTATCTGATCATTGTCTTGGTAGTGGCTCTTCCTCCTGTTTCTCAAGGTTATTCCCTCTGCCCATTATATATACCTACTTCAATGATACCCTAATCAAAATGTTGTCTAGGGTAAGAAATACTTTCAGGGCATAATATCATGGTGCCATCACTTTAGTGAAAACATGAGGAACAAATCCAAGCCCAAAGGATATGGCTCTATATTGGAAATACAATCTTAGCAAAAGCAGGGGTACACAAAGTAATAGTGTCTGATGGACATATGAAGATAAGCTTCTGATAAGTCAGTGGAAGTTAACTCTGGATGACTGCAGCTGTGAACATGCCAGCCTCTATATTTAAATGATTCTTATATAGGAATTTGTTCAAAACAGCCTGGACATACCCAATGGCTCCTTACTTAGTATACATCTGATATCCTTGGGAGAACTCAAAGCAATTTACTAATACCAGTTTTAATCATTATAGCTGATGCACCAAGGATTGTTTCACTCAGCTATATAATTGGTTTCTTTTTCATTCCATGCAGAGTTGTTTTGGAAGTTAATATTAAACAGATGTGAATTGACCAAATGGTTTAGCTGTCTCCAACACACCCTTTCACTGTAAACTGAATGACATAGTCCACTAATTGTGGAATCAACTGTGGTCTGTTTAGCTAAGTCAAGTGGAAAGTAAAAGCGGAACATAATTTTGAGGTGCATTTAGTCTTGCAAGTGAGACAAAGCTGCAAACACAGAGTTCTTGATAAGATAAAACATTGTGCATGGGTGCAACAGTTCAACCGCATGTTATGTGCCATGTAACTGGGAGCTAATGTGTAAAATTATGGGCACATAATCCTAATGTTAGCTGCCTAGGGCTATATTTGTTAGCTGGACAGCCATTTAAATTGAACAAACAAACAAACATATATCAGACAAATCTGAATACAGGTATAATGGATAAGCAAGCAGCATGAAATAATTTACTTTTTTCTAAGCTGTTGTTTCCTTGCATCAGTGAAAATGTCCAAAATGTTAGTTTACTATGTTTCACAGATTCTAGACAAGATTCCAAAGGTAAATTTGACCTGACTTTCATGCACTAAAAGGCTGTGCCTATACCCAAGAACTGTTTTCCATTTTTTCTTACTAAACTGACATTATGTTTCAGCGTTTGTATGAAATCATTTTTATTTTATATGGATAAAGAAAAACAAAACAAAGCGCTTCCCTAATTCTCAAGTAGAAGATGCATATCTTTAATAAAATAAGCCATATTTGATGTTAAACATCCTTTATAAAGCCATATTTAGAAATTGATTCTGGTAATAATAGGTTGTCAGTGTAAGTCTTCATTTTTTTTTTCTTTTCTCTCACACATCAGCTGCTGGTATGTTTCTTTTTTTGCTTCCAGCTGCTCATGTTATTATTTACTTAATTTTTCCTTTTCTCTGCCAATCTTCCCTCCCTCCAGGTGTTTGTTATGTTGATTTTCAACTGTTTTATCCTTAGAGAAAGGAAATCCTGGTAGATGATTACCTTATCTTTTAAAATTCTCAAATTGGATTGTTTTCAGAGTATAGCTTGCAATCAATTGTTGGTGTACTTTTTGTTAGAAAAATTATCTGAGAGACCATTTCATTTATATCTGAAGTTCAGAGAGGAGGTACAGTAGATACTTATGCGTGCAAAATGATATAATGTTGAAAAAAACATTAGGACAGGACTTTTTTGAAAATATTATTTTTAAAAAATCCTAAAAGCTAGGAAGCCCAAAATGCCCCAGTGAGAATTGACTAAAAAGATAGGCACATTTTAGAAAAGACTGGTGTGGCCCAAAGGGGAGAATTGGAATGGGGCAGACCAAAAAAAGAAATCAAATGAGAAGAAAAAGTGATATGCAAATTAATATTGAATAAATAAACATTTTTCATAAAATTGAAAACCAATTGTTCTAAGGCTAAGCCATATAAGCAAACACACATTCAGTTCTGAATACAGACTTCTAAAAGATATTACTGATGAAAGTGAAAAGATTTCTAAATTTTACTTTACTATATATAAAGTTCATCCAATCTCTTACATACATGCCATGCTGGATATTTTTCATTTGTCAGCTTCCCCTCCCCATCAAAACTTCCTCACTGTAGCCCTTTCACATAATGAACCAGGGAACCTATTCTTGAAAAATCCACTAGTGGCAAAACCAGTGTGGCAATCATTCTCTACTGAAATTCAGTGGCAAGCTGAATGGCAGCCACTGGATTTGGAGGGATTGATTCGGGGTGTGGGGATGTGGGGTACCTCCTCAATCCATCATGTATTCAATTGTACACCTAACAAGTTATCATGTTTTGAAGTCAAAATAGCAGGCTTTACTGTCCCAATGGTAATTTTATTTAATCATTTAAATGTGTTTACAACCTCTCTCCAATCTCAGAAAACACTTGACAGATTCTAACCACTACTGCAGGTCAACCTCTGCAGTAGAAGTATTGATTAATAAGTACTCCCAAAATATCACTGTAGTTGTACTTTTGTGTAGGATTAGATAGAAATGGCCTGATCCACTTTGACAGCTGATCTAGAGCTCCAGAAATAACTTGACCTGCCCAAATTGACCTGGATTCTCCATAATGTTAGCCCTGCCCCATGTGTTCTCATCCTGGTTGGTGAACGCCTCCAGAGAGGTAACAGAAAGCTGGGTCCAGGTAGTGTTTAATGCATCCTGATGATAAGTTGGTGCTGCCAGCCCTGAATGAGGTGTTGGTAAACTTCCTCCTCAAGATGCCATTGCTTGACCTGCACCTTGGATAACTATCTTCTCAGGCTCTGACCTTCTCTTTTTTAGCAAAGGTGTTTGAGAAAGTGATTGTGAAGAGCCCTGGAGGAAATGGATTATCTGGATCCTTTTCAGTCAGGTTTCAGGCACGGGTATGTTACCAAAATTAAATTTACCACTCTTGTGGATGAAATTTGGTGAGACAAGGTCAGTAGAAGTATGACTCTCCAGGTTTTACTGGATCACTTGGAGGCTTTTGATATAGGCTATATTACTGTTGTGGAAAATTCAGAAGTACAGAGCCAAACACTGAGAAGACCCATACTTATTACAACAATCATTGAGTGCCTGCTTTACAAGAAAGAGGGACCCCAAAGAATGGGAAAGTAAAGATTTTTATAGAAGTTGAAAATGGGAAATCCTAGGAATCTCATTTACTGGCCAGTTTGAGGAAGCTAGGCAGGTCCTTGTCCCTGTACCTGGGGTTATTTCTACTGTTAGGCAAAGTGGCTTTTTCAGGAGTGGCAGCAGAGCTGAGGAAGTTCATTGTTACAGAGGTGGAATGTTGAGATAATTAGGCTGATTGAGAATGGAACATTGAGGTTTCTTACCTTGTTACTATATTGCAATTTGCTTATTAGGGCTGTCCTTGGGCTGTACTGTGAGCTGGTGAGAAGGCTTCTATTCTTTGCAGGGGGCTTTGTCTGGAGGCAGGGAGGGTCAATGTGGCTCTGATATGATTAGACAAAGAGATGAATTGGGGTTGACCCTGACCACATCTAAAGAACAGGGAGGAAAAAAGATGTAGCCTCCATTTTATTTGTTACATCTATTTTCTCCACCTGGACTTACATCCTCCTGGACTGCCTCTGAAATTTGGGAGTGAGGAAAACTGTTTTGCTTTGGTTCGCCTCCTTCCTGTAAAGCCCTATATGGCTTGGGACCTGATTATCTACAGGACCACGTGCTCCCAATGGCTTATGTCCCTCCAAAACATCTGTGTGTCTCTTACTTTGGTATAATTGTGATGATTATGGCGTACAGCTTATGAAAACCCCAAATTCACAATCTCAGAAAATTAGAATAGTGTGAAAAGGCTCAATATTCTAGGCTCAAAGTGTCCCAGCCTAAGCAGCTAATGAATCCATAACACCTGCAAAGGGTTCCTGAGCCTTTAAATGGTCTCTCAGGCTGGTTCAGTAGGAATCACAAGCATGGGAAAGACTGCTGACCTGACAGTTGTGCAGAAAACCATCACTGACACCCTCCATAAGGAGGGAAAGCCCCAAAAGGGAATTGCAAAAGAAGCTGGATGTTCCCAAAGTGCTGTATCAAAGCACATCAATAGAAGGTTACGTGGAAGGGAAAAGTGTGGTAGAAAAAGGTGCACAAGCAGCAGGGATGACCGCAGCCTGGAGAGGATTGTCAGGAAAAGGCCATTCAGAAGTGTTGGGGACTTTCACAAGGAGTGGACTGAGGCTGGAGTTAGTGCATCAAGAGCCACCACACACAGACGGATCCTGGACATGGGCTTCAAATGTCGTATTCCTCTTGTCAAGCCGCTCCTGAACAACAAACAACGTCAGAAGCGTCTTACCTGGGCTACAGAAAAAAAAAAAGAACTGGTCTGTTGCCCAGTGGTCCAAAGTCCTCTTTTCTGATGAGAGCAACTTTTGCATCTCATTTGGGAACCAAGGACCTAGAGTCTGGAGGAAGAATGGAGAGGCACACAATGCACGACGCTTGAAGTCCAGTGTGAAGTTTCCACAGTCTGTGTTGATTTGGGGAGCCATGTCATCTGCTGGTGTTGGTCCACTGTGCTTCATTAAGTCCAGGGTCAACGCAGCCATCTACCAGGAGATTTTGGAGCACTTCATGCTTCCTTCCACAGACGAGCTTTATGGGGATGCTGACTTCATTTTCCAGCAGGACTTGGCACCTGCCCACACTGCCAAAAGTACCAAAACCTGGTTCAATGACCATGGGATTACTGTGCTTGATTGGCCAGCAAACTCACCTGACCTGAACCCCATAGAGAATCTATGGGGCATTGCCAAGAGAAAGATGAGGGACATGAGACCAAACAATGCAGCGGAGCTATTGAAGCATCCTGGTCTTCCATAACACCTCAGCAGTGCCACAGGCTGATAGCATCCATGCCAGGCCGCATTGCGGCAGTCATTGCTGCAAAAGGGGCCCAAACCAAGTACTGAGTACGTATGCATGCTTATACTTTGCAGAGGTCCGATATTGTTCTATTTCCAATCCTTGTGTTATTGATTTCATGTAATATTCTAATTTTCTGAGATTGTGAATTTGGGGTTTTCATAAGCTGTACGCCATAATCATCACAATTATACCAAAGTAAGGCTTGACATATCTCGCTTTCCATGTAATGCGTCTATCTCATATATTGGTTTCACCTTTTGAGTTTCCATACTGACATAAATGAACATTTGCACGATATTCTAATTTTTCGAGTTTCACCTGTATGGCCAAACATCTCCACTTTGGTCTCATCTGTCCAAAGGATAGTGTTCCAGAAGTCTTGTGATTTGTTCAGATGCAACTGTGCAAACCTAAGCCGTGCTGCCATGTTCTTTTCAGAGAGAAGAGGCTTTCCCCTGGCAACCCTTCCAAACAAACCATGCTTGTTCAGTCTTTTTCTAATTGTACTGTCATGAACTTGAACATTTAACATGCTAACTGAGGCCTGGAGAGTCTGAGATGTAACTCTTGGATTTTTTGCAATTTCTCTGAGCATTACATGGTCTGACCTTGGGGTGAATTTACTGGGATGTCCACTCCTGGGAAGATTGGCAACTGTCTTGAATGTTTTCGACTTGTGAATAATTTTCCTCACTGTAGAATAATGGACTTTAAATTGTTTGGAAATGGCCTTATAACCCTTCCCAGATTGATGGGCAGCAACAATTGTTTCTCTAAGATCATTGTTGATGTCTTTACTCTTTGGCATTGTGTGAACACACACCTCAATGCTCAAGACCAGCAAACTCCTAAAACTTCGGCTTTTATAGTCACACTTGCTGATGATCAATTGATCAAGGGCATTTGATTAGCAGCACCTGGCTGCTACTTAGCCTCTTCATACCTATGGAAGCAGTAAGGGTATGCTTAGTTTTTCACACATGGCTTCTCCAATTTGGCTTTCTTTTTGTAAAATAAATGATGACATGGTGTAATATGTCATGTGTTGTTCATCTGAGATTATTATGTCCTGATACGTAAAACCATAGAACTCAAAGATGGTGTACTTTCTTTTTCACACAACTGTATAAAGAAATGACTTCCCCCTTCATCAAGACAAGTAGAAACAATTTCAGAACTTATCCTTTAATATTACAACAAAAGATCTATTCTCCCCATATCTCATCTCTTATCTATAAACAAATTGTAAAGTCTCATCATTCAGTCCTAATCAGCAAAAGTCCATTAAGTAACAACATATATATTTTAACCTTAATCAAATCAACCAACTTTGTATTCCTTTCCTTTTCTTTTAACACCATAACTTATCACTTTCTCTGGATACCAAAATACCAAAAACAAAAACATCTCTTCCCATATCTTATCTCTTATCTATAAACAAATCTTTAAAGCCTCTTCATTCAGTCCTAGTCAAGAAAAATCCATTAAGAGCTACCAGAAACAGCAACATATCTATTTTAACCTTGATCAAACAAGCTAACTTTATATTCCTTCCCTTTGCTTTTAAAGTCTTGATCTTTGATCCCTTTAAATAGTGTCCCAAAAGTTGATTTCTTTTCATTTTCTTGATGTCTTTTCTCAGGAACTCCTTCATAAGTGTAACACATCTCTTTTTTAAGTCCAAGAAAGTTGTCCAAGTCATTTGTCTGATTTATTATTTGTGTGTCCCTCTTATCTATTAAGATACCAGCTGGTTTCATTTGTAAATCCAGTGTAACATCTTTTTCCACATCATTCTTGGAACTTGTCATTTTTAAATCCACATCCAAAACTGCCTCAGTCTCAATCTTACCCTCTTCTGTCTCCTCTTTTAAAGCCATTTTTATGGTAGCAGACACTCTTAAGAGAAACTTCTGAGTGCATTGTTTCCAAATACCCTTAAATTCTTCCAAAGTTAAAATATTTTGCTCTATTCTATATTAGTGGGTCTCTTCTTCTTTAATCAAAAAGATTGAAAAAGGGAGATAACAATTTGAGCTTGGATTTGTTCAAACTTCAGAAAATAAAACTAAAAAACACTACCAATAATATTTAGATATTTAGATATTTAGATATTCAGTATTTATATTTTATTATTTCTTTCCTGATTTTGTAGGCTGGCTGGCTGGCTGGCTGGCTGGCTGATTGATTGATTGATTTGATTTGATCTGATAAGGCCATCCAAGCCCAAAAAGATTCTGGGTGGCTTACAATATATCCAATACATGACTTTAAAAAATACAACTAAAACAACATGACTACAACAACAGTCCCAGGATTCAGAGAATAGATTTAACAGAGGCTCCACTGGCATCCTAATCACAGGCCCAGGAAAAGAACCAGGTCTTAAGGAACTTCCTGAACCTTTGGAGAGTAGGAGCCATGCATATGTTATGCAGAGTGCAGCTATAATCATAGTTCATGCCAAAAATACACACCAGCATTAGAGAGATTTAAAGAATGCAATGTCCTTATCTTGTTCTCCAAAGAAATCCAGCCAGAAAGTATAAAATATCTGGTTGTTTATTGAGAAAAAGAAAAACTACATAAAATACAAGTTTCATGCAAAACATAGAAAAAATCACTTTTTCTCATATATGTGGCATCCAAGACTTATCCACTACACAAGTATAACAAAGTCTCTAGCCAAAAACTCTCAGAGAAGAGGTACACTACTTGGTTATTAGTTACTACTACATAACCTATAAAAACTGATTACATGGTGGCTAAAATTCTACTGAGCAGTGAGGCATGTAGTCTTCACACTTTATTGGCACTATGTACCACCCCTTGAGTAACTAGCATACAGATGCCAATAGGTGGCAGTAAATAGCAGTATACGTGCAAACTAACAAACATAACTGCAGATGGCCTGACTTTTTAGCCACAACAATATGTTTGAAGATAGTGAGGTGCATTTCTTCCCATGAGAAAATCCTAAAAGCATATCCCCATAGGGGAGGCTGTTCCAGAGGCTGTTCCAGAGAAGGCACACTTCCGCGGTCTCACAAGATGACAACATTTAATTGAGAGGACCTAGAGAATATTCACTGTGCGCCAACACACTGGATGGTCAGAAACAGCTGAAGACAGGCAGTCCCTCAGATAACCAGGTCCCACACTATGAAGGGCTTTATATAGGTAACGACCAGTCCTTTGAATTGCACCTGGAAGCCAATTGGTAAACAATATAGCTTGCATAGCAGTGAAGACAAATGGTATAACAACAAGCGCCCATTACTGCTTGTGCCAATGCATTTTAAACTAGCTGTAGCTTCTGGAGGGCAGCGCCATCTATAGGACATTGCAATAGTCCAATTGTGAGGGGACTAGGGTATGAGTGACTGTCTGAAGGGCTTCAGGGTAGAGGATAGGGCACAAGCGGCACACAAAATGAACATGTGTGAAGGCCTTCCTGGTCATAGCTGCCAACTGAGCAGTAGCTGCAAGTCCAGGAGGACCCCTAAGTTGTGCACTAGTCTTGAATGGGGAAATACAACCCTATCCTATAGCAAAGGTGAAAAAGTTTCTGCTCAGGCAGTCCAAACAGCCATAGTCACTCAGTCTTGTCAGCATTAAATTGAAGACTGCTCCTCCCCATCCAGACCCAAACAGCTTCCAGACTCTGGGTCAGTACATTGATAGCATTATCTGCAGAGCCCAGGGTTGAGATGTACAACTGGGCATCATCCACATACTGATGATACCAAACCCTGAACTGATGGATGATCTCACCCAGAGGATTCATATAGATGTTAAACAGGAGGGGTGAGAGCACTGAAGCCTGAGACATCAAGGATGGGATCTCTCTCCACCTGTCAGCACTGGCTGAAACCAACCACTTAGGAAGAAGCTGAACTCATGTACTCCCATTCCCAATCCCCACAGCCAGCCTAGAAGGATACCATGGTTGACAGTATCAAAACCTGCTGAGAAATCCAGGAGCATAAGAATGGATGCACCATCCCCATCCTGGCTCCATCATAGGTCATAAGCAAGCATGATCAATGCTGTCTCCATACTATAATGAGGTCTGAAACCTGATTGGAATGGGTCCAGATAATCTATTTCTTCCAAGGCCCTCTGCAACAGCTACCCAACCACTTTCTCAACAATTCACTCCCACCAAAGGTCCAGGAGAGCAAAGGCAAGCATATTACTGAGACCCCCACAGTACTAGGCCTTATTTGGCCACCAGTCTTCTCAGAACTGGGCTTGCCTCCTAGGCCTCATGTCCCATTGTGCTGGTCTCACCAGCTCCTCACTATGCCATACTAGCCTGCAGCTCCACTGCCTCCCACTATCCTCTTCACCAATAACCCTGCCACATTCATCCTAGGGTCCACACCACTTCCAGACACTCCTATGGTGTCTCCCATTCCTTACTGACCTCTGTGGCAAGACCCAGCCCTGTTGGTTCACTATAGCTCTGGCCACTCTTGGCATGATGCTGGGATGATGCTGGTCCAGGACTCTACCACCCCACTTTGGCTCTGGTGCCAAGATGATCTCCAGGTCAGTCAGGACTCCAAGTTCTGCCATGCAACTCCCAGATGGCTCTCCTCTCACCAGTGATTTTTTTTTAATGGTTATTAATGCATCTGTGTGTCATCAGAAATTCACTTTGTTTGGATAGTAGAGTTGTGCAAATCTTTCAAAATTGTTCAAAAGAGATACTTTGGAAGCGTGCATGAAATGTCTCTTTTTGAACTGTTAAGACATGCATTTTTCAAGGCTGACACAGCTGCTTTGCAAGGTGTTCAGAGCTATCTCCACATGCACACACAAGCATTGACACTTTCTTTAATTTTTTTCAAGCTGAAGGATAAGACTACTACCACACAACAGACTCAAGCTAACAATATTGGTGACAATGAGGCATGATTGTAACCAAGAGCAAAAATACTTATCTTCTCTCTTATTCTATCACATCTCCCCACAACTCCCCATGATTTCACCAATCATGATTGACATACCCAATTCTCACCACTATAAAACAAAGTGAGAGAAACCAGGCTCTTAAGCCCAGCAATTTTTATTTCTTTTAACATTCATTCACTTCTCACAACAAACCCTGTGAGAATCAGATCTCAGTCTGATAAAGGAATAGCAGTCTCTCCATCAGTCTGAGAACTATTTCTCATACCTACAGGCAGTCCTCAACTTATGACAATTGGGACTGGAACTTCTGTCGCTAAGTGATGCGGTCATTAAGTGAGTTGCATCCAATTTTACGGCCTTTTTTGCCACGGTCATTAAGCAAGTCTGGCTTCCCCCATTGACTTTGCTTGTTGGAAGCCCCCTGGGAAGGTCGCAAATAGAGATCATAGGACCCCAGGATGCTGCAACTGTTGTAAATACATGCTGGTTGCCAAGTGCCTGAATTTGATCACGTGACCGTGGGGACGGTGTGACAGTCATAAATGCTAGGACTGGTCGTAAATCACTTTTTTTAGCACCATCATAACTTTGAATGATTGTTAAACAAATGGTTGTAAGTTGAGGATTACTTGTACTCCCTTTCTTCTAACACCTGCATGTCTTAAAATGTCTTCATCCATTTCTCTATGTTTAGTAAACATTTTATCGAGGTACATAAATTTATCTACTTGCTCTTGCTTGTTTTCTGCATTTCTGTATAACTTGTAATCATCCACTCTGTTTACATGTCAAACACACTTACTTTGGCTTTGATACATTCATTTTCAGATCCATACTCTTATTGCATCATACTACCTATGTAATATTTTCTGGAAATTATTAGAGTTCTTATCCAGCAACAGAGCATTGTCTGCATATGAAAGTACATACACATTCTTGTCCCATGCAACACACCTCTACTCCTTATACATTTATCCATAAACAACCAAGGCATCATCACATATCCTTGTCTTACTCCCTGATCAATGTTGAATCATTTGCTAAGCATTTCATTTATTTTTATACATGCTTTACTTACTTCTATCACATCTATTTAGCAACAACATTCAACTCCATATTTGTATATAATTTGAGCCTATTCACTTTATCATACACTTCTCTTGATCAATAAACATGTAACAAATTTTCTTTCTCACAAAGGAAGAACATTTTCTCATACATTTCTCAATGATCTGCTTCGCACTTCCTGCCTGATATAGAGCTAAACTGCACTTCCTAAGTTTTGACTATTGTCTGTTCTTGTGCCAAACAACTTCTGAAGCACACTTTACAAACTAATTCCTTTGTAGTTTTTGCATTTAGTCTTGCTACCTTTTCCTTTGTATAGGAGAAAAACCTCCTATCAGTATGATTCCTATAAAATCTTTAAAACACTCCTTCCAGAGTTCCCTCAATTCAGTTGCATTCCAAATAACTTCATTACTTATACTTTTAATTGCCTTTACTCTGCTCGATACTCCTAGCTTAGTCCTTTTCACACACTTCCATTTTTTTCTTTCCATCAAAATCTCTCTTTTCCTCAATCTGAATAGTTCCTTGTTCTCCTCAATTATATTGTAGCGATCTTTTTCTTTGCATACACATTATATATGTTTCTCTCATCATTTATTTTTTTTTTTGCAATAATGATTGTCATATAAATATTTTTTAAATCCATAGCCTTTTTCACTTCATCATTCCACTAAGGATCCTTTCTCATCATTCCCATTAACGTAAATCTGCACACTTATTTTCATTGTTCCAAGCAACTTTCAAATCCTCTTTCCTTACGTCCATATTCCATTCATTCTGTTGGGTGATTACTGTATCTTCTAATACTTTTCCAAACAGGACTTAACTTTCTCTTCCTATAGTTGTTCTGCTTTCACTCTTATTTATTTCACTTATTTCCTTCCATCTCCACTTTTTCACAAGATCCACTCATGGCACTACCAAATAATACAACAGTTAGAACAGAATATGGAACAACTGAATGGTTCAAAATTGGGCATGGAATGTGCCAAGTTGGTAAACTCTTACTTTATCTATTTAACTTATATGCAGAATAAGTAATGTTTGGACCAGAAGAAATAGATATGAGAATTAAAATTGCTGGGAGAAATATCAACAGTCTCAGATATATTTATGATTATGGTTGGAAAGCTGGAAGCAAGAAAGATTTAAGAAATTTCTTGTTAAAGGTGAAAGAAGAGAATGCAAAAGCTGATCTGCTGCTTGGTATTAAAAAACTATGTCAATAGGCAATGCCAAACCCCATGCAAATAGATGAAAAAGAAGTTGAAGCACAACAGATTTTATTATAATAAGCTCAAAAATTCACAGGGTTGCCTGGTACTTGGGAGAAAAACGATGACAAACTGAGACAAAATATTAAAGTCTGGAGACATCATACTGACAACAAATATATGTATTTTAAGGTCAAGATTTTCCCATATGTCTGTAAAAACTGGAGCATCAAAGAGTCCAAATGAAGAAAACTTGATTCCTTTGAATTGTGGTGCTGGAAAAAATGGCTGAGAACGCAATTCCCAGTTCAACTGGGAAACTGTCAGCATCTTAGACCAAGCTAAATCCAAAAATGCGAGGGAATTCTTGGAAGCTTGGTATTCAGACAAGGCAGCCATCAACAGGCACACAGAGATAAACAACATCTACACACTGTTCAAAAGAGATAATAGAAAACAAAAGACCAGAACATCTCCTCACCAGCAATCATCACCCAGATAAGCAGAGATTACCACCAGGCATACAATCAAGCCCCTTCATGGATCACTGCCTTGTCGTGGCGAAGGGGCTTGTGTAACTCAGTGAAGCCATGAGCTATACCGTGCAGGGCCACCCAAGACGGACAGGTCATGACAGAGAGTTCTGACAAAATGTGGTCCACTGGAGAAGGAAATGGCAACCCACTCCAGTATCCTTGCCAAGAAAACCCCATGGACAATGCTAAAAGGCTAAAAGATATGACGCCGGAAGATGAGCCCCTCAGGTCGGAAGGTGTCCAATATGCTACTGGGGAAGAGCGGAGGGCAATTCCAAGTAGCTCCAGAAAGAGTGAAGCGGCTGGGCCAAAGCCGAAAGGACGTTCAGCTGTGGATGTATCTGGAAGCGAAAAGAAGATCCGATGCTGTAAAGAACAATATTGTATAGGTACGTGGAATGTAAGATCCATGAACCAAGGCAAGCTGGATGTGGTCAAACATGAGATGACAAGATTGAACGTCGACATCTTGGGAATCAGCGAATTGAAATGGACGGGAATGGGTGAATTTAATTCAGGTTACCACTATATCTACTACTGTGGGCAAGAAACCCTTAAAAGAAATGGAGTTGCACTCATAGTCAATAAGAGAGTGGGAAAAGCAGTAATGGGGTACAACCTCAAAAACGACAGAATGATCTCAGTGCGTATCCAAGGAAAACCATTCAACATCACGGTAATCCAAGTCTATGCCCCAACCACTGATGCCGAAGAAGCTGAAGTTGACCGGTTCTATGAAGACCTACAAGACCTTCTAGAACTAGCACCAAAAAAAGATGTCCTTTTCATCATAGGGGATTGGAATGCTAAAGTAGGAAGTCAAGGAGTAATCGGAATAACAGGCAAGTTTGGCCTTGGAGTACAAAATGAAGCAGGGCAAAGGCTAATAGAGTTCTGTCAAGAGAACAAGCTAGTCATAGCAAACACTCTTTTCCAACAACACAAGAGACGACTCTACACATGGACATCACCAGATGGTCAATACCGAAACCAGATTGATTACATACTTTGCAGCCAAAGATGGAGAAGCTCTATACAGATGGCAAAAACAAGACCAGGAGCTGACTGTGGCTCAGATCATGAGCTTCTTACTGCAAAATTTAGGCTTAAATTGAAGAATGTAGGGAAAACCACTAGACCACTCAGGTATGACTTAGATCATATTCCATGTGAGTACACAGTGAAGGTGATGAATAGATTTAGAGGATTAGATTTGGTAGACAGAGTGCCTGAAGAACTATGGACGGAGGTCTGCAACATTGTACGAGAGGCAGCAACTAAAACCATCCCAAAGAAAAAGAAATGCAAGAAAGCAAAATGGCTGTCTGATGAGGCTTTACAAATAGCTGTGGAAAGAAGGAATGCGAAAAGCAAAGGTGAAAGGGAAAGATATAAGCAACTGAATGCAGATTTCCAGAGAATAGCAAGGAGAGATAAGAAGGCCTTCTTAAATGAACAATGCAAAGAAATTGAAGAAAACAATAGAATGGGGAAGACTAGAGATCTCTTCAAGAAAATTGGAGATATCAAAGGAACGTTTAGTGCAAAGATGGGCATGATAAAGGACAAAAAAGGCAGGGACTTAACAGAAGCAGAAGAGATTAAGAAGAGGTGGCAAGAATACACAGAAGAACTATACAAGAAAGATCTTAATGTCCCTGATGTCCAAGCTGGTGTGGTCACTGACCCTGAGCCAGACGTCCTAGAGAGTGAAGTCAAGGGGGCCTTAGGAAGCATTGCTAACAACAAAGCTAGTGGAGATGACGGTATTCCAGCTGAGTTATTTAAAATACTAAAAGACGATGCTGTTAAAGTGCTGCACTCAATATGCCAGCAAGTTTGGAAAACGCAACAGTGGCCACGGGATTGGAAAAGGTCAGTTTACGTTCCAATTCCAAAGAAGGGCAATGCCAAAGAATGCTCAAACTATCGCACAATTGCACTCATTTCACATGCTAGCAAGGTTATGCTCAAAATCCTACAAGCTAGGCTTCAGCAGTACGTGAACTGAGAACTACCGGATGTACAAGCTGGGTTTCGAAGAGGCAGAGGAACTAGAGATCAAATTGCCAACATTCGCTGGATCGTGGAGAAAGCACGAGAGTTCCAGAAAAGCATCTACTTCTGCTTCATTGACTATGCAAAAGCCTTTGATTGTGTGGATCACAACAAACTCTGGCAAATTCTTAAAGAGATGGGGATACCAGACCACCTTACCTGTCTCCTGAGAAATCTGTATGCGGGCCAAGAAGCAACAGTTAGAACCAGTCATGGAACAACCGATTGGTTCAAAATAGGGAAAGGAGTACGACAAGGCTGTATACTGTCATCCTGCTTATTTAACCTATATGCAGAGTACATCATGAGAAATGCCAGGCTGGAAGAATCACAAGCCGGAATTAAGAGTGCAGGGAGAAACATCAATAACCTCAGATATGCAGACGATACCACCCTAATGGCAGAAAGTGAAGAAGAACTAAAGAGACTCTTGATGAGGGTGAAAGAGGAGAGTGCGAAAGCTGGCTTGAAACTCAACATTAAAAAAAACTAAGATCATGGCATCTGGACCCATCAATCCCTGGCAAATAGAAGGGGTAGAAATGGAAGCAGTAACAGACTTCATTTATTTGGGCTCCAAGATCACTGCAGACGGAGACTGCAGCCATGAAATTAAAAGACACTTGCTCCTTGGGAGGAAAGCTATGGCAAACCTAGATAGCATATTAAAAAGCAGAGACGTCACCTTGCCGACAAAGATCCACATAGTCAAAGCTATGGTTTTTCCAGTAGTAATGTATGGCTGTGAGAGCTGGACCATAAAGAAGGCTGAACGTCGAAGAATTGATGCCTTTGAACTGTGGTGCTGGAGAAGACTCCTAAGAGTCCCCTGGACTGCTAGGAGGTCAAACCAGTCAATCTTAAAGGAAATCAACTCTGATTGCTCATTGGAAGGATTGATAATGAAGCTCAAGCTCAGATACTTTGGTCACCTAATGCGAAGAGAGGACTCTTTGGAAAAGACCCTGATGCTGGGAAAGATGGAAGGCAAAAGGAGAAGAGGACGGCAGAGGATGAGATGGCTAGATAGCATCACTGAAGCAATGAGCATGAAATTGAGCAAACTCAGGGAGGCAGTGAAAGATAGGAAGGCCTGGCGCAATATGGTTCATGGGGTCACGAAGAGTCGGACACGACTTAACGACTAAACAACAACAACAAATACAATCAAGCAGCAAACAATACCCTAATCAAGGAACTACCAGAGGGAAAAAATAAAACAAAACGAAACCCCCACCCCCACCAATACTGGCAGGGCATGCCACAGTATATAAACAGAGAGCAAACCCCATCCCATTCTAGCACTGAAGATGTTACCTAGCTGGGTAACAAAATGTTTGCAGGAAAACAACCAAGCTCAGAGAGCCCCAGGGACTCCACAGTTCAACGTTGAGCTACACATATTCGCTTCTAAAGGAAATGTGTATTTCCTGTCAGATTTTTTTTTAGTTTGACACTGTCAAATGATGCTATATCTTTACATCAAAATACATGTAATGATAATATATATCAGAAATTTAAATGGTCCAGTTGGCTTAGATTCAAATTATTCATTGCAGTTGCTTGAGAGAAGATAAGTGCTAAATTTTACTAAGGGTAGAACTCTTAAGTAGCCTTTAAATCCATATACTTCCCAAAAATTGTGCTATATTAACCAATGCTCTATAGTTTCATAATGAAGACCAAATGCAGCAGAACCCATATAATGGGAATACCTTTATAGATCAAACTGAGTTTTGTACAAGAGAAGTGAACATTTATACCGAGATGTTATGGAATAATAAACTTAAAAATTGTGCTGCATTTCAAGTTTATGTGACTATGATTATTTAATTTTCTTTTGTGCGTGCTCAAGTATAGCTGTTATGTGACTACACATGAGAGAACCTGAAATTAATTTGTCTGTATAAGATCAGTGACTGTACAAATTCTTATGAAAACTAACATGCCATGACAATAGTAATTTTGATAAAATTACAGCAAGAACTGCAATTCTCTGCCATCTGGCTGTCTCATTTTAACTACATTGATGTGCTTTTTATTACTTATTTACTCACTTCAACTACTTTCACAGTTGTTACAGAGTCTATATATGTTCACAGCAGCAGACTACAATATCAGCATAAAGATCTTTTCATATTTTGTGTTTAATTTTTTTAAACAGAACAAGTTATAATCACTGTATTTAAAAAATACATTAATATTTGCAAATTCCTTATTTATGTGTTAAAGTATGTATCAATTTTCTCTACTTTCTACTTTATCTTTTATAATATGTGCAGGTCCTCTAACTCCCTTTCAACATCCTAAATGTAATCTTTATTTACTTTTTAAAATTATATATGAAAACTGAAAGACATTTGTCTGAAAAATATAATCATAATTTTATAGTGATGAAGAACTTCAAACATAGCAACATACATTTTTTTTTAAAAAAAGAAACTCATTTACTTGGGGTCATGGTATCAGTACTGTGCATTTCTAATTCATATTTATTCTAAGGAAAATCATCTCACTTTGATGACTTCTTATGAATACTAATGAGTCAATATTATGGGTCTTCTATATAAGGGGCGGAGAATGGAGGAAAAGGTCAAACACAGCCTTTATCCTTCTCCTGATAATTCCTTTCCCTAATAAAGGTGCAGATGTGAAAAACTTTGTTCTCAGAAGCTGCACAGTATCATTATACCAACACTGTAATGCTTTAATGTTTGAATTCAAAGTAACATTAGTAATTGAGATACTTACGTGCAAATTCTTTCCAGATAAAAATATTAATCCACACAATGTCTTAATAATATTAACACTAGGAACAAAATTAAAAGTAAATTAATATTGTCTAATTTTGTAGACTTTAAAACTAGTATATTTAAAAAGAAAAAAATATTGCATAACTGATTATTTAATTCTAATATTTTGCTACTTCTTTAAATAAAAATATTATCAGTATACACCTGAAAATATTCACATAAGATATTTTGAAGATTGGCCTAGATTTGGTATTCTTTGCACAGGTAACAGTATATCAGTACTGAAATCTCATTAGCTGTGAATATTTTCTGGCAGTTTTTTTGTACAGATATGGATGTTCATCAAAGGGGGAGAGGGAGCTAGTGACAAAATGTATCATGATGTTAGGATGCACTTTCTTTCATTTTGTGGCTAACTACAACTGCTTGTGTGTTGAAATTTTAAAACATTCATTTTCAAACATATCAATTTTATTAATATTTTACTGACACAGTAATAAACAAATTGTACAAATAAACAAATAAACAAACATAAATGAAAGTACTCCCATCCATCTTTAGTACCTGAGTATTCAGATCTAAGAGTGAATCCCAAACTCTAGTTTGATTTTCAAAGGGGGAGGAGTACAATTCTTTCCCAAATAGGTTGAATTCCAATTATCTGATCTATCTTTATCCTGACCAAAACATTTAAGAGAACAGCTCTTAGAATGCTGCATCTGATTCTTGGCACCATATTTTAGGATGAACTTTGACAAACTGGAGTTTGTCCAGGGGAGAGCAACCAAAATGAGAAATGGCTTGGAATGAAACATGTGCAAAAAGTAGTTGGAGGAACTGGGGATGTTTAGTCTGCAAAAGAGAAGACTGCAGGAAAACATGATAGCTGTTTTCACATCTGGCAGATTTGTTCAGAGATCCAGGATAAGAAAAAAGGGGTTTAAATAACAAGGAAGTAGATTTTGGCTGGACATAAAAAAATATGAATAGCTGTTCATCAGTGGAACAGACTGCCTCCAATGGAAATCAGCTCTCCTTCACTGGAAATGTTTAAACAAAGGCTGGATGGCTACCTGCAAGACATGCTGTAGTAGTAAATTCCTGCACTGAACAAGAGGTTGGATTAGATGATGCCCAAGGTGCCTTCCAACCCAATCTATGACTAAACTCTGTATTTAACAGAATTCTTTGGGTATGACAATATTTGGTCCTCATATACTTTATCAGCTCTCAACTTTGCTTTCTCTTGTGCTCAAAGAACATTGCACTTTTTTGTTGCTTTTGCCAACACAACTAAGAGCTCATTTCAGCTCTCAGTGCTCTGAATATGGGCTCAAGGCTGTCCTTATTGGTTAATTCTGCATGAGTGAAGTTCACATTATTTAGATATTGCATTTGAATTTCCGCGTTAATTTGTGGATACATAATTCACATTCCCGTATGAAGCAAAAGCAACTTTCAAAACTGCTAGGTATTACTACACACAGCATATACATAAAAACATGATCATATTGAGAAGAAATATAAGAATAATATAAAATACATTCAGACAAAATATTAAAACTTGTAAGAGTAGAGTTCTGAATGATAGGTTTTCTAGTTCCTGATCTAAAACAGTTCCACAAATGGATGGATGACTCCTGCAGTTTAGCATGAGAAATGCATGTGTTCCATTAACTCATCCATTCCATGATGTGGAATCTTCTCATGCCCAGTGATCATTCTAAAGCAAGAGAGGTTCAGCTCCCCAAATCAGGATACGGATTCATTAGATTATTATATTAAAGTACAGAAATGTCAGAGAAGAATAAATTTTATACCTTTCTTTCAAAAATATTATTCCCAGATTTTCCCACTTGAGAGTAACCTGACAAAATGAACTGCTCTTTTTGAACTCAATTAATACATTTTTTTATAAAGCATACTGTGAACACAGCAAACACGAAATCATCTATAACCTCCCATTATATTGCTTTTTGAAAGAAAATGATATGAAATATGTTATTATTAGCTTTTTGATGAAAAGGGAGGGAAAAGTAGGCATTTTTACAAATATAAGGACCAATAAGTTATGTATGTGGCTCATTTCTTTGACAATTTCAAACTGCTTGTCTTTCACAGGATTTCTTATGGCTATTTACATTTTCATTCAGTGAAAATCAATTACCTTCCTGCAATAAGCCTCATTTACTACCTTTGAGTATAATAGAAACACCATTAGGATGATGACATTACCCAAAAGAAGGGCACTACACAGTTGGTGGACATAAATTAGAACCCTTTCATATATGCATTAGAAATACTGCTGTGACTGAAATATGCATAAAAATCTGAATCTATTAGAGCTATTAGTGTGTGGTGCTGGTGATTTTGAAGGAGGAGGGGAGATTGTGATCTACTACTTTGACAAAATTATGTCTTTCCTCTCCACCCCCCACACCCTCAGTATGTGCTGTTGATGCAATAAAGCACAAGTCCCCAGCTGAGATGCATTTGGAAATGCCACTGAGCATGGTCTCTGCGCTTCACTTCCTTTGCCAAAGCAAGACACTTCAGGAAGAGAGTGCACGTGAGCTGCCAAGCCTGCTCCTCCTTCACACCCTGACCTCCTCTCTTTGCGGATGTATGCCTCAGTGAAGCTACCACTCATGTGGAAAACGGCTCCTACGGATCAATTCATAGGGTTTAGAGATATTTAACTCCCATCAAGCCCTCATTGTCTTATTGATATTACTTGAAGATCAACTTATTGGATATTTACAAGGAGGGGAAACAAAATACTAATCTAGAAATTCCCCCCTCTGAGACAGGAAACTGTGCTAAATGTAGTTATTTTTACCTGGGCTCTTATAAGCTTAAGAAAACAAAATTATAGCCTAGTACAAAGAAGCAGGTTCTGCTTAAAAACTTCATGTATAAAAGGTGTAAAAGTGTGACACTGTTTCCCTCCCACCATCAAACCTATTTGGTATCATTTTAATTCAATGTAAGATTTAATAGAGAAATAATATTTAATGAAATTCATAATTAGGGTATACTTGAGTAATTAATTTTTTATTCCATGTTAGAGGTGGCACGTTCGCACAGCACACTGTCTCAAACTTGGTTAACTCTATGGACCAGCAGGCGGAGGTGATGGCTAGGAAAAACTTTTCCCAGGTTCAGATGGTGCACCAGATGCAGTTGTTCTTGGTGCCAGATACTCTGGCTACAGTCATTTCGGCTCTCATCACCTCATAGTCTGACTATTACAATAAGCTGTACCTGGGGCTGCCTCTGAATATTCAAAACCTTCAGTTGGTACAGAATATGCTGGCCCATGACTGACAGGCAAAAGCTGATTAGGTAGAATTGCTCCTCTTCTTTGATCATTGCACAAATTACCTATAGATTTCCAAGTGCTATTTATTTTATTTTATTTTATTTACAGGCTCATAGGCTGCTCTAATTTGCCTGCTCTGAATAGTGTGCATCTCCCAAATATGTAATTGGAATCAAAATCATAAAATCCATTAAAAAAACAAACTCAAAGTGCTGAATATTACCTAGAAAGCCCTTCATGGCTTGGGACCTGGTTTCCTTTGGGACCATCTGCTCCCAGTAGACTGTGCCCATCCTATATGTCAGAGTCACAATGGCATATTGAATATCCCCATCCCCCATGAAGCTAAGGGAGTGAGGAACAGGAAATCTTGCTTTCTCTTTGGCTACCTCACTCTTATGGAATACTTTGCCTGTTGATGGAAAGATGATTCTCTCACTATTAACATTTAGGAGGAAGTGAAAATAATCTTTTATCTGGCTTTTGAGGCTTTTTTTTGGAGGGATGCTGTTACCATGTGTTACAGGTTAGCTTTATTTAGTCTTTTTTACAATATTTAATTTAATTTAATTTAATTTAATTTAATTTAATTTAATTTAATTTAATTTAATTTAATTTAATTTAATTTAAGACATTTGTAAGGCTTCCTAATTCCTAATTCATTATTCTGGGCAGTATGTATCAATACAAATCAAGAACAGCCAACACTAAACAAAAAATAATATAAAATCAATATAATAAATCATAATCATATACATATGCATAGCCAAGGTGGGCATAACTCGTTCTCACTCTCTCAGCAGAATGGGCACATTTACCATCCTGGACCAATTCATGAGAGAAAAGGCAGGTCTTCATGGCTCTGCAAAAAGCTAATAGGTCAGCACTACCCAAACCTTGGAGACAGCTCATTCCAAAAGGCAGGTGCAGCAACACAGAAAGCAATCTCCTAGGTCCCATTAGATGACACTGCCTCAGAGGGGGGAATCTGAGCATGGCCACCTTAGTAGGATAGGCAGAAATAATCAGGGATAGGTCATCCCACAAATAATCCAGCCCTGTGCCATATAGGGCTTTCTGAGTGATAACCAGCACTGAATTGAATTGCAGCCAGAAGCCTATCAGGAGTGTCTACAACTTGGGGAGTAGTTGTGTTACATGGGTATATCACAAGGTGTACCCATTACTATCTGTACTATTGCATCCTGGACAAGAGTTGCAACTTCCAGACATCTTCAGGGGCAGCCACAGGTAGAAGGCATTGCAGAAATCCAGTTAGGAGGTGACAGAGGTGTGAATGACTATGAGCAGAGCCTCCTGTCGAGAGTAAGGAAGATGACTTTGATGGAAATATACAGGAATCATTATCTAGGTAAAAGGGACTCAAATATATATTTTTTTAAAGATACATTTGGAAGCAGCCCAGCAGACACCTCCCTAATTCACAGAAGCATAAAAAGGAGGAGGAGGTACAGCACAATCAGACTTGCAATATTCTGTTATTATAGCCAATCTCAATAAAAATAATTTTAGCCTTCCTGTGGAGTTGATTTTCTGGTCTGGTCTATCTACCAATCCAGAAAAGGGTACATTGGCATACAAGATGGAGTTGTGCAAAGGCCTTCCTGGTTCTGGTTGCTCCTCAACTTCTCAAGCAGGAGTTGTGGGTTCAGGAGGACCACCAAATTGCACAAAGACTCTGAATGGAGGAGTGCAACCCCACTGAGAGCCAGAGATGGAAATTCTCCAGATCTGGATCCTAGGAGGTACAAATCCCACAGCCACCCAGTCCTGCCAGAGTTACTTTAAGTCAAAGCCTGTTCTTCCCCATCCAAACCCTTAAGCCAGATACTGAGAGAAGACTGAGATAGCATCACTAGGCTGGCCAGGAGCAGAGGTGCACAGCTGACTCATCAGCCTACTAATGGTACTTAACCCTGCACTGATGGATGACCTCACACAGCAGCCTCAAGTAGATGTTGAACAAAAGTTGTGAAAGAGTGGAGCCCTGAGGCACTCCACAAATCAGGAGCCTAGTCTGGACCTCTCTCCCCATCCTCCAACACCAACTGGAATGGCTCTGGAGAAAGGATAACCCCTGTAATACTGTGCTTCCCATTCCCAATCCCTTGAGCCAGTCCAGAAGAATACAATGGGTGGCAGTACTGATGGCTGCTAAGAGTTCAAGAAGGACAAGGAGGAACACACTCCCTCCATCCTGAGACCACAAAAGTGTGAGCAATGCCATCTCAGTGTTATATCTTAGTCAGAAATTAGACTGAAAGGAGTCCAGAATGATCCTTTTTCTCCAGAGTCCTTCAAAGCTGTAACAAAACCACCTTCTCCACAACCTTCCCTAAAATGTCAGAGACTGGGTGAAAATTGTCTAGCTCCATGGGATCTAGCAATGGCTTGTTGAAAAGGTGCCAGGCCATTGCCTCCTTCATTGCTGGTAGAACCACTCCCTTTTAATGGTTTTACGAGCTTATGGTTGCTTTACATTTGTTCAATATGCTTCACAGAGCCTTATAATTAGGACAGCATAGAAATAGTGTTAAATAAATACAATAATTTTAAATTTAATAATATTAAGTCAACATCATGTACATTTATGGTGGCCAAGAAAAAAAAATACTTAGTGCTTAGTTATACTCCAAAGTATGTTGGACTGGGTGAAATTACTATTTTAATACATGTTTAGAGAACAAAGTCATTTACTGGAAATACACAATTTCAAACTCCATACTTATTTATTCATTTGGAGCTATGATGAGCTCCTTTCTTCTTCAGTTCATTTGTTATATTTTTATTCCTACAAAATTGTATCCTGCATACTAGAATAAATGCAAAACTAGGCACAGAAAACAGAATTGGTGAGGAAGTGGTAGATGGAATAATAACTAAGGTAATTTAACTAGCATCTGGGACCATTTCTCTTCTGATGATTTAAGAGTGTTTCATTATAAGCCACTGACTCAGCAATCAACTTCCTTATCCATATCAATTTGCATAATGGAGGACAGAAATGTAGGAAAAAAGGGGGAAAAAAGAAATGCAGTTAGCTTTTTCACAAGCATAAGATCATAGCATCTGGTTTACATGCTATATGCACAGCAAGAACCTGTTGTTCCTATTCCTAGTTGTAAAACTAGAGCTATATAATCAGTCACTTTTCCAGTCTATCAAATTGTATAGATCCCAGAGTAAAAGCAAGAAAAAAGTGCTGATTCTTGATAATAGTGAAAAGGTACATGCCACAAAAAGAACCATTTGCACACAGGAGATATTTTGAATATTTAGCACCAGCTGTGGAGTTACGGAGTCCTCATTGGTCTGTCCTTTAGGCCTTTTGGCACCACTTATGCTCACACTGTTTCATATCTTAAATCCCTATCAAAGGATCTAGGTCTCATCTCACCAGATAGTAAAGCTCACATTTTCAGAGAAGGACATACATACATTTACAGGCATTCTGTTATTATATTTACCAGTTATAGTGAATTTTAAAAATATTTAAAAAATCACTACTACTATAACTATAAAATTACTAGTAAAAGGTCCCTGAGGCTGAAATAGTCTTTACCACTGTTCCCTTCTCCTAGTGAAAAGATAGAACAAACATATAGTACAAAAGAGACAGAGCTTTCACCACAATGACATATCACTGCTTCAATCATATAGCAAAACACTGCTCATGTAAAAATACTGGATGCCAATAGAAGTAACCCATCTACAAAATGGGAAGAGAAGAAAATTTTGGGAAGTTCCACTGCTCAAAATCTAATGCAAATAGTCCCAAAGTTTCTAGAGCAGACTTGGAGGGGGCCCAAGGACTGTAGAGAGGAATAAGAATTTCTGAAAATTCCTCTCCATTCCATTAATAAATGCAGCAAGAACTAACAATATGTCTCCTTAAATTTTTACTTTTTCTAGGACCACTTGTTAGGGAAATATATATATTGTTCACAGTATTATCGTCATTCCTACAAATCAGAATGAAACAAAACAAGGATACTATATTAGCAGAAGAAAAAAGATGGTTAAATTTAGTCGGAACTTGTTCAAGTCTGCTTGAATGTGAATGTATTTTGTTCTCTCCAAATAGCTTCACCGCAGGGCAGAACCTTTCCACTGTGAGCCATCAGGGTTGGAGGTACATTTGCTGAGCATGCACATATCCACCTGTGAACTTGTCTGTGCAAAAGCATTCACATGCTGAGTGCAAGCTGGCACACAGCAATAAAGTTCAGCTTAAGTTAACAAGTACTTAGAAATCTGGGACACAGGCCAATAAGATACATCTTTGCATAAAATTTACATATTTCTGCTACTATTAGAATTATTAAAGAGAGACCATTTATTTTTATTAATTATATTTATATCCTATTTTCCTCCAGGAGTTCAATGAAGTGTACAGTCAGAGGCATCTGCAGGGGGGGGTCAAGAAAGGGCAGATTACAAGAGTCGTGTTGTACCACTATGAAGCAAGCTCTGCCTCTTTCGTAGCCGTGTTGTGATGTCATACACATGTTCAAAAGGGTAGAGCTTGTGTCACAATGGCATGATAAAAATATGACTTCAATATGGCGGCAGGGAGCAGACGCCTAGTGTGTAGCTCCCAGCCATAACCAGCAATTACCAGCTTTCGACCATAACTAACATGGGGCTGAGGAGAGTCGGAGGTATGGGATCTATATGTGAATGTGGAGTGAATGTAGAAAACCCGTGGCATTACCTCTGTCCGAGGCAGGCCGTCGTGGTGGGGAGGAGAGTTGCAGTGGTGGTGGCTGGGACAAGGACACCAAGGACACTGAAGACAGTGAGCAGAGGACGTGGGCAATGGGGGTGAGTGTGGCAGCGGGTGGAGCTCGGACCCAGGGGGATGACAGTGGTTGCGAGGGCAGCGGCGGGAGAGTACTGGTGGTGGCTGCCAAGGCTACACCGTCTGAGCAGAGAACGACACCTGGGCTTGAGTGTGGTGACGCCGGAGCCAAGAGTTGGTCCGGCTCGGCCAGGAGTGTCAGCAGAGCTAAGGCCTAAGCCCAACGCTGTTAGTTTCAGCAGCAGCAGCAATGGCAGTGAGAGCACCGGTGACGGTAGTGGGATAGCGGCGACGAGAGCACCAGGGGCGAGGCTGAGGCAGACCTGACAGTGACGGCGGAGCAGAAGCCAGAACCCAAGGGCCCACGGTACCTGGAATCCATAGAGACATTGGGACTTTGGGGGTTGGGGGTTCTAGCCCCTACGTGGCAAAGGGGCTTCCTTTACCTCTACAGAAGAGGCCAGGGGGACTGGAGCAGTTGTGGGGTGTGTGGGTGTGGGGATGTGGGATGAATGTGTTACCCTCTACCCAGGTGGGAGATGGGAAGAAGGTAAGAGCGAATGTGGCCCTTTTCTCACAAGCCAGTGAGAGAGGCTGGTTGAGAGAGGGAACGTGTTTGGGAAAGGGGAATTGGGGTGACTGAGCCCCTGTTGGCGCTGATAGCTGATATCTGAGGTGCCACATGGGCTCATTTCCCCACCCCCCTTATTCCCTTCTTGACCTGTATGGTTCATGGTATGGCAGGCCCCTTAGGTCAGAGGCCAGGAGGGTGAGGAGAGGAGTACCTTGGGCAATTTAGGGCGGGTATTCAGGTGGTGACAGGCATGGGATGTTATGACGGGAGCCAGAGGACAGGCCATTCCAGGGGAAGATGCCCCCGTTGTACCAGTGGTGTATTCCAGCCCTCTAGGCTCAAGCCCCTCAGACCCTGGTCAGCAGGCCTACAGAGGCCCAGGCTTTCAGCTGCTGCTGATTAATGCCAGGTTGGTCAATAATAAGGTTCCCCTTATCCACGACCTTATTGGGGAGGAGCAGGCTGACCTGGCATGCATTACTGAGGCCTGGCTGACATCAGAAGGGGCTGTGGCCCTTTTGGAATTGTGTCCAGCCGGGTTTAGGGTTTGGCACCAGCCGAGACCCCAGGGCAGGGGAGGGGTTGTGGCAGTTGTCATCCAGGAATCTCTGCTGGCCTTCAGGGGCTCTGCTCTACAAGTTGCTGGATGTGAGACCCTGTTCCTGAAGTTGGGCACACAGGAGCAGTTGGGAGTGTTGCTATTGTACCAACCTCCCTGCTGCATAGCAACCTCCCTGCCTGAGCTACTGGAGGCCATTTCGGGGTTGGCAGTGGAATTCCCCAGGCTTATAGTCTTGGGGGACTTTAATCTGCCATCCCTGGGGTTGGCCTCGGAGGCAGATCGGGAGTTCATGGCTACCATGGAGGCCATGGCCCTATCCCAGGTCATCCTTGGCCTGACTCAGGATAGTGGTCACATCCAGACATAGTTTTCTTGTTGGAGCAGTGGCAGTGTGATCTGGTGGGCGATTTCATATTATCCCCTCTGTCATGGTCAGACCACTCCCTGGTGGCCCTGACATTCTCCTATGCTGCCCCCCTCCACAGGGAGGGGAGAACTATTCGAACGGTCTGCCCCTGGCAACTGATGGACCTGCAAGGGTTCCAAAGGGAGCTGGGGGTTGTTCCTGAGGCCTTGCTGCATGGTCCAGCAGAGGCCCCGGCAGCAGCCTGGAATAAGGAGGTAGCTAGGGCCTTGGACAGGATCGCACCTGTGCAGCCTCTCTTGGCCCATTGCCCCCGGCACTCCCTGTGGTTTACGGAGGAGTTAAGGATGCTGAAAAGGGCTAAGAGATGTCTAGAGCGCCGCTGGCGGAAAACTAAAGACAAATCCAACTGAACACAGGTTAGAGCTGCTATTAAGGCCTACCTAGTGGTGGTAAGGGTGGGGAAATGTCATTACTTCTCCGCTCTTACTGCATCCTCAGAGTGTCGCCTGGCAGCCCTGTTCAGGGTCACTCGGTCCCTCCTGGGTAGGGAGGGCTTGGAGGACTATCTACAGGGCTATGCAGAGGAATTTGCTGAACAGATAAAATCGCTCAGATCCGCTCTCGGTTGGAGGCCAAGCGTGAGGCAGGTCCAGTGGAAATGCCCGGGGAGCGTTCTTACCCAGTTATCTGGGAACAGTTTGATCCTCTTGGCCCTGAGGAAGTGGACAGGGTCCTTGGGGCTGTTAGTGCAGCTACCTGTATTTTGGATCCTTGTCCTTACTGGTTGGTTAAAGCCACCACGGAGGTTACTTTTGGGTGGGTCCTGGTCGTGGTCAATTCATCCTTGCAGGAGGGGGTGTTCCCAAAGCCTTTCAAGGAGGCTTTGGTCTGCCCCCTCCTCAAGAAACCATCGCTAGATCCCACCCTTCCGGACAATTTTCGTCCAGGCTCCCACCTTCCCTTTCTAGGAAAGGTGGTGGAAAAGGTGGTTGCACAGCAGCTTCAGAGGATCCTGGAGGAAACAGATTATCTGGACCCCTATCAGTTAGGTTTCAGGCCTGGTTATGGGACAGAAACAGCATTGGTCACACTTTTGGATGATCTCTGGTGAGAGTGGGATGGGGGTAGTGCATCTATCCTTGCTCTTCTTGACCTCTCAACAGCTTTCGATACCATCAACCATGGTATCCTTTTGGGTTGGCTGTGAGATTTGGGGCTGGGTGGTACAGTGCTGTGCTGGTTCAGCTCCTTTCACCAAGGCCAAACCCAATCAGTGTTGATAGGGAGCAAGAAGTCCAACCTACAGCCCCTACTTTGTGGGGTGCCTCAGGGTTTGGTGCTCTCGCGGCTGCTATTTAACATCTATATGAAATCATTGGGTGAGATTGTCTGGCACCATGGGATGAGGTATCACCAGTATGCTGATGATAATTATATATCTCCATCCTGGGTGACCTAAGTGATGCTGTGGCTACCCTTTCGTGGTACCTGGAGGCTGTGGGGGCCTGGATGGGGGACAACAGGCTTCAACTGAACCCTGGTAAGACGGAGTAGCTGTGTGTATGGGGAGCCTCAAGATCTAGGAGTTTATCAACTTTGGTTCTTGATGGGTTGCACTACCCCAGACAAACCCGGCATGTAATCTGGGGGTCTTTCTGGACTCATGACTCCTGTTCGAAGAGCAGGTGGCAGTCGTGGCTAGGAGGGCCTTTGTGCAATTTCATGTTGTACAGTAGTTATGCCCCTTCCTCGATCGGGAGGCTCTCCGCATAGTCACTCATGCCCTGGTCACCTCCCAGTTGGAATACTGCAAATGTGCTCTACATGGGGCTACTCTTGAAGATTATCTGGAAGCTACAGCTGGCGCAGAATGTGGCAGCATGGACAGTTCTGAATGCCCCCAGGGGGGCACATATAACACTGCTGTTATGTGAGCTGCATTGGTTGCTGGTTTGCTTCTGGATCCAATTCAAGGTGTTGGTTATCACCTTTAAAGCTCTTCATGGCATAGGACTAGGTTATCTGAGGAGCCGTCTCGCCCCGGTTATATCAGCCCACCCCACTCAGTCCAGCAGAAGGGGCATGTTACAGACCCCAGCAGTCAAGGAATTTCAACTGGTGGGATCTAGGAAGAGGGCCTTTTCTGTGGTGGCCCCCATTCTATGGAACAACCTACCTCCCGAGGTGCGGTGTGTCCCCACTCTCATGGTCTTCAGGAAAGGTGTGAAAACCTGGCTATGCCAGAAGGCCTGGGGGCCAGATGGGGGCTCCCACCAGTGGAAGTGGCTTGTCGGGTAATTGACCTTGCCCTCCCATCATCTTGAATTTTTTTTTAGTATTTATGTACTGTATAGGGTTGTTTTATAGTTGGATTTTAATTGATTAATTACTTTTAATTATTTATATGATATTGTTTTTTAATGGCTTGGGTTTTCTGTGTTAATTGTGAGCCAGCCAGAGTCACCCATTGGGGGAGATGGATGGCATACAAATCAAATCAAATCAAATCAAATCAAATCAAATCAAATCAAATCAAATCAAATCAAATCAAATCAATCAATAAGATGCTTTATCCAGTAAACAAATAAACAAATAAATAAGAAAGATGCTTTATTCATTTTGATAAAAGCTTCTGATCCTGCAGACATCTCTACAGATAGTCCTTTCCTCTTTCAATTTCACTCCTACAAAAAAAAATCTGGGAGATGGGCAGAGCTGAGAGAGACTGAGTGGTTCAAAGTCACTGAGTGAACTTTCATGGCTGAGGTAGATTTGAACTTGAGTCTTTCCAAGTTAGAATTTAACTTCATTCAAGAAAACTTTCTTATAAAGTTACACTCCTAACTTTAGTGTTTGATACATTCTTCCCATTGCATTAAGTTATCTGTTATCCAATACTCCAGATGTAGTGTAATGTCTATTACACCTGATGTACAGACTTCTGATATCTTGCAAATTTTTGAGAGAGATCTAGAGAAGTACTTCAGCATGCTTATTTGTGGTGACTGCAATCCAACACTCCAGATATAGTCTATTACACATGATGTTGCATTGACTACTGGCATCTTGCAAGGGCTTTTCCACCAGCATTCATTGCAGTGGAAATATGTCTGCTGTCCTTCTGTGATGTTGTGGTATTCAGCATACCAAGGACCCATTAATTTCCCACTCTGCCTGGAACAACCCCCTTTGTTCTTTGAGTAGCCATGAAGAGCCCCAGGGATGATGTGAAGCCAGTTTCCTGCAGTTTGGAGGATGGTGGGCCAATATGTCAGGAGGCCTCTGGCAAAGTGCCAGGGTTACTCAGTGGTAGTAACACCACTGTTGAGCATAAATGAAGAAGCTTTTCTTGAATAGGACTCTCTCTCTTTCTCCCCCCCACCCCCATATATATTTCCCTTGGGGAATGAAAGGGGACTGTTCATATTCAACTATGCCACTATTTTTAAACTTTGCAGAACTGTCGGTTGCATTTTTGACTCAAACTACACCTCTTTTTGCCACCTCTTACGAGACAAGATTCCATTTTTCACTTTTCTTTTTTTTTTTCTGCCCAGCAAATATTCATATAAACTGGTTTTCTGGAAGCTATATTGTATGTGAAACATATTTTGCCTAGTTATAAGGAGGCATGCATAGCCCTGTACATAGGAGCACTCTTATTTTGATGTTTGATGATGTTAGCCCTGTGAGGTAGTCCAGACAAGAAGCACAAACAGGAGTACTAGCAAGTACCTTATTGTAAAATTACATTAACAAAAACTTGCAAGACTGAAAGTATTTATCCCCTCCTTTTCTTTTATTCTCCGGAAAACTAGGGAGGGTCCCTTCCGAAACATTTCCCACGCCTTCCTCCCTTCTGTGAGCTGAGACATCTTTTACATGCCAGCTGTCCCATCTGCGGCTCTCCCTCCTATCTCCCAAGGTCATTCTCCCTACCATTACAATGGAGAAATTAACTGGAAGTAATTCCATGTAATATTATGTAATAAGTATCCATGTAATATTACAATAAGACTAAAGCTTTGATTATCAATCTGGCTGCCTGTTCTGGATTATCTAAACTTTCCAAACCATATTCACTTATAATGACTGCAATAACCAAAACAGGAAGTTACCAAAGCACAAATAACTGTATGTTCAAAACTGGTATATTAGCCAATACTGCTAAAAAGTGCACTGAATCACTAAGCTCACCTGTGCCTCTAAAATAGTGTGGTATCAAGAGCACCACTATGATTCTGATCCTTGGAAAGGAGGACAACATTCTTTAAAACAAATTGAATATAATTCATACAGACAGATGATCCTCCAACTAACAGTATCTCTCTAATGTCTGGATCCTGAGCCATCACTCACCTGACAGCATTGGTTCAAAACATCCTAGGACTACTGAGCATGATTTAATAAAAAAGAGAAATAGACCTGAATGTCATCCACATATTGCTATCTCAGTCCCAGTCACAAGATAATCCTTCTCGTAAGTTTGATGTAAATACTAAAAGCATAGGGGATAATGCAGATACATATACAATCTGCTGTCAGAGCAGAATGATAATCCCATAGCATTATCTTCTATAATAGGCCACATACATAAGGAATGCAACCAGGATAGCATAGCATAGCATAGCATAGCATAGCATAGCATAGCATAGCATAGCATAGCATAGCACAGCACAGCACAGCACAGCACAGCACAGCACAGCACTTCCAGTCCCCAAACTAGACATTTATTCAGAATGATATCTATCGTTGATGAAACTGAAACAGCTAAGAGATCCCCAAAAATCAACAGGGTTCCATTCTCCCTCAGGGTAGGTGTAAACTGGAGTAGGATCATTACCAAATTGGAAAAAAAAATGATATTTCAGTAATGATATTAGGTGTGCATTTATTTATTTATGTAAAAGATTTGTATACTGCTTCCAGCTAAGAAAAACCTCCCATTTTTTTCTTTAAAAAACAATATAATATCTCATCTACTTTACTCCTTAGTCATTTCTGTAAGAGGAATGTTAGCTTTCATAAAATTGCCATTTTCATAAATGGATAATACATACATTACTGATAAATGGATTGCTCTGTTCTATCATTTATATTATAAACAGTACTTATGGTCAAATTATCCATATTTTTTTCCTCAAAATTGGCATGAAAGACTATGTCTGCAAACAAAGAATCATGACTGTACTCTTTCTCTCATTACAGCTCCAGATTTATTTTATTCCATGCAGAAAGAAAAACATCTGCTTTATTCCGGAACAAATTATCACCAAGGAAGAGCAATTAACACTGGGTTGTATCCAATACTGGCTATCTGCCAATAAAAAATAAAATGCTGGTGGAACAGATTTCCCTTCCCCTTCAGTCCTCCCCCCCCACCCCCGCATCTGTTCTGAAAGTTTGGGGGATCTCTAGAGCAGGTCTAGGGGGCATGCGTGGTTATAAGTAGAATAGATCACATGAGTGCAAATCTCCTTAACTAATGAATGTAATCTAGTTTTAGCCATTGTAAAAATCAGCTTATGCTCCTATAAAAAAAAAGTGCACATAAAAAGTTTGCATGCAAAATGATGCATTTATTTTTTTTTTTGCTCTTGTACCTCATTATATATAGTAGAATATGCTTTTTAAAACCAAAAGAGGTTAAAAGCATTTTGTATACATTCAGGTAAAAGGTCTTAGTAAATTAGAGTACTGAAGGAAAAGGAAAACACATATTTATAATTATTTTACTCTCCGATATTGAAACAATGACACTGAAATAAGAAAAGACAAACTATTCAAAGCAATCATCTAAATGGTAACTTTAGCTGACTAAAGGAAACTTAGGAATACTAAATACTGTAAAGGTTTTAAATATTATTGAGATAAACATTTGATATGCATTGTACAAAATAGAAAGAATATCAATGTTAGGACAAGATCACTATTTTTCCATGCAAATTAGGGGGAAAAAAACTGGCTGCAAAAGTACAATCTGAGAAGGATTCTAATTTCATTTAGAATGCCCTGCAAAGGTCTAATATCCAATATGAACTTGTACTTTATAATTAAATAAATGCCAAGTAAATCATTGAAAGAAATGTCAGTCCCATCACTGGCAGCTGCTTTCCCTCCTGAAGGGGAGGGAAGAGTAGGAGTAGGGCAGCAAGCAACCCCTACAGCAGTCAGCAAAGTCACTAGTGGGAAAACAACAAAGGCCTTTCCATGCAACTAGCACAGATGCGCCCAGAGCCAAACTGTCAGATACAGTTAAGATGACAGCTACTCACAGTTGATTATTTCCTTCTCACAGGTCACTGGGTGACAAGCAGGGTCACCATGCTTTGTTGGCTGCTACAGTTCTCCCTCAACAATGTCTATTCAATTTAAATAAAGGTAAGTTGCTCAATTTAATATAATAATGCAAACAACTGCATCCTCACACTGCCAGGAAAAAAAATGAAACCCAGTTTTGTACCATCTTGAATTAGATTTTTCTGTGGTCTGTGAAAGGAAAAGAAAAAATGGATTTGAATTATCTAGCTCAAACAGAGAGCTGAGTAATTTTGTCAAGATGCATGTAATGAAAGCTAATTTGTCCCCAATTCAAAGATTTAACCTTTAGAACATTTAGAAGGCAAATAAATCATGAGGAAAACCTTGGATTTTCAGTGAAAAGAGTCTTACCGTCATAAATTCCTCACAAACTAAAATAAAGGGCAGTAGGCATGTAGAAAAAAAAAATACTAAAATGCAAACGCCTGTATGTTATGGTTGGAGAAGCAAGGCAATACTTTGCTTTTAGTTAAATTTAAATTACAGGAATTTGTTTACAGCAGGAATAGATAGGTGGCCAATTTTACCAACATCAGTGAAACAAAAACATTGGGTGACACTGAGGGCAACTCAATGGAATAACAAAGATCATTTTTAAACAATAAATCGCTTAGAAAATGTTGTTCATCTCCAATCTGAAACAACAGAATAATAATAATAAAAAAGAATAACAAAGGCTTTATTTTAAGAAGAGTTATCCCACAAATCTTATGCCATATTCCTTATATGCTTTAAGTTATTTGGAGTCATTTCCTGTGCTCCTTTTAAGTAGAATTACAACAAGTAAAACAAATACCTACACATTGGATGAATACACTTTATAGATAAAAATCAACGGACATACTGTTATTTCCATTGCATCTTCTTGCAACCTGAAAAGCTGTTCTTGAAGATCAGGGGACCCTCTGAAACATTGAATAATTTGGCATGAGGAGTAATATATACAACAGCTTTGCTGTTTAAAACCTACTGAAAAGTTTATGCTGATTCTCCCCTCACATTCAGAGAGTTCCTTGACTGTGCCTTTTATGGACAGAAGGGGCTGAAATAGAAAGGTGTAGGAAATGCCCATTGCTCAAGAACAGTTGCACTTAACAGCATACTGTATAAGGTTACTTTGACTGAAGACAAAATGCTGACAGAGGCATGGAAAAATGTGTTCCATTCCTTAAGCCCTTCCATATTAGCACCAAATTAGAATAATACAGAAAAGTTTTATATTGCCTCCCATCACCTTAGAAACAAAAACTAACAGAACATTTTCACTTTTAGTATTACAAGTCTTCACTTTTTACCCATTATGGAAGAAATTATGCAATGACAGGAGAGCATTTCCCTTTACCATACTAATTCATTTTGATTTCTTACTTCTCACTAATTACATTACTCAAAGATTTCAAAAACATTTTAGAGTGGATCATATTATCAATTTGTATTATATTAAAAATTGTATAACTATAGAATGCATCTTCTTCAAAACATAGGGAATTCTAGTGATTCTTTAAATGTATAATTTAAGATGTTGCAGGAATAATATTACTCGGAGCTAATGAATCAGAAGTGGCTCCTGGGGTAACAGAGTTCCTTCTCCTGTTACACATCACTTTCCTCTACAATTTTTAATCTGCTACCACTGGCCTGGATTAAAGCCAAAGATGCTCCAAAATCCACTCTCTGGATTAAAATGATTAAATTAAAGTAAAACTCACTCTCTGAACCCTAGATTAAAAGCCAATGATGCTCCAAACTCACACTCAAAACCTGATTCTAATCAGGATCCTAAATATAGGCCCAGAACATCCCAGAATTGTTTTAATCATGACTGGCCTCAGTCACATATAATACTGACCTGGGAAACAAGGTCAGATGTTCATAATTCAATCGACTCTTTGCTTAACTGCCATTAGTATGCATTTAAACTGTGATGGGAGAATGAAGAACTCGTATTTTGATTATACTGCATTAGAAAAATTACCGTTTGTGTATTTAGTAACTTTGCCCCTTATTTTGGATATAATTTATAGAAGACAAGGGCAAAACTGAGATAATGCACAATATAATAGTTTTGTTTTTTTTGAAGAATAACTTTCCACTAAGAGCACTGCACTGGGCAATAACACATCAATTAAAGAGGATCCCACAACTTGTATGCACAGTGTTAAGAAGAGAATGCTCTTATGATAGCATTACAGTGACAGCAATAGTCCACTGAGACAGAGAACCAAATTAGACTGTGTGAATACTCATGCACGGTTTTTATCAATTGTACATCAGATTTAAAATGCTGCTGTGAGGGAGCTTAAAAGCATTTGCACCACAGGCATGGGAAACAAGAATGCAGCTTCTTCATCATTGCTGTGTTCCAGTAGCAAGGCTTTTCCCCAAGCTTTTTTTTTTTTTTTTAACAAAGAGGAAACTTTTCATTGGTGCTATATTCTATTTGGGAATAGACTAATAATTTCACATGGAAAGTTAAATCAAGGTCATAGTACTTAAACAGCAAATCCAGAAGGAAGTTAATTTTGTAATAACTTAAAAGAATATACAATTTCTTGGAGGGCAACTTTCTAAAATTTAGCTAATTAAAAGTAAAATGTCCAAGCTACTTGTACCTCTTGACATTCATTTTTTGATTAAGTATTAAAAACTAATTTGTAAACAAATGTAAAATCAGTCTGTTTTGTTTAAAGAGTCAATAAAATTAATTGGTCAAATAAAGTTATGCAAGTGCTTTTGATCTTATCCCAACAGCCACCAAAGTAGGAAGGGACTCATGCACACAAAATTATGGTTTAACATTTCCTGGTTTCACGCATTGTACCAGGTCATTATTTATTTTGATCAAAATAAATACACTAAATATGACTTACTGCTTGGATTTGCACATTATACTATTCCAGTAAAAAGTTCTAGAAACCACAATGATTGCAATCACAATGTTCATGAAACAGCTGTGTAACATAATAGGCAAGACCGTACCTAATGTCTAACCCTGTCCAATCTATTAGCATGTTATTGGGCCGAGAAGCTCTCCCTGGAGTTATTCAAGCCATGGTCACTTGCAGGTTGGACTGCTGGATGGGGCTGCTCTTGAACATCACTTGCTAGTCCAAAATGTGGTAGCATGAGTAGTGTTCAACAAACCTTGCTATGCCCATATAACATCTCTGCTTCATGAGCTGCACAGGTTACCAGTAAGGTTCTGGGTATAATTCAAAGTGCTGGTTATAAAACCCTAGATAGTCAGGTTATAGACAGCTAGGTATAAAATCTAGCTATCTGAGGGACCAAGTGTCTCCTAAAGTATCTGTCTGTCCTGTATGATCAGGCAGAATCAACTTACTTCTGGTCCTGTCAATCAAGATTAAGCTCTACCTTACTCACATCCAAACAAACATCTAAAAACCTGCTTGTTTCCCTTTCCCCAAGTCTTGAATTAAGACGTTTGGAGGGCCCCTTTAGGCTATTGATGAAGTAGGAAGAGTACTTTGTTTGTTCCCTTGGGGCAATTGTTTCTCTTTTTATATAATGTTTTCTTTTAATCTGTGAAGCCACTTTATATGTTGTTGTTTTCTTTTAATCTGTGTAGCCACTTAGAATCACTTTTGAGTTAGGCAGTCTAGAAATTTGATAAATAAATAAATATTTGAAGTGTTGCTATCATTTGCCTCTTGCCACCTTCCAACTCTATACATAATTATAGGAGGCATGCACTTTGCCCAGGAGAAAAGGGTGACATCTATAGATCAAAGGTTGGCAAACTCTACCTGTCAAGAAGGTATTCCCTAGTATTGAACATTACCTAATTCCAGAACCATTGAAGAACACGCAACACAGCACAGTCTATATCTGCCTTTAAGACTGGCATGAAAGTTGGCATGTAGTTGGACCATTTTTTAAAAAAATTCATTATCAAATCTAAATTTATTTATATATTTTTATTTATTTAAAGAACTTATATGTCTGCCTATCTTACATAATGATCCTAGGTGGCTCACAACAACCAATAAAAAGAGGAATAAAAGCAAAACAACCTTTCCTACAGGCACCAGACCAAATAAACTATTAGCCTCCTGATTCAACCCCATCCTAGAGCAATGCTTGGGGGAACAGCCAGTCTGTGCTGTGTTGTGAGTTCTTCATGCCCTTCTGAACAGCTAAAAGGGTAGGGGCCTCAGATCTCAGATGGGAGGCTACTGCAAAGGGTGGGTGGGCTACAAAGAAGAAGCCTCTCCAAGGTCCAATCAGATGACAGTATTTAAGGGAAAGGACATGGAGTATGCCCACTCTATCTGACCTAGTGGAATGGGCAGATACTCTCAGGGAAAGGCGGTCCTATAAATAATCTGGCCCTGTGCCATGTAGAACTTTAAAGGTAGTAACCAACATCTTGAATTGCACCCAGAAACCAGCTGGAAGACTGTGCAGCTCACACAACAGTGGTATAATAGGCGAACTGCAGAGCACCCAGAACTGCACACGCCACTGCATTCTGGACCAGTTGCAGCTTCCAGATAGTCTTCAAGAGCAGTCCTATGTAGAGCACATTGCAATAATCCAGTCATAAATACCATAATGTAAACTAGCATGTACTCAGGTCACCATTCTACAAATCATGTTCAAATCCTGATAGGTAGCTGGAAAGAAACAGAAATGCCATAATACAAGATACCCTCTGAGAATTGAGATAGCAGTGTGGATTTTGGTATACATATCTATAATATAATTCTCCACTTGAGTCCTGAACCCTTCAAAGCTCATATACATTTTTAAGAAAGGAAGGAAAAATATAAATGTAATGTAATGCTGGGTTCATTCCAGAAGAGCTCATATTTATGTAAAGCTTCATATAAATACTTACAAACCCTAAGTATGCTTCATAGGTTTATTATGAAAACTGTAAGGAATGCATATTTAAATAATTAATAGAATGGAAGTATTTAGTATCATTTTAGATTGTTAAATTAAGAGTTGAGAGTTGTAAATGTTTTTGTTTACTAATTGTAACTTTTTATTTTACCTTTTAATGTATTTTATTACATTTCATTGCAAATCTAAGTTAAATGTATAAATGTTATACTCTTACAATGGTCAATGTAACTACCATTTATGACACCCAGGGAATTTATAACAAATTATCATATGAATCTAGGAAACTCTTATTTCACATATATAGGATTAATAAATGATAATTAAATACCATAAATTATATACTTAATGGGGTTATATGACAATTCATGCAAATATGTAATGATACTTTGATTGTCCTCAGTGATAAGTGTAGACATCAATCTTTTAAAAAAACAAAAACAAAAACCTGCATAAATGTCACTTCCTTCCTCCCCCTTTCATTAGATTTGGTTAAAACTCCATTTCTCCTTGCAAGCCAGAGGGCTTTTGAGATATTTCACTAACATCCAGGAAATCAATCTTACATAAAACTGAAGGAAAACATCTAATGTCATTGAACAATAAATATCAACTCTGTCACTAGCTTACCTTTGAGCTGAGGCCTTAGGATGTTTCTCGTCCAGTTTCTTCACCAATGCTACTGTCAGCTGGCAATTCTCGCCTGAGGTATCTTTAGGCATTAAATGGGCATCCAAAGGTCTGGAAAGTTGTTTCTCCTTGATGTTGCAGTCATTATTTTGTAAAACCTGTGGAATTAACATAATCTTAATGCTTATGTTGAATAAAACTGTTTCAAAAAGCACAGAATTTTAATATTAACCCATGGAAAAAAGACTTTTTAAGAAAACTAGGGTATATTGTATTTTGGTTCTTTTGTATTGTGGCTCTCCTTCTCAGACCCATATATGTTAAATTGTAGTATGTCCCTTCAAATTATTTTCGTCTGAAAAAAGCCAATTGCTCTGACCTCCCTCTGGCTCTGGTTTGGAACAGGAACTTCTTCTGAGTTGTTATTTGTCTCTTGATGAAGTATAGATTGGACCTCATACGTGGAGCATTCAATCTGGGTCACCTCTTTTACATTTAGCTCCTCTAGGTAGGTCAGGACAAACTGAGGGTAAGCCTGTAGAGAGGGATAAAGGCAGCGTAGTTGCATGAGTTTGCAATCAGTAAACAAACAACCAGTGCTGTAGTAATAAATGCATAATTTATTGCCACTGTCACACTGTGCCACAAGCCACCAAACAGCTGATCAGCATGCTACGTGTTATGGCTCAGCTCTGCTCTCAGCCAGCTCACAAAAATCCTGAAAATTTAACAATCAGCTCTCATGAGTCGGTACAAGCTGGCTGTAGCACGCCACTGCATATAACTGTCTACAGTTTATATACTACTTCCTAATTTTTTTTTCTCATTTAGACTGATGGAAGTACTTTTCAGGTCATTCTAGAAGAATTAAACAAAAATGCAAGCTATTAATATTAAATATAACTGAAACATGATTTGTTAAATGTCATTGCTTTAGTCAGTATTACAAACATATACATGGGTTACATCTCATATTCCATACCTAAATTATTTTCTTCAATGTATGAACCTATCCCTGCTTTTTCTGCCTAATTTATCCTTTTGCCTTCTCAATGCACAAATCTGCTTCTGTCTTATCATATTCACCTAATAATTTTTCTGTTCTGCTTTTGTTTCCTTTCACATTTCCATTTTCCATCTTTAAATCCTGTTTTAGGCTTCTTGCTATTAGTCATATAAGAAAGATAGGGTAAGCTTAATTTATACTACAGCTAGAAGTGGCTGCAATGTCCTCTTGCTCTCAGTTTATTTAAAAATTATGTGCAGAGAGTTGGAATTAGAATTCAGAGTGAATCAATTATTCAAGTATAGTATATGCTTTTAGTTTTATTCCTCTGATGTCACCTTTAGGAATGAAATGTTTACTGCTGTGCCAATTTGGGCTTGTTAGTGATTAATTGATTACAGAATTTATAGCTTGAAAGGAGGCAGTAAATTCAAGGATGTGTACTGCTGCACTTTCTTATTTCTCTCCCTCCTTCTTCAATGAGGTGTAGAATTAGCTCATTAGAATAACAGAATAACACTTCTCATATTTGAAGGCTGCTATCTTGCATTCCAAAAAATGTGTCTATGAAGGATACATGTGTCTCCTTTTTCTGGTTATCTTGTTTCTTTATCAGTTATAAAGTTGTAAAACAATTATTTCTCTATTGGAGTCTTCTATTAATATGTACACATGCTCAAACTGCCTTTGATCAAAAATTCTATATAAATTCTATGTAACCTTGTGGCTCTTGCTGGGGGCTCAACTGGGTATAAGAGAACAGTAACTCACTGTAACCCACTAGCTTTAGAAAATAAAATGATTGTTTGGATCCTCTCCAGTTGTTGGCATTTATTGGGTGAGCTTTCCACCACAGCATCAAGTTAAACCACACCACTTCTCTTGGAGCTAGCACTTGAAGATACTTCTCAGATGAAAAAAGGCCTGAACAAGTGAAGCTGACTCCCTGAAAACTAATGCCTGAAGATACTCCCAACAGACAATACTTTCAATTGTCAGCATCCAAGAAGAAGCCACTTCAAGTGCTACTATTGTATGAAGTAGCTCCTCCACAGAAATTCAGGTGCCATCTGTAGGATGTGAAGAGCTCTAATGGGTCAGGGCTTTGATCTCTGCTTGATATTTACCAGACTTCAAGAAAACTCCCAAGAAAATAACACTGGATGTATAAACTTTCATGAGACAGAGTTGTGACAGGAATTGATGGTTGTGACAGGAACTGACTGACCGGCTTGTTGCCCATGCCTGACACTGTGGACTGAGAGAGAGTGACTGGCCCAAAATCGCCCAGCTGGCTTTGATGCCTAAGGTGGGACTAGAACTCATGGCCTCCTGCTTTCTAGCCTGATGCCTTAACCTTAACCACTAGACCAAACTGGCTCTCCTTCATAAGACAGCATATTTCATTAATATCTGGAGTGAGATTTCTAAAAGAAATTATAAGCAAAAGAAATTAAAGGTATGAGAGGGAAAAATAGTAAATATGGGTAAATATAGTATATAAATATATACGCCACACTTTTTACTATATTTCTTACTTTTTTATCATTATAAACCATCGCAGTTTACACTACATCCATACACCAATTCATATCCTGTCCTTTGTTCTTTAAACTTCTCATCTCTCTCTTTTTGGGATAGCATCAGCTCCATCCAGTCATGACTTGTTGGTCTGCCCCTTTCTATCAATCTGTTTGCTCTTCCTTCATATATTTATTTTGCAATAAGATCATAATTTATTCTATCTATATAACCAAACCACCTCAACATAATTCTTTTGGATTGGTTGCTCACTTTCATATTCAATCCATAGTCTCATTTAACGTTAATTCATTATTGATTCTATTGCTTATTGTACTATCATGAATACTTTCTAAAGAACCAATTCCTACTGTATTCCACTTATTTTTAATATTTACTAATAATATGTATTTATATACTTATTCCATTTCATTTCCTTATTACAAGGTGGGCAGAAAAATACTCTTATTCATAGCTATTTTCACTTCATTGAACAAACATTTCTTTGCAACAGACTGTATAACACCTTCTACCCTTCTACCAGCTTGCACATCTTAATTTTCACCACCCATTTTTCCATCTTTAGCAAACATTCTATCAAGCTAGCCAAATTCATCTCCTTGCTCTAACTTTTCATCATTTTTGCATAATTTGCAATAATTCACTTCATTTTCTCTGTCAAACACAACTACCTTGGTCTTTGATATATTAACTTTTAGAACCACGTTCTTCATTGCATCATACAACTTATCTAATATTTGCTGCAAATCATTTGAGTTTTCAGCCAACAACACATCAGTCTGTAAAAAAAAAGGTACACACAAACTCATGTTCCCCAACCAACACATCTTTAGCGTTATCATAAGCATTCTTAACGTATTATCCATAAATATATTAAACAATCAAGGACATAGAACATTAACCCTAACTCTCGTCTCACTTCACTCTCAGTGTTGAACTATTGACTAAACATTCCACTTATTATCACTTTTGTTGGCCTATGGATTATGAAGTGGAGAAATTATCTGACCCACAAGCAACAGAGAAATTTATTTGGCTAGGATCAGAAGGAGAAATGAAATATCAGTCTTTCCTGTTTATAGATGCTATATTTTGCTTTTCTAGTTACTGATAGACTTCCTAATTTGAGGGGAGGAGAGCAGGGGTTCTGTACCACAATTTCTGTCCCTTCTGGAAGTCCATCTGAACTTAAGTTTTTCTCTTGTACTTTTTTTTTGGGGGGGGGGAGGGTTGAAGGTTTTGTTTTAAGTTTGGCTCCATAATAGAGGTTTTTAATTTTTGTACCTTTTTAAATATATATATATATATTTGGTGTTCTTTTCTCTTTGCACTTTCTTTTGTGCAATACCATCTCAGTCACACAAAAGTATTCATTTTACTTTATTCTTGATCTACAGAAACTTTGCTTTTATATTCTACAGCTTTATATTTATGTCATCTCTAGTGATTTCTTGGAGCATTAAATGCCTAAGATATCTTTCTAAGAGGAGATAGAATTTTAGAGAATTGGGTGAATTAGATCCCAAACTCACTTTTTTACAAGAAACACATGTTTTCCCACAGGAGATGGACATTTCATCCAAGAGATGGATAGAATATATTATTTAGTTATTTAGAATAAATCTGTTAAGAAGGTGGTAATCTTGATTAATCAATCTTTTTATTTAAGCTTGTAGGAGAAGATGAAATAACCCATTCAGAAAGGTATTTTAATTATGACAATTAAGATGCTATAATTGCATTGCATTATACTTATTAGCTATTATGGTCCTATCAGAAATTACCAAGACACAGATGTTTCACACACATTTTTATTTTGGTTGCTGATCAGATAATGACAACTAAGGATTTAAATCAGGTTTTGGATCCTTTACTAGTTCATAGCATAGTTTAAGTAAACAGAATTGGAAAGTACTACAAACCTATATATTGGAATTTAATCTGATGGACATATGGTGGCTATTTGAGTCCATCTCATTGTGAATATACTTTCTTCTGTTTATTCCTCATAAGTCATTTTCCTGACTGGGAAAGTCAATAAATTCACCATAATCACCCTAAAAAACATACTGCTAAACACCTGCAATGCCTCCAGGCCTCTCCAACACTGCCACCTCCAGTGATGTCACCACTCCACTATCTGCTGAACAGCTGATCTGTGCATGATGTATTCCTTTGTGACCTGCAATTATTTTTAAATTATCAGTGAGGCCCTTTCCCCTCTTGTTGGACAGGTCTGATGTAGAAGAATAGGATGGACTATTCATATATATATATATATATATATATATGAAGTCAGTCAGCTGGTGGAACTACAGAAGCGTGTGGAGATTAGAGATAAGACTCAGCTACTGAAAAAATATATGGGCCTGACTCCATCTGAAGCCCTAGAGACTGCTAAACAAAAGCTCACAGCACTGGCTGCCAGGCTAAGGAGATACACTAGAGAAGCAGAGGCCACGAAGATAAATGCCCTGTTCTCCAAAGAACCATCCAAAGTGCACTCCCAACTGCAGTGCAACCACACAGTAACAGCTGAGCCACCAGCAGCGGAAACTGAACAGTACTGGAAGAACATATGGGAGAAACAGAAGACACATAACACCAGTGCAAAGGGGCTGCAGGACCTGAAAGCAGACCATAGCAATCTCCCAGTACAAGAACCAGTCACCATCACAGTAGCAGACATCCAACAGCGGGTCAAGAACATGAAAAGCTGGACAGCACCTGGCCTGGATATGATCCACACCTGGCTAAAGAAACTAACAGCAGTCCATGAACGCCTAGCAGCACAGATGAACCAACTGCTAGCAGCAGGCTCCCACCCAGACTGGCTAACACAAGGAAGGACAGTGCTGATCATGAAAGACCCTCACAAAGGAACAGCACCATCCAACTACCGGCCAATAACCTGCCTCCCCACAACATGGAAAGTTCTATCAGGCATCCTAGCTGCCAAGCTACAAGACCATATGGGCCAGTACATGAGCACAGCTCAGAAGGGCATTGGGAACAACACCAGAGGCTCAAAACACCAGTTTCTCATAGACAGAGCAGTCGCCCGAGACTCAAGGTCTAGGCAGACCAATCTGAGCACAGCCTGGATTGACTACAGGAAATCCTATGACTCAATGCCACACACATGGATTTGTGAATGCCTGGCGCTAAACAAAGTCAACAGGACACTAAGGACCTTCCTCAAGAACTCAATGGGACTGTGGAAGACAACACTGGAAGTCAACTCAAGACAGCTTGCACAAGTGGCCATTAAGTGCAGCGTACACCAAGGTGATGCACTGTCCACACTACTGTTCTGCATAGGCTGAAACTCCCTCAGCCAGATAATCACAAGATCTGGATATGGGTACAAGTTCAAGAGTGGAATCACCATCAGCCACCTCCTCTACATGGATGACATCAAGCTGTATGCTAAGAGTGAACGAGACATCGACTCACTGATCCACCTGACATGGATCTACAGCGAGGACATTGGGATGTCATTCGGACTGGAGAAGTGTGGAAGGATGATAGTAAAGAGAGGGAAGGTAGTTAAGACCGATGGAGTGTAACTACCAGTGGGCGACATAGCAGACATAGAGACCAGCTATAAATACCTTGGTGTCCCACAGTCACATGGGAACCATGAGGAGGAGGCAAGGAAGATAGCAACATCCAAGTACCACCAAAGGATAAGACAGGTCCTGAAGAGCCAGCTCAATGGGAAGAACAAGATCCATGCCATCAACATGTATGCCCTGCCAGTCATCAGATACCCTGCCGGTACAGTGAGCTGGCCAAAGGAAGACATGGAGGCTGCCGATGTGAAGACCTGGAAGCTCCTCACAATGTACGGAGGTTTCCACCCCAGGTCCAACACCCAGAGACTGTACACCAGCCGCAAAGAGGGTGGGCGGGGTCTGATGAGTGTCAAAGCCACTGTCCTGGATGAAACCCGGAGTATCCAGGAGTACCTCAGTAAGATGGCACCCAAAGATGAGCTGCTGAGAGAATGCCTCAGGCAGCAGCAGACATGGGCAGAAGTTCAAGTGGAGGAAATACCATGGCAAGACAAGCCCCTGCATGGGATGTACCATCGACAGATAGCTGAGGTGGCTGACATTGGGAAATCCTATTAGTGGCTGGAAAGGGCTGGACAAAAGACAGCACTGAGGCACTGATCATAGCAGCACAAGAACAGGCACTAAGCACCAGATCCATAGAAGCAGGGGTCTACCACACTAGACAGGACCCAAGGTACAGACTGTGCAAAGAGGCCTCAGAGACGGTCCAACCCATAGTGGCAGGGTGTAAGATGCAGGCAGGAACAGCATACACTGAATGGCACAACCAAGCAGCTGGCATTGTGTACAGGACCATCTGCACAGTGTATGGGCTAGACCCCCACAAGTTCAGATGGGAGATTCCACAGAAGGTTGTGGAGAATAACAGGGCTAAGATCCTGTGGGACTTCCAGATCCAGAGAAACAGGCAGGAACTGGCCAGTCACCCAGACATCGTGGTAGTAGACAAAGACCAGAAGGCCACAGTGGTGATAGATGTAGCAATACCAAGTGACAGCAACATCAGGAAGAAGGAGCATGAGAAACTGGAGAAGTACCAGGGCCTGAAGAAGGAAATAGAGAGGATGTGGAAAGTAAAGGCCAAAGTGGTCCCAGTGGTGGTAGGAGCACTCGGGGCTATGACTCCAAAGCTGGGAGAGTGGCTCCAACAGATTCCAGGAACAACATCAGAGCTCTCTGTCCAGAAGAGTGCAGTGCTAAGATACTGCGCAGAACTGTAAAACTCCCAGGCCTCTGGTAGAAGACGTGAGATTGAGGAAGATGCATACCACCCGTAGGGGTGAGGGGGAATTTTTTTATAAACAGCAGATGCATTAAAGTCCTGCTCTAATTCTGCTGAAACAATTGCAATAACACTTTCCAAGGAGATGATATCAGTAAAGGAACAAACTACTTCCGGGGTAAAACTAAGAATTGTATTATATTAGAGATTTAAATACTTTACTGAGTAGTATTTTCCCTTACACACACACACAAACTATATTGGAGAAGTGGGGTGCATAATGGAAGCACAGCAATAATTTGCTTCCCCAGACAAGCCATTGTAAACAGGAATTAAAAACCAAAGGAATTTAAGCTTGTCACAGAGTGACAGAGAAATAGGGGAAGCCTAAGTTATAGCTGAAAGCAGGAGGAAAGACATAGTGATTCTTGCTGAAACAAAACCAGAATATTTTAATGCTTCCTGCCCCAGCATGCAGATATTACAAGATGGTGGTATTCACATATATACATGTACTACGAGAAAGCACCTTTGCATAGGCATCACTTCACTTGGGAATGGAAAAAAAATAATCTTCCCTTTGCAGCTTATAAACTCAGTTGAGTTTCCAAAGAAGCAGAACAGCAAAACCTCGTTAACAAATACTATCAAGAACAAATTAGAAATTAAACAAAACTTGATAGAGAAGCTGATGCCTATTGCATTAAATGGCTTAATATGAGTTCATTGTTCTGGAAACATTAACTTAGGGAACTGTCCTTTGCTACATCTGTCATTGTTTTACCAAGACCTAGCAATCAGTAATGTAAAAGGGAAGAGTTGAATGGGAAGTCTGTGTAATCATGGTTTGGAAAAGTCAGCCTTGCATCATTTCTGACATTTTTATTCCACATTGTTGTTAGAATTGCTGTGCATAGGGTGTCATTGAAAGGACCATTGGAGGCACCCTGTTTTTTCTGCAAATTGGAGTCATCTTCCACCTCACCCTCTACCTCATTTCAGGCAATCTCAGAAGGTCTCAACAAACACAATGGATTTTTAACACATTACAATTGTTAAATGATTTAAAAAATGTAATCTGTCTCACATGTAAGCTGTATCTGTGTAACTAACTTTTCTTCCCCTCCCTTCTCCCTACTTCACCCCAATTTAAATCGTACATCAGCCTAGCCACTCTATGCATCTGGTGGAGTGAGCTGCAGCTGACAGAACCTTATGCCATTTAATACAATTTGTTAGTTGGAAAAGGTGCTACCAGACTTCTGATTTTTTGCCACCATAAATTAACATGGCCCTCCTACAACAACAACTACAAACGAGATGCAATTAGTTCTGTTCTTACCATAGAATGAATGAATGAATGAATGAATGAATGAATGGATGGATGGATGGATGGATGGAAGGAAGGAAGGAAGGAAGGAAGGAAGGAAGGAAGGAAGGAAGGAAGGAAGGAAATTCCCCTCTCACCCCTATGGGTGGTACATGTCTGCACAGTATCTTAGCTGTTCCAAGCACTGCACTCTTCTGGACAGAGAGCTCTGATGTTGTTCCTGGGATCTGTTGGAGCCAAGTTGTGAGATCAGCTTCCTCTTCACTATATTGAAGCATTGGTAACTAGCCGTTTCTCAGTTAGTGTGGATGTAGGTCTTCTGTCCATCCATAGTTTCCTCATACGTTTCATATATCCCCTCTCATTAGGTCTACTGTTGTAGTAGCATTCCATCAATTCCAGGTTCTCTTGTCTTGTCCATACATGGTTTGTTCCAGTAGCCCACTTATTGTCAGATTGTCCTGGTTCTCCAACATCTGGTGTGGACCTTGTTAATCCAGACAATGTCCAAGCCGGCATGACACTCATAGTTCATGTCATTCTCATATTCAAGATAGGAAGGTGAAGCATTAGGGGGTCTTTACCCAAGGACCCCTACTGGTAAGGTAGGTACCAGCTGAGATTCAAGCCCCAGTCTCCTGCATCTAACCACCAAACTATCTAGCCATTCCATACACACACACACACACACACACATATACACATACACACACACACACACCAGTGTGAAAGTCAAAGGCAGTGGTCATCCCAGCCCAGGTAATCACATTACTACCCTTTGTCTTCTGATTATTAATCTTAAAACCTGCTAACATAAGTTAAGTTCCCCATTAATGTTTCTATTCCCTCTAGTGGATCTTCCAAAACTAACACCAAATCATCCGCTAATGCTCTTAACGTATACGTTTCTTTTTAATCTTAACTCCCTCAAAACATTTATAGTAAGAGGCCAATAGCCCATCTGGGCCATCTGCCTCTCCTCTTTTAGTCTTTTTAATAGCTTCACACAGTTCCCTTGTTGTTATAGGTCCATTCAAAATTTGTCTCTGATTCTCTGTAATCTTCAGTAAATTGTTTTTATGTAAATATTCGTCCACTTTTTCTGAGGAAATTTCTTGACCTTTATATAAAGTAGTATAATACTGATGAAACACTTTTTGCATATTTACATTATCTGTTTTTACAGTATTTCCTTCTTGTAACTTTAATATCACTTTTTTTTCTTTTTCTTTTTGCAACATATATACTAACCATTTTCCTTGTTTATTTGCAAATTCAAAATTTCTTTGCTTTGCATAGTTCATCTTTATTTCCATTTCTCTCACTGTTAACATAGATAGTTGCCTCTGTAAAAGCTTAATTTGATGAGTAACAGTTGTCAGCCCTGGGGACTTTTTAAATTCATTTTTTTATCTCACCCAAAATAATTTGTATTTTCTCTTGCCTTTTCAAATTCACTATTATGTTGTATAAAATATCCTCTTAAAAAAGCTTTACTTGCATCCCAAATGATCCTTGCTTCTGTGCCTTTATAAAGATTATTCTCAAAAAATTCTTTTAACTTCTTTTTGCAATCCTCTACTACCATTTCCTTTTGTAATAACATCTCATTCAATCTCCATCTAAAAGATCCATTTTTCCTTTTAAAAGTTAAAGTTACTGGATTGTGATCTGAAAAGTCTTTGGTAATGTCTCCACTTTTTGAAAATTAATAGCCAAAGTCTTAGAAATCCAAATCATATCTATACTTGAAAAAGATCTATGTCTTTCAGAAAAATAAGTATATTCTTTTGAGTTACCATTTTTATATCTCCATGCATCAACAAGTTCCAAATTATCAATTAAATAAATTAAAAAAAACTCTTGTAGTTTACCTTGTGTATTTTTAATATTTTTCTCAGAAGTTCTATCTTTTTATGGGGAAACAGTCCATTCCAATCTTCCATGAGATACCAATTTTCATACGAAAAATCCAGTAATTTATTTATAAGTCCTTTATAAAATGCTATTTTATTTTCATTTGGGGCATACGTTCCCAGTATCAAAGTCTTAGCCCCCTGTAGATTAACTTCCACCCCAACATATCTGCCATGATCATCAGTCAATGTGAGTTTTGGATATAGTTGAGGATTTATATATAAAACCATTTTTTTCCATTCCTGCTGAAATAAATTCTTTGTCCAGATTTTTGTGCCTCAAATTTTTTTTTTCTAATATGTGTTTCTTGTAAGCAAATCACATCTTGTTTTAACTTTTTCAAATAATGATTTTTTTTTTCTCTTTTGAGAAGCATTTGCTCCATTTATATTCCATGTTAAGCATTTATAATCCATAGTTAGGCCAAGATTTTAGAAAAGTCAATACCTGTAGTGCCCAACGTGGAATCCTCTTCAGTGTTTTATTGTATCTGTTGTGGCATTTGTTTGGTCAGATCTGTCACTGTCACTTCCATTTGTATTTCCTTCAATTCTTAAATTTTTCCAAAAAATGTCTTGCTTTCTGCACAGAGTTCAGTCTGAATCTCTGCTGTTTAAAAATAAAGATCACGCCTTCCAACTTATCCCATCTAAATGGAATTTTCTTGTGTTTAAGTTTGTCAGAAAAAAATCCTCTTTTCTCTTACATATTCTAATTGTAATTTCCTTAAGTGCAATTATGTCTGTATTATCAATCCTCAATCTAGTATTAAAATGTTGCTGCAAAACTTGATGTCTGGTCTTTTTCCTGACAAAGTGCATAGGGACATCCCTTGGGACATTTCTTAATTCTGCAAAAGTGTATTAAACCTATAAACTTTATTAATCTGTGTTGTCTCAGTGTCATCAGATAACGGGTGATCTGGACCCCTTTCAGTCAGGTTTCGGCCTGGATTTGGGATGGAAATGGCACTGGTTGCAGTCATGGATGATCTCTGGTAGGAGCAGGATGGAGGTAGTACATACATCCTTCCTCTTCTTGACCTCTCAGCAGCTTTCAGTACCATCGACCATGGTATCCTTTTGGGTCGACTTAGGGAGTTGGGAGTGGGTGGCACAGTTCTGCACTGGTTCTCTTCCTTCCTCCAAGGTCAATCCCAATTGCTGTTGATTGGGAGCGAGAGATCCATCCCATGGCCCCTCCATTGTGGGGTGCTGCAGGGTTCAGTACTCTCTCTGCTCCTTTTTAACGACTACATGAAACCACTGGGTGAGATCATCTACCACAACAGGCTGAGGTATCATCAATATGCAGATGATACCCAGTTATATATCTCCATTCCAGGTGACTGCCACAAACAGACCCAGTGCGTAATCTGGGGGTCCTCCTGGACTTGCAACTACTGCTCGAAGAGTAGGTGGCAGTTGTGGCCAGGAGGGCCTTTGCCCACCTTTGGATGGTGCATCAGTTATGCCCCTTCTTGGATCAGGAAGCTCTCCAGTTAGTCACTCATGCCCTGATCATCTCTTGGTTAGACTATTGCAATGCGCTCTACATGGAACTATCCTTGAAAAGCATCCGGAAGCTACAGGTGGTTCAAAATGCATTCCTTTTTAAAAGCATCCTAACTATTGGCAACCGTTTCAGATTTTTTTGCCAAATTCCTCAAACATTTTCTCCAATAAATCTGGTGAAATGCCCTTATTTGTAAGTTGTTCTAGTGAACCTGTCCACCCTTCTCCTGATTTGGCAGCTTTTCTTGTGGTTGCCATTATGAGAAAGTGAAAGTATGCCAATTACTATGGTGAAAGTAAAAGGCAGGCTTCTCCTTTTTTCTCGTTTTGCTTTTCTCTATCTTTAACACTTTAGTCCCAATTAGGTCTCCATAGTTAGTCACATAGTTTGGCTCATATTACTCTTATCTTATTTTGTAAAATCCACCAATTATCTACTGTCCAAAATAATAAACAATCAGCCCACAAAGGTCGAGTCTTTGTCTAATTAATCTTGCTATTTTCAAAGGCACTTTCATCACACACACGCACACAAAATTCTTCTGTTTTCTAAAATTACTGTCTCCTTTATCTGTTTAAAACTTTCTTGAATCACAATCTTGTTAAGCTTTTTGCTTTCAAATTAAAATCCTTTAAGATCGCATTTTCCCTCCTCTTCTTCCAAAAAGAAGGCAATTCACCAAGAGTTTTTGATCTTCCCTTCCATTTGGAATATTTCTCTTAGGTTGTACATTAATTAAATCTAAAGGTGTTTAAGAAAGTTTTGCCAGTCATATGTCCATAAAGGCTGCATAGTGGTTAAGGGCACATTGATAACCCCTCAGCTCCCAAGCCACTCAACTCAATTCCTGTGGTCTCCTTGTGAGGAGCAACCCTCCAGAGTGCAAGTGGGCTATCCCCCAATCTCTCCTTCCTCTGGAGAGATTTTTGTCAGCCAGAACCTGTCTCCTGGCCACCAATTTCACCACGGTGCTGTCCCTGCTCAAGGAGCCACTCGCAGGGATGTCTAAGCCACCATAAGTCCTCACCCGGGAGCTCAGGTTCTTTCAATATTATCATTCATTGGAGCATAACATGCAACTATCACCAATCTATGAATTCCCACTTTCACATACTTCTACAACAACATAGCTGACTCCAATTCATACATTCTGACATAGATTTTAGCCCTTACACATTCACTTCCATGCATGTTTTGATCAAATCTACTTGGCAAGATCAGAATACCTTGGTTCAGATTTATACTCCTTTTACATTCCAGGTTAGAAGTCTCTCATTCACTTCTGTCACATGTCATATGCAAGTACATAAGGGATAGGGTTTGCATTTGCAGTATCACAAAGCATGTTTCATCAATTGTCTCCATTGCTCCTGCTGTGAATGCCTATTAATAAAGTACTAGAAAATTAAAAATGTTAGAATGCCTGGGCCTGTTCTCTTGGTCAGTAGCAATAAGCCTAAGAACTATCAATGATATCATGACACATTACTCAGAACAAATAAAACCACTTAAAGTACTTTCCAATGCTAAAGTGCTCAGAGTTTTTCTATCTCATGGTCCCCACAATAGCCCCTGTGTCACCAAAATCTCATTGGGTTACAGAATACATAGAAAAGTTTTGGGATATGGGATGGATTTATGAGAGAGGGTATAGTATTATAATCATTGACTAGGAATTCCTGTGAATTAGGGCAATCACATTCACTGAGAAGAACAGAAAAACAGCCGATCTCACAGAAAGGGCATGCTCCGGACCCCCTCGGCAAAAGAACTCTGATTAGCAGGGTCCAAAAGGCAGGCCTTCTCTGCTGTAGCCCCCGCCCTTTGGAACATCTTGCCTCCAGAGGTAAGACAGGCCCTCTCACTCCCGGCCTTTCGGAGGGATTTGAAGACTTGGCTCTGCCATCTGGCCTGGGGCAGGGAAGGAGGTTGTCAGAAATGGGGTTGGCTAGCCCGTTAGTGGCCTGGTGTGGCCTCCATCGGCCTCTTGGATTTTTTATTTTTTTTTCTATCTGTGTAAGTGTGGTTCTTTTTTTATAACTTTTAATTATGTATTTATGGTTTTAATTTGATGTAAACTGCCCAGAGTCCCCCATTGTGGGGAGATGGGTGGGGACAAATCTAATAAATAAATAAATAAAACAATTGAAAGCAAATGAATGCTACGATATGAAGGTTCTGCAAGGGAGGATAAAACAGGCAAGATGGTGGTTATGGCATCATGATCAAACCCTGACCACTATATGTACAGTATGTGATATACAAAAGGGGCAAGGCTTCTGTCATAATGCTGTGCTCTTTTGTGTAGTTTAGCTTCTAGCAAATATACATACATACACACACACACCCCATACACATACAGTTGTACAGAGTTTCCATTGTAAGAGTAATTTTTGGAATGGAACTTTTTTTATTCCTAATTACACATATAACATCCTTTCTACTCCTCCAAAAAAGCATGTACATTTGCCAGGTTTAATGCCTTTCCATTAATGGTTCTGAAGGGGAGGTATGGTGAGACTTCCTTTCAGGATGATCTCCTTTGCCCTTGCACAAAGGATATAATCAAATCTATGTTGCATGTCTTGCTGAGTTCTCCATTATACCATACACGGCACTCTGAAATAATATTCCCTCTCCTTGTTAATCATCCAGGTTGCTGTTTCTGTTAGTTGCAAAATTTTCTTCAGTCATGATAACTGTAAGAAAAGTCTGGATGTAAATAGGATTTGATAGATCACTTTCATGTTAGAAAGCTATTAGCTATAATTTTAATATTAGAGTTTTACTCATACATTTCGTTGCACTGTATATAGTATGGAACTTTAGTCTATGTCTGTGCATAAATACATACATAAATGTATACATATATACACACATACTTGTCCTTCATATGCATACATTTATTAAGGTAGAGACAATCTCCAGGACTGATTTCAGCTGGAGTTAAGAAGTGGGAAACTAGACATTGCACAGGATTTCTATTTTTTTGTCTCTCCCTCTCTATGTTTTCTTATCTATTCTTCCTTTTTACGGGGAATTATCTTATATTAAGCTTACAAAATTATAAATATTTTGATTAGAAATAAAAATTTTCATAAAGATCAAGTTGCATAATTTTAGATATAGTCTAATTTGGAAAATTAAATAGACACCTTAAACTGTAGATTAATAAAAACAATAAAATCCACCACTGGCAAACATTATCAATAAAGTGAAAATATCAAGCTCCAGAAGTTCATGAGGAATATTTTAATAAAATGATTTTATGATATTCTTAGAGGCAAAACAGACAACATAACGATGCAAAAATAAAAAATAACATTTCAATTATTCATGAAAGAGACTTTCAATAATGTAGTACATATACATTAATGGGCTTCATGTGAGAATCTGAAGATGAGAATAAATAACTCATATTAATATGGTTCTTTTAAATATATATTTGCACATACACACCTTAGAATGGATAGAACCATCATTTCCAAATTCCCAGTACTGACATATATTGTTTTTGTCTCTGAAAGAAAAATGCTTCTTAAGTTAAGAAATCTTTAAACCATGAAGATAAATGGTTGTAGCACAATTGACATCACATGCCCTAAATTTGGTTTATTTAGAAAATATAACAGACTTGGTTGTGGTGTTCCAATTAATGAACTATATTCTAAGTGAGAAGGCAAGACATTATAAAACTACCTGGATGATACTGGGCAAGTCACTAACTCCGATTGTGCCACACAAATTTATAGTGAAAATAGAAAGAAACTATTATTCCACCTTGAACTCCCTGGAGGAAATGGGGGATGTAAATGAAATAAATGCATATAAATGATCCATGACTCAACTGCAGATTGTCCACTAAGATACCTAGTTGCATACCACACATATTCAAGGCTTACTTATAAGATGTTCAGCATTTATTCCGTTCTGGAAAGAAAGGAAACTAATGTATAACAAACATTTTTTTTTTCCTGATTATTTCAGAAAGAACTTTCAAATATGGTTAAAATACTTCAAGAAACTAAAAGTAATGTCTGATAAGAATATAATAATTTAGAAGGCTATTGAAATTAATAATTTAGATCACATATATTTTCCACTAAATTATAACATGCGTAAGCAGATTATCTGATAATATTCCATTTATCTAAATAATTGTATCTTTAGAATACATTGTATCAATACCTTTTCTGCAGGCTTAACTTATAGCCCTCAAGAGGTATGCCATCCTGCATCGTAGCTCTGATTGGATGACCAATAGACAGACTGCTTTGTGCCATAGCTCGACTTACAATCTTTCCAGCCTTTCAATGAATGGGGAAAAGAGGGTATGAATAAGTGAAAAGAACCAGAAAATTCAACAATGTGTTACAAATAGAGAGGTCATTATGCCTGGATAACTCAGGATATTAACAGTTGGAGAAACTGAAACACGATCCACAACTTAGCAGTCAATGAGGCTTGCTCAGAATCAGTGATCTTCTGTACGACAAGGGTGGCATTTTACAGTTCAGTGCAAAATAGAACAGACCCTTGATATCTTCATTTGTCTTTTTCCTCTGCATATTTCACATTGCAGTGATTTAGGGTCCATAACGTGTCACTTGCCATACTTATAACTACAGAGTTTACTTGAAATATATATGCACAGGGAAAAAAGTTCAGTGAACTGCAAAGACTGCAACACATCTATAGTCACTGAGTCAATTTAAAGTTTTACCTCAAGTCTAAAATAATGTTGGTTAAACATCTATAACCACTTTTGTTTAATAATAGCAGTAGTTCTGCAATAGACTGTTGTAAGTACAATCATCTTATTGATTTTTTTTCCTTTTAGGAATTAAGACTGCAATCCTAAACATATATTTGGTAGCAAGTCCCACCAACATCAACAGGATTTGCTCTGAGGTAAAAATAGCTAAGTTTTGTCTGCAGCACAGGTTATAATGTTTGCTATAACAAGGGGATGTGGGATATTAAAATTATATAGGCAGATTATCTAAATTTCTTCTCACAATTTATTCCTGAAGTGGTCCTTCATATAGAACAAACTGTCATTTCTGCCCCATCTTTTGCTGTTAATAGCCCAATTTTCTGTTATGGTGTACATTCTCTGCCCTAGGATACACAGGATTATGCCTGGGGATCTTTTCCTTGCAGTATTTTGCAAAGGCTTAATGACGCTGAAAGTGCCGGCCAGAAATGGCTGAAAGCTTCAGCGGTTCGAGTCCAGCCTCGCGTTAACAAGGTGAGCTCTTGTTTCTCTACCCGCAGCTTCTGCCAACTCAGCAGATCGAAAACGTACGTGAGTAGATAAATGAGCACTCTCACTCCGGTGGGAGGAAAATGCTGGCAGTGGCTCCACAGAGAGACGGGACAGTTGCCGGCGTCCGAAAAAGGGGCACGAAGCAACGGAAATCCCGCCTCCTGTGCTGCCAGCTGGGCCGACGCTCTAGGAATTAGGCTCTGGCACAGTCTAATTCCGAAACTAGAAAGATGCAATTGCCTTGAAAACCGCTAGGGGGCGGTCACTGCAGGGTCAGTAATGACTGTTAAGCAGATATTAAAAAAAAAAAAAATGTGATGCTGGTTTCAATTTCACCTCATTTTATCCAGCAATTACTCATCTTTACCATTACATAAACTTGGTATATCCTGTAAACGAGCATTTTCTGTATCTCTAACAGGAAGATTTCTGCTAAAATTCCATCTATCCTAGTAGGTGAGTGGAGCCAACACACAACCAATGACAGCTACATCCTTATGCAGGATATGACCAAGACAAGATTACCTTGGGCTTTACCGATCTGAGTCCCATTAAAATCTACTACCTTTTTATTTTTTCAACAAATCAAGGAACTACCATAAAGCGCCTGATATCATGCATTAACAATTATTTCTATAAATCACTATATATCTTTAATATATATCTAACTAATATATCTTAGGTCTTATTCTATATAAAATTTAGATTCCAAAAGTACAGTAATGACAAAAACAATGATTATTTCACATAGCATTGGTATCAGATACAAACCACAATGACATCACCACACAAATGGTAGAGATTATAATCTGCATTATTTGCACAGTGACATCCTGATGCATTAGATGCCAGTTGCCCCCCCTCCCCAGACACTCATGTACAACAAACATTTGAATCATGAAAACATTATTAAATGTTTTTCAGGAATACCTTTGTGATGAGCCATATATTTGAAAGAGGCCAATGTTCTGTGTCTGACATTAGATTTTGACAGTGATTTCTTCTGCCAATGCCTTTCCTCATATTTTCTACTGTAACTGACATGAGGAGAACCATCTGGGGATCTGTCTGCATACCATAACAGAATTTAATGTTACATTTTTAACTTCATAGCAGTAAAGGTAACAAGAGATCAGATTCTACATATTTTCATATTACAATGAGGTATCATCCCACAGCAATCTAAATCAAGCATTCTTATAAGTATGATAAAAAAAAAGTTTGCTGTCACATTGTTAATTTTTACCAGTTCAAATTCTACATATTTCTGTCAAATAATTCACAGTTTTATATTTGGCTGCTCGAAGGTAAACCCCCTAGAATTCAGTGGGATTATTCCTAGGTAACTGCATATAGAGTAAAGCCTGAAAGTGTGCATAGAATTAAATCTACACCACTTAAATATGAATAGAAAATCAGCCAAATCAGGCAAGGTTACCAATACTAAAAGACTTAGCTACATTACAGGTTTACAGGTGAAACTCGAAAAATTAGAATATCGTGCAAATGTTCATTTATGTCAGTATGGCAACGCAAAAGGTGAAACCAATATATGAGATAGACGCATTACATGCAAAGCGAGATATGTCAAGCCTTACTTTGGTATAATTGTGATGATTATGGCATACAGCTTATGAAAACCCCAAATTCACAATCTCAGAAAATTAGAATAGTGTGAAAAGGTTCAATATTCTAGGCTCAAAGTGTCCCACTCTAATCAGCTAATGAATCCCTAACACCTGCAAAGGGTTCCTGAGCCTTTAAATGGTCTCTCAGGCTGGTTCAATAGGAATCACAAGCATGGGAAAGACTGCTGACCTGACAGTTGTGCAGAAAACCATCATTGACACCCTCCATAAGGAGGGAAAGCCCCAAAAGGGAGTTGCAAAAGAAGTTGGATATTCCCAAAGTGCTGTATCAAAGCACATCAATAGAAGGTTATGTGGAAGGGAAAAGTGTGGTAGAAAAAGGTGCACAAGCAGCAGGGATGACCGCAGCCTGGAGAGGATTGTCAGGAAAAGGCCATTCAGAAGTGTTGGGGACTTTCACAAGGAGTGGACTGAGGCTGGAGTTAGTGCATCAAGAGCCACCACACACAGACGGATCCTGGACATGGGCTTCAAATGTCGTATTCCTCTTGTCAAGCCGCTCCTGAACAACAAACAACGTCAGAAGCGTCTTACCTGGGCTACAGAAAAAAAGAACTGGTCTGTTGCCCAGTGGTCCAAAGTCCTCTTTTCTGATGAGAGCAACTTTTGCATCTCATTTGGGAACCAAGGACCCAGAGTCTGGAGGAAGAATGGAGAGGCACACAATGCACGATGCTTGAAGTCCAGTGTGAAATTTCCAGAGTCTGTGTTGATTTGGGGAGCCATGTCATCTGCCGGTGTTGGCCCACTGTGCTTCATTAAGTCCAGGGTCAACGCAGCCGTCTACCAGGAGATTTTGGAGCACTTCATGCTTCCTTCCGCAGACGAGCTTTATGGGGATGCTGACTTCATTTTCCAGCAGGACTTGGCACCTGCCCACACTGCCAAAAGTACCAAAACCTGGTTCAATTACCATGGGATTACTGTGCTTGGTTGGCCAGCAAACTCGCCTGACCTGAACCCCATAGAGAATCTATGGGGCTTTGCCAAGAGAAAGATGAGGGACATGAGACCGAACAATGCAGCGGAGCTGAAGGCCGCTATTGAAGCATCCTGGTCTTCCATAACACCTCAGCAGTGCCACAGGCTGATAGCATCCATGCCATGCCGCATTGCAGCAGACATTGCTGCAAAAGGGGCCCAAACCAAGTACTGAGTACGTATGCATGCTTATACTTTGCAGAGGTCCGATATTGTTCTATTTCCAATCCTTGTGCTATTGATGTCATGTAATATTCTAATTTACTGAGATTGTGAATTTGGGGTTTTCATAAGCTGTACGCCATAATCATCACAATTATACCAAAGTAAGGCTTGACATATCTCGCTTTGCATGTAATGCGTCTATCTCATATATTGGTTTCACCTTTTGAGTTGCCATACTGACATAAATGAACATTTGCACGATATTCTAATTTTTCGAGTTTCACCTGTATAATTGGGGTAATGGAAAGGCTATTCAAAGATCTTTTGACTGCTCTGGAAGCCATATATGAAAGCTAAATTTTATTTTCTGTAGGCTTAACATTTTGCAGAGGCATATTCAAGGTATCAAAGACATACACTATGGGCAAACAATGCTCAATTTGATATTACCTGTTAGCCAGCTGCAACAATATTGAGACAAGAAACCCCACAGTTCTTATACAATGAGAACTAATCCCCAACAAAAGGATGAAGGGCTTAAAGCAACACATGTATTTGCCCTCTCCATTTTATGTTGCTATCAGAGGCAACACAACTGTGTGGAAGATTGTTATAGCTGGAATTAGTGAGGGAGATCATTATGATGTGCATAACTCCTGCTGAAAGTCCCTGTGTCCTCTTAGTCACACCACTGGCTTTAATGTTATCATGTTTGATTTTGTGGTGCACTGGGGAGGAAATCTTGTTCCTTCGTATTTATTTGAGGTTGGTACCCAGCACTAATACCATGCTGTGTTTCAAGAGACACAATGCTGGATATTACCTGAAAAAACTACATAAAGAAGCAACATCATATCCTTCTAACTCAGCTTCAGATTACATTATAGTTCCTACAGAGTGTGGAGCAAGTGTGTAACAGATAGTATAAATAATTATATTAAGTATCACTTCTTTGGATTTATAAATCCTTCCATCTTTCACTTAAATATATTCTATGGCATTGCACAGTAAAGTGTTATGCCATAAGTGAAATGGTCTATCTGGTTCAGTATAGTTCACATCCTTTGATTAATCAGTTAAATATTTATGTAGCCAGTATCTGACAATATGTGTTTATGTCTGGAACTTTTACTCATCTGTGTTTGGATTACAAAAAGAAAATAGAAAAAAAATACTTTGGTTCACTTACAATACTACTACTTCCTACATAATGTAAAATCTCAACTGCTTTTTGAAAAAATATTCAGGATGGGATTTCCAAGGTGTTTATATGACAAGCTAATTGGATTGATTCTGAATCTCTCAGATTCCACAGAAGTATAGTTAAAATGGGAATCAAATATCTGGAACAGATTTAGCTATCACATTCCAAAAATCAATTTACCCTGCAGCAATTGCCCTGGGCCATAGCCTTGGGAAAATACAGCACAGTCTAATCCTATACCAGAACAGATAATTTAGTGACCACAGGCACCAAGATGCCCATAGGCCCTCCCTTAGAGACCATTTGTCAGGCTTTCCTTATTTATTCCATATTTTAATTAAAAAAAAACTGAATTAGTTGGTGTTGATATACTGCAAAACAATTCTCATTTAGAAAAGTGTCTCTGAACCCTACTTAAGACTTCATATACAATTGTTATAAATATTGGAGGGTGGATAAAATATTAATGAAATCTGAGAATACAAACTCTGTGCTATTAAACACAGATTTCTCCTATTATATACAGATTTCCCAGTTTGTGCTTTAAATAAAAACTTCACAAGAAACTATATGGAAAAAATATCAAACACCTATAAGGATATTGCTTTCAAGGCTGTACTTATCAAAACAAAATGCCTGTAATCTATCCCAGGTCAGTGATAAATGGTCAAGCTTTCTCAACAGTAATAAAGAGCAACAGGCTGTAATTGCCTGGGTTATCGCTATCCTCAGATTTACGAACATGGATTATATATCACAGATTTTACACTGTTGGAAAGGGTTTTTCTGTCAATAAAAAATGAAAATCAACTGTCAGGCCTGATGACAATCTCAGCGTGTGAGTATCCAGAACATGAGACTTTTGTCTTTTTAATGTATAATCCTTTTAGTGTTATGTACTTCTCAGTGAGCTTTAACTTTCAAAAATAATAAAGAACAGCATCAGCATCTGATCTTTGTCTTGAATTTCCTTTTTATAAAGTTGTTCTTGAACTACCAAATTACAATTCTCAGCAAAGTGTTTACACCTAGATGTGCTGATGTACAACTATTATACACATTTTCATTTTTAAGGCTTAACTATATTAACAAAAAACTCCGGTCTTGTTATTGTCTTTTTAAAGCCTTAAGTTTTCAATTTCCTCTTCATGCAAAACTATTAGTAGCAGTTATTTCTTTCCGTTCACTATGATTAGGAGTGTAGCTACTCTAAATTTTAAACCACATGCTCAATTCACAGTGATAATAAACAATGATTACATGAAAAGCAAATACATTTTTCCCATTTCTCCTTCTTTTACTACACTCCTCTGAACCAAATCTGTTCTGAATTTTATTTATTTATTTATTCAATTTATATAGCTGCCCATCTCAGACCAGTGACTCTGGGCAGCTAACAATAATAAAATAGTATAATAAAATATAAAATAAAATAAATAAAATTGTTAAAATAATAAAAAATCCCAATTGTTTTGGTTCCTCAAGAATAAGATAGAGCTATAGTGGGAATGTGAGTTGGCGAAAATCTCATACTCTATTCTATCAATGAGTAGGGGAACTCAGGATCCATAACTTTAATTTATTCTGAGGCTGCTGTTCCGAATGAAGTCACTGTGCCTCTTAAGTCATCAGTTCCATTAGTTCTTTGTCCAGTCAAGGGTCACTTCTTCCTGCTGGAAAAGATTTGTCTGTTAGGTAGGTGAAGGAAATGTCCTTATCCAGTCTGTTTTTGTTCAGTCGTTAAGTCGTGTCCGACTCTTCGTGACCCCATGAACCATATCGCACCAGGTCTTCCTGTCCTTCACTGCCTCCCAGAGTTTGCTCAATTTCATGTTCATTGCTTTGGTGATGGTATCTAACCATCTCATCCTCTGCCGTCCCCTTCTCTTTTTGCCTTCAATCTTTCCCAGCATCAGGGTCTTTTCCAAAGAGTCCTTTCTTCGCATTAGGTGACCAAAGTATCTGAGCTTGAGCTTCAGTATTAATCCTTCCAATAAGCAGTCAGGGTTGATTTCCTTTAGGATTGACTGGTTTGAACTCCTAGCAGTCCAGGGGACTCTTAAGAGTCTTCTCCAGCACCACAGTTCAAAGGCATCTATTCTTCAGCACTCAGCCTTCTTTATGGTCCAGCTCTCGCAGCCATACATTGCTACTGGAAAAACCATAGCTTTGATTATGTGGATCTTTGTCGGCAAGGGGATGTCTCTGCTTTTTAATATGCTCCTAGGTTTGCCATAGCTTTCCTCCCAAGGAGCAAGCGTCTTTTAATTTCATGGCTGCAGTCTCCATCTGTGGTGATCTTGGAGCCCAAATAAATGAAGTCTGTTACTGCTTCCATTTCTACCCCTTCTATTTGCCAGGAATTGATGGGTCCAGAAGCCATGATCTTAGTTTTTTTAATGTTGAGTTTCAAGCCAGCTTTCACACTCTCCTCTTTCACCCTCATCAAGAGGCTCTATAGTTCTTCTTCACTTTCTGCCATTAGGGTGGTATCATCTGCAGATCGGAGGTTGTTGATGTTTCTCCCTGCAATCTTAATTCCGGCTTGTGATTCTTCCAGCCTGGCATTTCTCATGATGTACTCTGCATATAGGTTAAATAAGCAGGGTGACAGTATACAGCCTTGTCATACTCCTTTCCCTATTTTGAACCAATCGGTTGTTCCATGACTGGTTCTAACTGTTGCTTCTTGGCCTGCATACAGATTTCTCAGGAGACATGTAAGGTGGCCTGGTACCCCCATCTCTTTAAGAATTTGCCACAGTTTGTTGTGATCCACACAATCAAAGGCTTTTGCATAGTCAATGAAGCAGAAGTAGATGTTTTTCTGGAACTCTCGTCCTTTCTCCATGATCCAGCGAATGTTGGCAATTTGATCTCTAGTTCCTCTGCCTCTTCGAAACCCAGCTTGTACATCCAGTAGTTCTTAGTTCATCTACTGCTGAAGCCTAGCTTGTAAGACTAGCCTTGTAACCTTGCTTGTAACCTTGCTAGCATGTGAAATGAGAGCAACTGTGCAGTAATTTGAGCATTCTTTGGCATTGCCCTTCTTTGGAATTGGAACGTAAACAGACCTTTTCCAATCCCATGGCCACTGTTGTTTTTTCCAAACTTGTTGGCATATTGAGTGCAGCACTTTAACAGCAGCATCCTTTAGTATTTTAAATAACTCATCTGGAATACTGTCATCTCTGCTAGCTTTGTTGTTAGTAACACTTCCTAAGGTTCACTTGACTTCGATCTCTAGGATGTCTGGCTCAAGGTCAGTGACACTGTGGACATCAGGGACATTAAGATCTTTCTTGTATAGTTCTTCTGTGTATTCTTGCTACCTCTTCTTAATCTCTTCTGCTTCTGTTAGCTCCCTGTCTTTTTTGTCCTTTATCATGCCCATCCTTGCACTAAATGTTCCCTTGATATCTTCAATTTTCTTGAAGAGATCTCTAGTCTTCCTCGTTCTATTGTTTTCCTCGATTTCTTTGCATTGTTCATTTAAGAAGGCCTTCTTATCTCTCCTTGCTATTCTCTGGAAATCTGCATTCAGTTGTTTGTATCTTTCCCTTTCACCCTTGCTTTTCGTGTTCCTTCTTTCCACAGCTATTTGTTGTCAGGATTTTCTCATGGGGAGAGAGTCAATAGTTAGTGCATGTTCGTGGTTTGGAAACTGCTAATGCATGTTGGGTGGCATTGCGTAGGATCTATGCGAGGCAAACTGCATCTGCTATCGTAAGTTTGACAAAGCAGTTGTATAACCTTAAATTGGAGCCAGGGGCTAATGTAATTGAGCACCTGAATAAGATGAAAACTTTGTTTGCTGAGTTGGCAGATCGTAATCTGATCATTCCCGAGCAACAAAAAGCATGTATAATTCTTTCAAGTCTGGATGAGTCGTTTGACATATTAGTAGAAGCCGTACAGTTGCTCCCAATTGCCAACCTAACAGTGGAGTATTTAACAAATAGGTTGCAAGAAATTCAATGCACACGTGACATGCAGACTAATCCTAAGAAAAGACTTGATAACATAAAGCAGCAACCTTCTCCAGCTGGCACAGATTGTGCATATTTGGTGAGAAAATGTTTTTGTTGTAATTCTACCAAGCATCTTATAAAAGATTGTCCTATGAAAAATCAGCCTGCTGAGAGTTCCAGAAGGTTTGTCCATTGTGGAAAAGCAACAGTTAAGAAACAAGGGAGTACTAGACTGGGGTCTGGTTTGATTTCTAACAGAGACAAACGTTATGCTGATAAGTGGTTACTGGACTCTGGTTGTAGTGAAATCATTGTAAACAATGAGCAGTTATTGTTAACTAAATGTAAACCTAAAATTCAACAGGTTAATTTGGCTGATGGTTCTGTAGCTAAAGTAACCATGCAAGGTGAAGTGTTCATACCTTGTTTGGGAGAAGTGGTTTCTGATGTACTCTGTGTTCCTACACTTGATTTTTCTCTTCTCAGTGTCCCTGTATTAACTAGTATTGGTTATTCTGTTATGTTCCAAGGTTCTGAATGCTATGTTACAAAAGAGGGGGCTGAATGTGCAAGAGGGAGAATGGTTAATCAATTGTATGAAATGCTTCCTAAACAAGATGTGTTAATTGGAAGTTGTGCAGGTAATGTTCCTTTACATGATAAATGCATTCATCATTATCATAGAGTATTAGGTCATCCTGGATGGAAGTGTTTGTCACAAATGGCCAAAGTGTATCCAGAACCGAGATTCAAGAAGTGTTCTAAGTTCCTTGATTGTACTGTGTGTAAACAATCTAAGATAAAATCTGCCCCTGTCGCCAGAAAAAGCAGCAGGATTTCTACAAGACCATTTGCTCTTGTGCATGCTGACTTAGCTGGTCCGTTTCCTCCGAGTGAGGGGGGAGCAAGATTCATGTTTGTTTTAGTGGATGATAAAACACATTTCACATTTTGTTATTTGTTGAAACAGAAGTCTGAAGCATTCTCTCGTTTCAAAGAATTTGTGTCTATGGTTGAAAAAAGACATGGATATCAAGTAGGGAGTTTGCAGACTGACAGAGGGGGTGAATTTATGAGTCTTGAGTTTAAAAATTGGCTACGTAAGAAAGGCATTTTCCACAGATTAACAAATGTGAGCATGTCTGCTGAGAATGAGATTGCTGAGCGCAAGATCGGTGTTTTGAAAGTAATTAAGGATAGTTTATTCCTTGACACATATCAATTGCCAGCCAGATTTTGGGGTGAAGCAATTTTAACAGCGGTATTTCTTACTAATAGACACTGGAATTCAGCTGTGAATGAAGTTCCTTATTTTTTGCTGTATGGTAAACATCCGTGCTTAAAGCATCTGCATACATTTGGAACTTTTGCTTATGTACAAATTCCTAAGTCTCAAAGAAGGAGAAACCAACCAAAAACACAGCGTTTGAGATTTATTGGTTATTCTCAAGAGTCGAAGGGTTATTGGTTTTATCTGGGCCGAAACCTAACTAAGAAATAACTAACATACACATTACAGTAGGTGGCAGTAAAAATCATAACAGAATCACAAGATTCTTTGTTTACATTAGCTTTAGACGAAACATTTGTTATAAATCCTCATCAGATAGCCACTTCGCTTTCTTGCATTTCTTTTTCTTTGGGATGGTTTTAGTTGCTGCCTCCTGTACAATGTTACGAACCTCCATCCATAGTTCTTCAGGCACTCTGTCTACCAAATCTAATCCCCTAAATCTATTCATCACCTTCACTGTGTACTCACAAGGAATATGATTTAAGTCATACCTGAGTGGTCTAGTGGTTTTCCCTACGTTCTTCAATTTAAGCCTAATTTTGCAATAAGAAGCTTGTGATCTGAGCCACAGTCAGCTCCCGGTCTTGTTTTTAATAACTGTATAGAGTTTCTTCATCTTTGGCTACAAAGTACATAATCAATCTGGTTTTGTTATTGACCATCTGGTGATGTCCTTGTGTAGAGTCATCTCTTGTGTTGTTGGAAAAGAGTGTTTGCTATGACCAGTTTGTTCTCTTGACAAAACTCTATTAGCCTTTGCCCTGCTTCATTTTGTACTCCAAGGCCAAATTTGCCTGTTATTCCAATTATTTCTTGACTTCCTACTTTAGCATTCTAGTCCCCTATGATGAAAAGGACATCTTTTTTTGGTGCTAGTTCTAGAAGGCATTGTAGATCTTCATAGAACCAGTCAACTTCAACTTCTTCACTATCAGTGGTTGGGGCATAGAGTTGGATTACTGTGATGTTGAATGGTTTGCCTTGGATTTGCACTGAGATCATTCCCCCATTACTGCCTTTCCCACTGTCGTACTGACTATGAGGGCTACTCTGTTTCTTCTAAGGGTTTCTTGCCTACAGTAGTATAGTGGTCACTTGAATTAAATTCACCCATTCCCGTCCATTTTAATTTGCTGATTCCCAAGATGTCGATGTTCAATCTTGTCATCTCATGTTTGACCACATCCAGCTTGCCTTGATTCATAGATCTCACATTCCAGGTTCCTATGCAATATTGTTCTTTACAGCATCAGACCTTCTTTCCGGTTCCAGATACATCCATGACTGAGCGTCCTTTTGGCTTTGGCTCAGCCACTTCAAACTTTCTGGAGCTACTTGAGATTGCCCTCTGCTCTTCCCCAGCAGCATATTGGACACCTTCCAACCTGAGGGGCTCATCTTCTGGCACCATAACTTTTAGCCTTTTGATATTGTCCATGGAGCTTTCTTGGCAAGGATACTGGAGTGGGTTGCCATTTCCTCCTCCAGTGGACCACGTTTTGTCAGAACTCTCCGCCATGACCTGTCCGTCTTGGGTGGCCCTGCACGGCATAGCTCATGGCTTCATTGAGTTATGCAAGCCCCTTCGCCACGACAAGGCAGTGATCCATGAAAGGGCATTATCCAGTTTACCAGCAGTAAGTTGAAGGTTGACTAAAAGGGAGATGGGCCAGATACATTAGTAGTAGATGCACAGTAGTAGTATTTATTACATTTATACCTTGTTGCAATCCTGCAGGACAGTCAGTAGATTTAGAGGAATACATGAATCATTGAAACACTGAATACAAATACAAAAAACTTTACAGACCAGTTAATTTTTTTTTAAAAAAAAAACCCTAAAACACACTAGAACCACAGAATCCTCTCAAAGCAGGAATCAAGACTCAAACACCCTTTGGAAAGCTCTGTTTTCCACTGCTTCCAGAAGGTAGTCAAAGCTGGTGCTAACTTAAGTTCCAGGGGAAAACCATTCCAGAAGATTGGCACTGTTATGGAAAAGCAACATCTCCCCACTCAGTCCCCCATACCCTCAAAAAGTAGAAACCAACAGCTGTTTTCCCAGCAAGATTAAATATGTTGGGGCGATACTTCCTATGACTCTAGCAACCAGTAACAATTAAAATTTTACACTTACATAGAGTCCCTGATACAAATGCCAGCAATCTCCAAGATACTTATGTACTAGACCTGCTCCCTACATCATACCATATCCAGAGATGATGGAGAAACAAGTTATAAGCTCTATGCTAGATAGCTGACCTCTTTAAGGAACTTAATTCTTCATCAAGAGAACAGAGTCTTGGGCAGACAGTTATGTTCAGGGTCTAAAGCAGCAATGGGAAAACACTAAAGAGGCTGGTAGCAACAATTCAGCCTCTAAACTTTCCAAGGGCTGCAGGAGTCAATCCAGTGATATAATATCACTGGAAGGGACTCATATATTTTAGCCAGGGGGGTTAAATAATAATAATTAACAATAATATTATAATTTATTAAACTTGTATACCACTCGATTCTCAATGATTCTGGGCAGCTCATAACAATCAAACCAAGAAATTACTATAAAATCAAAAGGGTGAGAATATGAATATGATGATTCTGGGAGGCAAATATCTCTCATTCCAACCTTTAAATCCCTTTCCATTCCCTCCCTAAACAGACTGAGCTCATCATCTGGGGAATCCATTTTATTCAAGAAAAAATGTTGCTGAAGTTCAGTTACCATGCCACCAAATTTCAGTGGTGTCACCCTGGGCATTTGAGAAGTTTCATGTGGCCTATGACTTGGTATTTGAGTCCAGCACCTAAAGTTTATTGGAACAAGGTTGGACCTGTCCAGCATTTTAAAATATCTTTTTTTTTTTTGCTTGCTGATTGGGCTTTTTGACACCTGAGTGGATGTATCCTTTCTGAAGTGTTGGATTACTATTACCACAATTTCCATCATCCCTAGCCAGCATGGGACTGATAGGTGAATTATTTCTGTTGTTGAGAGATAACTATCTACTCTGAAAGTTGATGTTCCCTATCTGCATTGAAAAGCTTTCCATAAAATGCCCATTCCAAACTCTTCTGAATTCAAAACCTCATCCTCAACATGGAGAAACTAGCCCTATACAGGTATAACTGAAAGCAGTTCTTGGAGAGCTGAACATTTGAATTTATAGGTGAAATTATTATTATTAGTCACATAGTCAGCCAGATGTTTGGATTGGATTTGGCATTTTTATCCACCTATCCAGTCCTTCCCAAGGACCTGGGATAGGCAGATGCTGTTGTTTGATGGTGTTAAAGGTACTGTCACAGAATATAAGCTGTTCCAAGTAAAGTTGCCTTTTACAATTAACTGATGGTGATTTTGTCGTCGTCGTCATCATCATCATCATTTACCTTACACTGTGCAAAAACATTGTCTGGCTCCACAGTCCCCAAGATCTGATGCTCTAGAGTGTTAATGAATTGAAAGTTCTCTGGAAATCCATCACAAGCTTCCCAACTAAAAATGAAAACCAGAAGTATTTTTTTTTTAGATTTGCATTAATATATAATCTCTATTATTAGTCGTAATTGTAGAAGTAGTAGTGGTTGTTGTTGTTGTTGTTGTTATTATTATTACTATTTCCCTTCCAATAGCATTTGGAAGAATACTGGATTCAAATGTACCTCATACAATCAAAATGCCCTGTTAGTCATGCAGATTTTTCTTCCCTGATTTCCCTGCTCTGATCTTTAGTATATCAATCCAGAAAACTTAAATAAACAGAAATTGATGTACCTGTCATATCTAGGCAGCAAATCAACACTGGGATCCAGACGTGTTTTATAAATAACTGTAATGCCATTCTTTTTTGTTGCTGTCACTTTGTCAAAAGTCAAACTCAGAACAGGATTTAAGGGAGACCTGAAAAATGGAAACATCATACAAAATGACCATTTATGGAGAGGAAATCAAACAGTTGCAAAACCAGCAATTATAGATATTTAAAGGAGTGAATGTCAGAACTGAAGCTAAGAATGAATTCAGAACAAGGTATTCAAATCTATTCAGCTTTTGATTTGATGGGAAGAACTAGTAATCTAGCAGATAGCATCTTGTTACTGTTCAGGTGCTTTCACCTTTGAAATTAATTCTCACCACAGCAAGCTTGTCATCTTTATTAACCTATAGGTTATGGACAGCAAGGAAATTGAATTATTCCTGAAATACTGGCTCATCTCCAAGCAGAAATAGCTGATGGGGGGGGGGGGACTATAACCACCTTCCAGGTAGTCATCTGCAAAAGAACAAATCCAGTTGCAAATTAATAAAGGTTATGTTGACACTGATGATTTTCTTATACTGTAACTGATAAAGCTAGTGGGAATATATCATGTGGATGATGCAAATGATAGCAGTTGGAAGTATCAAAGCAGATCCAACATAATTCTGACGTACATGTTTCTTCAAATATGCTAAACTATATGGTAAGTTTATTATCTTTTAGAATACAAATAACACTATGGATAATCAATAATTGTGAAACAATGTTAAGAAATCATGTTCAATTTGCAATGGCCATCCATAGAACATTTTTGATAAAAGGGCTTATCTGTCCTTCTTTCTCAGAGATAGTGTTGTTTTGAAAGCAATTGACCACAGCCTAAATACTGGCAAAACTGAACTCTCTTACTGAGCATTCAAGTCTGTTGGAGATGCTACCCAACATCTATAGCAACTAAACAAGCTCTGAGAAAGGGTTAAATTCTTTGTTAAGATTTATCTCCATGTCCTGAGAAAATATAGAATTTGCACACATAGGAACTATTAATAGATTATAGAATAGTAGAAGCAGTGTTAGTAGTGATAAACAAAATATTCAGTTAAATTTTGTTTAATAATGATCAAATAGTAAAAATAATTTCTTAGAACAGCAGTTAAAAAAAAACAAACCTGAAAACATAGCTGCTTATGAAAAAGAGATTCCAAAATCAGCTCCTCCCCAAACAAGCTAAACAGCCAGCGAAACCAGTTCCTTCTTCTTCACTGAAAATGCATATACAAAATCCTCTGCACCCAACTTCCCTCATGCATAAAGAGGAAGAGGCTGTAGCACTCAACTGACTTAAGAATGGGGGATGAACTCAACTAGTTGAATAATGAAACATACAGTACTTTAAAAAAAAAGATTTTTTAAAAAAATTAAGACAACCCCCCCCCAAAATATAAAAGCATACACAAAAAGAGTATAAATATACGTGCAATCCTAAAGAACTACAAAATTTTAAACATTCATATTCAATGTTTCTATCCCAAAGAAAATTTGTATAGATTAAAGCAATCTATTAGGAATTACTTTGTTGATTAAACTAAAAGAAATAAATATTAAGACAAATAAAGATTTTGCAAGACCTTTTGCTGCTGTTACTTTTCTACCAACACTGTTGCCCATACTTTAAAACCCATTAATTTAAAGAAAGATGTAATTTAGTTTTCCAATGTTTTGTTATACTAAATCTGCAGATGAGAAAAATGGAATGTATTTCTTATACTATTGTACTATTGTGCTATTATATGATCTTAGAACAAATGGATACTAAATCTATACTAGCATTCATTATTAAAACCTATTGTGTAACTTTTTTCAATATCCTCAAAAACTTTTAAAGTTATTATTTAAATGGACAGTCTTAACTATTGTGGACAGCCACGGAGATTACTTTGGAGAAACTATGACATAGTTACAAAAAACATATTTTAAGCCTGGGAAACAAAGCATTAAAAAGAAACACACTAATTCCACCTTAACTCCCTGGGCTATAAGAGAGAGAGAGAGAAGGGAAAACATAGTCAGGCTTTCAGGTTTCTGTTACTTTAGCCTAGTTATCAATAAAGTAGAATTCCAGCATTCTTGTGGAGTCTGTTTCCTGACTGGGTCTCATTGAAGGGCTGACAACCATAGCCCAGGTTTTTCTAGTAGTCTCTCATCCAAATATTAATTCAGTACAACCCCTGCTTAGCTTTTTGGGATTATCCATTATCCATTATCAGCTAGCTTCTGGCACTTGATGAGAGACAAGAAATGGCAATATATATATATGTATCAATTGATTACAACCAACAAAATTTAGAAATATTTTGATTAATATAACACATTTTTAAGGTGTGTCCATCTGTGAGTGATTTTCATATTCAACCACTGATATCTTGTTGAAATTCAGTGCTCTTTTCTATATATTAAGGTTATTTTAAAAGAGTCTGTTGATATATAGAAAAGTATAAAAATTTTGTATGACACTGCAGACATTCCTCTGAATGTAAATGGTATAAGCATGCAACATTCTTCAAATACTGCTATTGCCTTTCATTGGTAACATCTCATGAGCTTAAGAAGCAATAATTGTATACGACTCATTTGAAACTAAGTTATAATCACTACCAATTTTTCTGTAAGATGGATTCATAAATCCATATTTAAAACTTATCTGAGAAATTTGGAAACCATGCAAACAAGTTCTGGCCCCTGATCTTTCTCCTCTTCTCTCATTATAAGTATGAACAATTCAAAGGAGGGGAAGATAGGGGATTTCACAGAATTAGAGGCTTGCTTATTGATGGGGAAACTATTTTTGCTGACTATGTTCTCCATAATTTGTTGAGATCTAATGTTGGAGAAAAGTATATGGTGGGGGGTGGGGTGGGGGGGACACAGGAGAGAAAGATTACTGGAGGGGTAAGTAACTAGGCCATTTCTATTATGTTTAGACTTGAGGTAACAAGCAAGTTTAAGTAGTGTCATATGTAGCAAGCTGGGGATATTGGAAGACTGGGGAGGAGGGGGTTGGTTTATGCTGCATAATTAGTTTATGAATCTGCATTGCAATATATACTTTTGCCAAATAATTCCTTTCATTTTTATGGTTATTAAAGGGAGGAACTTTGCATTAGTAGTTTGGGTGCATTTGCATTCATAATACAAAACTTCTACACCCCATGCATCCATATGTTCTACAATAGAAAGTAGTCTCTACCCACAGATGATGCCAGTGCTTATATCAGTGCATACCTGTTAATAGCAAAAAATGGATGGATCGATATACCTTCTGGCTATGCTCTCACCAATTCTAATCAACAGCCAGGAGGGCAAAATCCTGACCAGGACAATAACATTCTGATTACATAGAAACCCTAAACATTTGCAATTATGTCTAAAAGGAATCCAATATAATGCTCCCATTACCTGAGGCTGCTTATGCTGATGGAATAGGAAGGTAAATTCCCCTTCTCCTACAATCACTACATACCCTCAAAACCTTATCTGGAAAGCCTCCTAACTCTCAGCAGATTTTAAGGCAATCCAGCATGGTGCAAAAGAGAAAGCCATTTTTGAAAATGGATTTACTTCCACCTAAATCCTGTTTGAAGACTTATAGTATGTTGCCAATCAACCAGAATTTACCTGATAAATGGGAGAGAATTACAGAACAGGGTTTCTGAATAAATGAAAGTTCAGGTGTAAATATGAGTACAAAACACACATACATGTTACCCTTCTACAATTTCTGTTATGCAGGAAGAATGTATAACAATGACTATTCATTTGAAAGTACAGGGTTCTGCTTCATCAGAAACCAAATTCACAGAGATAAAGTTGCAGCCCTCACACAAAGAAACAAACAAAATTACTCTGACATTCAGGATCTTGCCATCCTTCTACTCTGTTTTTGTTACACATTTTACATTTCTAACAAACCAGATGTCAATACCTAAGCCTACTGCTTTTCTCTTTAGGGATTATCCTGTAACCCTCACATTCAAACCCCCCCCCCCCCAAATGCAAATTGTCCTCAGAATACCTGACAGTCAGTGCCAGTGGAATCTTTTCTCATCTTTCCTTTGGTTTTGTTACTGTCAGCTAGGAATACTTCTAAGCAAAACTTTGGTTTCCATGTGCCTACAATCCCTATTTTTTTTTAGTCTTCTTTAATTTATCTCCCTTGTTGAAAGGGAGTTGGAGGTGGAGTTGACTGCTTTACTTTAAACCTTTTCTTCAATCAATTTTTTAAAAATTATGAGTATTTTAAAAAGTAAAATATATTAAATATAACAAAACATTAGTACTTCTTAGGTACAGATAGTGTACCTGTACAATGTAAAGAAACACATTGCCTGCTGCTGCTCTCAAATATTTGAGCACAGTGAAATAATGGCAGCAATTTGACATCCCAACTCTTACCAAAATGAAATAAATGATGCTTTTAATTGTACAATTATTCTGCCTCATTCACAGATTTTACAAATGATCCAGATGTCAATCTTCCACTTTAAATCTGCTGGTTTTCCCCCAATACTTCCATCTTTCTTACCATAGAAGAAAATCTATTAAGAAGGGAAAAATAGAATAGCTGCACAATGTACTTTGATTGGTAGCACTAGGAGCCCTCTGTCTGGAAGCAACCAATGACCCAGGAATTTGTGGGAAAAAAGACTTCATGACTGGATAGGGATAATAGGGATGCTGTTTCAATAAAACCAGACTCTTCAGAAGAACGATTTTGAAATGCTTTCTCTAGAGTATTATAAAAGACTTTTTCTTCACAAGGTTCACATTTTCATGCAATGTGTATTCCACCATCAGAGTAAGTCCCAAGCCATTCACATGCTGGTAAGGATGAGAAAAGGAAAAGACAGACATATTGGAAGTGTGTCACAGGCTGACAATAAATGGAAATATGAAGTGCAAGCTGTTGTGCCCATAAATTAGGGCAAATGGCATTTATGATGTTTTTCTTATCAAATTACAAATTGTGCTCCACGTACTATAAAAAAAATACATGTTTTTCAGTAATGAAAATAGTTTATTACCACTGATCATAAAAAACTCCCACAGATGCTTTTATTATTTCTTATTGATTCTTTCAAAACTTATTTTTCTTTTCTTTCCATTTCCACTTCCATTTGAATATAGCTTAAATGCCTTTCTATTAGTCTGAATGCTTCCTGCATTGGTCAGCACTTTTCTCTTTTTAGAGACTACATTTTTTTTCTCTTGTGCCTGTGTAATTAATTATTAATAGAGCAGCAATCATAGTTAAATATTGTATTTGAGGTCAAATTATGAAGCTGCTTCAGGGAAGTGCTTTCAAGTTCGCTTGAGTGAATAAAGTCCAATACATGCTATCATTTAAACTGCAGGCATTGCCATTCAGAAGATTACTTGCCTGGAAACAATACAGTGGTACCTCGGTTCACGAACTTAATTCGTTCTGTGACTCTGGTCGCGAACCGAATTGGTCGTGAACCGAATCAAATTTTCCCATAAGGTTCAATGTAAATACAGTTAATCCGTTCTGACCCCTACGAATTTGGTCGCCAACCGATTTTTGATCGTGTCCTGAATCAAATTTCCCTATAAGGTTCAGTGTAACTACGGTTAATCCATTCTGAACCATACGTTGTTTTTTTTTAAAACTGCAAAAATATGACACAAAGCACAGTACAAAGAGAGAGAAAGCTAAACTTGCTCGACGCTACTTCTGGCGTGGAGGACAGGAAGGCGGGTGGGGAGGCGGTTACTGCTTGGAGGGAGAGTCCCCCTCCCTACAGGAAGCCGCGACCACGTGTCACGGGAGGGAAAATGGCCACGGATCCTGTTTGTCACCTGATGCGGAGTTCGCGAACGGAGGCAAAATTTTGCGACCGGAGCTGTTCGTGAACCGAATTGTTCGTGAACAGAAGCGTTCGTGAACTGAGGTACCACTGTATTGCTGAATAGGTGCACTATTCTTTAAAAGAAATAAATAACCCCCATGAAAGAACAATATCTATGTCAACACAAAGATGATGTATATAACTACATATATACAGCTTTTAAACTGAAAACTTATTAGAAATGAAGAAACCAGCACTTTTGAAACACAGTCAGCATTTCATATTGAATTTCTCAAATGCTAATTTCTTCTATGGGTGGCCATTTCAAGAAAACTACAAAAGGAGATCAATGTTAACAATTAAAATCTATATACTGCAAATCAGAAACTTTTCATTTTCATTTATTTAACCAATTTTTTTTTACTCTGGCAACTCCAGTGGCCCAGACTCCATTTCCATTTCTCTTTCATCTTCATGATTCTAACTATATAATTAAGTTTGAGAATTAATGGCAGTTTCTTGTTTAGCATAGTCCTTTTCAAAATAATTATGTAAGATACATTCTGTGAGAACTACTCTCATTTTATGAGCAATCACACTCAAGGTATGCAGGAAGAATCTAATCATAACATTATTCTTGTTCCATAACAAGATCACCATAAAAAGAAAATCAAGCATGCTTTCTGCAGAAGATAAATACTAAACCTTTTCTTCAGATATTACAAAGAGATAGGTTTATTTATAAAATTATTACATTTAAGGTATTTAGTTATTAGGCTTTCTATCTGAAATAAAGATGAAACAGAAAGTACACTTGTAGAATATTTATGTACCTACTATTAGATATTTAACACATCTTATTTTATAATGTTATGTATATTATAGAATTACATTTTCATCTTAGCCATAAATATAATCCTCTAGCACTTGAGTACTAAATTGTATTCCATTACCTGTCCTTACCTAGGCTTACTGAACATAGTGGGACTTAAAATTGAATAAAAAGGTAGAGAATTGCACATTGATTATTCTTTTAAAAAATTGAAAGAAAACAGTTATATTAGGCAGTATAACATTTCTATAAGTGCTTATAAAATTGTTTTTATTTACAAATATGTAAAAAAACAATTCTAGAAAATGAAGCTTTAATTAAAACATACAGATGTGCTTTTATATTAAATGGCAAAACACATGGGAATCTATATATAAATTGATTATATAATTTTACATAAATATAAAGTAATAATTATGACTATCATATAAGAACTGTAAAATGTTCCATATTTACAGGGGAAAAAGTACCTTATGAATACACTTATAACACTAACATAAACAAGAAAGTTCCACTGATATCTATGCAGACTTTACTCAATAATTTATCTTGATCAAACAAGGCTGACACAGAAGTAACTCTGAAATGCATTTATCATTATTTCAGGAAATAGTAAGGATTCCATGAAAAAAAAAACGTACCCACATTTCTTGAAATACTATAAATAAATTAACTATTACACAGCCTAGCTCTCTTCTATTTTTAACTTTAGTTGGCCAGACTTTACAAGTTTTACCAATTTATTTTTCTTTCTTCCCTCACTGGTGCTTAAAAGGTTAAGACTTTATTTTTGAAAACATAGAGCGATAACAGGGAATTGTGTTGTCTACAGCTTCATAAATCTTGCTTAAGATCCTTTTCAATTACCATCCATTTCTCCTTTAAAAAGGGACCAAAGAGAAAAAAATAGAGGAGTGGAAACGGGTCAGGGCAGCCTGTGACAATGACAGTGTGATGGGCTTGGACCCCTGTGGTGTTTCCATCTGCTATCATTAAGGTGACTATTCAGACATGAAAAAATCCCTCTTGCTGTGCTGACAGGCAGACATCAAGAACGATGACAAGGCATTAAGATAGTAAGTCAGAGACAGAGATGTCATATTCCTCAAACAATACTGCCTCAAACAAGACCTCTGAAATTTCACTGGAATTTACAATAAAAATAAAAGGATTTTTTTCTTGGAACTTATTCAACTTCCTTTTATAGCAATTTGATCACACAAAAATTGCTGACAGTCATAGTGCTAAATTCTATGCTCCTACCTGTAATCTTCGCCATAAGAAACCCAAATTTTTTGCTCATTCTGCAGTAAAAGGGGATTTTTAATTTCTTGCCCAGTCTCATCAAAAAGATGCGTAGGAAAATTACTGAGGCCTGATGGTTTGAAATCTGCTGAAAGCTGGAGCCTTTGATGAATCATGTGCTGTACCTGGCAGTGGAAGATAAAACATAAAATGAACACATCTGTATTAAATTGTTTGTATTCCATAACCAGCAATGTCCAAAGATAATTAAATTCCTATAGAATGTTAAAAGAAGTGTGAAATCCCTGCAATGTTTATCTCAGTGTAAAGTAACAAAATGAGCACAGGCTTTTAACCAGCAGGGGGTGCAACAGGATTATGGTTGAGCTCTGACCTCTTTGGCACACAGACTGAAAGCAGATGTGACAGTTCTACAGAACAGTTAGTGTCTACTAACAGTAACAGCTCTAGATAAAGGTTATGTTTTCCCAGTCCACATTTGAGCTACATTTTGTTAGTGTTTTTACTGAGCTTGTTGAGGTTTGACAAGGACTGTGCTTCTCCTGCACTCTCTTGCCAGGCATTAGATGATCAACGCATGAACAAGAATAATGCAAGACTCATTTAACAATTTCAGGACTCTTAAGAAGATATTACTGAGACATGACAGAAACTATTCAAATCTTGTACTGTACCGCCGAAGAAAAGAGGACTAAGCAAGATAATTCAAAATGAATATCAAAACATAATGGTTTATTTATGATACAGTTTACAGCTCTAATTTCAGTTGGTACAGCTTTTAAAAATTTCATTTCCTTCTTAAAGAATTTTTGATAAAGATCTATCATGTTACTACAGTGCCTATACTGTGGTCAATTTGCCATTTCATGGCACTGCAATAATAGCGCTAAACAGAGTCACTTTGTTCCACTCACTCCTATTTGTCACTCTTCTCTACTTACAGAAAGCTCTAACAGATTAGTTCATTCCCCCTACTCCTTTGCCACTTTCTGTAACTGAGCATATCACAAAGGCCTCATATCCATGACCTTATTGTGACAGTATTTATAATAGAGATGGTACCCCAGTATTACAGGAACATAAACGTGACAAAGCAATACAGTAATATTACCTGTAGTTCTAAGCACATTAATGCAAAATAAAATCTTTCAGTAATCAGAGAAGTCCATAGTAGTTAGGGAAATGTGATATACAAAGCAAATTAGTGATATTACTCTCCATTAGTATATTCTGGAAGTTTATTGAGTAATTCTGGGTGAGGCATTATCTTTTAGTCTAATATATCTCATAGAGTTGAAGGAATTGGAGATCCATGAATTAATTTTAAAAATTCTGTCTGTTGTATTATGTGTTCTGTGGATTTTTCTGTGAAGTTTTAAAAATAAACTGTGTCAGCATACAGAGGCTCATACATATCTACCTAGATTACATAGGTGTTCATTTGAATAGTGCAAGAGCAAGAAACCCAAATCACCTTGCTTTCATCCTTTGACACATAAAGAATTATATAACCCCAGTGTAAGTTGTGTTTTTTTAATGTAAGAACCACTTTTATATCTAATTTTCAGATTCTTTTGGGGAGAGGGTGGTATTTTGATTTGGCATAAAGAAATCCTAGCGAGACTTCATCTGATATTGGTATTCATTCCACTACTGAATTGGGTGAGAGCATAACACCCTAATTTACTCCTAGTGAAATCCATAGTGGATAAAACATTGGGTTGGGAAGAAAACAACCACATAGGTTCCCTAGATTCTCTTGAAGGAAGAACATACTGTATTTCAAACATAATAAATAAAATAAATACATTAATCACTATCTAGTACTATTTCATTCCTTGGGGGCATGTTGGGTATCATTATCTATGGTTATATTTTTATCTAAACTATACAAGCAGTTTTTGTTGGCGTAATTATAATTCTCCTGCTTTACACTTCGAGAAGCATATCAATAAAGGAAAATTTGGCTATGTAGTGGCAGATAATCAATCCAGATTATCAGGATTCCTTGATTGTAATATCATTCTAGACACCAACACTTTAAATAATCCCAGGCAATCCCATATCTTTGGACTGTCTGTCTCCATCTGCTATTTAGCTAAGTATTTATTTACATCAATTTGTGTAAATTCTAACAAGTTTAGGTGACTTATCATATAAAAAACTAAAGTCAATTAAAACCATTAAGTACTGTTAATAAAAACAACAACCAACCTACTGCTACCATTAAGAACATCTTACCCAATGTATCCTAAAGAGGTCTGTCTTCACCATTTTCTAAAAGACATAAAGGGGTATATCTGATACCCCTCAGGATAATGAATGTGAAATACTTTGAAAACCTGAACTGTGCACATCAATCAGAGACTTCATTTATTATGGGATCCAGTAACAATACTTGCTGATTGCTCATTGGAAGGATTGATAATGAAGCTCAAGCTCAGATACTTTGGTCACCTAATGCGAAGAGAGGACTCTTTGGAAAAGACCCTGATGCTGGGAAAGATGGAAGGCAAAAGGAGAAGAGGACGGCAGAGGATGAGATGGCTAGATAGCATCACTGAAGCAATGAGCATGAAATTGAGCAAACTCAGGGAGGCAGTGAAAGATAGGAAGGCCTGGTGCAATATGGTTCATGGGGTCACGAAGAGTCGGACATGACTTAACGACTAAACAACAACAAACAATACTTGCAAATGAAATAGATTCCATCAGTGAAACAAGGAAGAGTTAATCTTCCATCAGCTGTAGCTCCATGTATTCCACTAAGTTTGCTTTGAGGGGAGTACAGGTGAAGGAATAGGAACAGAGAAAAATCCTATAGTACAAGCAGATCCAGTTGCAAAAACTGGTTATTACTCACACAAAAACAAAATCAGAAACAACCTGTGATCTTCCCAACAAGCATGTGAGATAAATTGACTGTCTTTAGGTCACCCAGTAGATGTTATGGAGAAGCAGTAGTTTGAATTTAGTGCTTGCATACAGGTGAAACTCGAAAAATTAGAATATCGTGCAAATGTTCATTTATGTCAGTATGGCAACTCAAAAGGTGAAACCAATATATGAGATAGACGCATTACATGCAAAGCGAGATATGTCAAGCCTTACTTTGGTATAATTGTGATGATTATGGCGTACAGCTTATGAAAACCCCAAATTCACAATCTCAGAAAATTAGAATAGTGTGAAAAGGCTCAATATTCTAGGCTCAAAGTGTCCCACTCTAATCAGCTAATGAATCCATTGTTGTTGTTGTTCAGTCGTTAAGTCGTGTCCGACTTTTCGTGACCCCATGAACCATATTGCGCCAGGCCTTCCTGTCCTTCACTGCCTCCCTGAGTTTGCTCAGTTTCATGCTCATTGCCTCAGTGATGCTATCTAACCACCTACAAAGGGTTCCTGAGCCTTTAAATGGTCTCTCAGGCTGGTTCAGTAGGAATCACAAGCATGGGAAAGACTGCTGACCTGACAGTTGTGCAGAAAACCATCATTGACACCCTCCATAAGGAGGGAAAGCCCCAAAAGGTAATTGCAAAAGAAGCTGGATGTTCCCAAAGTGCTGTATCAAAGCACATCAATAGAAGGTTATGTGGAAGGGAAAAGTGTGGTAGAAAAAGGTGCACAAGCAGCAGGGATGACCGCAGCCTGGAGAGGATTGTCAGGAAAAGGCCATTCAAAAGTGTTGGGGACTTTCACAAGGAGTGGACTGAGGCTGGGGTTAGTGCATCAAGAGCCACCACACACAGACGGATCCTGGACGTGGGCTTCAAATGTCGTATTCCTCTTGTCAAGCTGTTCCTGAACAACAAACAACGTCAGAAGCGTCTTACCTGGGCTACAGAAAAAAAGAACTGGTCTGTTGCCCAGTGGTCCAAAGTCCTCTTTTCTGATGAGAGCAACTTTTGCATCTCATTTGGGAACCAAGGACCCAGAGTCTGGAGGAAGAATGGAGAGGCACACAATGCACGATGCTTGAAGTCCAGTGTGAAGTTTCCACAGTCTGTATTGATTTGGGGAGCCATGTCATCTGCTGGTGTTGGTCCACTGTGCTTCATTAAGTCCAGGGTCAACGCAGCCGTCTACCAGGAGATTTTGGAGCACTTCATGCTTCCTTCCGCAGACGAGCTTTATGGGGATGCTGACTTCATTTTCCAGCAGGACTTGGCACCTGCCCACACTGCCAAAAGTACCAAAACCTGGTTCAATTACCATGGGATTACTGTGCTTGGTTGGCCAGCAAACTCGCCTGACCTGAACCCCATAGAGAATCTATGGGGCTTTGCCAAGAGAAAGATGAGGGACATGAGACCGAACAATGCAGCGGAGCTGAAGGCCGCTATTGAAGCATCCTGGTCTTCCATAACACCTCAGCAGTGCCACAGGCTGATAGCATCCATGCCACGCCGCATTGCGGCAGTCATTGCTGCAAAAGGGGCCCAAACCAAGTACTGAGTACATATGCACGCTTATACTTTGCAGAGGTCCGATATTGTTCTATTTCCAATCCTTGTGTTATTGATGTCATGTAATATTCTAATTTTCTGAGATTGTGAATTTGGGGTTTTCATAAGCTGTACGCCATAATCATCACAATTATACCAAAGTAAGGCTTGACATATCTCGCTTTGCATGTAATGCGTCTATCTCATATATTGGTTTCACCTTTTGAGTTGCCATACTGACATAAATGAACATTTGCACTATATTCTAATTTTTTGAGCTTCACCTGTATATAAATTAAACTCTAGTGTTCTATTATAAAATAAAAAAACTGAAACTATTTATTTATAATAGATAAGTAGTGCATGAACAGGATTGAGCTATCACTGTAATGAGGAAATTCCTTCAAATCAATGAACCTTCTACAGAGGAAGAGGAAGACCACAAAAATGGTAGACATGGGAATGGAAATGTGGACATTTAGAGATCATACACTACAGACTACAGAAGTAGATGACATTTCCTAAACCTAGTATTGTTCTTTCTAACTATGTCATGATTTATTCAGATAGCTATTTAAAAATGTATACGCTATTCTGTCCAACGTTGTGGCTTTATGTAGTTTCCAAACAAAAGCACCTAAAATTCAATCTAACAATTAAAATTCCAGTAGCATAAAAATTCTAAACAAAAAGAACTTGGCAAAAAGATATGTTTTAAGTCTTGTTTAGATTACAGCCAAGAGAAGGACAGCTTCAACTCCTGCAACAAAGTGTTTCACTGTATTGTCTTCAAAGGATACTCAGTAAAGAGAGCAATAATCCATTCCTGAGATTTGATACTTGTCTCTTTCTCCAAATAGGGCTGCAACAGTCCATAAGCCACCCCCCCCCCCCACCATCATAGATGTTAACTGGCTATTCCGCATTAATATAGAATCCAGGAGGAACCTTAAGCTATGAAACAGATCCTTATAGAGAAGGGTGACCCTATCCAGAACTCTTGTTCCAAAGTCCAGCCCACAAAATAAATGACAATTCCATTTTGCCCAAATTCAGTTTCATAATGTTCTCCCACATCTGATTCTTTACAGTTCAGAGAAATTCAAAAGGAGAAGTATAGCTGAGAGCCTTCAACATACAGATAGCAAATTATTTCTGAGCCTGTGGATGATCTTTTCAGTAGCCTCATGCAGGTGTTAAATAATATGGACAATAAAATGGAATCTTGAAAAATCCCTAGGACCATTTCCAAAGGCCAAGCAGAGTCTCCTTCTACAGTGTTACCTTCTCATAACACAGAGAAAAAGGACAAATACAGTTGCAAGAAAAAGTATGTGAACCTTTTGGAATTTCATGGCGTTCTGCATTAATTTGTCATAAAATGTGATCTGACCATCATCTAAGTCAAGAGCATTGACAAATATAATGTGCCTAAAATAATAACACAAAAACAATTCTGATCCTTCATGTCTTTATTGAACACACTCATTTAACATTCAAAATGCTAATGGAAAAAGTAAGTGAACCCTTGGAATCAATAACTGGTTGACCCCCCCCCCCCCCCCCCCTTGGCAGCAATAACCTCAACCAGGCGCTTCCTGTAGCTGTGGATCAGACCTGCACATCATTCAGGAGGGATTTTAGCCTATTCTTCCTGGCAGAACTGCTTTAGCTCTGTCATATTCTTTGGACGTCTCATGTGCATGGCTCTCTTCAAGTCATTCCATAGCATCTCTATTGGGCTGAGGTCTGGGCTCTGACTTGGCCACTCCAAAAGGTGGATTTTGTTTTTCTGAAGCCATTCTGTTGTGGACTTGCTCTGGTGTTTTAGGTCATTGTCCTGTTGTATCACCCAACTTCTACAGAGTTTCAGCTGACGTACAGACATTCTCACATTATCCTGAAGAATTTTTTGATACATTTGGGAATTCGTCTTCCCCTCAATGACTGCAAGCTGGCCAGGCCCTGATGCAGCAAAGCAGGCCCAAATCATGATGTTTCCTCCACCATACTTTACGGTTGGGATGATGTTTTCATGATGATATGCAGTGCCCTTTTTAAGCCAGATGTAGTGCTACGTGTTCTTTCCAAATAGTTCAATCTTTGTTTCATCAGTCCACAAAACATTTTGCCAATACCACTGTGGAGTGTCAATGTGCTCTTTCGCAAACTTCAGGCGTGCAGCAACGTTCTTTGTAGTAAGCAGCGGCTTCCTTTGTGGTGTCCTGCCATAGACACCCTGCTTGTTCAATGTTTTACGTACTGTAGACTCATGAACACAGATGTTAGCCAGGTCCAATGATGCCTTCAAATCTTTGGCTGTCACTTGGGGTTGTTTCTTTACCTCATTGATGAGTCTTCGTTGTGCTCTTGGGGTCATTTTGACTTCTTGGTAGAGTAGCCACAGTCCCAAAGTGTCTCCATTTGTAGATCGTTTGCCTAACGGTAGACTGGTGAATTTCTAAGGTCTTTGAAATCACTTTGTAATCCTTTCCAGCTTTATGTAAATCAACAATTCTTGACTGTAGATCCTCTGAAAGCTCTTTTTGGCAAGGCATGGCTCACATAAGTGTATTCTTCTTGTGCGGAGCAAACTCAAAACGTTTGAGTGGTTTTTATCAGTCAACGTAGCTCTAGTCCACACCTCCAAGGCTTAACAAGACTCCAGGTATGCTAACACCTGACTCCAATTAGCTTTTTTGAGATCAACTCAAGGGTTCACATCCTTTTTCCACTAGCACTATGAGGTTTTTATGGTTGTTCTCAATAAAGACATGAAGGATCAGAATTGTTTTTGTGTTAATATTTTAGGCACATTATATTTGTCAATACTCTTGACTTAGATGGCAGTCAGATCACATTTTATGACAAATTAATGCAGAATACCATGAAATTCCAAAAGGTTCACATACTTTTTCTTGCAACTATACATCACAATCCAGCAAATTCAGGAACCTCCGAAGTATATGTAGCCATTGTGATATCCATGTCTGTATTTTGGTACAGATCAACTATCAACATTATCATTGCCATTTCTTCACCAAATCTAGTCTAAATCCAGACTGGAAAGAGTTCATGGAATTGGACTATCATTGTCTCTATCAGTTTGGTTAAGTACAGAATATTGCACACCAGCAACATATGTGTGTCCAAAGACAGTTTTATAAACAAGGGTCTTATCATCATCTCTGCGGTAGCAATGAACTGCACTTGCCAAAGAGAAGTGTGAATAATTTTGGAAATCATTGTCAAAACAGTCCTTGGAAGCATTAAAAGCCAAGCAGGTAAGGAATCTATTAGGCAAGATGTGATATGAACAAAAAGAAGAAGTTGATACACTTCTTTACGAGATAGGAAGTGAAACTGACCCGGACAGATGTTATTAGATGGTAGGCTGGATACCTCAGAGATGGCATTGCCCCAAATGGCCTTAAGCCCAACACAAATTCAAATGATTTTATCCATGAAGAACTGCACAAGCTGCTCACAATGGAGGTGAGATGTTAGTAGTATACTATGTATAATTCAATTAATATCAGTTATTCAATTAATATAGATGAGCTGGTATAACTGAACACAGAGAAAATAAGAATTTAAGCTATATAAGATACTGATATAGAGAATACCTATAAGAATAAAGATATAGTTGGAAACTATAACATAACATAACATATAACATAAATGATCTATTAAAATTGCTTATAGTTAGAAATAGATATCTTACCTTCTCCAGTATAATACCAGGTTGACCTCCATAATTGTTTTCCATTTCTTTTCTGCTGATATAAACAAGAGTCTCTCCAGTGTCTTTGCCATTTTCATATACCTTTACAGAGAAACAGTTTTCATATAAATATATATACTCAATATCTAAAAATTACGGCTTATATCATTATGAATTATCATGAAAAATCATTAGTCATCAGCAGTCTTTCATTGATTTCATTAGCCATATGATCACACGAAATGCTTATCATACCTATACAGACTACTTTTAAAATCATGCTGTATACCTACTAGCTAATAGCAAATTTGTATTTCTTTTTCCCCCAGAGGAGCTGCTGCTGCTGCTGCTGCTACTATTGTTGTTGTTATTATTATTTCCAATATTAGTAGGATAAAGAATTGTTTATCCTATATTCTGGAACCATAGATCTGAGATTACTAACATTGTCACTAATTAGTGAAGTGTGAGTAATTTTAACTATATTAGTAATTATTTTATTAAATTTACTCTTAAGAAAAAACAGCATTTATTTTTTGTTGTATTTGTTTAAATATATGTAAGCCACCTTTTGGGGACAAGTCCATACATGTAGTATACATTCATATAATTATTGATTAAACATTGACAAAGTATTTTTACCTTAATACTGACATGTACAATACAGCAATGTTTTGTTGTCTCACTGCATGGAGGCTCTCTTATACATTACTTTCTTCATATTTCAGCTCCGTGAAGGAACTAACTCCAAATACTCTTTCCCTGTTATTTCTTTTATACATCAACTGGATACTTGTGTAGTACATGCATTTGTCCCTTGCTGCCACTGAATTGGCCAGCATGCTCATTCTAACATATCTCCACTATTTTCCTAAGTACCAGAGAAGGATGGGCAAACCGTAGAATAGTGGAATCAGCTGAAATGGGTAATAGGGTCAGTTGGGCTATCTTCACTCTTGCAGAAATAGTATGAGGTTGTTCTTGATACTGCAGCATCTTAATAGTGTTAAAAGCAGCAGATGCCATTTTAGAACAACCATAATAGGGCTGGGCTGCAAAAATCTGGAAAGCTACTACATGGCAGCAAAGGATTAGAGTGTTGTAGTTTTGTATCCCTTGTATAGCAACCCTAACACATACAAAGGAGAAGATATTAAAATGATGTCACCAATTTACCTCTGCTGAATGACAAAATGTACACATCTCAATGGGGATGAATTTTGAATATGACCAAAAGCTCTTCTGACATCATGTTAAGCCAATTTAGTACAAAGAAGTAGTGCACTGCTCTTTGATATGATTGTTTCTACTGCCCTTTTCTGAACCTTCAGTATTTTAATTTCTCTGAAACTTGCTTAAAATGTAGTGCCCAAAACTGACACAGCATTCTAGGTAATAGGAGTTTGGCCTCTTCTGTGCAGGACTCAGTTGTGTCAGATTTGTGGCTTGCTGGCAATACTTTATATTACTAAAGTTATAAATTTGCTAGAAGCAGGATAGAATAATGAGATATAATGCTGCAGAGATAGGCCACAGAGAATGAAGCTGTTACAGAGACAGAACCACTCATAATATTGCCATCCCCCTATATATATATATGTTTGGACCAGTGCCATGCCTGTCAGTATTACTTTAATACCCATTCACTTACTGCTGAACCCTAAGGGACTTAAACTCACCCAAATCATACAGAATTTGTCCCAGCCAGTATTCAGAGCCCTGAAAGCCGAATTATAGCCCCAACTGTGTTAGTACAAAACTATAATATTCCATTAGCACAAGAAAAACAAAATTAGGGCTTGTAGATGGCCATATTAATGACTGATGAACAAATGAATGAAGACCATAGTAATGCCAGTCTTGTCATGTCCAAAACAGCTCTGTTAGACATTGAGATTAATGAGGTTATTAAATTCATCTGCTTAGCTACTCATAAAACCACACTCAACCTCCCTTCAGTATGGAAGTGAAAAATTCCTTTCTTTTGAAATATTGCTACTCTTCTTTTTCTGGAAATATCAAATCCAGTGAAGGAAAGTGTAGATAAGAAATTGTACATATATGGGCAAATATAAAAATATATTGTAACATCTATGAACTGTGATATTGGTTGAAGTTATCAGGTTATCTATGTATGGTTCTGGGATTATGGTTAGTGACTGACTTATTTATTTTATTGTAATATTAGTGTAGATGTTCATTGTTTTCTGTGAATATTTTACTGTTATATTATTACTGTTTTCACTGTTAATTTTAAGTAACCTCTTATGAGTTGATAATGATCAGGCAGCATACAGATTTAATAAACTAATAAATAAAATCTGTCTAGGAGTATAGAACATTTACACTTTGGATCCACACTTTCATTAAACTTCTAATATCTGCTGTCACACACTTCTATAAGAAATTAGATTAGAACATTAGTGCTATGACTTATTCTGCTGTTTGAAAATACAAGAATACAATGAAACAAAGCATCTCTCTAGACTACTGTGTTTCCAGCGCAGCTGCCAAACTGAAAAAACTAGCATTAGTTCTTCCACCACTACTAAACAAACTGTTAAAAGTTCTGTTAAACCTCACAGTAGGTTTTACACCAACAGCTATTTCCTATATTACTGCCAAAACAATTTCCCACCCAAGTTCAGAGAAGTGAAAATAGATATAACAACACAAAAACAGAGGAGAATGATAGTAGTCAAGCTGAAATGATGCTTTTGCCCTTTCTTTTGTATAAATCCTAGATTCCCTTAAAATGTAAGACCCAGACTAAACATGAAAGATGCATAAGACTTTTTATGGTTACTGCATAGAAATTAACCATTCTCATCTATAGTCAGAGCTATTGTAAATAACTTACCAATAAACAAGTTCCTTAACTATAAATTCAAAAGTAAACAAATAACTTGGAAAATTACTATTTTCTTCTTTTTGTTAAGCACTAACTATTTAAGTACTAACTAGTTAAGTACTAATAGCAGAGGGACTTAATAGAAAAGCAGACTTGACTGCCCTCAGCCATCTAAGACCTCCATATCTGCAGAATGCCTTTAGGCTTACATAGCATTCTAGGAGGAGGAACATGCAGATGCCTGGAGCATCGATCAGCAGCAGGTGTAGCAGAAGAGAAAGTGAGCTTATAGAAGAGCATGGAAGAAAAGTTATGCAGCCAGAGTATCTCGCCAGGAGGAGCAGGGTATTCAGAGAAATCCAAGCAGAGAAAGCCAGGAAGAGACCTAGAAAGATTTTGTCCAGGCCCTCCTCATATCTGGCATCAATACTACAAGGTTTTCTTCTGTTCTTCAATGGTTTCTAATCTAAATACTGTATGTCTGCAACCTTATTACATAAAATGTGTCCATTTCACATGTTGTTCATAACATTTCTGAACATTTCTTCTTCTCCTTCCCATCCTCAGATAGTATTCTAATGTTCCTAGCCAAAGAGAAAAAAAAAAATCAGCTTTTATTTCTGGTGTACAAATAAGCCATGGTGCAAAGACAGGCAATCCTATCCATTTTTGTTTAAAATTAAATCCCAGTAGGGTTTATTCCCAATTATATCTAAGAATGCATTTTCAAATGCAGAACACCTCATTTCAGATTTTAATGTGATAAATGTTCAGACCACTAAAGTGGTACTAAAATTAAATATAAAGATTAAATTAATAACAACCAGCCTTAGAATTCACAGTGAAGGTATTGATGTGCTGGATAGCTTCTGCCTTTTATAAACCAACAGTAAAGGAACCAGCAGTAAGAAATACATTGCAGACTAGGTAGAGTAGCCGTGAAGGCCTTGGAAAAGATATTCAGATGCCAAGATGTGTCTATACTTACAAATATTATAATTGTGCAGGCAATGTTTTTCCCTGTGACATATGGAAGCAAAAGCTGAAATTTTGAAGGATAGAAAGAATATTGACGCTTTCAAATGTTTGTGTTAGATAAGATTCCTGAGAATAGCCAAGGAAATAAAGAAATGGATCATCAAACAAATCAACCTGAAGTTCTCATTCAAGGCAAAAATGACTAGGCTCAAATTATCATATTTCATACACATTATGCAAAGACCTAGGCCAATGGAGAAATCTATAATGTTGGGCAAGGTGGAAGAAAAGAAGAAGACAACCAGCAGCAAGGTGGATGGACTTAATTACAACAGCATTGGTGCATCATTAGAAGACCTGAAGGACCAAGTTGGGAACAGATGCTCCTTGAGAAAATCTATCTATGTGGTTGCTAAGAGATGACACTGAGTTGATGGCACATAATCAATCAATCAATCAAATCCTTCAACGAGGATCAGTCTTTTTATTCTCATATTCTATTAGAGTTGCCATCTTTAAATTTATTTTAAATTGGTTTAATTTATTTATATTATTTTATCTGTATTTGTTATTTACTTTTCACTATTACAATTATTATAACTACTATAATTCTGTATTATGGTATTTGTATAATTTTGACTAGTAATTATTCTTAGGTTTATTTATATTTACCATGAAAATGTAACTGTTTATGGATGTTATATAGTTCACTGTTTTATACTGATGCAGCAGTATCAAAGGACGTAAATAAAGAAGTAAATGTTACATTACATACATTTTTTATTATTAGATTCAGTTGTCTATAAAAGCCGTTCCCTTATATTCTGTAACATTCTAATATAAATGTGTTGTCTTTTAATAGTTTTGTAGTCTGACTAGAAAATGAAGTTTTCTTCTAATATAAAGTATATGCCTTATACTCCATTCAAACTCTGGATTATCTTAGTCTAATTAAGTTAAAGTTAGGAGAAAATAGGCAAGTCTAGAACTTCTGGAAGGCAACCTAATTATATGTTCTTTAACTTCAAAAGAGAGTTAAGCTGTATGTGCCATCACCATTGGTCTTGGTCTTCTAGGTCCATTTTAAAGATTTTTTTCAAATCCCAGTGGAATTATGGACACTGAAATAGGGTTGGTAATGGGTAAAGTGTTAATAGCAGAAAACCTGCTGCAAATGTGACTGCACAGTAGAGAACTTGGTCATACTTACTGATAGCAAAGAAGGCTTATTTGTATTGCATTTACATATAACCATTGCTTCAGGAGCTGCTAATGCATGACTCGGTGATTAGTTTGACAGGTTTGTGACAAGTCTGCTGAATACTTAAATTACATAGATGCCAAATTTAGAGAAACCTGAATGAGGAATCCAAAGCACAATCTGTCCAAGTTTTGTGAAGTCAGTCCTCATTGTGCCTGAGAATACTGATAAGGTACTTGTAGCTTTAAAACTGATTGTCTGTTCTCTTGACCTATGACATAATTAGAACTGCCGTTTTTACTTAAAAATGAGAATTATATCTTTGGTTTCTAAATAATAATTTAGAAGAATAATTATAAATGTTGTTTCTGGTTTGATGGCCTCAACAGAAATGGATGCTAAGCTAAGTAGGCCAGCATTCTACTTTTATATTCTTATATTTAAAATCATAGCAGCACAGGAACTACGGAGGAAGAAGATAGAAAAATGGGAATGGAGGCACTGCAATCAATCACCCATTTATGCATCTGATTCTGAAATCAGAGTGGATCACTCCTGATATGATTTCTTAGCACATAATATTTTCTTGGCTATGATTCAAGGGATATTCCAGCAGTTTCAAACTATGGTTCAGTTTATGCTTCTTTGGGTTGGTTGTTATTGTTTTTTTGAATAAATTACAACCACTGGTTTGTTAAAAATTTCATAATCTGATTAAAAAAAAGTAGCTGCAAGGATTTTTGTCTAAACATAAAGTTGAAAAAACAAAATATTGCACATACAGTACCACTTTCTTTTACAGTTTCCAGAACACTGCTAAGATAGGAAAAGGTAAGGACTCCCTGGAGTCAAGTTTGACTTACAACAGTGATACAGAAGTGATTAGCTAGCTATGGCCTTCTTCTGGGATGTATTTCTGTCTTCTCAATCTAGCTTATAGCCCTTCATAGTGCTCTCCTATCCAAGTAATTACTAAAGTCAGCTAAAATCATTAGGTACTGCCACCTATTGTAACATTCCTTGGAAAGAATCTCCAGGGGGAAAAACAGTATGGGGCTATTATGTACACCTTCTGCATCATGAGCACGGTGAAAATAATCAAGATAAATTCTCAACTTGCTCTACTTGCAGTACTTCAAAATTTACAAAGAAGTCCTGTACATACTCCTTTCCTACACTTAATCCACAATCAATGGATAGGAGATACTGCTTTAATTATTCTAATCTATGAATTAACTAGCTAAATTAAATTCTTAATTTTAATCAGTGGGTTCAGTGCAAAGAATTATGACATACTTCACTGTTGTATTATTGTCATTACAGTATGTGTCATTCATAACTGATGTTATCCATCAGGTGAAGCAGAAGCCCTTACAGGTGCCAAGACAGCTTTTGATGAATTTATAGATGTTCACCTAATTAATGTTGGGTATCCCAACCTTAAAAACTAGAAAACTCTGAGAAAAAGAACAAATCCTTTTCCTAGAAAAATCAAAATTAAACCTTAGAATTTTTGTGGGAAATTATTAAACAGATGCTTTTAAAAAATACAGCTGAAAAACTGTAGTGATGACTAAACTCTACCTACCTTTAGCTTCAGTCCCTGTGAAGGAAAAGTACTAGTTGGGAGTTCTTTAATATGTTGGTAGACATAAGAAGCACATTGTTCCTGCTCAGCCTGTAACTGAGGGGCAAGTTTAGAAAGATGACCTTTGTAGCTCTTGATGACCGCTTGCAGTTCATCAATCAAGTTGTGCACCTGAAGGATTAAATTATGAGAGCTGTTAGCAAGAGGCAATTGTTGATGTCACACCTATTAGAATTCTCATTACAAATCTGATTGAGATGTAATTTTAGTCTGACAGCAAATAAAGAATGTATGTCTCTCTCCTCTATTTAAACATCTATGTATTATGGAACAAAAACCTTGATAAAAATGAGGCAATGAAAGAAACCAAATACATGGTTCTTAGTTAAAAATGCAAAGGTATTTTAATATTACATGCAATCATTTTATTAAGTGTTTAGTTAATTTCCTAAGTAAATATTTTCAATAAATAATTAATTAAAATGCAAAATACTAAGGGCAACAATTTGCTATTTCTACTCCTCCCAACAAAAAAGCATTTAATTTTAAAGGAAGATAAACAATAGTTTTTATGAGGATAGCAAATTCATGCTCACCATGACAACATGAAATCAAGGCAATGTGTACAACCCTCTGTTCTCCCCTTTTTCCCCAGAACAAAACTCCTGTGAGGTACAGGTAGTCCCCGGGTTAAGAATGCCTGGTTTACAGATAACCCATAGTTAAGAACAGAGCCTACTGTAGCAAAATCTAAGTTAAATACACAATAGTTTGAGTTAATTACACAATATTACTTATACAGTATTATACAATAATACTGTTCCAGCTAACATACAAATTCGACTTAAGGACAGACCTTGGGAACGGAACTCATTCTTAAACTGGGGACTACCTGTAGTAAGAAAATCAGTAAAGTTAGTCATGCCCTACTTCATCACCTCCATTACCTTAATCACTAACCACACTATTTCTCCAAGTAGTAAAATAAGCATGTTGCTGTAAAAGATTCCAAATTCAATCTCTGATACCTCCAGAAAAATCTGGATGAAAAAACCCTCTCGGTCTCTGGAGAGTCACTGCTCATAAGGTAGCTTTGGGTGACAATTCTTAAGAGGAGGAAGAAAGATATTCTGAAGCCTTTGCCCAACCAGAAGCAGACAGCAGAAGTTCAGATCATAACAACAGAGAAACCTACCCCTTGCAGAGCATAATTCTTATAGTCAGTCTCACAATCCCTGTAAAAAAATTTGCAATGGTTTGATTTTTCCTTCCAGTATAAACACAATGATCTGAACTGTCCTTACTCTAGTTCCTAGCCTCTGGGTTCAAGCAAGCCATTTCAGAGTCTTCCTCCTCACCATATATATGGAGTGCATTACAACCATGGTTGTAACTGTTGTTAAAAGCACCTGGCTGAAAACCTATGATGTCATGCAATGTATGGAAATGTATATTTTTATTTATTTATTTATTTGATTTGTCCCCGCCCATCTCCCCTACAACAGGGGACTCTGGGCGGCTTACAGTCACTAAAATCACAATACATCATTAAATTATAAAAAGTTTAAAAATTATAAAAGTTATAAAAACTAGAAATTTACAAGAATAGAATAGAAATAAAAAGCTAAAAACTCCAAGAGGCCAATAGGGCCCCACCAGGCCGCTAAGGGGCCAGCCAACCCCATTTCTGATGTCCTCCCTCCCCGCCCCAGGCCAGATAGCAGAGCCAGGTCTTCAAATCCCTCCGAAAGGCCTGGAGTGAGGGGGCCTGTCTCACCCCCGGGGGCAAGATGTTCCAAAGGGCGGGGGCTACAGCAGAGAAGGCCCGCCTTCTGGACCCCACTAGTTGGAGTTCTTTTACCGCGGGGATCTGGAGCATGCCCTCTCTATGAGAATGGGTGGGACGGGTTGAAATCGGGGCGAGGTGGTCCTTCAGGTAACCTGGCCCCATGCCATGTAGGGCTTTAAAGGTGATAACCAACACCTTGAATTGGACCCAGAAGCAAACCGGTACCCAATGCAGCTCGCGGAGCAAAGGTGTTATATGGGTCCTTCTTCGGGCCCCAAAAATTGCTCGCGCAGCCACATTCTGGACCAGCTGAAGCTTCCGGATACTCTTCAAGGGTAGCCTGATGTAGAGCGCATTGCAGTAGTCTATCTGGGAGACAACAAGGGCATGAGTGACTGTACGTAGGGCATCCCGATCCAGGAAAGGGCGTAACTGGTGCACAACCCGAAGCTGTGCAAAAGCCCTCCTGGCCACGGCTGCCACCTGCTCTTCGAGCAGGAGCCGTGAGTCCAGGAGGACCCCCAAATTACGCACTGGGTCTGTCTGGGGCAGTGCCACCCCATCCAGAACCAACGATGACAACGTCCCGGATACAGAGGAGCCATTAACCCACAGCCACTCCGTCTTGCCAGGGTTCAGCCGGAGCCTGTTGTTCCCCATCCAGACCCTCACAGCCTCCAGGCACCGAGAGAGGGCGGTCACGGCAACACTTACCTCACCAGGGATGGAGATATATAGTTGAGTATCATCAGCATACTGATGATACCTCATCCCATGATGGCGGATAATCTCGCCCAGCGGTTTCATATAGATGTTGAAAAGGAGCAGAGAGAGAACCGAACCCTGCGGCACCCCACAATGGAGGGGCCGAGGATGGGACCTCTCGCTCCCTATCACCACCGATTGGGATCGGCCCCGGAGAAAGGAGGTGAACCAGCACAAAACCGTGCTGCCCACCCCCATATCCCTGAGCCGTCCCAATAGGATACCGTGGTCGACGGTATCGAACGCCGCCGAGAGATCAAGGAGAGCAAGGATGGTCGCACTTCCACCATCCCGCTCCTGCCAGAGATCATCCATAAGTGCGACCAATGCTGTTTCCGTTCCATAACCGGGCCTGAAACCTGACTGATAGGGGTCCAGATAATCTGTTTCCTCCAGGACCCTTTGGAGCTGCGAAGCCACCACTTTCTCAACCACCTTCCCCAAAAAGGGGAGGTGGGAGACTGGACGAAAGTTGTCCAGTACAGTAGGATCCAGGGAGGACTTCTTGAGGAGGGGGTGCACCAACACCTCTTTAAAGGGTGCCGGAAACACTCCCTCCTGCAAGGATGCATTAACCATCGCCTGGATCCAACCACATGTCACCTCCCGAGCTGCTTTCACGAGCCAGGAGGGGCATGGGTCCAGATGACAAGTGGTGGCCCTCACAGTCCGGAGGATCCTGTCCACTTCCTCAGGAACCATAGGATCAAACCGTTCCCAGATAACAAGGCAAGAACGATCCCCTGGTATCTCCCCAGACCCTGCACCACGCTCGGATTCCAACTTGGAATGAATCCGAGCGATTTTATCCTGCAGGTGCTCTGCAAATTCCTCCGTGCGGCCCTGCAAGTGAACCACCAGATCCCCCTTACCAAGGAGGGACCTGGTGATCCCAAACAGGGCCGCCGGGCGGCACTCTGCAGACGCAATAAGGGCGGAGAAGTATTGCCACTTCGCCGCCCTTATCGCCACAATGTAGGCCTTAATAGCGGCTCTAACATGTGTTCGGTCGGATTCCGTCCTTGTCTTCCTCCAGCGGCACTCTAGGCGTCTCTTAACCCTCTTCAGCTCCCTCAGCTCCTCCGTAAACCACGGGGAGTGTCGGGGCCGACGTGGCAAGAGAGGCCGCAAAGGCACGATCCTATCCAAGGCCCCGGCCGCTTCTCTATTCCAGGCAGCAGCCAGGGCCTCCGCTGGACCGTGCAGCAGGTCCACGGGAATATCCCCCAGCTCCCTCTGAAACCCTGACGGGTCCATCAGGCGCCGGGGGCGGACCAATCGCATGGGTCCAGCCTCCCTGTGGAGGGGGATGGCATAGGAGAAACTCAGGGTCACCTATATGCAGGAAGAATGAGGCCAAGCAGATTTCTTATATCCACAGCTCAGATTTTACAAATCAGCTAACTATTTGTAAAATAGTTGAATGCGTATAGTTTATATTGAAAACATGGGGAGTAGGGATAGCAATTTACTTTCCCCATTTCTGTGCAGTGAGGACAACAGGATTTCTATTCATCTAGGAGCTCCCTTAGCTCAGAGGACAGCCATTGGCACTCTCCTACTGGCGGTCTAGAGAAGTTCTGATGAACTATGAGCAGGAGCAAAGGCAGTTGGATGGCCAACTTCATAAACCTTTGAATGGAAAGGAAAGTGGCAATAGTGCTACATAGAATAGTCCTAAAATCTACCTTTGTATCAGAGGACTGAAAAGTAGCCCTGGGGAAATTAATATCTTTCTTGGGGACAGAGGATATGAGGCCTTCCTTTTAATCTCTCTTACCTTGGAGAATCTATTCTGACACAGAGTCTTAAAGGTAAGCCTACTTCATTTTTACACACGCAGATAATAAACTCTTCTTTCTCCCTTGTCACCTTACCTTTATATTTATTGTAGAAAAAAATAAGTAAATGGATCCAGTAAGGGGAAGAAACAACAGTGGTTGTATATAAAATGTTGTTGCAATGTTTGATAGAGCTACATGGATGTTGTCAAAGAACTACATAATGCATTGGCTGCAATGAAGTTATGTCTGCACTTCACATTAGCTTTCTTACCCTTTTATATCATTTTGATGTGTGTTATTTTTATCTGTTTTAGCAATGCTTTTTGTTTCTATGTACAGAACATTCTCTTTATATAGAGCTATGTTGCAGTTTCCTAAAAACCTTGAGTAAATTCATCTTTATACTGATTTTTTTCTTTGCATGTCATACTTCAGTGATGTCATAATATTGATCCTCCCACCAAAAGATATGAGAGACTCAGTTCAGTACAGCTTTGCTGGCAGTGAGTTGTATCACTCCACAGATATTAGTACATTCTATTCAATTTAAGTTTTCTTTTTAGAGAATCTTTTTTCCAAAACATGTACTATCAGTTGAAGTTTTTATATATTGATTGGTTTGTATAAAAGTGTCTTCATACATGTCTATGTCTTAGTAATACATTATCAATACTCTGAGCAATTAGTAAATATAAATGTACTGTTTATACGACTGCCACTGTCTCAGGGTCTACTAATGCAATAACTGATGGTTATCTTTACATAAAAATACAGCACTGAACATCTATTATTAAGACATGGGGAACTAAGCAAATTATTCAGGCCTTTAAACATGCAATATCATTCCATTTAAAAAACCAAGAAAACAAAGTATTATTAATATTTAATGATTGCACTGTAAATGTCAATGAGGTTTTTTTCAGTTCTTAACTATATTCAAAAGCTTCTGTCCAACCATCTGAAAGAGACTGTTATAATTTTGTTCAGGAATGATGACCACTTTTACTAGATTGAACAATCTATTCAGATAGTTTTGTTGATATTTGGAATCATGCTGCTGAACAGCTTCATTTAGATTTAAATCAATTACAACAATAATAATATATATATATATACTGAAAACCAACCCAGGCATATCAAATATAGTTCAGTATCAAACTGATTCCACCCACAAAAAAAGACAGATGCTACAATATATAAAGTGATTGTTTACATTACATAGCATATTCCTGCCCATGCATAAAACATCATTGCCTTCATATGTACATATATCAAGCAAAAGCAAGGAAATCCCCCCAAAAGCATTTGAAATAGGGATCATAATTAGACATAGGAATACATTTTAAAGATTACAATCAATTGGTTTTATAGTATAATCGTTGAACCGCATTGATGTTATTTTCCTCTCCTCCTCCCTATATTCCTTTGCATATCATCCTGCCTAAGTTTTGAAGAAGACTGCAGTGGGGAAGGAAATTGTTTTTTCCACTTCAGGTGTCCAATGAGGTATGTACTATTCTACTATTTCATTATCTTTTAAATATGTATTTTATTTTCACTTTTGTGAACTATATGGAAAACATTGTGTTGATGGCAGTTAGGTAAACACGGCAGAGAAGAAAACAAATAAATAGTATATTGTTTTCTCTAGCTTCCAACACTGAGGGGAAATTGCAAAGTTATGCAGACAGCTGCAAAAATGTGAGATGGTAATATTAGCACTAAATGAGATGGCTCATTTAGTCCTCTCTGTATGTTATCCTATGTGTCAACATGATGCCTTTTAAACTAAAATATTGCTAAGTATTGATTTTTCTGTATTTTGATGTGCTGCAAAGAAATAAATAAGCAAAAAGTCTTCAAAAATGTCTACATTTTGAATCTTTTCCTGCCCCCATCATAAAACCTATCCTTCCCATTCAAATACACTTTTGAAGACAAAACTTGACCTTTTCTGACCCCTGTATTAAAAGGTCTGTTCATAATTCAGTCTGTGTGTAGAGGAGCATCCATGTGGAAACATGGAGGCCTGTGAGATATGTAGCTTTCCCCTTTACACGTTATCTGACCCTATGAATCCTTTTCACAAAAGAAGGATTTATGTATGCATAATTTGAAGGGGGGGAGGCCAAGCTTCACTGTGCTTCAGAAAACACACATTTTATTCCTCCTTCTCCTGGAAAACTCAGCATGAATTTGAGTGGATGGATTGCAAGTATTAGGATGAAAAGAAAGGTAGTTGCTAAGAAGACCACCTATCTTTTTTTTTTTTTCACTTGGTTGGGTTAGATTCTTTTTTTCCCTTTATGCAAATGTATTGTTTTCTGGCTTTTAATGCTCTTTGCCATGTAGAAGTGATGATTACCACTCTATCTGAGACAACGTGCTTCCATTCAAATAGCAGCAAATTCATCTCTAGGGTTGGGTTTTAATGGTCCAGTACATGGAATGTGCCTTTGTACTTTTTGTCCATTCATAATATATTACAGCTGTTCTGGCATTAAGGAATACATGTACATGAATAAGGAACTGAATTGCTTGGCATGGTGATTGTCACTGGAGGCAGAATTATAGTGATAATCCCCTTGTCTCTTTGTAGTTAGCTACTCTGTATTAGACACTGAAATCACTGTCTTCAGTTATGCCCACATTTGTGTTTTCTTTTGACATGATGCAAAATTAGGCTTAACAGGTATAAGGAGTGCCTTGTAGAGTCTACAAAGCTATGGGTAGACCCAGGAGATGGGGCAATCCTTCCTTCCTTCCTTCCTTCCTTCCTTCCTTCCTTCCTTCCTTCCTTCCTTCCTTCCTTCCTTCCTACACACACACACACACACACACACACATACATACATACATACATACATACATACATAATACATCATTTTTATTATTAATAAAAATAGATTACTAGCAAAATAAAATGACAGCATATAGTCCCTTTTAAAAGTATACCTGTTCCGGGTTCAATGAATTATACCCTTCCTCACTTGCCATATGATTCATTTTACTTCTTTAACTGTCACTCTGTGATTACTATGCTAAGTTCTCACTGGGCACTTTATCTTATTAGAGGTTGTTGTTAGTTTCTAAAAATTGTACTTCTGAATACTCTAACTCTCAATGATCCAATTTTGACATCAATCTTGTCAGCACTCATTACCAAGTTCTCTAACAGAGTACTCATAATTATGAGCAAAGGATCAGGCAGAAAGAAGGCTTATGTACTGTAGAAGCATTAAGCTCAATGGAAGGGAATAAGAGGGTTATCATGGACTAAACCTACTTTGCATGAGGAAAGTTTTTTTTCTTTCCATATAAGTCTTGTCCCATAATGAACATAATGAAGCATGCTCCTGACCTATTTTTATTAAAACATACAGTAAGTATGTTGTACATTGTCTAGATTGGCTTGGACAATTGAGGTAGCTTATACATTGAACAAATACCTTAAAAATAAATTAATGGTAAAATTACCAAGCCAAAATGACTCAGCTCTGATGTTGCCTTAAGACAAACCATGGTTTATAAACACAACAGAGAGGATCATTCATCCCATTCAGCCAAAACTAACAAATCACATTACATGAGTGATGTGTGAACTTGAACTTAGTTCAAGAGGAGATGTAGTAACTGTGCCAAACAACATTTCATTCAACTCCTCTCCCCATGAGGTGATGAATGCAATGCAATGCATTCTTTTCTAAATGCTCACAGACTGCTTAATAATCTGTTTCAGCATTTTGCAAATACCAATATTAAGCTGATGAGTCTGTAGTTGCCCAGGTCTTCTTTTTCTTCCCTTTTAACAGCAGGAACATTTGCTTTTCTCCAATCCCATGGCACTATGCCCATCTTTCAAGATTTTTCAAAGATCATAGGGGCTTTGAGATGAATACACAAACTTCTTCAAGACTCCTGGATATAACTAATCTGGTCCTAGCCACATAAACTCATTCACAGTAGCTGGGTATTCCCTAAACATATTTTTGCTTATCTTGGGTTATCAGTCCCACCTTGTGTTATTGTTTATCCTTAAACCCAGCTGAATAGTTCCCCTTTCAGGAGAAAACCAAAGCAAAGTCACTTGTTAGTATCTTCCTGTCATCTCCAAATAGTGGGCCCACTCCTCCCTTTTTTCTTCCTTTTACTACTGACATAACCAAAAAGCCCCCTTTGTTGCTTTTAGCTTGCCTAGCCTAATGGGCCATTCCCATGATAGAAAGTATCATGAACAACCATCAGAATTTCCTCAGGAGATTTAGAGGCCGTTTCAGGGATCCTATCCAGAGGGTCATGGCCAATTGGGAGATTCGGAAATTCAAACAAGGCAACAGAGTAAGATTATACATTGTGGATTTTAAACTATTAGCTGGAGACATTGGATGGAATGAGATGGCCCTCACTGACCAGTTAGGGAGGGGTTGAACGAAGACCTTCAAGATGAACTGGTAAGGCAGAGGACCCCAGCCACTTTGGATGAGCTGTACCAGCATTGTGTGATAATTGACATCCGACTGGAGGAATTAAAACAGAGTCGGGGTGTCAGAAGCAGAAGTGGCTATGGGTCTCCCCTCACAGCTCTCCCTCCCCTCCCTACAGAAACCTCAGATCCAGGGGCTGCAAATGGACCCAGCTAAGGTGCAAGTGGTGTTGTCATGGCACTCCCTGTAATGTGAAAGACGTACAGCTATTCCTGGGTTTGCCAACTTCTACAGAAAGTTCATACCTAATTTTGCTGACAGGGTTAAGCCTCTCTCACAGCTTTTGAGGAAGGAAGGAAATTGGCTTGGATGGCACAGAGCAATTGGCATTTCAGAGGTTAAAACAGTTCTCTGCATGTCAGCCCCTCCCCATCACCCCAATCCCTCATGGCAGTTTGTCCTCCAGACTGATGCTTCAGATGCTGCTGTCGGAGCAGTGCTGCTATAGGCTACAAAAGGAGAGGGAGGGGAATTACTCCCATGTGCCTTCTTCTTTCACTTGCTGTCACCCACAGAGAAAAACTATGATATATTTATAATAAGGAGTTGCTAGCAATCAAGACAGCCTTCCAGGACTGGAGGCAATTGCTGGAGGGGGTGAAATTTCCCATACAGGTTTGCAAAGGCCACAAGAACTTGGAGCCAATGCAGAATACTCAATCACTTACCCTCCAACAGACAAGATGGAGCCAATTTTTCTCCCATGCTGACTTCTACATAACATATGTGCCTGGTTCCCAAAACCTGCTACCAGATGCACTCTTGCATAAGCGGGAGTACTTGATGGCTCAGCAACCACCTCCCCACACTGCAATCTTGCAACCTCACAACTTTAGGCAACACCGCAAAGATTACATGCCTGAGAAGTCAGAGGCAGGTTGGCAAGCCAAAGACCTTTTTGCATGGATAAAGACACAGCACCTGCAGGCCCCATATGCGAGGGCCCAAACGGATGACCTTCAGGAGGTCCAACATGGTACTAGTTCCACATTTTCAGTGGAAGGGGGGCAACTTTTGCATAATGGTCACCTGTAGGTTCCCCTTCCTTTACAGGAGGACATGTTGCAGCTTTGCCATGACAATGAAACAAACAGGCATGGGGGAGTTTTTAAAACACTCCATAGGACTCTAAGAGAGTATTGGCAGCCACAGACATAAAAGACTATGGTGCTCCTTGCCATGTTTGCCGACAGGTTAAACCAGTTCATGGGAAGCCGGCTGGATTCTTGCAGCCATTAAGCATACCCCCTCAGTCTTGGGATACAGTATTTATGGACTTAATCACTGTTCTGCCCCCAGTGCGAGGATATACATCAATACTAGTGGTAGTAGATCTGTTCACCAAGATGGCACGTTTTATACTGTGCAAGGGGTTACTGGCAGCACAGGCCATGGCACAACTCTTTTTAGACTATGTATTTCGGTACAGAAGAATGGTTATCCACATAATAACAGAGGAAGTCAGTTCACTTCCAGGTTTTGGAGAATGCAAGGGATGTACAGGTGAAACTCGAAAAATTAGAATATCGTGCAAATGTTCATTTATGTCAGTATGGCAACTCAAAAGGTGAAACCAATATATGAGATAGACGCATTAACTGCAAAGCGAGATATGTCAAGCCTTACTTTGGTATAATTGTGATGATTATGGCGTACAGCTTATGAAAACCCCAAATTCACAATCTCAGAAAATTAGAATAGTGTGAAAAGGCTCAATATTCTAGGCTCAAAGTGTCCCACTCTAATCAGCTAATGAATCCATTGTTGTTGTTCAGTCGTTAAGTCGTGTCCGACTCTTCGTGACCCCATGAACCATATTGCGCCAGGCCTTCCTGTCCTTCACTGCCTCCCTGAGTTTGCTCAGTTTCATGCTCATTGCCTCAGTGATGCTATCTAACCACCTGCAAAGGGTTCCTGAGCCTTTAAATGGTCTCTCAGGCTGGTTCAGTAGGAATCACAAGCATGGGAAAGACTGCTGACCTGACAGTTGTGCAGAAAACCATCATTGACACCCTCCATAAGGAGGGAAAGCCCCAAAAGGTAATTGCAAAAGAAGCTGGATGTTCCCAAAGTGCTGTATCAAAGCACATCAATAGAAGGTTATGTGGAAGGGAAAAGTGTGGTAGAAAAAGGTGCACAAGCAGCAGGGATGACCGCAGCCTGGAGAGGATTGTCAGGAAAAGGCCATTCAAAAGTGTTGGGGACTTTCACAAGGAGTGGACTGAGGCTGGGGTTAGTGCATCAAGAGCCACCACACACAGACGGATCCTGGACGTGGGCTTCAAATGTCGTATTCCTCTTGTCAAGCTGTTCCTGAACAACAAACAACGTCAGAAGCGTCTTACCTGGGCTACAGAAAAAAAGAACTGGTCTGTTGCCCAGTGGTCCAAAGTCCTCTTTTCTGATGAGAGCAACTTTTGCATCTCATTTGGGAACCAAGGACCCAGAGTCTGGAGGAAGAATGGAGAGGCACACAATGCACGATGCTTGAAGTCCAGTGTGAAGTTTCCACAGTCTGTGTTGATTTGGGGAGCCATGTCATCTGCTGGTGTTGGTCCACTGTGCTTCATTAAGTCCAGGGTCAACGCAGCCGTCTACCAGGAGATTTTGGAGCACTTCATGCTTCCTTCCGCAGACGAGCTTTATGGGGATGCTGACTTCATTTTCCAGCAGGACTTGGCACCTGCCCACACTGCCAAAAGTACCAAAACCTGGTTCAGTTACCATGGGATTACTGTGCTTGGTTGGCCAGCAAACTCGCCTGACCTGAACCCCATAGAGAATCTATGGGGCATTGCCAAGAGAAAGATGAGGGACATGAGACCGAACAATGCAGCGGAGCTGAAGGCCGCTATTGAAGCATCCTGGTCTTCCATAACACCTCAGCAGTGCCACAGGCTGATAGCATCCATGCCACGCCGCATTGTGGCAGTCATTGCTGCAAAAGGGGCCCAAACCAAGTACTGAGTACATATGCACGCTTATACTTTGCAGAGGTCCGATATTGTTCTATTTCCAATCCTTGTGTTATTGATGTCATGTAATATTCTAATTTTCTGAGATTGTGAATTTGGGGTTTTCATAAGCTGTACGCCATAATCATCACAATTATACCAAAGTAAGGCTTGACATATCTCGCTTTGCATGTAATGCATCTATCTCATATATTGGTTTCACCTTTTGAGTTGCCATACTGACATAAATGAACATTTGCACAATATTCTAATTTTTCGAGTTTCACCTGTACATGCTCCAGTGTTGGTGCACCACTTTCATCAGTGTTTCCCTAACAAGCCAAGACCTTGCTAGCTCCCTGACTCTCCAGATGCTCGTGAGCAAGGAGAGGAGGTTGTGTGTGAACAGGTGGAAGGTTTGGGAGGGGCCCTGGGACAGGAAGCCGTGAAGACTGAAGATGCTCAGCCTTTGCCTTCAGGCACCCATCTCCCAAGGGGGAGGGGGGCTGATTTTCCTAATTCTGTAGCTGTCTTGTAGGAAGAGCTGCCTGACATGGAGGAGTCATCAGAGACAGAGGGAAGCGCCACACCTGCACTGTCATCTCTACCCCTGCTGCCCAGTGTCCTGAGAACTTGGAGGGAGAGAACGACTTTGAAGAGGGGGGTGATGTGATGGAATGTATCTACAAAGGGGGGATGATGTGGTAGATTGCAGTAGAGAGCAAGGTTATCAGGAAGGAGGGGGTACATTCCAGGAAGGGCACAGAGACAAAAGACAACACAGCCCAGAGTTGGAGTGTGAGAAGCATCAGAGTTAGTCACTCTGTAGAAACTCCCAGGGTATGTCCAATAGTTGCAGTAATATAAATTTAGTCTGGCAAGATTTTGTCTATATGGTGTAAGCCAGGGTTCCTCAACCTCAGTGACTTTAAGATGGGTGGACTTCAACTCCCAGAATTCCGGAGCCAGCATGGAATTGTTTCCTTACTGTTCTTGGACTGAGCCGGACATATCTGGGCTTTAGTTGGTGAATTACATTCAATCATCTTAGAAACGCCAGCCACAAATTTACAATTGTTTTATTTGTTTTAAAAATGGTAGTTCCAGAGAATCAAAGGCTTTAAATATACCTAAAGAACATATGGCTAGTGAAGATTTATTAATTTTATTAATTGGTATAATGTTTAATAATTTCCTGATAGGGATACATATACAGGTAGCCTTCACCTACAACCATTTTGTCAGCGACCGTTCCAAGTTACAACAATGCTGAATGAATGGTGGTTATTATTTATTTATTTATTAAATTTGTATGCCGCCCATCTCCCCCAATAGGTGACTCTGTGCAGCTCACAATTAAAACAAAACCCACAAACAATTAAAAAAATAAATACACATTAATTAATTAAAATTGATTAATCAATTAAAAGGTCAAGCTATAAAGCAAACCCTATACATAAAAAACTAAAAACATTCAAGATGACGAGGCAGAATCAATTACCCCACAAGCCACTTCCACCGATGCAAGCCCCCATCTGGCCCCCCGGCCATCTGGCATAGCCAGGATTTCAGGCTCTTCCTAAAGGCCGTGAGAATGGGGGCACACTGCACCTCAGGAGGTAGGGTGTTCCACAGAGCGGGGGCCATGGCAGAAAAGGTCCTCTTCCTAGATCCCACCAGTCGAAATTCCTTGACTGGTGTGAGAGTAAGAGCGAGAGGTATAAAGAATGTACTCTCATCCCCCGAAGAGCGAGGGAGAAATAAGAGGATGAGACTGGCCCCTCCCTGAGGAATGCTAGTGATGTTTATAGATTGACCCTGGGAACTACTCTCAGTCTGGGAAGATTCATGTCAGGTTTAGCCCAGGAAACTCCAGGAGACAATACAGATTCAATCCAGCAAGGTTTATTTGGCTTCACACTATACAAAGAATCTTCCCAGACTGAGAGTAGTTCCCAGAGTCAATCTATAAACATCACTAGCATTCCTCAGGGAGGGGCCAGTCTCATCCTCTTATCTCTCCCTCGCTCTTCGGGGGATGAGAGTACATTCTTTATACCTCTCGCTCTTACTCTCACAACTGGTGAGGTCTGCAGCATGCTCCTCCTGCCGGACTGAGTGGGGCGGGCTGATATAATGGGTGAGATGGCTCCTCAGAGAAGCTGGTCCTGTGCCATGAAGGGCTTTAAAGGTGATAACCAACACCTTGAATTGGACCCGGAAGCAAACCAGCAACCAATGCAGCTCGCATAACAGCAGTGTTATATGTGCCCCCCGGGGGCATTCAGAACTGTCCGTGCTGCTGCATTCTGCGCCAGCTGTAGCTTCTGGATACTCTTCAAGGATAGCCCCATGTAGAGCACATTGCAGTAATCCAACCAGGAGGTGACGAGGGCATGAGCGGAGGGCCTCCTGATCAAGGAAGGGGCATAACTGCCGCACAACACAAAGTTGCGCAAAGCCCTCCTAGCCACGATTGCCACCTGCTCGACAGGAGCCATGAGCCCAGGAGGACCCCCAGATTACACACCGGGTCTGTCTGGGGTAGTGTGACCCCATCAAGAACCAAAGATGATAAACTACTAGATCTTGAGGCTCCCCATACACACAGCCACTCCATCTTACCAGGGTTCAGTTGAAGCCCGTTGTCCCCCATCCAAGCCCCACAGCCTCCAGGCACTGCAAAAGGGTAGCTACAGCATCACTTAGGTCACCAGGGATGAAGATATATAATTCAGTATCTTCAGGATGCTGATGATACCTCATCCCATGGAGCCGGATGAACTCATCCAATGGTTTCATGTAGATGTTAAATAGCGGCGAGAGCAATGAACCCTGAGGCACCCCACAAAGTAGGGGCCGTGGGTTGACCTCTCTCTCCCTATCAACACCAATTGGGTTTGGCCTTGGAGAAAGGAGCTGAACTAGCACAGCACTGTGCCACCCAGCCCCAACTCTCACAGCCAACCCAAAAGGATACCATGGTTGCTGGTATCAAAAGCTACTGAGAGGTCAAGAAGAGCAAGGATGGATGCACTACCACAATCCCACTCTCACCAGAGATCATCCAAAAGTGCAACCAATGCTGTTTCTGTCCCATAACCAGGCCTGAAACCTGACTGATAGGAGGCCAGATAATCCGTTTCCTCCAGGATCCTCTGAAGCTGCCACCTTTTCCACCACCTTTCCTAGAAAGGGAAGGTGGGAGCCTGGACGAAAATTGTCCAGAAGGGTGGGACCTACCGATGGTTTCTTGAGGAGGGGGCGGACCAAAGCCTCCTTGAAAGGCTTTGGGAACACCCCTTCCTGCAAGGATGAATTGACCACCACCAGTACTCACCCGAAAGTAACCTCCTTGGTGGCTTTAACCAACCAGGAGGGACATGGATCCAAAATACAGATAGCCGCACTAACAGCCCCAAGGACCCTGTCCACTTCCTCAGGGCCAACAGGATCAAACTGTTCCCAGATAACTGGGTAAGAAAGCTCCCCGGGCATCTCCTCTGGACCCGCCTCATGCTTGGCTTCCAACTGAGAGTGGATCTGAGCGATTTTATCTGTTCAGCAAATTCCTCTGCACAGCCCTGTTGATAGTCCTCCAAGCCCTTCCTACCCAGAAGGACCGAGTGACCCTGAACAGGGCTGCCGGGCGACACTCTGAGGATGCAGTAACAGCGGAGAAATCATGATGTTTCACCACCCTTACCGCCACTAGATAGGCCTTAATAGTCGCTCTAACCCGTGTTCAGTCGGACTCGTCTTTAGTTTTCTGCCAGTGGTGCTCTCAAGATGTCTCTTAGCCCTTTTCAGTTCCCTTAACTCCTCCGTAAACCACAGGGAGTGCCGGGGGCAATGGGCTAAGAGAGGCTGCACAGGTGTGATCCTGTCCAAGGCCCCAACCATCTCCTTATTCCAGGCTGTGGCCAGGGCCTCTGCTGGACTGTGTAGCAGGGTCTCAGGAACAACCCCCAGCTCCCTTTGGAACCCTTGTGGGTCCATCAGTTGCAAGGAGCAGACCATTCGAATGAGTCCTGCCTCCCTGCGGAGTAGGGCAGCATAGGAGAATCTCAAGGCCACCAGGGAGTGGTCTGACCATGACAGAGGGGATAATATGAAAACCCCCACCAGATCACGCTGCCACTGCTCCAATAAGAAAACCATATCTGGGTGTGACCACTGTCCTGAGTTGGGCCAAGGATGGGATAGGCCCATGGCCGCCATGGTAGCCATGAACTCCCAAGCTGCCTCCCAGGCCAACCCCAAGCCTGGGGAACTCCACTGCCAACCCCAAGATGGCCTCCAGTAGCTCAGGCACCCCTTCATGGATCACTGCCTTGTCGTGGCGAAGGGGCTTGTGTAACTCAGTGAAGCCATGAGCTATACCGTGCAGGGCCACCCAAGACGGACAGGTCATGACAGAGAGTTCTGACAAAATGTGGTCCACTGGAGAAGGAAATGGCAACCCACTCCAGTATCCTTGCCAAGAAAACCCCATGGACAATGTTAAAAGGCTAAAAGATATGACGCTGGAAGATGAACCCCTCAGGTCGGAAGGTGTCCAATATGCTACTGGGGAAGAGCGGAGGGCAATTCCAAGTAGCTCCAGAAAGAGTGAAGCGGCTGGGCCAAAGCCGAAAGGACGTTCAGCTGTGGATGTATCTGGAAGCGAAAAGAAGATCCGATGCTGTAAAGAACAATACTGTATAGGTACGTGGAATGTAAGAACCAAGGCAAGCTGGATGTGGTCAAACATGAGATGACAAGATTAAACGTCGACATCTTGGGAATCAGCGAATTGAAATGGACAGGAATGGGTGAATTTAATTCAGGTGACCATTATATCTACTACTGTGGGCAAGAAACCCTTAGAAGAAATGGAGTTGCACTCATAGTCAATAAGAGAGTGGGAAAGGCAGTAATGGGGTACAACCTCAAAAACGACAGAATGATCTCAGTGCGTATCCAAGGAAAACCATTCAACATAACGGTAATCCAAGTCTATGCCCCAACCACTGATGCCGAAGAAGCTGAAGTTGACCGGTTCTATGAAGACCTACAACACCTTCTAGAACTAGCACCAAAAAAAGATGTCCTTTTCATCATAGGGGATTGGAATGCTAAAGTAGGAAGTCCGGAATAACAGGCAAGTTTGGCCTGGGAGTACAAAATGAAGCAGGGCAAAGGCTAATAGAGTTCTGTCAAGAGAACAAGCTAGTCATAGCAAACACTCTTTTCCAACAACACAAGAGACGACTCTACACATGGACATCACCAGATGGTCAATACCGAAACCAGATAGATTACATACTTTGCAGCCAAAGATGGAGAAGCTCTATACAGACGGCAAAAACAAGACCAGGAGCTGACTGTGGCTCAGATCATGAGCTTCTTACTGCAAAATTTAGGCTTAAATTGAAGAATGTAGGGAAAACCACTAGACCACTCAGGTATGACTCAGGTCATATTCCATGTGAGTACACAGTGAAGGTGATGAATAGATTTAGAGGATTAGATTTGGTAGACAGAGTGCCTGAAGAACTATGGACGGAGGTCTGTAACATTGTACAAGAGGCAGCAACTAAAACCATCCCAAAGAAAAAGAAATGCAAGAAAGCAAAATGGCTGTCTGATGAGGCTTTACAAATAGCTGTGGAAAGAAGGAATGCGAAAAGCAAGGGTGAAAGGGAAAGATATAAGCAACTGAATGCAGATTTCCAGAGAATAGCAAGGAGAGATAAGAAGGCCTTCTTAAATGAACAATGCAAAGAAATTGAAGACAACAATAGAATGGGGAAGACTAGAGATCTCTTCAAGAAAATTGGAGATATCAAAGGAACATTTAGTGCAAAGATGGGCATGATAAAGGACAAAAAAGGCAGGGACCTAACAGAAGCAGAAGAGATTAAGAAGAGGTGGCAAGAATACACAGAAGAACTATACAAGAAAGATCTTAATGTCCCTGATGTCCATGCTGGTGTGGTCACTGACCCTGAGCCAGATGTCCTAGAGAGTGAAGTCAAGTGGGCCTTAGGAAGCATTGCTAACAACAAAGCTAGTGGAGATGACGGTATTCCAGCTGAGTTATTTAAAATACTAAAAGACGATGCTGTTAAAGTGCTGCACTCAATATGCCAGCAAGTTTGGAAAACGCAACAGTGGTCACGGGATTGGAAAAGGTCAGTTTATGTTCCAATTCCAAAGAAGGGCAATGCCAAAGAATGCTCAAACTATCGCACAATTGCACTCATTTCACATGCTAGCAAGGTTATGCTCAAAATCCTACAAGCTAGGCTTCAGCAGTATGTGAACCGAGAACTACCGGATGTACAAGCTGGGTTTCGAAGAGGCAGAGGAACTAGAGATCAAATTGCCAACATTCGCTGGATCATGGAGAAAGCACGAGAGTTCCAGAAAAGCATCTACTTCTGCTTCATTGACTATGCAAAAGCCTTTGATTGTGTGGATAACAACAAACTGTGGCAAATTCTTAAAGAGATGGGGATACCAGACCACCTTAGCTGTCTCCTGAGAAATCTGTATGCGGGCCAAGAAGCAACAGTTAGAACCAGTCATGGAACAACCGATTGGTTCAAAATAGGGAAAGGAGTACGACAAGGCTGTATACTGTCACCCTGCTTATTTAACCTATATGCAGAGTACATCATGAGAAATGCCAGGCTGGAAGAATCACAAGCCGGAATTAAGATTGCAGGGAGAAACATCAATAGCCTCAGATGTGCAGACGATACCACCCTAATGGCAGAAAGTGAAGAAGAACTAAAGAGCCTCTTGATGAGGGTGAAAGAGGAGAGTGCGAAAGCTGGCTTGAAACTCAACATTAAAAAAACTAAGATCATGGCATCTGGACCCATCAATCCCTGGCAAATAGAAGGGGTAGAAATGGAAGCAGTAACAGACTTCATTTATTTGGGCTCCAAGATCACTGCAGACGGAGACTGCAGCCATGAAATTAAAAGACGCTTGCTCCTTCGGAGGAAAGCTATGGCAAACCTAGATAGCATATTAAAAAGCAGAGACGTCACCTTGCCGACAAAGATCCGCATAGTCAAAGCTATGGTTTTTCCAGTAGTAATGTATGGCTGTGAGAGCTGGACCATAAAGAAGGCTGAATGCCGAAGAATTGATGCCTTTGAACTGTGGTGCTGGAGAAGACTCTTAAGAGTCCCCTGGACTGCTAGGAGGTCAAACCAGTCAATCTTAAAGGAAATCAACTCTGATTGCTCATTGGAAGGATTGATAATGAAGCTCAAGCTCAGATACTTTGGTCACCTAATGCGAAGAGAGGACTCTTTGGAAAAGACCCTGATGCTGGGAAAGATGGAAGGGAAAAGGAGAAGAGGACGGCAGAGGATGAGATGGCTAGATAGCATCAATGAAGCAATGAGCATGAAATTGAGCAAACTCAGGGAGGCAGTGAAAGATAGGAAGGTCTGGCGCAATATGGTTCATGGGGTCACGAAGAGTCGGACACGACTTAACGACTGAACAACAACAAAAGCTCAGGCAGGGAGGTTGCTATGTAGCAGGGAGGCTGGTACAAAAGCAACACCCCCAACTGATCCTGTGTGCCCAACCTCAGGAACAAGGTCTCACATCCCTCAACTTGTGGAGCAGAGCCCCTGAAGGCCAGCAGAGATTCCCGGATGACAACTGCCACACCCCTTCTCATGCCTTGGGGTCTCGGCTGGTGCCAAACCCTAAACCCAGCTGGACACAATTCTGAAAGGGCATGCCCCCTTCTGGTGTCAGCTAGGTCTCAGTAATGCATGCCAGGTCGGCCTGCTCCTCCCGAATAAGGTCGTAAATAAGGGGGGCCGTATTATTGACTGACCTGGCATTCATCAGCAGCAGCCAAAAGACCAAGCCTCTGTTATGACTTCGAGTTCCGGCCATCCCAGCACCCCTGCTGTCACGCAATTGCAATCTGGGTGCTTGGCAACCCATTCGCACTTATGACTGATTGCCAAGTGCACTGCAATCACATAATCACCATTTGCAACCTTTCCTACCAGCTTCCCCAGAAAGTCAATAGGGAAGATCTCAAGTTGCTGGAGTAAGTCTCTCCCACTTGCACACCCTCCCCCAGCCCCTCTGCTCTTGTGCCACACTGGCCACTCACACACCCCCATGCACCCTCCCTGACCTCTTGCATTTCACCTTGAACCCTCACGCACACTCCTTGACCCTCCCCAACCTGCGCCAGGCCTCTCATGCACCCCCACCCTGACCTGCACCACATCTCTCATGCACCCCCTTGCACCCTTGTGCACCCTCCCTGACCTGCACGGCACCTCTCTCGCATCCCCTAGTACCCTTGTGGAGCTTCCCAACCCTCCCTGACCCATGCAGTGCCTCTCATGCACCCACTCATACCCTTGTGCACCCTCCTCAATCCTCCCTTGCACCTTCGTGCACCCTCATGCACCCTACCCCACACCAAGTGCACCCCCTCACTCCCTGTAATGGTATGTGGGAAAGACCTTAGGAGAATCGGTCAAGAAATGCCTAGGGAACAATCAGATAAGAGACAGCATAGTGCGCGGCTGGATAGTGGACAGGGTAAAAGCGTCAGAAGAGACCCTCCCTAGTTTCTTGGGCTGTAAAGAAGACAGCGGGAGAACTGTACTTTCAGACTTGCAAGATTATGTTAATATAGCTTTACAATAAAGGAGAATTAGCTCATGTGGTCGTGTTCCCTGTCTGGTCTATATAGTAAGGCTGATACTCCGTCCTGCACCCAGCAGCAGCCAATTATCTGCCTGCAGGCCTGGGACTTGCAACTTCCTGCTGGCTTCCCCATTGACTTTGGTTGTGGAAAGCCAGCAGGAAATTGCCTCACCTAACGAGCAGAGGATTCAGTTAACAATGGCAACTGGCAGTTTAGGGATTGCCATCACTAAGCGATGCAGTTGCACTTTAGGACCTCATTGCTTAGCAACAGAAATTCCAGTCCCAATTACCATTGTAAGTTGAGGACTACCTGTATTTCAGTCTGGAATAAAACCAGATTGATCTATATGAATAATTTTACTTATAATCACTTTTAATTGGTTAGCTAACAATTTAGTGTATAGTTTATAGTCCACATTAAGAAGTGAGATGAGCCTATAATATGCTAATTTCTCGGAATTTTTAAGTGCTTTAAGGATCAAAGTTATCTTAAGATTGTTTCCAAGACTCTGGTAAGGGGTTCCCTTCGTGCAAAGTATTACATAAAAATAGAAATTCAGGTATTAAGATCTCTTTAAATTCTTTATAAAATTCCCTTGACAGTCCATCAGGGCCAGGAGATTTTCCACTTTGAATAGAATTAAAGACTTCAGAGATTTCTGAAATAGAGAAAGGAGATTCCATACATTGTATATCTTCTGGAGCTAATTCTGGGAATGTTAATCTATTTAAATATTGATTAATTTTTATTGGTGATGGATTATTTGAGGAATATAATTGTTGAAAAAATGTGTGAATTCTTTACTTATATCTTTGGTTTTAGTCACTATTTGGCCATTGCTGTTTTTAATTGCACTAATACATTTTTTCCTTAGTTTTTTTCAATTTATTTGTCAGTATTCTAGATTTTTATTATGATCATGGTATCTTTGCTTGGCAATAATAATTTGGGAAGAGATTTTATCTGTCTCCAAATCATCTAACTCTCTCCCTTTATTTATTATCTCTTTGTATATACTAGCTGATCCAATCCTGTTATGTTTTGCTAATAAACTGTTAATTTCTGAATAAAGTTTACTTGTCTTTTGTGATGTTTTTTTAATCATGCTCATCTGATTTATACACTCTCAATACTGCCTTCATAGCGTACCACCTCATTCTTACTGATGTTTCATTTATATTATTTCACTGAAAAAAGTTTCTCAAAGTTTGAGTTAGTTGTTGCTTTGCGGCTGCATTGTATAGCATTATAGGATTAAAACAGCAATTATACGTATATGGAATAATCTCTTCTAATTTGAGTGTAATAATCACTGGAGCATGATCTAATGTAGGTATTGGAGTGACCTACTGAGATTCTTTCTCCCCCTCTCCAGCCAGTAAACTCCCAAATTTAATTTCTATAGTTCCTTAGCCATAGTTTTACCTACATTATTGTTTTTTTTTATGTTATGTTATTTAACTCCCTCCTTTTCCCCCTTCCTCTAAATCTAAAGGTTCCAAAAGAGCAATACAGTCAATATAATTTCTCGGTAACTTGATGCAGCATTCTTATCTAATCTTCAGCTTGTGGTTGAGCCTGCTTTCCACAGTTCCAAGGATAAGTTGTAGATTGCTTCCTTCATCCCTTGTTAAGAGAGCTCTGCCAACAAGCTGTGCATCTCAAAGTTGAAATAACTTTTCTTCCTTGTGACATAAAAACAATTAACTTGAAAGGAAATTCCACTTGTAATGAATCTTGTCCTGCATAAGTTTTTCTGTCAATGGTTTGAATTCCTTTTTCACTGCAGTGCAGCTACATTGATGTCTTGGGGGAAGGATATTCTCTCTCCGTCCCATTTAATCTCCTACAGCTCATGCGATTTTCTTATAATTTTATCTTTTATATTTAAATTTACAAATCTGACCAAAATGTCTCTAGGTTTCTGTGTGTTCCTAAGAGAGTAAGCCCGGTAAGCATGTACTATATCTTTATCTGTTTGGTTCAAATCAGAGCTCAAGTCATTAATTTTAGAAATGAGATAAGTAGTCAAATCGGTTGTTCCAGTTCTCTCTGACATTCCTTTGATCCTTAAGTTATTTCTCCTGTTACAATCCTGTAAATCTGCCAACTCAGTCTTTATTCCAGAAATACTCTTTGGAGACTTGCTTATCTCTACTTGTAGCCATATCGTAAGCTTTGCTGGCTACCTGAGCTATATCTGCTATTTGCCGTGACATTTCCTTAAATTGTTTATTCATTTGCTCAGGCATACCTGCCAAGTCTTTAATTAGTCCTACAGTGTATTTATCCCATTCCGTCTTCAGTTCTTTTTAAAGTTGTTTTACTAGTTGTCCAATTACATCCATATCAGATGTCTGTCCATGTCTGTGGGCAGGGTTTTCTTCCTTCATTGCTTCTTCTTTGTTGCTGGAAAGGGGTGCCTCCTCAACCTCCTTCAGGTCTTCCAAGTAAGCTTTGATCCCCTTTCCCTTGTGCAAAGGTTCCTTCTTTAACATCCTGCTTAAATTATCTTATTGTTTGATAACATATTTAGTAAGGTAAACTGGCTATATTAGAGAAAATAGCTGGATTGGAGGAAGAGCGGAGAACTCAGCACGCCATCCTTGTCAGTGGCTAGCCACACCCCCTGCACTTCCTTCACATATAATGCCTCTCTCTCCTTTTACCTGGCTTATTTCTTTTGAATAAGTTATACCTTTCAGTTTTTGCATTCTATTTATGACTTTCATTCCACTGTTTCAGTAATGTCTACTAAATTATATTCAAATTCCTGCATTAAGATTTCTAGTTTTCTCTGTTGTTTCCCACACTCTGTGCAAATTCCAGAGCCACTAGACTCTTTGGGTCACATAACTTAATGTTCCTTCCTTCCTTACATCCCACATATGCCTTCCAATCCTGTTCCTAGTGCTTGGCATCATGTTATCTTCTGATCTCTTTTCTTAATCTCCTTCAGATTTCAGTTTAAAGCCTTTCAGATCAAGTTTGCAAGGCATCTTCCCAAAACATTCTTCCTGATCCTCAGGAGACTTGGCCCACCTGTTGCCAGGAGCCCTTCATATTAGAAGTATGCCTGATTATCAAATAATCCAAGCTTTTCTGTTGATACTATCTATGTAGTCAATATTCTCCTTTTTCCTGGGCCATACCCTTCAACAAGTGAAGAAAACACCACTTGTGCCTCCAGCTCCTTCACCCTCCCTCATAAACCCTTCCAATGTCTTCATGATTGTGTCTTGTTATGTCATCTGTTCCCATGTGGATCAGGAGAAAGGCATAATTGTTAGAGTGAAGAGTTTTGGAAATCTTTTCTTCACATCTTGAATCTGTGCCCCAGGAAGACAGCACACTTCTCCAGATAATTCCACCTGGATGACTGAGAATCTTCATCAACATATTCTCTTGGTAAACTGTCCAACTGACAGATTACTACTTTGCTCTCCCTACTCTCAGTAGGGAGTTGTGATGGAATGCATCTATGAAGAAGAGGGTAATGTGAGAGAACAACGCTATCAGGAAGGAGGGGGTGCATTCCAGGAAGGGAAAGGAGACAAGAGAGAACAGACCACAGGAGGAGCGTGGGAAGTGAAAGAGGTTCAGGATAGCCACTCCCTAGAATCTCCCAGGGTATATCCACTAGTTGCTGTAGTATAGAATTAGTCTGGCAAGATTCGGTATGTAAGATGTAAGCAAATAAAGAAACTTAACTGGACTGTTTCACTGTTGTTCTTGGGCTGGGCCTGACAGGAGTCTCTGATCACTACCACCTATCACTTGTTCCTCTTCAGGGCAGAGACAGGAATATCTACCTTTGCAGAGTTGTAGTCTTCTTCCTTAGTTCCTGAAATTTGTGGCAATGTCTTTTTATCTAGAGGTCAACAGAAAAGAAGCCCTGGAATCAATTCTAAAGGTTCAGAAAATAAGTGTTCTTTTATTTACAGGCCAGGGCCTTTATGTCACATTTCTCCATGTCTCTCTCTCTCCCACTTTATTTATTTTCTGGGAGGCTTCTTGGTGCCATTCTCCCACAAGTACTTCCTGTTTTCAATTGAAACATTTCTTATCTTCCCTCAAAAGTTGGGAAGTGGGCCTTCAGTCACCTCACCTTCTCTTCCAGGAGGTCAATCAGCATGCAGCATATGTAGTTTTCATCATCTCCAGGAAGCAAAATAAATATGGCAAATCTCCTGTGGGTCATAAGAGAAGTTCTGTCTATCTCCATGTTTCTTTGATGAACAACAAACACCAAAAAATTCCTCTCCTTAGACCTCCTCTACCAAATGTGTGGTGAATCTCCCTGTTTTCCTTTAGTGAACTTATTCTCTGAAAGCTGGCTTCCTTATATGTCCTCTGAAGCTGCCTCAACTAGGTCAGCAGAAAACAAAGTTCTAGTCACACACAATGGGCAATCAGTAGCACTCAGGAAACAACCTGCAGGAATCAATCAACGATATACAGGAAGCAGTCAGCAGAAACTAGTCAACAGTCTCCTCTCTACCCAGGTCTTTCTCTTCTTCTTTCTTAACATCTTCCCTCTCCTCAGCTCAACTCCTCTGAAAAACTACTGCTAAGTTTTCACTCACTTAGTGCTTATTCAGTACTCTTACTTTTTCACCTGGAAGTATTTCAATGAGTGACTTTTGACTGTTTCTTATTTTCAGTATAATCTAGTGTCCATCATAGCACCTGCACTTAGGAACACCATCCACCTCAGATTCATTTGGCCCCCACCTTGACTGTGTTTAAAAGAACTTTGAAAACCTGGCTTTTCCCCCAAGCCCTGGGTGCAGCAAGTGGCGGGTCCTCTGTATTTGTTTTGGCTAGTATGGTTACTTTTTTCTGGACATTTGGCATTTCCCATTTTTATTTTATCTGAATGTTATTTATACTTTTTATTTTATGTGTAGTTGTAGAGTTGGGCAGCCTTATACATTTTAAAAAATAAATAAAATAAATTACTTCTGCTTCTAACCATATAAAATACGCATTTGTCAATAATCATAATATGAAAATAAAGTAAATTGATTTTTTTTAAAAAAAGAAACTTAATTTGGCACCCCTCCCCCAAAATATCATAGTACAGCAGAATTTTTTTCCAAGTTTTTCTCATTAAAGTGAAGCTTGGAATACAAAGAAACATAAATCTTAATTCTTTCTAGAGTGGCTAGTATAAAGTATTAATAAAAACTATATTTCTAGAATAAAGTAACATGTTTAGCTAGAAATCATTGAGGCATATACAGTATTCACATGCAGTTCCTTCAAACTTCCTAGACTGATGGTCAGGCTGCTTTTGAGGAGTAGTTGCCACTGAAAGGGAAGGCTCTCAGAAATCTGTATGACTGGATTTGAACGGTAGTTTAATGTGAACATGCTCACTCTGGTTCATCCTCAAGATCAGTATGGTAAGGAAGTCACTGCCCTCGTCTTGTTTTAGATCTACTAACCTTTCATAGGATACTTACTGAGATAACTTACCAGAGGGCATCCCCATAAAGAAACCAAAAACAAACCAGAGGGATACTCTGTGGTTATTGTGTCTTGATGTACTCTGTAAGCAATGTGTTAATTAGCTGTAGACTTCTAAGAAAAAAACAATCGGTACATTGTTGAAGATCTGACTTCAAAATAGCAGAAAAAAGGTAGTTGTTAATAGCACCGTAGTATTAGTAAAATTTCCTAATCTTCTCTCTGAAAGAATAAGGTTGGCTACTCTATAAATCTGCATGAAGATAATGTTCCACTTTGCTTTATAGCAATTTTGTATTATTTCATTTGTAGAATATGCTGTCAAGTTCACAGCATGAAGCTTTGCAAAGAAAACCTTGATTTAATAGTTTTGCATTACAATATTTCTTGAAGAATCTTATGATTAGCACACTATGTCTTGACACTGTAAACTGCAGCTTTTCTATGGAAGTAAGAATTTAGTTAACATTTCCTTTAGCATTGCGGTAGTAATGGAAGCAAAAAAGAAGGATCTAAAACTATTAAATGTAGTGATTTAAAATGATTTAGTATGCAGTTTCATTGAGGAGTTTATTCACTGTGAATTCTTAAGGACAATTGTTTATAACATTTTTAAAAATACGCATATTCAAATGTATGGAACAGAACTAAATTACACTGAGCACAATTGGTTTTCCAAAGCAGCCTTTCCTTATATATAAAACCCTCATAGGTATACACAGTTTTTCAGTGCCACTCCTGCACTTTGACTACATACAGCCTTTTGTTCTTATACTGCCAACATCCATGGTTAGCTGAGCTGATTTCCTTCTGGCTCGGCTGTCCAAAATTTCAAACAGTAAAACTTGTTTCACAGTTTGAGTTGTTGAACTTGGAGGTGGGCAACTTCCCTTTTGGTGGAAATGCCTTTCTCCCTGACTCTTCCTACTTGGGCTGCACTGAGTCTGGGGTGTCAGTATCTTTGCAGTTGGCTTTGAAGCCTTTTGCACACAGACCAGTTTCCTTTTCCCCTCTTCACTATGAATTAATATGGCAAGTGGAGGGAAGAGGGGGTGCTGCCAATTTTTGTTATTTGTTGGTTTAAAATTGCACTGGTCACCACTGGCCATTCTCACATGACTTCAGTGAATAATCATGAGCTGTTACAATAGCATTTGTGATCATAACCTCATGGAAGTAGCCTCAGTAGTAAAACAAGAGTCAGTAACATGACATGGCTGCTAGAATGGCAAATGCAATTATTGGCTGCCTCAATAAATACATCATTTCCAAATCTTATGAAGCACTGGTCAAATCCCTTCTCAAATTCTGCCTCTTTTTTGTGAGGGTTTTTTTTTACATTTTAAGAAAGATTAAAAGAAATTGGAACAGGTGCAGAGAAAGGCAATGAAGATGAGTAAAAGACTGCAAATTAAGTCTTACAAGAAGTGACTAAGGAAATTGGATGGATGGATGGATGGATGGATGGATGGATGGATGGACAGACAGATTTTATGCTTTTATGCTTTGCATATAGAAAGTCCAGTTCACTTTTTTGTATCTTCAGGTACTGCTGTTAGTAAACATGAATGAAACCCTGTTGCTAGTCAGTGTAAATAATATTGCAATAATCTTAGTTAGTATAAGACAGGTTCCTATGTTTTTGATAGTTTCCTTAATGCCTGCCTGTCAGACTTTCAAAGTAGATCAGATCAGGAAACAGGCTTCACAGGAAGACTAGAACTATACTTTATTGAGAAAGGCCATACTAGTAGAAGCAAGTCTGTTTGTGTCTTCTCTGCTCTCCCTTTTATGCCTCTGGGAATTTCAGGGAGAGGGCTAGTCTGAGTGTCTTTGTACCTCTCTGGACTCAACTTATGTTTCCATAGAAGAGAATATATGTACCTCAGGGTTGAACTGTGAAGTCCCTGGTGCTCTCTCAGCTTGGTTGTTTGCTTGCAGATGTTTCATTACCCGGCCAGGTAACATAATCAGTGCTACCTATCAGCCTAGTAGCTACCTAGCTAGTAGCACTGATTATATTATCTAGTCAGGTAATGAAATGTCTGCAAGCAAACAACCAAGCTCAGAGAACATCAGGGATTCCACAGCTCAACACATGTTTTTTCTGCATCTGGAGTTTGCCTGATGGCAACTGGATTCCTTCTCCAAGGTCATCCCCACGGCTCTCTACACTGCCTAAAAAGCTTCAGACGGGCATGTTGATTCCCCCCCAAAAAAAGAAAAAAGGACAGAGTCTGAATGTAATAGTAAGTAACTTAGCACATCAAGTGCTCACAGCTATATTTTAAAAATTGGGCAAATCTGTATTCATTCTTTTTTTTTTCTTTACAGTAAGCCATGTCAGATACTAACAACAGAAATTAAAAAAAAAACACATTGAATGTATTTAGAGTCTTGCTTAGGAGAGCCCATTTAGGATTGAAGCATGGGTAAATCTCATAAATAATTACCGTATTTTTCCGACTATAAGACGATACTTTTTTTCTAAAATCCTTACCCTAAAAATTGAAGGGCGTCTTATTCAAGGAAGTCAGCCGAAGAGAGAACCTCGCTGTTGCAAAACTACCCATACTTTGTTTCTGGAGACAGGCTTCCTCCTATTGCTAGCCTCTAATCACGAGTGAAATAGCTTGTCTCCCAAACAGACTTCCTCCAATCACGAGCCTTATGTAACTGGCATCAGCTGATGCTGAACAAACCAATTAGAGAAGGCTGTTTGCAGAGAGAAGCTATCGGCAGTTTCACTTGTCCTTGAATGTAATCAGTTATGCAAAAGAGCATGGAAATAGAGCTGCAGAGAGACGGTTTGGACCTCCTCCCACCGAGTGGATCAGGTAAATGTTAACTAATTACTAAATAAAAATGTGTTCTGCACTATCTTTAAAATATTGATTTCTTAATTTGGGGTTGGAAAAATGGGGGTCGTCTTGTACATGGGGGCGTCTTATTGTCGGAAAAATATGGTATACAAACAAACATTTACCTGAAACTTTTGAAACACTTCTGCTATTTATGTAACATTATGAAACAATTATTTTTATTATTTTTATATATAGCTTTTATTGAAGATTTTAATTACAGCAATAAAAACTAATACAAACTAAACAGAAAGAAAAAAGAAAGTAAAAAGAGAGAGCAAAACATGCAAAGAAAGAAAAAGTAAAAGAAAAAAGGAAGAAAAGAAAAAGGAAAGAGTGGAATAAAGAAAAAGAAAAGAAATATATGAAGAAGTGACTTCTAATCTTCATCACAACAAGTATAAACAAGTTTAGTAGCTCTTCACCTGTAATGGATGGCATGAGCAGGGAAGATTCTGGAATGGAACTTCAAGGTTGTCAGGAGGGGGGAGAGGCATTCCAGGGCAAGCGCCTCCTCAGCCCACAGCAAGAGTGTGGGAAGACAAAGAGGATGAGGCTGGCCCCTCCCTAGAGTCTCACGGGTTATAGCCACTAGTTGCTTTAGCATAGGTGTAGTCTGATGAGATTTTGTCTATTAGGTGCAGGCTAATAAAGGAACTGAACTATACTGGATTGCCTCATTGCTGTTCTTGGGCTGAACCTGACATTACCCCATATAAGGTTACAAACAGGTATCTCTTTTTCCCATAACCCATCCCTTATCTATAAGTAAATCCATAAGACATCAACTTTTCAATCTTGGTGTCAGCAGAAAGTCTGTAAAGTGTTGCCAGAATTTCATAAAAATATGTCTTATTTTAACCTTGATCAAATAACCAACTTTATATTCCTTCCTTTTACTTCTGAAAATCTTAATCTTTAATTCTTTCAAATGTTGTAGGATTTGATCCTCTTCAATTCTTCTTTGTCCCATCACATAGACTTCTTCGAGGTTTTAACAAGCCTCTTTTGTAAATCCAATAAAAAGACATTATCCAGGTAATTTCTTGGTTTATCATTTGTATTTCCCCTTTAATTTTTAAAACTTCAGCCAACTTCTTTTGCATATCCAATAGAGTTCTTATCTGGGTCATTCTCTTGGCCTGTCACTTGTATTACCACTTTAAATGCCTTCTCTTGTCTTGTAATCCACACTTTTTAAAAATCCAATATTTCTGATTCTACTATTTCTGCATCAACAAGATTTGTTTCACATTTGTCATTCCTTAACATACTTTGGACATAGTCTATCCATAGAAGCAGACATCATTACTGGTATTGTTGATATTGTGGCTACTAATTTCTGGCCCCATTCTTCAAAGATCTCCCTTAATATTCCAAATGTTATAGTGTTTTGTGTCATTTTGTAAATCCTAATCAAAAGTCATTTTGTGTCATTTTGTAAATCCTAATCAAAAGTCAAAATCAGCTAATGAGGAATACTTCTTTCTAGAAGTAATTTCCTGCCCAGTGCTGATGGTAGGCTGTGCAAGACTGTTAATTTATTTTTATTTTAAGATATCTTGAGTTACTATTTATGTTTAAAGTACCCAAGAAATATTATTTATAAATAATAAATAAATTGGACATACAATCAACTGCAGTAGCATACCATAAACACAACTACACACAGAGATAAATACACAATCCACCAGCCATTATTTATCTGATCAAAGAATACTGCATATTATTTCAAGTTTTCCAATGCTAGGATATAACAAAATCAAAATATTTTTCTGATATGGAAGAGAAAAAGAAGCTCCTTGAAGTTATTACTACATCTGAATATTTATTTTTATTTTATTTATTTATACATTCGATTTATTGTCCGCCCATCTCCCCCCAATGGGGAACTCTGGGCGGCTCACAAAGTACACATATCTATACAGTGAAATCCTACAATCTTTACACACCATTAGTGCTTGTTACGCTGTGCGACCAGCAGGGGCCGCTAGGGGGTCATCCAGGCTTTTCCTCCTCCGTAGATCTTCCTCGCCACTTGTATCGCTCTTCGCTCACGCCGGCTGCATTCGGAGATTCGGCCAGCACCGGTATTTTCCTCCCTCGCGCAGCGCCGCCGGTCCCTCCCATCTAAACGGGAGTACCCATTTATCTACTCGCAGATGGAATAGCTTTCGAATTGCTGGGTGGGCAACGAGCTAGGACAAGGGACAAGAGCTCACCCTGTCCCGCGGAGCTGGGCTCGAACCGTTGGAGCGCCAATCATTTCTGACCGGCAACTCCAGCGTCATTAAGCCCTTGTGCCACCGCGTATATAGAAGCTCACCACTTTACAAAGGTATTCAAGTCCTTAACTGACAAGAATTTGATCTGAATCTGCTATTAGAAGTTCCATGTTGGTTCTACAGATACATTGGAGATCTATAAATCAGTATCTCAATTACTGTTTAAAGAGTCCATACCAATTAATTTGAATATACTTTTACGGCAGATATATCCCAAGAGATGGTGGACTTAACAGGTAATGGAGAAGAGTCATGAAAATGAATTCATGGTTAGAATAGATTAGAATAGAGCTAAGACTGATGTACCAACTTGGGTCCATATTTTATTCAGAATCAATTATTTCATCTATCTTGAGTTATTAAAAAAACTGAGGGAAAGTTTTGTCTGCTAAATTGTTTTAGGTCTCCTGACAAGAGCCATGATATGATCAACAAAGGAGAACAAACAATAGAACAAAAGATAATGAATGGATGCTGAAATGCACTTGGTATATTATCTACTAGTTCATCTAAACGGCCAATTCTGGTGATGGGACAACTGGATAGTGTACATATATACATATATCACATGTGTACATATTACACTAAGAAAAATGATTAATTTTTTATTTTTCCAGTGCTGAGAGAAAGAATGACGTAGGAATTAAAATACTGGACTAAGAATGAGGAGATCAAGCTTCTAGTCCTCCCATAGGCCCAGAAGCCAGTTGAGTGGCCTTGGGCCAGTTACTCTCTCTTATCCCCAATTAGGGTGAGACTCTGAAAAACAACCCCTCTCATTGCATCATGCACAGATAGCTTGGCTTATGAGAACTAGGCAAGTGCAGTGCAAAACAACCAACCCTGCAACTAACCAGGACAAATGCTAAGAACAACAACATTGCCTTTCTACTGCCAAGCAACTATATTTTTATTTTCATAGGCATTTTAACATTACTTGATAAAAACTGTCTTAACTTTAATTTTGGAGTAGCCTGGGAAATTTATCTAATTCATTTTTTATTTTCTCCTGTTTCATTTTCAAATGTTATGCTGTATTATGTTTTTCCTTTTGTTATGATAATTGTTAGAGTTTTATTGCATTTTGCTTTGTATATAACGCAGGGAACTGTAAGTGAAAGAAGAGCAAAAGAATAACATGTTAAATCTAAGAAATCATATATCATTTTTCAAAAAACTTTTACTTACTTTGTATTGTTCTGAGAATATTTCTTCCTTCTTCATTGACAAAATACCTTTGTCTGTTATTTTCTCTTTCTGGCCACCAGCGGCAAAATCCAGCTAAAAATATGACAACATATTTTTCCATCAACTTTATTGAGCTGCATTCCACATTTCCCTAATTTCCTATGTAAAATAAAAGAAAATCCTGACTTCCAATCATGTTGTTTGATGCAACATGAGAGTTTAACATGTAAATGCTCAGATACTTTCTTACATATGCCTCACAAAATGTACAGACTGACCAGGTGATTTGGGCCTGCAAGAGTTTAATTTTTTGTATGCATGCCTTTGAAAAACCATATGTACATGCATGGATAACATAGGTACCTAGTTATATTTTCACATTGGGAAATCATTATTCAGTGTTAATAGCATCACTTTTAGGTATTAAAACCTCAAGATAATAAGCCTCTTTTCTTCATTTTTAAGACTCAATCCTATCTCCTATGCATCTAGATTTATTATACTTTACTAAAAGATACACATAATAGATCACTCATTAGAAGTACATGAAATCATGATTTCTTCTTTCTAAGCTATCATTTCATGTAATATTATATCTACTGTATGAAACACAAGAAACATAGTATTTTACACAGACAACAGGTAGTTAGTCCAATTGAATAAATATGCCTAATATGCTTCTGTTTCATAAGGCTCCCTAAAATGCAAAATAAATAAAACTAATATACAAATAAAAAATTAGCACAGCAGAATTTAAGAGAGTTCTTTCTCAGAGGAAGGAAGGAAGGAAGGAAGGAAGGAAGGAAGGAAGGAAGGAAGGAAATGTATAATTCACTTGGGCAATTATTTTTATTAAGATATACAGTGGTACCTCGGTTCACGAACGCTTCTGTCGCAAAATTTTGCCTCTATTCGCGAACTCCGCATCAGGTGACGAACAGGATCCGCGGCCATTTTACCTCCCATGACACATGGTCGCGGCTTCCTGTAGGGAGGGGGACTCTCCCTCCAAGCAGTAACCGCCTCCCCACCCGCCTTCCTGTCCTCCACGCCAGAAGTTGCGTCGAGCAAGGTTAGCTTTCTCTCTCTTCATACTGTACTTTGTGTCATATTTTTGCGGTTTAAAAACAAACAAACATATGGTTCAGAACGGATTAACCGTAATTACATTGAACCTTATAGGGAAATTTGATTTGGGACGCGATCAAAAATCGGTTGGCGACCAAATTCGTAGGGGTCAGAACGGATTAACCGTATTTACATTGAACCTTATGGGAAAATTTGATTCGGTTCACGACCAATTCGGTTCGCGACCAGAGTCGCGGAACGAATTAAGTTCGTGAACTGAGGTACCACTGTATATGAGACAATATGAAGCGTAAGAGAGCTGAGCACATTATTTCTATCACCAAAAACAATATAAGCTGTATCATCTCAATAACTAGTTCTGCATCATACATAAAATAAGGATTGGGGGAGATTAAGATAATGAGATAAAGATGAGGAATTTTAGGATTGGAAGTGTTTTCAACAGAAATCTACATAGGATTACAAAATGATTACTCCAAAACCTAGTTATACAAATATCTTCTATTATCACTTTCAGTTTTGTAAAAATGCCTAACAATTATCAGCTGATGCTTACCATTTTTAATTAGATTGGTATGTCTTTATCAGTTCTTGCTTTAATTCAGATGTTTACAAAAGGTAGTATACACAATTCTGAATAGAGAAAACTTATTTAATTTTTTTAAAATCAATAGGATTTAAACAATTTTATTATGCCTAGAATTTCAGTCAATACTACCACCAATTACCAGCACTGTAAAGTTTTATCAATTTCAGCAGTGTTTGTAATATTAGAAGTCTGGAATTCCACTTAGTTTTATTATGCAATATTCAACGCCTTCTTGTCTCCAATGAACTACTATGGCAGGGTTACTTATGTATGCAGAATTATTTGCCCTTTCTTTGCAGCTGAAGTCCTCTGAGAACATCCCAAAATCCCCTCTGAGGGAGAGGCCACAGTGAAGGCACGGAATGTGAAACAAGAGGCTGCTAAGGAAAGGGTGAATCAGAGAAAACCAAACATGAGCTAACTTGAGTTTTATTTCTACTAAAAAAAACAAAAACAAAAACCTGTAAGAAATGTTTATAAACACAGAACACTAACATTTCTTTGAAGTTATGTGTGTTGATAGTACTGGGAAACCCAGCCATTTATACATGAATGCTATATTTATAACTGTTAAAACTACATGTCTCCTTGCTTTTAAGCTGAATACTTTTGTACCAAAACTCAAATTGTAAGGTATGAATGGACTGCCAGATATTCCATATATACTACTCCAAATACTTGGATAACAGCATGATACAAATGAAACACACACTCTCACTCTCACTCACGTATAGTATATAGAACGCAATGTGGCTAATTCATGTCCCACTGAACGCCACTGAACTTAAAACTGGATTGGATTGTTCCTAATATGCTAATTAATTTAAAATATCCATACTGACAATCACATAGCACACCACTTCTATATAATTTGAATAATCCTTAACAATGTTTTACATGCAGATCAATACATTTCAGCTAAAATACTGTGGTAATCAGCTTCTATAGCTATTGACTGAATTTCCCAATAGCCTGTTGCAAAACAAAAGAGTGGGACAAATTGCTTATTTTTATATACAAAACATGGTGATAAAAGGCTAGCTGCAGGTATTTTTTGGAAAGTGCATTTTAATAAGGATCTATTCAGTGTAGGAACAAATGGAGTAAAAGCCGTTTGCATTATCAAGATTGGTGGAAAAGCTTTGTCTCTTTCTAACAACAAAATCAATCATTTATTCAGACTGTGGGGAGTCAAAGTTAGTTACTGAAAAGAGATCCATATATAAAACAAGTCAATAACTCATTGTGTGTTATTGTTGGGCTGAAGAAATCTGCTTTCAAAAAGCTGGTCCTGCTTCTCTCCAAATGAATGTCACTATATTCAGAGAGTAGGAGGGAGGCATTTTGTTACTGGCAGTTCCTTACTGCCCTTTACTTCTGTATGGGGAAGAGATGTTGGTCTTCAGTGTCCCTAGAAGTTTGTGCCTTAAATAATACATTGCTCGATGTTATTAAAGAAAATGCCTTGTTTTCCTACATTATGTTCGTGTTCTGAATTTTGCTATGTTTACCTTCTTGGAGAGATGACATTCATATATGTTTACTTATCAAATCAGAGTTTTAAAAATTGCAAGACCATTTTAATTAGTGTCATACCTTCCAATATCAAGATTTGAAGACCTAGATTTTAAATAGTTATTCAAATTATCGAAAGAGTTCAACCGTTAGCAAATTGTGTTCATTCACCTTTTTAAACACATAAACAAACACATTTCTTTCTCCTACTCTCCTTCTTGGATAAGTTTCCTCTACCTTCCACTATTTATTCAGAAGAGGAAGGTTTCATAAAATGAAAGTTGTAAAAAGATGAGAAAGACAGCATCTACAGAAAAGCTCTTTTTATACCACTATGAAGAATACAAATTTTCTAGAGATGGAAAGATTTGACACTATCTGCTATGGAGGAATGGTTGGTGAAATTGACAGATCTTGCTGAGATGGATAAATTAACTTCTTTAATTAGAGAAAAGACACTATCTACATTGGTGATTGGAAACCTCTTATGGACATTTTGCATAAAAATGAAAAAAATGAACTTGTGATTTATGGCTTTGATGATTAGACAGGATAGATTATAGAAAGAAGAGAGTCATGATATAACTTTAGAAAGAGAAGTTAAAATATAATTGTACTTATAACTTCTATGAAGAATATCGGAAGCCACTTTTTAAAATTTTTCTTTAACTTTTTTTCTTTTCTTCTTGCACTTTTTGCTTTCTTTTTCTTTTCCTTACTTTATATTAGTTTGTATTGGTTTTTATTTTCTTTTTTAAAAGTTTCAGTAAAAATGATATAAAGAAAAAGAATACAACTTTTCTAATCTGGTTTGCCTGTGGTCATTCTTTATCTCCGGCCCAATCTTCTGTTTCTATTTTGTTTTCACAGTCATCAGATTTACTGTATTTGTGTACCCTTCCATTTAATCCAATTGACTGTAGCAGTCCTCATGTTTTTTTACAGGTATCTATTTAAGATTTTCAGAGATTATATTGCTGCACCATATACAAAATTATGTAAATGATCACAGATTAAATGACAGTATGAGTAATTGAGGTTTATGATATCAAATCTTGTCAAGAACAATGGTATCAAAAAGAGATATAAGTAAATCAACAATTTTCAGAAAAACTCTTTGAAGATAGATGGATGGATGGATGGGTGGGTGGGCAGG